>OY998232.1:6022339-6764839 GCA_963922035.1 Amblyjoppa proteus | reverse complement strand
AACATTTTCTTAACTCGTGTGATTTGCAACACTCCTCAGAAAAACGTTATTTCGCAACTAGTATCGTAATGTACTATTCTAATGTCCTACACTTCAGGAAGTGCGATTTCATGTGTCACCAAGTATGTGTAAGTTCATACATAAAAAAAAAAAAAAAAAAAAAAAAAAAAAAAAAAAAATACACATGCGAATAATATATTTACAAAAAATTTGTTCTACATATGAGTATATATACTTTTCGTATACGCGAAAATATATATATTTTTTTTCAAATATTTGCTCGTATAACATTTCTCGCATATATATTTCATTGCACACAAGTTTTCGTGAAAAAGTATATTTAACACGACGAAAAATATATATTTCCACTTACTTTTTTATCCTAGAGGATTATATCGGACTTGTTCGAGAGTGGATTATATTGCATGCAGCCGTAACTGAGCTCGGCGGATCTTTCTCTATGTATCCGTAGGAGCGTTTTATTGGACGTCGATGTTTCTGAGCTATAATCCGTCGCGCCGATGCTACGATAAACTGCCAGGGGATTCTGGCTCACTGACGCCACTGATAACGGAAAATATGTTAATCGTTATTTATCACTTCCCGGTCGGGACTTGCGAGCAAGAATAGTCGCAGTTCGTATTTTTTTTTTTTTTTTTTTTTTTTTCCTCGAGTCGCCGAGCGGAGAGCGCTCGTCGCTCCAGGCGGACGATTTGTTTTTGTGAATACGTTAATGCGGATTCACGGATTTATATTCCGAGCGCCACGAGCGTCGATGGCACCTTCAGGCGTATAACTTTATACGCATAAACATATCCGCGATGACTCGGAAAGTTCGGGGTCCGGCAGGGAGACCGTACGAGGAATTTTTGCTGTCGAAGGACGAAGAATTCAATAACGACGACGAGGCGCAGCCTTGCCGAAGAAAGCCCCGTATATAAAACGTAGAGAAAATTATAAAAAAGGAAAGAACAAAAGAATGCCAATAAGAAAAAAAAAAAAAAAAAAAAAAAAAAAAAAAACTGCTCGAAGATATAATTGCCGTGAACGACGGAACAGAATTCACCTGTATCGTGCACCACGGGCTTTAATGAAAATCGATGTAGAAGCTTTTATTGTATCGTTCGATTTAATAATCGAACGATACAATAAAAGCTCATCTCAGTCGAGCTCATCGATCGATCTCAGTCTCGATGGATCTAT
This sequence comes from Amblyjoppa proteus, assembly GCA_963922035.1. NCBI lineage: Eukaryota > Metazoa > Arthropoda > Insecta > Hymenoptera > Ichneumonidae > Amblyjoppa > Amblyjoppa proteus. The sequence goes on along the minus strand of OY998232.1, from coordinate 6,763,636 downwards.
GAAAATTATGCCAGTTGTCTTAGCGATCGGCGCGTCGACGGGAAGAACCACAAAATTGAGTGGCATGAAAGTGAGCAACGTTGCTCCAACAAAATCATTAACTGCTCTCATGGTTCTTCAACGGTTGCCTCACAAGCACAGGCACGGGCACGGGCACAAGCACAAGCACAAGCACAAGCACAAGCACAAGCACAAGCACAAGCACAAGCACAAGCACAAGCACAAGCACAAGCACAAGCACAAGCACAAGCACAAGCACAAGCACAAGCACAAGCACAAGCACAAGCACAAGCACAAGCACAAGCACAAGCACAAGCACAAGCACAAGCACAAGCACAAGCACAAGCACACGCACAAGCACAAGCACAAGCAACTGTTAACGAAAAGTTACGACTGTTGCGAGCTTTCGTGCCATAATATTGCTGGATTACGGTAGTTCGTTCTCTCCGTAATTTCACCGACCCGCTGTAGCGATCGAGGGTGAAAAAAAAAAAAAAGATCAGACGAGCGAGATTATTCGTTTCTACTTGACTGAACTTGCGCCCCCCCCCCCGTCCGAGTGGCGCGGTCGTTCGCTTTCGTTCTCGTTTCTTCGTTTCCCTCTCGTTCGTTGGCGCGGCTTCGGAAAATCCCTGAACCTGTGTCGTTAGGGTCTTGCGGCGCACACGTGCGCGACGAACCACAGGCTTCTGAATGCATACACGTTTCGTTAAAGAGCCCAAGCCGTTTGCGCCGCCGTGCCTCGGGACACGCTCCGCCACCGTCGTTGCAGTTTTACTTAGTCCGCTTCACAATGATGTGCCTGCGGAAATAATTGGAGCGTCCCCGTGATAGGCGGCGATCGTTACGATCTACATAGCGAATTGATTGAGCTATTGTCGTGCCGAACCGATGGGAGAACACACCGACGAGAGAATTCAACTTTCTTCGTGAAGCGCAATGGCGCTCAGGCTCGATACTTTTTTTTTTTTTTTTTATTCGCCTCCTCATAGAGGAGCGACCCTAGAGGGAGCGCCACACTGGGCCATTATTGGCACAGTGTCGAGGGACAACGGTGATCGACTGGAGATATGCGCGGATCGTCAAGAAAACATCGATCCTCGGTATTGTATTGCAACGACGCGCTGTCTATCGATCGAGCAATATATCGAAAGAAAGAATATCGATCCGAAGAAAATCGAAGATTGTATTGTACGAAAAAAAAAAAAACATTATGTTCAATTAGTCATCTTTGCAGTTAATAAAGAAATTAAAAACGATTATGATAGTCAAAAATTAGATATTTATCTATTATTATCGCATGCAGTACACGCACCGTTAGACAAGCAATATCATTAAAATCTTCATTAAGAAACTGTCAACTTAAATCTATGCGTAATACTTTTTTTTTTTTTTTTTTTTTTTAATTCTCCATATCGCAGATATTAGCAGGTATCTCTCGGTATTGTATTGTAACGACGCGCTGTCTATCGATCGAGCAATATATCGAAAGAAAGAATATCGATCCGAAGAAAATCGAAGATTGTATTGTACGAAAAAAAAAAAACATTATGTTCAATTAGACATCTTTGCAGTTAATAAAGAAATTACAAACGATTATGATAGTCAAAAATTAGATATTTATCTATTATTATCGCATGCAGTACACGCACCGTTAGACAAGCAATATCATTAAAATCTTCATTAAGAAACTGTCAACTTAAATCTATGCGTAATACTTTTTTTTTTTTTTTTAATTCTCCATATCGCAGATATTAGCAGGTATCTCTCGGTTAATTTAACGATATAAATGAAACCGTAAAGAATGTGCGGAAGCTTGGAAAGAGATGAAAATTGATGGTCGACAGTTGGATGGACGGCAGGCTGGGGGCCGAACTTGGTCTGGGGGGGGCCGATGGTGACGCTTGACGTGAGGCCGGTAGTTGTGAACTCTGTGAATACGCGAGAGCTTTTGAAAATTATGGCGAGATCAATGACGAACGCACGGGATTAGCAGACCAATAGGCGGAAGGGAATGCGGCCTGTGATAATATCAAATTAGTAGAGTATCGATTTAAGTATCAGCATTAGTGGTCGTGTGGCCAAAATAAAAAGAAAAGCCTAGTGACAAGTGCCAGTTGATATTTATTGGAAAGGTGTTCTTTTTTTTTTATTTTACGTTATGTATCGGGTTTTCTATAAACAATGTGTACGAGATTTGTGCAATGAGGAAGTGGGTAATAGTCTTTGGTAGCAATGATCTTTGAAAGTAACGAATATTGGCTCGATGTAATATATAAAGAATTTCGCACAAAGTGAGGCTCGTTGAAGACAAGCTCGTCGACTCGAAGAGTCAGAGTTGCGAGCCACACTTGGATGACGAACGAAAATCACTAATTTTCACGAAGCTAATTGCCGTGAAGCGGCCAAATATGCCGATCTCGCGCTTCACGCGCGACCATCGAAATACTCAATGTATGAGAAACAATGAGGCAAACGCGCGCTTCTGGCGCGAGCGGATATGCATTGCAGAAATTTGATTATTACGTCAGGTCCCATGAATCGAATTCCAATAAACTGACGAATGAAACGAAATTCTAATATAAATCAAGCGTGAGAAAATCATTTTGTGAAAATAATAATTCAGTCCGAGAAAATATTTACCCAGAAAACAATAACTGAGTGAGGCGGGACGTGAAAGTACGTTTTCATAAAAAAAAAAAAAAAAAAAAAAAATCACTTTTAAAAATATCTTTTTGAAAATTCATAAAGTGCATATGAAATTTGTTATGATCTATGCATATGCATATTTCATTGACACTTGTGTAAGAATATTGTGTTGCCGGTATATGAAAAACAATATTATTTGTATAATATTTGTAACAATAACACACGTAGAAAAATAATTTTGTTTCCCTAAAAAAATGCAGTTCATTAATAATTTGTTGTTGCGGCAGCAAAAATATTTTGTTGTCACAGCAAAATATTTTCTTGTTCCTATGTTAACGAGCTAAATCAATTATGGCAACAAAATTCTTGTTGTCCCAATAATTTTTTTTTTCCGTACATAATTTTCACATACGGATCTCTTAATTTTCAATGTCATCACCGACAATTTTAATATACAGCTATTGCATTTGACAGTACTTTATTAAAGAGGTGTTGCATTTAAGATTACTTCATTAAAATTCAAATGCAATGTAAGTGAATTCTAATGTTATATACCGAGGTTGCATATTTCATGTAAGTTTGTACATTAAACGCGTTGTAAATTTCATAACAAAATGTTTAACAGTGATTTCATTGCCAGGCCCTCGAGAGAGATCTTTCATCGGTCACTTCAACATAAAATGTTGATTTGCCAATCGCACTCGTGCCAAAAATTATGGATCATATTCACCGCTTTTGGTGACGCACATAGCGAGTCCGTCGCCGAATGTTGACCGAAAAAATCAACGAAAACAATCGTTTTGCCTCAATTAAACGAATAACGAATGATTAATCGAGCGAGTCGCGAGTTGTGCAGAGTGCAATTAGAAAATTATTCGTTAGACGCGAAGCCTGGAGACGAGAGAACGTTGACGCAAGAAGCTGAGCTATAATTATTGCGAATCAGCCATCTTCGTTGCAATAAAATATCTTTGCTGAATGACGCAATGAGCGAATTAACGGCGTGCATGAGAGACACTCGGCGAGCGAGCGCTTTGATATTAAACACGCTTCAGCGTCGGGTATTGATTCAATGCCGAATGTCGATTTACCCCCGGTGCTCCTTATGCGAGGATCGAATGAAATTGTCAGCCCGAGTTACGACGTGTCACAATGTTTGGATTAGGATTAAAAAAAAAAAAAAAAAAAAAAATTCTGGTACACGTCGTGGACGTTCTAACGAGCGACGGCAATCTCCCCGCTCTGGCTCTCGCATAAGTTTGCACGTTCGCTTTACCGAAGATCCTGAAACAATATACTCTTGCGGTCCTCGGAGCGGTGGAAGTTAGCTTAACATTCACGTGTCCGTAAGGTCCTCTCGGGCCCCGCGAAGTTACACTCCGGACACGATAGGCAATGTCAATGTTTCGATCGGCGAAACATTGAGGGGCTCTTTAAGGTGGTCGTCTCGTTGCACATTACCAAAGAGTGCGATTCGCGTGCGATTAACGTGCAATTCACAACGAATTTCGACGCCTTTCTAATGGAATAAATATCTGAAAAAAAAACAAAAAACAAAAAAAAAAATCAACCATTTAGGCGCTAAGATTAATTTTCCATGATAATAATTGCAAAAACGTTATTAACAAATTAGTTTAAAAAAAAAAAAAAAAACATCTTTGTTCAACGAATTATACGGTAAACTAACGTTTTCTTTGGTCCAAAATTAACTCAATGATTTTGTTGAATACTTATGAATTTTTTTGAGAATTTTTGATACAAAAAAACCACATTTTTTCATTTTTTTTTTTTTTTTTTATAGATAAAAAAATCACGAATTTTTGAATATTAGAAAAAAACAAAATTCTTAAAAAATGTATGAGTATTAAAAAAAAAAAAATTATCGAATGAATTTGGGCTAAAGAAATAAAATTCGTTAAATCGCTCTATGCAAAACTCCCAACAGTTTTTCGACTTCCGTAATGTTTTACGGAAGTTTTAATGTTTTAATGAATACTATTGCGTTATCGACGAATAGCACCGAATAAATGCTATTAAGGAGTTTGGAGCGCTTCACATTAGTCAAATTAGTGTTGCATTTAAAAAATCGTTTATACAAACTTTTACGCATCTATTGATTGTAGTGGATGGTTATTTGCATTAAAGCCGCTGTCCTTAACATAGAAAAACATTAATTTCAATAGACTTGCATGAGTATCAACTGGTTTGTGCTAATTTAAAAAAAAAAAGTTACATATTCGTTCAGTTTTTTTTTCAAAGAATAATCCCTAATTTTTGCTCGATTCTTATTTATCGCGGCTCATTCTCTTCCACGAAAGATGAACTTCGAATTCACCGTCCATATATTCGATAGTACATAGCGATTAAAAATGATAATCTTACGTTTATCCGTCGAGGAAATTCCTTCGCAAAGTAACAACTTTAATTTTTAACCGGAAAATACAATAGAATATTTAAACGGTGAATTCACAGAGCATCTTTCAAGGAAGAAAATCAGCCGTAATTGATAAAAAAAAAACCCAGCAAAAATTATGGATCATTCTCTTGAAAAAAAAAACTGAACGTATAAGTACCTCTTCGATAATTAGCATAAACCAGTTAATATTATTGCAAATCCATTGCATTCAATGTGTTTCTAGCTTAATGACATATGCCGCAATAGAAATAACCATCACTATAATCAACAGATGCGTAAAAGTTTGTGTAAACGACTTTAGCATGTGGTAGTCATTTGACTAGCGCGGAGCGCTTCAACCTCCTTAAACGTCTACCAATACACAATCCACAATGAGCTGCACATGATACAAGTACAGAGAGTACACGCTTTGCAGTACAACAGGTAGTTTGCTCGAAAAAACGTCCAACATCAACAAGATCATTTTTTTTTTTTTTTTTTTTTACGTTCACCTACTGTTATTTCGCAGAGCTGGGCAAAATTTACAAGTACCTGCTTCTCGTATTGAATGGGAGTCAGAGAACAAGTGAGGCCGATACTTTGCCTGTCAGAGCTAGCTAGCTCTAACGGACGAAGTATGGGCGTCGCTTGTTCCCCTGCTCCTCTTTAGTGTAAGAAGCCAAGTACTTGTAGCTTTTGCCCAGCTCTGTTATTTCCTCGCAGAGGTTCGGACACCAGTCGAGCCAATACCGCTAAAATTTAATTAAACCGCTCATATGCAAAGCTCCCAACATTTTTTTTTTTTCAAGTTTCATAACGTTGTTATCGGGAGACGGAAGCGTAATTATCTCATGCCGGAAATACTGTTGCTTTATCGACGAATAGCATCGAATAAATGTGATTAAGCATTTACCGATACACTATCCATAATAAGCTGCATATTGTGCATGTACAGAGAGTGCACGCGTCGCAGCATCAGGAGGCAGCCCGGTGGAACCGCGATGATGACGTTATCGGTGGTTATCGCTTTGATACGGTCAATAACTTAGCGTCGGCTGGTGGATGCAAATTATGAGCACGCTTCGTGTAATCGACGATGGCACATCCCTCTGCGCGAACGCGAGCATCGCTCCTTCGTCCTAGCGGTGCATAAGCGTGTTACTTTGATGCTGCTGTGGCATCGTGTAGCGCGCCGCATTCGGTGTCGTTTGGCTCGCGGTCTGATCCGATGATTTTCCATTTCGCGTCCCTCAAACAGCGTGTACGATACACGGTTCGCCGTCGTCGACGGTAAATATTACAGTATACACGATACATGCATCTGCTGCAAACACAAAGTTGCGGCGCACCGAGGTTTTGCATCGATTCGATAGTGCGGCAATGTGCGATTCTCCGTGTCGCACGCCCGAACGAATGCTAGAACATCGCTGCAGAAACCGTGACCCAGAATTCTAAAGTCGGAATAAAAGAGTGCGCGTAGGGTACACCTGTTTCTCTTTCGTCGACCCGACATTCCTGTACGAGGGACGGGCTTCATATGGTATCACGAGAACATCTGGTCTTCGGTGTACCAGTCGGTGATGTCACGTGTACGATGTGCATTATGTATTAGATATGGACGAGCGGTGGGATTTTCTAGACGCTTGTTGGTCATTGAAATTTATGCGGTGATCTTGCCCGAGATGGATCTTGCGAACTAACGAAGGCCGGAGATTACGACTGGAGAATTCGTTACGGGAGAAGTTGTTTGCGAAGTTTATTCGGCTTGTTTGGATAGATTTCGCTAGATTTTGCTAGATTTTGCTGGTTTTGACGAGATTTTCATTGATTTGGTTAGATTTTGCTGGCTTTGACTAGATTTTCTTTGGATTGGCTAGATTTAGCTTGACTTGGCTAAATTTTGCTTGATTTGACTAGATTTTGCTTGATTTTGCTAAATCTTTCGTGATTCGGCTAAATCTTCTTTGATTTTGCTAAATTTCGCTTGATTTTACTAGGTTTTGGTTGATTCGACTACATTCTGCTCGATTTGGCTAGATTTCGCTTGATTTGGCTAGATTGTCCTTGATTTGTCTAGATTTCGCTTGATTTCGCTAGACTTACTTTGGTCACTTAATTTGGATAGATTTTGCTTGCTCAACAAAGTTATGTGAATCAAGTAAGCTATGTTGCTCAAGTAAGCTATGTGTAAGATTATGTACGACTATGCAAAATGTATGAGGCAATGCGCAAATTTCTATGCGCCTGTTTTCATATTAACCAGACTATATTTTTGTATGATCCAGTTTGCGCCAGAGCTCTCACCGCGTATTCTTTAATTAATCTGTTTCTGTCACTGGTTAAGTTTTGGATGAATTTCAAATACACTTGTGACGTAGATGCACGTTCTTTTACCAACTTTCCCGTGTTCCTTAATTCACATGTTTCAGTGACTACCTGCGTTCGAGACTTATTCCAGAGAAAATGTTTGAAATTATATCCGACGTTTTCCCGGAAATATCGAATTTTGACCTATTTTGAGACAATATACACACCAACTTTTTAGAGATGGATTTCTCTTTCATTCTACTTTTCATTCGTCCATTCATTCCTCCCACTTGATAGTTCTATTCAGTATAGAATATTTTCACCACAAAATTTTTCAGCAAATCCGAGCGTTGATTAAACCCATAAATCGACGCGTATTATAAAAAAAAAAAAAAAAAAAAAAAAAAAAAAAAGAAACTAGGGCATTTCTACAGCGAGTGAGTGTATGAAAAAAAAAAAAAATCTTGCCTGCGGGTCAGACTGCCATTTGCCATTTCTGAATGCGTATAAATCGCGTTCACTCATGTGCGAAACAGCCCACTGGTCATACCGTGCTTTTTCCCACCCCGAGAAGTGCGAGGCAGCTTCGCAAATTGAGCACTTCGATATTGCACATGTTTACGGATATTCACGATGTATGCATCTGTCGATCCGTTCTGTTGCAAAGCATCCTCGAATCCTCCACTCTATGTCGCTCGACCTATCGTGAAAAGGGTCGCACGTCCATGTAACTCCATGTAATAATATCAAATAAAACAAAAAAAAATTACCGACACAATTATCACAATTACAAACAACATAAGCTTGTACTGATATTGAAAACAACATAGCAGTACAATAATACGGAGGACCGATAACACAGAAGCTTATATCACAATTGGATGTACCGAAGCTTTTTTTGTGTCATTTGTCATTGTTATTTTGTTATGTTATTTTTACCCATATTGCACCTTTACGCGATTTTGCGTGGCCATTTTCTCTTAGAGGATGTGAGTTGCTTTCAAAGTTTAGTCGGGCATTGATTTGCCTAGATTTTGCTTGATTTGTCTAGATTTTATTGGATTTAGCTAGATTTAGCTTGATTTGGCTAGATTTTGCTTGATTCGGCTAGATTTTGCTGGATTTGGCTAGATTTTGCTTGATTTGGCTAGATTTTGCTTGATTCGGCTAGATTTTGCTTGATTTAGCTAGATTTTGTTTGATTTGGCTAGATTTTGCATGATTTGGCGAGATTTAGCTTGATTTAGCTTGATTTAGCTTGATTTAGCTTGATTTAGCTTGATTTAGCTTGATTTAGCTTGATTTAGCTTGATTTAGCTTGATTTAGCTTGATTTAGCTTGATTTAGCTTGATTTAGCTTGATTTAGCTTGATTTAGCTTGATTTAGCTTGATTTAGCTTGATTTAGCTTGATTTAGCTTGATTTAGCTTGATTTAGCTTGATTTAGATTGATTTGGCTACACTTTGCTTGATCTGGATATATTTTACTTGGTCAACAAAGTTTACTTTGCGAGTATCGCGGTCGGTAATAAAAACTGACATTAATTTTTTCTTGACCACACCGACCATTTACGTTCGAAGGCATTTTCTCGCACAAAGCTGCATTGATATCTGGTTCATGTAAGAATTTCCTTCAAACCGGAAGTTGTCAGCACCCGCGAAAAAAGAATTAATTGCACTCTCCGCTACCGGCCTGGCTAGATTTGCGCGAAAATTAAGGAGTGTCACATCGCCCTAGCGATACTCAACGCGCCATATTCTCCTCATCACGAGTGCCCAAACCTACTCCAATTATAAAACTTCTCCAATAATCCCGAGTTTCCTTGATTTTCTTTTATTTTTATTTTTTAACCCTATAAAGTCCAACCTGTCGATGGGGAAACCTCATTACATCACGGGGCATGTATATAGACACTACGTGCCCCGCCGAGCTGCCGCGTACTTCGCGGCACCGGTTCCTCGCTCCGCTCCTCCAAGCTACCTCCACCTCGACCTACACTCGGGTAGTTGCGGCGCTTTTCGACTCCATCTAACGTGCGATAAACTATATACGCGAAAGTCGAAGCCGAAGCTACATCCGCTCCGCGGTTAAACAAGCCCTCTCGGTCGCACGGCGTGCACTCTTTACTGCAGGGCAAACCTTAAAAGTCACGCCTCTAAATTATTGCGACGTTATGTGCCTCGTGGAGAGTAACGCTCGCCAAATCGACGATGCACAGTCACGATACCGCCGCTCTTACCGTTCATGCGCGGTTTATTTGCCGTTTTCGGGCCCCGAGAGCCGCGCCGTCTCGTACCCTCGGATAAAACACCCGCTGGAGATAACGCATCCTGTATTATTTCGTCGACGAACGAAAATTCCGCCCAATCACTCGAGCCTCACGCTCGAATGACGCATGCGCGTCATAGCTTCGATCGTAAATCATTCGAGCCGTCGCGAATACGCCTCGATATAACATGCATCTGTAAATATATTTATATATATATATATATATACATATAGATATACTAGTGGAGCTGGAGGTTTGCGCGCTCGCTCCCCTTTATAGACTTGAGCCCTTATTATTCGAAGTCCCTTTAAAAGATGCATGCCCTCATAATCCTAAGCCCCACTACTGCGGTCCTATTGTTAGCTAACTTCATGTTCCTATTACTGACCCTCTGACCCTATATTGACCCCCTCTGACCCTATTGTTGACCCTCTGACCCTTCTGACCCTATTATTGACACCTCTTGGCCCTATTATTGACCTCCATTGACCCCATTATTGACCTTATTCACACCCTCCGTCTGTATTCTAGACACGGTAGACACGGTAGCGACGGCGAAATCTTTTCATATTATAGGGATATGTATACATATATATATATAGTTCAGAATTTTAAAAAACGAACGAAAATCGCACGCAGAAACATGCGTCGATGAGCAACCGAATGAATCCATCAATGTTGCACCGGGGTCACCGTGATGCTTCAATCAATAGATGGATGAGCGTAGGGCCGATATGCGCCGTATGTCTGTACCGACGGGCTGAGCGAATATTACACGATTATTTTTTTGTACATAAAAAAAAAAAAAAAAAAAAAAAAACATGAAAAAACGACACATTGCGGTGTTTCGTTGAAATCGATGACGCGAAATCGAGAACACAGCCAGAGTTCATGTACCCAGTGTATATGCATACACGTGTGTGCTTTCCATTATACAAACTTGACGCTTGCCGGACTAATTGGATAGACGGCGGTTTTTACAGACCGCGCGTATCATATCTGTCTGTACGAAATTTCGTTTTATTTTTATTTAACCGTCTAATTGCGAGAGTGTTTTCGCGATTTATGTCGGACTGAAAAACAAAATAAAATCCCATACGGTCTGTGCGGTAGATTGATTGGCGGTACGCGGGCTACTCGTTGTTATACATGTGAAAATTAAAAAAAAAAAAAAAGTATGCGTCTTTTAATTATTACCCGCTCTTTGATTGAGGGTCGCCGATTATTGTCTGAAACGTCGGTTTCACATAAAATTTTAGCACCCTATATTATCGTCATTAACATTACTTATCTACAGAAAGTAAGTTTACACCTTTATGTCTGCTTCTATATAAATGGCCTCACGTAAAAACGTATAAACCGATTATATTCTTTAAAATATTGTATAATGTGTGTGTGAAAAAAAAAAAAAAAACAAAAAAATGTTTCCCATATCAATTTCGCTTAATCGAACTTGCGAGCACGTTTTCGCTATCTACGTTAAACCAAATTTGTATTTCGAAAAAAAAAAAAAACAACTTTTTTTTTTTTTTTTTTTATAGATTCCTCGTGGTAGATTAACTAGCGATATTCAGGATTTAAAAAAAAAAATAAACTTTTTTGACACACCCTAATACATACGGTATGCTCAAGTTTCACGTGAGACCGACGTTCCAGCCAAAAAAACGACCACTCGTAATCGAAGGGGCGGATGATAATTAAACGACCCATACTTTCTCAATTTTGTGTATGTAATGTTGATAGAGATCAACATTACATACACAAAATGAGAAAGTATGCGTGTATGTAAAAGTATGCGTGTATGTAACCTCTCACACTTAATCGTCAGTGACTGCCTTTTGCTGGATTTTTTTCATCGATGAAAAAATGTAGTTCTACGGGGTGGGAGGTTAACTTTTTGTCTTTTTTTTTTTTTTTTTTTTTTTTTTTTTTTTTTTTTTTTTTTTTTTTTTAATAAACACAAACGATTTAGATTTTTTAATTCGTACACAGAAAACTATAAATGTCCAGTAGGGTGAATTTGTTGAAAAAAAATTCTTCCCACCCTTCAAAAGTATATATTTTCATCTAAAAAAAAAACACCTGCCGAAAGGTTGTCGTCGACAATTACGTTTAAAAGGTACCGCATTTTTTGGCTACAAACGTCGAATGCGACGCCACTTAGGATTTTTTTTTTGCTAGGAACCGTTTTTCGCGAGTTTCAATTTTTTATCGAATTCTACACTTTAAAAGGGTGGGACCAACATTAAAAAAAAAAAAAAAAAAAAAAATGTTCTTTTTGCGAAACACCCTAATATGTACAAGTGAAAAATTAATTGTTCCACGTATCATTTTCGCTTAATCGAATTGCGAGCACATTTTCGCTATCAATGTGCAACTATACTGCAAAAATAAATAGTAAATTTAACGTGCTTGAACTGAAAATTTTGCAAACTTCGCTCACATTAATCGAGCATCAATGTACTTCGTTCGTAGGATAAAAATACCAGATATTAAAATTACAAATCATTTGCATGAAACTTACAAACAATCTCGTGAATGACACAAATTTTACTGCTATATTGCGACGCTCATGTGTTTGACATTTCAAAAGCAGTTTACGTAATGAAGCTTCCCAATACTGGTGATTAATTTTCAGCAAACATTTTTTTTTTTTTTTTTTTTTTACACTATACATTTGCATCACGAAAAAACAAAACGATAGTCATTTCATAGAGTTCATGCGATGAATTAATCAGCGGTACTCAAGATCCTATTTATAATATTGTACATACGTGAAACGAAAAAGTATGCATATTTTAATTATTATCCGTTTTTTTTTTTTTTTTTTTTTACGAGTGTACCTATTTTTTTCCCGTAACGTCGTTCGCACGTAAAATGTGAGATATCAATTTCGCTTGAGTGAACTGCGAGCACGTTTTCGCCAACTGTGTCGGACTAAATTTGGATCGCGAAAAAAAAAATAAAAAAATACAAAATAATAATGTCATAGAGAGTTTACGCGGTGGATTAATTCACGTTATTCAGGGTACTCAATCGATTATTATAACATAAAGCAAAAAAAAAAAAAAGGTATGCATCTTTTAATTATCATCCGCTCTTCAATTACGAGTCGTCGATTTCTGCCTTTAACGTCAGCTTCGCGTTAAACTCGACCGCGTTATGTGTACATAAAAAAAAAAAAAAAAAAAAAAAAAAAGTATAAGTAAAAAAAAGTTCCGGCTATCAATTTCGCTTAATTGAACTGGCCTTCCAACGAGTTTGTCGAGCTATGAGACTCCGGTGCATAATCGCCGAAGCTTCCACACCGCTGGCAACTTCGCTGAAAACTCTCTCACTTCCCCCCCCCCCCCCCCCCCCCTCAATTGTTGCTTTGAGGGGGGAAAAAAATTAAAAAAAAAAAACGAATTTATTAAAAGTAAAAAATAAAGAAAAGTTTTTTCGAACTCTGAATCGAAACTCCGTGGGAGTTCACATTAGCATCGTGTCGGGGTCGCAAACTATAAACGTTTTGTATAAATGCGCTTACGCTATTTCGAGAACGGTCCATTTACGCTCTATTTCGAGGTCCGAGCCGTCGCGCGCTGTACTCACGTGCAAAACGAGCACCCGAGCTCGTCTCACGGTGTAAAATGCCATGCGCTCTCCGCCGACATGTCTAAGGTAAAGGTAACAACAATCCGCGGACCGTTAAGAGGGTGCCCAGATTACGGCGGTTAGTAATTCGCCAGGAACAATTTTTTTTTTTTGCGTAAATAACCGAAAGCAATGTCAAGCTGATAGCTTGAAACTTTTTTTTTTATTTTTTACCTTTCTAGTTTCCAAAACACATTGATAAATTACAACAAGATGCATCTTTTTTTTAATTACGGAAGAAAATAACGAGAGAGTCCAAACGTATATATGAACTAATACATACATACATACATATATATATATATATATATATATATATATATATATATATATATAAATTCATATTGATTGCGCTAAACTATCTTATCTCCGAAATTGTTCACAGTTTTGGAAAAACAAGAAAATTGCTTCGGCAAAAAAAAATGTTAAAAAAATGTTATGCTTTTAAATAGAAACGTCGGAGAGAAACTAATATTGAAAATTCTGTCAATAAATTCAATTAAATTTATTTATTTTTTTCAAATTAAGCAACCAATTTTTAATTGAATGGAAAAAAATAATAATAACAATTGAATTTACCAATAATTACTGTTCACCCCGTATGTTAAAAAGATCAGGGAAATTGTTATTAAAAAAAAAAAAACAGAATAATAATCTCACAGCTATTGTCACACTAACGAATTCGAATATTCGCCGCTGGTACTCTGTAATGAAATATTGAAAACATATAGGACGGGACATACGATAGAGCGTATATCTCCACAAGTCGATTAAATTATATTTATTGTTAGCGAAATTATCGATTATGACGAAGCAAGATTTTCACTATGCGCACTTGGTGCTCGTGCGCTAAACTATGTTATCTTCGAAAGTGCTCATAGTTTTGAAAAAAAAAAAAAAAAAAAAAAAAAATAGGAAAGTTTTGAAAAAAAATAAGAAAATACTTTGGCAATTGATATTATTCTTAAAAAAAAAAAAAAAAAAAAAAAAAAAAAAAAAAAAAAATGTTCACATGCGTTTAAATAGAATCTTCAGAGAGTAACTAAGACGTTCGGTTGTTATTCTTGTTGCAGATAAACTTACGCCTCATCCTTGTCAGCGGTAAGACAAAAGAGTTCCTATTCAGTCCGAGCGACTCCGCGGGGGACATAGCCCACCATGTGTTTGAGAACTGGCCGGAAGGTACGTATTGCGACAGTATTATTGATTTATTAATAAAAAAAATAAATTAATAAAAAAAAAAATTAAAATTAAAATGCAGTGCGCAAACACTTGCACATTGATGCGTTATTATTCCAGATTGCTCACGGAACATTGCGCGAGGATGTGTGTCGGTCAATTTTCGATGTCCGTCATTCAAAAAGCTCTTCGCACATTGACATTTTTTTCAACTAATCAATGCACTTTTACATTAGGAGAAACAAATTATTTTTCTGCGAAAGCATTTTTTTTTTTTGTCTACAGTAGCAATTTGTTTTTGTCAAAGCCATTTTTTTTTTTTTTTTTCGGTACCAGCAATGTTTTTTTGTCTCGCAGCAATTTTATTTCCGTGGCAGCAATTTTATTTCTGCAACAACAATTTATTTTCTGTATCAGCGTTTTTTGTCCTGCAGACATTTTTGATTTTGCATGAGTAAATTTTTTTTGCCGCCACAACAATAAATTATTGAGTAACCACATTTCGTCACAGAAACAAAATGACTTTTCTCCGTGTGGATAAAAAAAAAATCGACGTGCTAATCAGTTCGCAGTGTGTTGTAAAAAAAAAAAAAAAAAAAAAAAAAAACTCCATGCTTCAACAATATCAAAGGTCGAAAATATCGCAAAGTTGACTATTAAAATTCGCTGTAACAAGCAATAGTAATTCGTCGTTCCGCGCTCATGTGTCAAAAATATTTCGTCGCACATCACGAAACTGCGAAAAATGTGAACGAACCACGTGGATTGACTTTTCCGTCAGTGCGACAAATTTCACTTTTTTTTTTATCCCGAGCCATTGGCAAGTTCCGGCGGTTTCAATTTCTTTCCGGTTGAACGCACGCGCAGACACACATTTTTTCCGGGACGTGATTTTTCGATGTTTCGACGCTTTCAGACGACGTCTACATAAAAATAACGAAAGACATTTTTTCGATTAAAAAAAAAAAAAAAAAAAAAAATCCCTATGAATGAAAAAGCTAGAGAAAAAAACTGAAAAAATAAAAAAAAAATAAAAAAAATACACGAACAGGGCATCCGAAACGAGACAGTCGCTCGACAACAGGACACGATAACGAAGCACCGATACGAGATTTATCATTCGCCCGTCGAAACGAGACAAATGGCTGGTTGTCCGATCCTGAAAACCCACCGATAAACCCTTTCAAAAGCCCCTTCCCGTAATGGTGCGCGAAAAATCGCTGGGGGAAAAAAAAAAAATAACGAGTTCTCCGGAGAGCTTTTTGTCTCCTAATTAACAGCGAAAGCGCATCGACGCTCGCAGTTCAATCGTGAATATTCGAAAGTCGTTTCCTTCAGCGCGACGGCAAGCCCGCGAGAAAAAATGAATAAAAAAATTACAAAAAAAAAAAAAATAGTAAAAATTCGAATGAAGAAGAAAATCTCTTCATCTCGTTATTACTGTCTGGCCGAACAATCAGAGAGAATTAAGGGATATCCACTCGCTCGCCGATTTCGAGTAGCGATTTTTTTGTTTTTTTTTTATTAAAAGGGCTGCCCCGAGCTGAATTTTTCATCGACCTAATTATATCGCCATTCACGATGAATCATCGCGGGTCATTGAACTCCCCCGGCGAATCGCGACAGAGGAATTCTATAAATTTTTAATGAACGCCATTCCTGTACGTCCGGGAATATTTCCCACAGTACGTACCGGCTTTCAGCAGGAAGTACTTTCACACTCTGTATCAAAGGACTTCTCGAGTCACGAGGAATGAAGTTTTAACAAACAGTTGCCGTGTCGCGCGTCGGGAAACTTTATTGTTCGATAGAATCGAGATTCGGGAAGAGGAAGAGAACAACGGCGTGGAATTGGGAGGGGGGAGGAAAAAAAAAATTAGAAAAATGTCTGAACGGTCACAATGTAAGTCTTTTTATTTATTTATTTATTTATTTTTGCAGACTGGGCGGAAGAGGCCGTCGCCAAGGCTGAGATCTTGCGACTAATTTACCAGGGCCGTTTTCTACACAGCAATGTCACGCTCGGCGCGCTTGGGCTTCCTTTCGGGAAAACAACGGTTATGCATCTCGTTCCACGGGAGAATCTTCCCGAGCCTAACTCTCAAGGTACGTCGACATCATTTTTTTATTATCGCGTACGATGGGAGGGAGAGAAAGAAAATTTTTAAATAAAAATGTGATGGCCAACTTGCACGGTGTGGAGCGCCGTTAGGGCGCTGGTCGTTAAGTGTCAAGACTGCACAAAAATGATTTATGATCTACAAGTTTTAGGTCATAAATCATTGTTTTCATTATGCAAGACTTTAGATCAGAAATTATTTTTTTATTGTCATAAATTATTTTTTTTTATTATCATGAATCATTTTTTCATTGTCATAAATTATTCTTTTTTTTTATGACAAAAATTCATTTGTATCGTAATTCGTGAACTATAAATTGAACGGTGATTGCATCGAAGAGTGGGCTACTTGACGCATCCGACTTTGCAAGTTGCGACCTCGTGCCAAATGATGAAACTGGTTCAAGATATCGAGCAAAGATTTACCGAGCGAATAATAAAGGGGCAAATGTAATCGCCGCGCGAAAAGGGAATTGACATATTGTAACGCGCATTTGCAAAAAAAAAAAAAAAAAAAATGTCTCGAGTAAAGCCTCGTACTTTTTCGGTTTCATGTTTCTAACGTTCATAGTTTTGATATTCGCTTTATAATGCAACAGTTGATCGACGAGCTCGATGTGGGAAAGCGTCTACGGATAAAACACAAAATTTATGAGTTTAATATTTTACCGTAATATTATTAAATTCAATCAATAAATTCAATTTAAGACAAATTAAATTCAATCAATTCAATAAAAAAAAAATTGAATTAAGTAAACAATTTTGAATTGAATGAAAAGAAAAAATTGAATATAACAATAAATACTGTTCACCCTGTATGACTAAAAAAATCTGAGACATTGTTATTTAAACAAAAAAAAAGAATAATAATTTCATACCTATTGTCACTCTAATGGAACCCGCATGGCTTTCCCGAAGCTAATTTTGTCCACACGTTGACGCATTTCGGTCATAAATATTTGTTCTGCGTATTGAAACGCATCGCTCACTGTCTCGTTAATTGGAATTTACCGGAGTCATCGAAGTTAACGTCTGCACACGAAATTGGTTGTAATTAATGAACAATATTGAATCACTAACGACCGTGGTGGATCGTTAATGTACGTTCATAATATTTCGTCGATCGAACGTGTCACTCGTCGCTTTATCTGTTCGGCATCGACGTGAAATTTGTTCCTCCCATTGGTCGTTGACACCGAGTAGAGACAGCGATAGAAACGCTTTGTCTATTCGAATCGTTGTCTTTCGAGAAGCCTCGGATAATGAAAATAAACTCTCACCTCTCAAACCCAGAAAAATAATTTATTTGACTTTAATAAATATTTATTTAAACCAAATAAATATTTATTCAAGTCAAATAAATATTTATTAAAGCCAAATAAATATTTATTCAAGTCAAATAAATATTTATTAAAGCCAAATAAATATTTATTAAAATCAGATAAATATTTATTAAAATCAGATAAATATTTATTTCCAGGGCGCTGTCAAATGAATAATTTTGCTGGGTGCGTTTCATTGGAAGACCCGTAAATTTTCATTTTCGAACGAGCCGAGCGAATCTGTAATGTTAAAAAAATAAAATAAAAAATCTTTTTTCTCCGTAAGACCAACTAGCGACTCTATAAAAAATAAAATATGGGTAATACACTGGCCGATTCCCGTTTACGATTAATTCCAGGCCTCCTCCCTAACGGCGACTACATGCACATCCAACCCGACGATGTTGGAAATCTTGACGACAGTTAATAACGGACATTATTCCCTGGGTAGAACGTGAGTCCCATTCCTATCCCTTTCCCATTCTATTACTGTTTTTATTATTGAAAAAAAAAAAAAAAAAAATACCGCGGGGCGTCTCGTCATGACCAATGGGCAGTAACAATTTTTCCATTGCCCAGCAAAGATGAGGATAAAGTGGAGCATTTAATTTTTGTCATTGAAATCGATCGCAGAAGTTTAATTTTATTGGTGATTGGTTTTATTTGATTTTCTTTGAAAATTACCACCGAATTCTTCCTGAGGATGTACTGAGAGAAGGATCTAACAGAAGAATTTTTACCATAAATGTACGAAAAATTCTTATAAATCTAAATTGAGTTTATAATACTCAAATTCGGAGGAAATCGAATCTGCATAGGAGTGTCTGACGATTTGGACGTGTCCGACCTTAAAGATTACTTGAAAAATTACAAAATTTAAAAAGTACCTAGCCAGTGTTTTAAACACGATATTGCTTCCAAAACCTCACCGATAAAGACAAATTTGCCTCATTATCATCATTTAATTAATTATCTAAATAATAATAATCATCATCGATTATAATTTTTATAATTTTATTCATAATTTTATTCATAATTTTATTCATAATTTTATTCATAATTTTATCTCTGATATATCGAGCGATTGTTTTAACACGATATCGCTTCCAGAACCTCGGCGATAAAGACGAATTTGTCTCGCTACCATAATTTCATTAATTATTTAAATTATTATAACAATAATCATTGATTATCATTTCTATGATTTAAAAATAATTTTTATCTCGTGCCCTCGCCCTTTGATTAAAAAAAAAGCTATTATAAACAATTTTCTGTTGCAGATCAGAGACAAAAGAGTAAAGGGGGAGGTAGCAGTTGCTGCTCCGCATCCTGCTGCATACTCTAAACATTGGCTGCCTTGGGGGTTTTTGAGGCCATTCTATGTGAGCCAAATGGACATCCAAGCTGAGCCGTGGTTTCTAAGGTTTTATGCTGATGTATAATCGTTAGTGGCTGGGCTTGTGAGCAGTGTAGCACAGATCGATCGATTGCGCTTAGTGTCCCAGACCTGTGATGGAAGATAAACGAAATATAAATCATTAATTACGAAGAGGAACGAGAGAGGAACGACGCCACGGGATAATCAAGCCATTTTCTACTGGGTGTAATGGTTGTTGATCAACGTTCACACGACACGTCGATAACGCGGAAGAAGAGGAAGAAGAAAAAATCGGCACCGAGTCGACCCAAAAGAAGACGTTTGGAGCGAAACTGCATCGATGTCCCCGATCACGAGTTCCGGCAACGACGACGGCAAGAAAACCATTCGCGTGTCGGCGAGTGTGAGTTCGCGCTCTGCGAGACCGCTTGTACAGAATCGTTGCTAAATCTGGAATAAACGTGTAATCACGGGCGCAGCTTGCGTAGGGCCAAAGCTTCTTGGATAAAGTTTAAACGAAAAAAAAAAAACGAGACGACAAAAAAAAGCAAGTCACAGTGTCGCAAGGCGAAATCCCATGAGGTGTCGCGCGTGTTCATACTCTACCGTGTCCTTCGAAATTGTGAATTATTGAGATCCCTCCACAGGGCTCCGCAACGGAGGAGGACGAATAATGAGCCGAGAAAGAGGAAAACAAAAAAAAAAAATGAAAAGTAAATTCCGATACCAAATTAGAAAGTAAACGTCCCTTTCCACCCGGCAGAAATGCTCGTTGAATCGTCGCTACAGTGCTTAAAGCCTCAACCACTATCCAACTACCGCAGCGTTATTATAATTATGTAGATGGAATATGTGTGTTAAGAATGTGTGTTTCGCCGAGTGAATGAATGCGTTCCAGGGGGGAGGCACGAGAGGAGAATAAATTTATGTTGTGATATGGCAGGTAGTGAATATATTATATACATACTATTATTAAAATTATATTATATATAAATATATATAATGGTATGAGAAACCGTTGGACAGGCAGTTGATAAACTCTCATACTATAGACTTTATTATCATCAATTAAAGAAAAAAGAAAAAAAACAGAAGGAGAGAATAGAAAGAAAGAAAAACAATTCAAGCGAAAAGATCGAGAGAGAGAGAGAGAGAAAAAAAAAAGAGGAACTAATAAAGTAATATTATGACGCCACTTCGAGAGTTTAGTATCCAGAATTAATGAGAATTAAACGGATGAAAACAAAAGGAAAAAAAAAGAAATGGACATTGGATCTCTTATGGTAGTTATGATTAAATAAAACAAATAATAAACAAAGTCGAATATATATATATATTCCCTGTTAGATCCTATCTCATTCCTTGTCCCTCCCCACCCCGTCCAATTTTTTCGTCGATTGGGCCTATTGATAATTTTACTCGTAGAAACGAACTTTTTCACCCAGTGGCTACGGGTAAAACGACAACAAAAAAGAAATGAAAAAAAAAATAAAGAAAAACCCATTTCATAGAACGATTATTATAGTTAGGTAAAAAACAAAATGCAACAACAACAACATTAACAACAACACACACCGGGCCGTTATTATACGTTTCTTAGCCTATTCTATACATACTCTTACTATACCACTAACTGTACTGTACTATATCTCTTACCAATGCATAACAATGTGTATATATATATATTGTCCTTGTGTAGTGAATTTTAAACAAACAAACAAAAAAATTGACAATTGTAATGTTATATTTATTTTATTTCTTACGAGAAAAAAGAAGCAAATGTAAAACGGAAATTATCGTTCTCATACCTATTTTTTTTTGGTGTGAATATTCGTACGTGCCCGCCTCATAAACCTATCGGTACATGTAATCGTTCGATCTTTTTTTTTTTTGTCAGAGGATAACTCGCGGTCTTCAAAACATATCAGCACCTGTTATACATTCAATGAATTATATGTATAAACATATATATATATATATTATTCTGCGTAACGGAGAATACGATTTTTTTGTTTGTAATTTCGAGTCATCGGGAGTTCTAGCACACGCGATATCCTCATTGTTACATAGTATTGTTTCTATTATCCGAGAAGACCGTGCTGCAAAGCTGTGACTCTTCGACCGAGTCAGTTTTGACGCCAAGGAAAAAAAAATATTAAAAAGAACCGGATGATTTTTTGTGGATAAAAGATCAGCGAACATTCCGAACGAGATCGACTCTACGCACGGATGTTGAACATTTTTTTCATTCTATCGCCTATGTGGGTTTATGACGGCCGGCTTGCACAGTGTTCCTCATTGATATATCGTACGATTTTTCAAAAGTTTTGCCCGTGTTACGTAATTGTTTTGCTACACTACAGAAAAAAAATAAACTAAAAAATAAACCGGCTGCGTCCATCTCGTCGATCGATGCGAATTTTGTAAGCTGCTGAAAATTGTGTCGAGACAACACGACGTTTTTCGTTCGAGAGAAAATTGTACATTGAAAATTTGCCAAGTCGCGAGGGAGTGCGAATCGGTAACGGCGAAAGGAAAATCACAATGGTCGCGACTAAGTTATTCGAGAGTGAACAAATTTATTAATTCAGACCGATCGTAGTTTTGTTGATGTTGTTTTAATTCGAGAACCTTGAGTTTTTTTTTTTTTTCGCCGTGTCCGAAGACCGAGACTCGCCGCCGCGGGGCAAACTGATTCATCGTTAATTCTTCGATGCGATTTTCAGCAACGCCCGCATCGATAGCTCGTGAAATATGCAAAAAAATAATACGAAATTGCTTGTATAAACAGACCTAAGCATTTAATCGTGTACGAGTGTAACAAGGAAGTCAACTTTGTCTGAGAATGGAATTGTTTATCTCACAAATCAGCCCCTCTGTGCAGTTTTACTCTGGTTCGTGCGCGGCGATGGTCAATTTTTATTACTCGTTTTTTTTTTTTCGATCAGTCGTCAATGAATGACGATCGCTACAGTTCAATCGATTCTCGCTTACGATTAGCCATCGATCCCGGCAATTTGCAATGTGATAATCCTGTAATTAATTTTTCAATTAATACAAATGTGCTCCGTTTGAGAAAAAGGCCATCGTCACGCGCAGGTCGCACATCCAATCGAATTTATCGCGCGTTTTATTTTGACATTAAGAAATTTGATGTTATCGATAGAAGAAAATAAAATAAAATAAAATAAAAATAAAGAATAAAATGATAAATGGTCGTGCAAGAAATTGTTGCGCTCGAATAATTCACTAGTGCGATGATCTCTAAGTGACTGTAGCTGCGAAGTAGCCAAGAGTAGTCTCGCTGTACGGAAACTATTTTAAATGATAAAATAAAAAAAAATTTCATTCAATTTTTTTTTTTTCATTTTTTTTTTAAATTTCATTTCCACGACGATAAATCAAGTAATTTCTCAATGATGATCCGAGACACGAGTATAGTTGTCGCTTCGACGGTCCGATAATAAAGTTACCGAAATCTCCGACTAGATACGGAGATAATATTTTTCTCAATCGATCGATAAATCTTAAGCGAAAAAAAAAATAAATAAATAAAAAATAACAAATAAATGAATAACTTTCCCAAGTCGAATAACGCGCTGTGGCGATATATCCTTAAAATTTCCTCGAAGTCTAAACGATCCGGCGTGCGAGCCGGATCGCTCTGACGACGCGGATTAAAGTGATTTTCGTAAATAAAAGAGAGAGAGAGAGAAGAAAAAAAATACACGCGATATGTTGTTGAATAAATCTACAACGAATTCATTTTTAGATGGTGTCCCGTGGCACGTTAAAGAATACGCAAATTTTCGCCTCGTAATATTACAATCGAGGAGAGCAAGAAATCGTCGTCGAACCTATTGTAAACATTCGCTCTCGCTCTCTATCTGTCTCTCAGCCTCAAAAACGCTGTTCGAATCAGAATTTTTGCAACTATAGATTATCGCAGCAAACGTTAAAAAAAAAAAAAGATCCGCCAATAAATCGATATCGACGTAGATGTTACGAATTTATCATAAATATTCTTGTAAAATTTATTTCTCATATTTCATTCGCGAATTAGATATGATTTTATGAGCGACTATCGACCCGACGTCGATGAGCCGATGGCAATTGTAATTAAATGAAGTTTGCGACTGACCGTCCCGTAGGATATGGCGTGAATTGGATATTAAAAGAGTAATTCGATTCGTTGGTACAGTTTGCGAATACGCGCGAATACTTGGGATTTCTTCAAAGATTAACCGATAAAAAATTTGTTTTGAAAAAAAAATCATAATAATAATCTTTAAAAACGTTGTTCCGTGCAAACGATTGACGAGAAATTTTTATCGCATCAAACTAGCAATGAGACAGTCCAAGTATTCGCACGGAATATATCACCTGGACAGTTCAATATTTAAAGAAAACCCTCATTTTGAAATTAGTGTGTATATTCGAAACGAAAACAAGAGCTTCCTACAGCAGCCAAACGCGGATCGTTCCTGAGTTTTTATTTTCGTTCACGTTTTTTTTGTTGTTTTTTTAATATGTACAATAAATAAGCAACAGTCATCTAGAGAATTGTTCGGTGATTAATTCCAATTTGATAACGTTTGCTTGTTTCCTCGTGGGCTGATCAGCACATATAATTATTCCATTCCCCTGTCGTGCAATTTCCTTTACTATTTATCCTACAACGAGTTTATTTTCTTATCACGTTGAGTCTAAATCTAGGTAACATAATAAACGCGTATGTGTAGCAACATAATAATATATGTATCATGAAATTATACATAACTTAATACTCGAGGCATAACTAAAGAAAAAAAAAAGAGAGAAAACGGAGAACCGAAAAAACTTGTCCATGGTGAAGAATAATTAACGAAAGGAAAGGGGGCTATATTGCTAATAAATAATAGATCCAATTGAGCGAATATTTCTTTAGGTAATTGTGCATAAGTATTATTGAATTATATTCTAAGTTATATATATATACATAAATATATATATATATATTATTTTTACGAGCGATAAACAACTTATTCACAGCCGACATGACCTATCCATTTTTATTTCGAAACAATATATACGAACATCACAATTGTTTGTTTGTCTGTTTTTTTTTTTATTAATAAACAAACAAAAAATCTACGCTGTTTAGATAACCACATATTGTGTTTCATCGCTACTAGATCATAGGCAATATTCATCTGTAAATAGAACAATTAATATTTCAACTGACTAGTAAGTGTTCTAGAACTCTTTCCAAGAGAACAATTAACTGGTAAATTAAAAAAAAAAAAAAAAAGAAAAAAAAAAACAATGAACGTATAAGTTTGTTATGATTTTCACATTGTTGCGTGAAATTCGAAATTTGATTCGTTATACTTGGACACAATAAGGATGATTGATGGCAGGTGGCGAGGATAAAAAAAATTTTAAAAAAAAAATGAAAGCATATTTTTTTTGCAGGATAGATTTCATACATACACCGATATTATGGCATTGTATACACGAACCGATAAACCGATTGTAAGATTTCAATTAGCGTTGTACGACTCGAGCGCGACAGTTTGAATTTTCACAAGGACTAAAAAGGATTCGGGTCCGATTTTGTGTCCCCCTATAACGAATACCAATGACTAATTTTTCGCTGAATTTATTATAAATGGCTTACGTTACACACCTCATTTGTAAATATTAGATCGTATTTTTGTCTTCAATGTAAAATCAACGAGGATTTTAACTGCAACTAATGGCTTAGTTATTAGCATTAAAAAATAAAGTTGAAAACTTAATGGAAGAACCAATGGCTTTGATTCAATTTTTTTTTTTTTTTTTTTTTTTTTTAATCCTTATTCCTATCCGCCTTTGTCGTTATCGCTGCACAACGGATTGCAAGTCTTATCTGTGGTAAGTAATGATCCAACGATGATGAATCAATCAATCACACTGATCGAATCCAACTACAGAGTTCTGTACTCTCGTGATCTTCGGCAACGCTCATTGCTCCATACTTATATTTGCAATTAAATAGATAGCTTCGCAAATCGATGAAAATTTGAGAAAATTGCACGAATTTCGGTGAAATTCTGAGAAAAATGTTGACCACCTCAGTAAAATTGTTTGCCCTTATGTAAAAATATATCTCTAAAGAAAAAGTGAAAATTAAATGCAATAACGTAGAAATAATTGAACACTTGCAAAATAACAAATAATTCTATAATGAAATTGCCAAAATTTAATAATTGAATTGGCCCAATTGGAAAATTGAATTGACGCAATTGAATAATTTAATCCGCCCAATCGAATAATTGAATTGACACAATTGTATAAGTAAATTGATATAGTTGAATAACTAAATTGAAATAATGAATCTTGCTTCAACTCTGTGATAATCTGAAAGATAATCATCATTATAGAATATAATTTATATCCATCGTACAGCGACTTCGCCTTGTGCAGATCTCATTCTTATACACGAATAATACGTTATGTTGACAATCTTCAAAATTACAAATCTTTCCTTAAATTTATTTACAAAGTCGCTTCAACAACTATGGTCATCAGTGACTTATCGAGCATAGCAGTTTGCAGCAATTATATATACAGCAATTTACAAAGTTAGTTACATTATAATTTTTTCAATATATTTATGGATTTGCATAATTCTGCTACTTCAGCTGGGGTTTTTTTTTTTTTTTTTTTTTTTTTGCTGTTTAGACATCCATTGTGTGAGCGCAGAATTCGAATTGCTAAAAATTACAAAGCTTTCTTTAAATTTATTTACAACGTCGTTTCAACAACTATGGTCATCAGTGACTTATCGAGCATAGCAGTTTGCAGCAATTATATATACAGCAATTTACAAAATTAGTTACGTTATAATTTTTTCAATATATTTATGGATTTGCATAATTCTACTACTTCAGCTGGTGTTTTTTTTTTTTTTTTTTTTTTTGCTGTCTAGACATCCATTGTGTGAGCGCAGAATTCGAATTGCTAAAAATTACAAAGCTTTCTTTAAATTTATTTACAAAGTCGCTTCAACAACTATGGTCATCAGTGACTTATCGGGCATAGCAGTTTACAGCAATTATATATACAGCAATTTACAAAGTTAGGTACATTATAATTTTTTCAATATATTTATGGATTTGCATAATTCTGCTACTTCAGCTGGGTTTTTTTTTTTTTTTTGCTGTTTAGACATCCATTGTGTGAGCGCAGAATTCGAATTGCTAAAAATTACAAAGCTTTCTTTAAATTTATTTACAAAGTCGTTTCAACAACTATGGTCATCAGTGACTTATCGGGCATAGCAGTTTACAGCAATTATATATACAGCAATTTACAAAGTTAGGTACATTATAATTTTTTCAATATATTTATGGATTTGCATAATTCTGCTACTTCAGCTGGGTTTTTTTTTTTTTTTTGCTGTTTAGACATCCATTGTGTGAGCGCAGAATTCGAATTGCTAAAAATTACAAAGCTTTCTTTAAATTTATTTACAAAGTCGTTTCAACAACTATGGTCATCAGTGACTTATCGGGCATAGCAGTTTACAGCAATTATATATACAACAATTTACAAAGTTAGTTACATTATAATTTTTTCAATATATTTATGGATTTGCATAATTCTGCTACTTCAGCTGGGGTTTTTTTTTTTTTTTTTTTGCTGTTTAGACATCCATTGTGTGAGCGCAGAATTCGAATTGCTAAAAATTACAAAGCTTTCTTTAAATTTATTTACAAAGTCGTTTCAACAACTATGGTCATCAGTGACTTATCGGGCATAGCAGTTTACAGCAATTATATATACAACAATTTACAAAGTTAGTTACATTATAATTTTTTCAATATATTTATGGATTTGCATAATTCTGCTACTTCAGCTGGGGTTTTTTTTTTTTTTTTTTGCTGTTTAGACATCCATTGTGTGAGCGCAGAATTCGAATTGCTAAAAATTACAAAGCTTTCTTTAAATTTATTTACAAAGTCGTTTCAACAACTATGGTCATTAGTGACATATCGGGCATAGCAGTTTACAGCAATTATATATACAACAATTTACAAAGTTAGTTACATTATAATTTTTTCAATATATTTATGGATTTGCATAATTCTACTACTTCGGCTGGTGTTTTTTTTTTTTTGCTGTTTAGACATCCATTGTGTGAGCGCAGAATTCGAATTGCTATAATTACGTGCTTGACTCTGAGGGTAATTTTGCACTTTGCCCACTGGTTTTGCGGGCTGCTCTCAACCAGATGTGCGTCGACAATGTTCGTGTCTCATATTCGCAGTCTCGTACGAAGCATCGAAACGTACCATTACCGTCTAAAAAAAAAAAAAAAAAAAAAAAAATTGTACGAAAAGACATTCGAGCTCATCGAGCGTCCGCATCGAATCGAACGAAAGCGGCAAACGCAAAGCGTCGGAGTGTGTCGTGTCGATGGCGTCGAGGAGTGGTGGGGTGGGGGAGGGAGAGTTTGGAGAACGGGAGAAATAATAGTCCGCGATCCCGGCCGTTCAGTCGGCTCAGCGCAGCGGAGCATTTCCGAGGTTGTTGAAAAATTCTCCCGGGTTGGTTTGCGTCCGTCTCTCTCGGGCTCCCTCTCGGCGAATCTCGAGCGTGCGAGCGAGCGAGCTTGGCGCTCCCGTCGACTGTGCAGTGAGCGTCGGTGTTCGTAAAATGGCGGACGGTGACATTGATTTGTACGCCGATGATCTCGAGCAAGATTTTGCGCAGGTAATTCGAACATCTTATTAACCAAAGATCAAAATAAATGAAGGCCCAATGGCAAAATCGTGTCTGACGTTCGTCGTTTATCGGCAAAATATTGCGACGGAAGTTCGGAGCTTTCGACTGGCACAGAGCGTTTCGACGCGAATCGAAACTTTTCGGCGTCATGGTGGTGTGTGCGGAGTCGATAACGATCGGTCGTGCGCGGGCGGCACGGCGAGAGACCCGTCCGTTCCTCTCGGCCGTACAGAGCCGGTTTGCGCGCTCTCCGCTCGTCGAGGGAAAATAATAAAAGGCGCGAAAGCTTGTCGGATCGAAACGAGGAGCCAAGAGACACCACGACGCTTCGGCGTCGACGACTCCGCTCTCCTCGTTGTCAATCGGAGTTCGTTTACGATGCGCGCTCGTAGAATCAAAATGGGTGCTGGCCTTTGGAATTAATATCCAGTAGCTCCGAGCTCGCTCGGCCGACCGATCGGCGGACAAACAAACGAAAAAACAAAAAAAAAAAGTAATCGTACGTTAAAATCGCAAAGCTCGAACTTATGGTAATTAATCTGTACATTAGTGGAGAGATTGTAAGTTAGGATTTTAGAGGCTTCGTTCGTCGCCCGCTCGCGCACGGTCGAAAGGTTTTTTTTTTTTTCGACCGAGACTTCGCGTTAGATTTTAACTTAGAGTTAAGACCGATTCTGTGCTGGCTCTGAATTTATGGCGCTCCGTCGTCTCCACTTTTTAGGACGAATTCGCCGGCGACGGCGTCGATCTTTACGACGACGTGATCGCCGCCCCGTCAGGAGGCAACGACAGCGGCTCCAGGGGCAACTCCGGAGGCGGAGATGCAGACTCCACGTCACCGAACGAGGAGACCAACGGAAATGCGCCCTATCATCAGCTGGGCAACAATATTCAACCCAATCAGATCGGCAGGCGTCATCAGCTCTACATCGGCAATCTCACTTGGGTAGGCAATTTAAAATGATAGTATCATGAAAAACTGTGAGTTGGTCCAGTCATTAGCGTTCAGCAATTTATGGATAGTAGAATTTTGTGCAGTAGTTCGGATAGCGGAAGCTTCATCCACAACAGCGGCGATTCGAATAACGGAGCGTTCGGTAATGGGTGATCGGATCATCGAGGTTTCTACTGTGTCTAAAAAAATATAAAAGTAGTGTTCGATGAGGAATGTTCGCGATATTATATTTCTGTAAATTTTTTATTGTACGTCATGGGTGTAGAAAGGGAGTTTGAAAATGCCGGACGAATTTCGAAATACGAGTCAGGACGACCCTTTCTACGCCCCTGCCGTTCACATGATTTTTTCTTACGAATTCATGAAAATGAGAGTGTTTATTTTTTTTAAGTGGGCGCAGAGCGGCAGTTTGTCGCACCAGCGCTAGAAAAAAAATCATGGTGTGTTTATACACGTGCATAGAGAGCCACTTTCTTGCACTACTACGAGAAAAAAGACCACGTGCGTTTGTACGGATGCGCAGTACAAACGAGTACGCGTAATCGCAGTGCAAATATTTTATGAGTAAAACACACTCGTAAAATGCACTGCGAGTAAAAATGCTTGCAGTGCGAGTATTTTTCTCACAGACGATGCACAAGAGTGCCTTTCTATGCTGGTTTGACAGAAATGGAATGCAGGATTTTACGTGCATGCGTTAGGAAAATAATATTTTCGTCAGTGTATAGTATTCTTATTCGAAATTTGTGTTTTGAATAAAAGAATAGAAGACTTTATAGTCACACTCGGCACGAGGCTCTCGTACGTGCAGTGTTAAAGGCTTTTTTCATAAGAAACTTTTTTTTATTTAAAAAAATGTACACATATATTATTGTTATTGAAAGTGTTGGGTTTAATTGAGTTTATGTATTTTTTTTTGTTCACAGTGGACTAGCGACCAAGACATCAACGACGCTGTGCAGAGCATCGGAGTGTCGGACTTTGTCGAAGTGAAGTTCTTTGAGAATCGTGCCAACGGGCAGTCCAAGGGATTCTGCGTTGTTTCTCTAGGTTCGGAGCAGAGCATGAGGATGTGCATGGAGAGACTCCCCAAGAAGGAACTTCACGGGCAAAATCCTGTTGTCACCTTTCCTACTAAACAAGCATTGAATCAGGTATGCTTCTTTGCTCCTGGATTGCTAATCTAAGTCGCGTAACTAAAACACTTTCCCACGAAAATTGTTCAAGGCGATTATGCAGACCTTTTTCATCCATTATCACGTCGAAATGAGGCAACCACCATAGAATTATAAAAACAAATGTACCATTCGTGTTTTAGAGCCGTAGGCGATAAATACAAGAATTTTACTTCTACGGCAAAAAAAAAAACTTATAATATCAACTTGCAAAAAACTAAACGAAGGATTTCAATGCGACCAGAACCAATTTTCAGACCATTAGAGATCGAATTTTAATTACCGTTACGTTAAATTCTTCAAGTGTGGTGTCGTTTAAGGAAACCAGCGAGGTTTGGCCGACCGAAAATTCAGTCACTTTAGTTTGTGTATAACAAGGTTACAACAAAATGTCAACGGTGTTCCGTATGGTGAGCATGTATGTCAACATTATCAAGTAGGAAAATACATAAAAGATGCAGATAAAATTTATAACATCATGTTGTTGCCCTTTGTACTAAACGAACACATTTCACTTATTACCACGATTTCGGTAAAACGGCCGAGAACAGCTCTAGTAACTATAATACAAAAGTTATTCCCAGTACTCGCCTTTATCGATTGAACCTGAAAAAACTGTACTCTAACAAAATTCTCACAACGGCGATCTAAAAAAACACAAAAAAAAACAGAAAATTTTTGTTTTTTAGCTCGCCATTGAGTGAATTTTGTGTGGACAATTTTGTGTTTAGGTCGATAACGGAGGGTGTTGGGAACAATTTTTGTCCCACAGTTACTAAAGCTACTTTCGGTTTATTCACTGAAATCGTCGTAATAAGTGAAAAGTACTTGTTCGGTACACACGCCAATAACACGATCGTTATAAAACAACATCAGAATTTTTCATGCATTTCCCTACTAGTATTGACATAAATGCTCACCATAAGGAAAGCTGTTAACATTTTCTTTTAGCTTAGCCACACACAATCCAAAGTGATTGAATTATCTTCGTCTTCCTCCCCTCAAAATATTACTGCAATCCTTGCTCCGATTCGTTTCGCTAAATCTTCGATATTTTTTTTCTCTCCAGTTCGAGTCGCAGTGCAAGACGCGTCCAGCCCCGGCGCCGCAGCAGTCGCAGAATCAGCGTCCGCACAATCCGCACCAGCATCAGCCGCCGTCGTCTCACGATCGTGGTCTTCACATCAATGTTAATCAGCATATGCAACATTCACAACAAAATCACGGTCCTAGAATGATGATGGGTCCTCCTCAGGGTCCGAGGCCGCAGAGAATGCCGCCGCCGGGAATGGGACCGCCCGGGCCGGGCGGGCCGGGCCAGCAAGGACCGCCGCGGATGCACGGACCGCCGATGGGGCCCGGTGGACCAGTGCCGCATCATGGATTGTCCAGTCACCCGAACCAGGGGCCCCCGCCACCGGGATATCAGCAGGGACACTGGAACGGTCCGCGGCCGAACGGTCCTCCGGGTCCTCCGAGGGGGCCGAACGGACCCGGCGGACCACCGCAGCAGGGACCGCCTGGGCCTGGTCCGGGCCAGCACAGGCCACCCGGCATGGTACGTGACCGCATGGTAAAATCCCGACGACTTATCCAACAACAGAAATAGACGGAATCCAATTCGCCGATTACTTTTTTAATCGTTCGCATCGGGAAAACGAAGTGTGATGAGTTTGTATTCGATTTTTTACAAAACACCGACTCAAATTGCGATGTTTGGAGAGTAATTGGTGAGGCTTTTCTGTCAATTGCTGGCGAAAAAACTACATTTTTTTAAATACGTAGACGGTAATCTTAACAATGGTTTTCGATGATACAGCAGCAATTCCACGGCGGACCGCCTGGACCTCCGGGACAGGGACCGCCGCGCGGCCCACCGGGCCATCCGGGAGGGCCGCCCGGCGATCCGAGAGGAGCTCCGCCGCGTCCTGATTGGAATAGACCTCCAGGTTCGATTTCCCTCACGAGTTAACAGATCAATTTATTTTATTCTCATTTTTTTTTTTTTTTTTTCTCGTGGATAAATATTGGTTCTCTTTCTGTTTTCGCTAGGAATGCATCATGGTCCGCAGGGACCACCGTTCCCTCAACATCAACATATGCAAGGGCCACAAGGACCCGGTCAAGGCCCACCGCAGAGAGGACCTCCTCCCGGTTCCATGGGCGGTGAGAATCGGTTTACAAAAAAATTTACTCTCAACCCACTGGCTCCGAGAGAATCAATCGTAAATCGGCTTCGACATAAATATTCCACAAAATCGTCGAAAAAACGATTTTCCGATGATTCGTTGAATAATTTATTTATTTTTACCAAATTGTTCATAGATTTTCGTTATTATTATTATGGAAAATCAATGTTCTCAGCACCTCTCTCGTGGCTGATTTTTTTGGATTTTTAGCCATTCGGGACGTGTCCGACGCCTACATAAATCAGGACTTTTCATGCATGAGATACAAAAATGACTTTAAAAATGGAGCACTCATTTGACTAGCGTGAAGCGCTCCAGCCTCCTTAAGAGGCGGTTAAGATTAAGACAGTAAACATTTTAAATCCATTTTTCTCCGAAACGTTTCTATAAAATGAAAAACGAATCAAATACGCAGTACGCCTCGCAATTAGTTTTGTATTTTCGAACTTTGTTTCGAACGAAAATGGATTCAAGATATTTTGAGGATGTTGAACTTTAGCCCAACCTTAATGTTAAAATACAAATATTACTTATCGAGTTGAAGGACTGTCGAGAAACGGTCCACACTAGCGGATCGAAAGGGGTTAAAGCTCAGGCCGTGGGAGATTGTTGTATCAATTCGAGCCTCAGGTTTGTTGCCAGGTCCGGGAGGCCCGCCGCCTGGACACGGTGGTCCACCGCAAGGCCCACCACAGGGACCTCCAGGAGGCCCGGCGCCGCACGTGAATCCGGCCTTCTTCCCGCAAGGCCCGCCACATCAACATCCCGGCCAACATCCGGGAGGCCCGCCAGGTCCGCCAGGACCTCCTCACGGTCCACCTCACGGACCTCCGCACGGTCCCCCACACGGGCCCCCTCATGGCCAGCCTCACGGGCCGCCCCATCCAACGCCGCACGGATACGGCCCACCCTCCGCCCAGGTGAAGAACTTGTTCCCTTCCTGCGTCACTTCTTTTCACGATCGATCCCGTAGCATTTTTTTTTAAATCGCAACAATCCTGTTGCTTCCCAATAGAGGAGCTACATTTCCGAAAAACAAAAATTAATAAATTAAGATTAAGATTTTAATCTCGAAGTACAGTAGAACTCCGTTTGTCCGAGGTAATGTGGGGAGAGCGTACGTCGGATAAGTGAAATTTCTGATAAGATGGATAACATATATACATTGCTGCTTTATTCATTTTTTTTTCTTCGAATTTTCTGTATTATGCGAAACTACGCCTCGGTTGTCTCGGAGAGCTCGGTTGATTGAAGGTCGATAAGCGAGGTTCTACTGTACTTCATTGTCTAAAATGTCGAGAAAGGCGGTTTTTAGCTGGAGTCTGGATGCATGTATGTGTGAGACTTGCATCGTTTAAATCGGCAATTGTTAGGAAACGGTTTGAGATAGCGGGTTGACATTTTGTACACTAGTAGAGCGGTCAAGTCTGTTCCTTCGATCCAATTTTCATGAAGAATGAGAGCCGGTTCGAGATTCTGCGCAATTTTGGAACTTAAAAGGTCGAAATCTACCCAAGCGATAAGATTTTATGGAATTTAGATTTTTGTTGAAAAATTCCTACAGATAGTATAATTGTAGTAAGCATAGAAGTATTGAGTTCAAATTTGACAAATGAATGAACTAACACTGTACAATATCTGATGTTAAATGTAGCGAAAATCGATCTAACCGTTAAAATTTTATCACGTAAAATATTTGGATTTTTCGGAAAATTTGGACTTCATATTCGACACGAGTTTATGCATCAAATGTCGCTCTATGAGTAAGATAATTCGGAGATTCGTCATCAGTGTGGAAAAATACATAAGAAAATGGCCTCGAGGCGACGAATCATACAAATTTTATACAAAATCGATCAACGAACTTTCTCATAAAGAAAGCTATTCTCAAAATTATAATAACTGAGAAACTCATCTGCAAATCACTTTGCACCGTATTTTTTATCATAATGCAAGTGCTAAAATTTCCATCTTACTATGGCATCGATTTTTTTCTAGTCACGAAATTATCCGGCGCGAAAGATGCGTGAAATTAATAACTATTTCTACCGCAGCCACCGTACGGTGCACCAGGACCGGACCATCGTCCCGAAGGGCCGCCACCTCTGACGGAGCAGGAGTTCGAAGAGATCATGGGTCGTAACAGAACAGTTTCCTCATCAGCTATAGCCCGCGCGGTGTCGGACGCCGCAGCAGGCGAATACGCCAGTGCCATAGAGACGTTGGTCACCGCTATATCGCTAATCAAACAATCAAAGGTTGCGGCAGACGATCGATGCAAAATTTTGATAAGTTCTCTTCAAGACACCCTGCGCGGCGTGGAAACGAAGAGCTACGGATCGGCACGGCGAGGTGAGTCGTTGTATCCAGCTTCCTCCCAGTGGGCATTTTTTCATTTGCACAAAGCATCTGCGGATGACCGACGGAGTTGAGGTGAATGGCCCAATTATTGATCGTGGCTCAATTACTGTCCGTTAAGCATGTTATCTACGATAGAAAATTCCATTTATATCCGGCATGGTCAAGTTTTTTTTTTTTTTTGTACGTCCTTTATATTGTGCATCATGTGATTGAATGAGCGTCGGAACAAAATGTTGTAAAATTATCGACTCGGAGTTTTGTCTGTGAGACCGCGCGAAAGAAGCTCGCGCAGGCCATTTTTTGGTCAATTTCGTCAAGCCGTTACGTTTATTAAATCGGTTCGTTTTTTTTATCAGAAGCAAATACAACGATGAATCCACGATATAGTGTATGATTAAGGCCATATGAAACACCTCTCTCCGGCTCAGTCGGTATCAAAAACTGTAATCAACTTTTCTCACGGATTCTCGTATGTACGGTCAAAAGAAAAGTGACATTATCTTGGCGTTCGATGGACTTCTTTTGATCGCCAATGCCAGAACCAGTGCCAAAAGTTGATTACAGTTTTTATTACCGACTGCGGTATTGCACAAGCTTTTCGGTGTTAAAACAATAGCGCGCAAAAAATTCGGCACATTTAAATCTCTACCACTCACAATTCTACCGGAATCGAAATAAAACTCTACCGGCGCGGAAATAACACTATTCCGGTAGAATTTTATCGTAATTCCGGTAGAGTTTTATTGTAATTCCGGTAGAGTTTTATTTCAATTCTGGTCCAGTTTTGTTTCAAGTCCGGTAGAGTTGTGATAGAATTGTGGTAGAGATGTAAATGTGCCTATATGTCGAGTTTACTATTAAAAGATAGTAAAAAATAATTAAATAATACTTCTTTCAGTTAATTCTTTAAAACGAGTTCTAATTTGTTCTTTTAATAATTAAAGCTCTAAACTTTTCGGCAATACCAGTTATTTCGATATCTCCACTATTTTCAACGATATTTTTTTATGTTCAATGCCATGCGCTTAGGTGGTCAGTAATTGGCCCATTCACCTTGTGCGAGATAAAAGTTTCCTGACGGCTTCGCTAAATTCGTTCCCGCGTTCCTGTTATCCGCTTACTATTTTTGTTAAATCTTCTTTCGTTTTCAGAACGTTCCCGTTCGCGCGACAGAGAGCGAAGCCACCGGCGTCGCCGAGAAAGATCGAGGAGTCGCGATCGGGAGTACAGGGAACGCAGCAGAGATCGCGATCGTGAGAGGGACCGAGACCGCGATCGCGAGCGAGACCGTGAACGCGATCGCGAACGCGAGCGTTACTACAGCGAACCGTACCCCAGAGAGAGATCTCGCAGCAGGGAGAGGGAACGCGAGCGCGAGCGCGACAGGGAGTACAGAGAGCGAAGCCGGGAAGAGAGGTAAGCAACATATTTTAGAACAGATTGTCTAAATTTAGTTATAGGACGATTTTTTAGTATGTAATATATAGAAATGAAAGATTTATTATTTGTAAGCGGACAAAAGTGGTGGGCACGATTGTTATTTTATACAATATCGATCGCTGCGATAAGTCACGAACTTTTTATTTATTACACTGTAAAAATAAATTGTAAATTTAATGTACTGGAACTTGAAATTCGCTTACATTACTTACATTAATTGAATATTAATGTACTTTTTTTTTGGTACAATAAAAAACCAGATATTAAAATTATAAATCTTTCGCTTGAAATTTACAAAAATTGGCATTAAATATAAAAGACTTTAGTGTAAAATTGCAACGCGAATGTTTTTGAAATTTCAGAAACAGTTTATGTAAAAAAAAGCTTCCAATAACGTTCATTAATTTTCAAACATTTTTTTACAGTGTACTTATTGCAACAACGTGACGTTCTTTTTTTGCGAAATAACATCATGCATAATTTGATTGCCGCGCTTGGCCCTCTAACCGAGTCGTCAGAGGTCGATACTTCGGGCCGATGAGCATGAAAAAAAAAAAAAAAAAAAAAAAAAAAAAAAAAAAAAAAAATACGGACTTACTGAACTGGGTTAGCGATAAGCTTTTGTATCGATTGATGAAAAAATAGTACGAAAGATGTACGCCAGTTCTTTGATGACAAAAATTTGAATTATTTTTTGTATCTACATGTAATTGTCGTAACTGCCAACATCAAGGTAGACGGTCCCGTTTCTGACCTTTTAAGCCTCGTAACCCAGGTTCTTTTTTTTCAATCGGTATAACGATAATTAGGTGCATGTACTTCTTTTTTTTTTTTTTACTTTTTATACTTAGAAGTTATACATAAGTTTAATATTTATTTTATAAGGAATCCGATAGAAATTCTTGAGCCATTCGACGAGAAAAATGAATGTAGACATTTTGTGATTTATTGTATAACTTGTTCCAACTGATTCTTTGTTGACACGTCTCGAAAATTCTATTTATTAGGCTGCCAGAAAGTGGGTCAGTGTCAGGAATCGAGCTTAAGAGGTCAGTACTGGGACACTTACCGATATGTTAATTAACGCCACGGAAGAAAAATCTCAGTGTTATAAATCGCTCTGTAACCTGCGATACGATTGTGACTCAATGTCTTGCTCGGTGGTCGACGTTATATTAATTGTAAATTAATGACAAATGCGTCCGTCATTCTGTATAGAATTTATATATACAAAATCGCGACTGAAAAAAAAAAGAAAAAAGTTCATCCGCAATTCGTTTTTGTAAGAATATTGTCAGATCCTGTCTTATTAAGTTTCGCCAATTTTCGATAAAGTTAACTTCCAATTTTTACACCTTATTTGTTTTTTCAGAAGCAATATGTTTAGAGGTATAATAAAATCATAACAAAATGTAAATTTTTCATTAGTACGACGCGTCAGGCAGCCAGACCGAGAGTTAAAGAAGAACCGCCTGAGGCGGCACCAGTCTCGTCCGCCAAGCCGTCTAGGTAAATCACAATTTTTTTTTAAACAAAATAATGTTTGAGCGTGTGTATGTCAGAATAGTACTTATAGCGTGTGCGCCCGAAATCAAGATGTCAGCACGAAATATCACAATTTTATACATAATTAAACGGATAAGATCTCACTATGTATACTGCTGCACTGGCGCTCATTAATTTGATTAAATTCCATGCTCGTCTCTGTAAAAAACACTTAATCGTCAACCCTTGACTTTCGTCCGTTGACACAAAATATTTTTTTAAATTTTACGGGCGATACGGACAATAATTATCACAACTTGTTCTGTATAATTCAATATTTTTTTCTCGATTTCAATTTTTTTTTCTCCTCGAGATTTCATTTCCTACGGATTTTATTGACGAATCATTGTTGTTTTTCGATTTGCAAGAGCAGTTTTTACTCAAAGCATTCGGCGACAGTGCACGTTTTCTCGAACAGTAAAAAAAAAAAGAAAAAAAATCTTATTCGATCGACGATCCTTTTCAATCAGAGACTTTCAATATTTTCTCGTCACTCCACTCGTCTTGATTTCAATCAAATATTTTTCTTTTATATCTGAGTAGAAAAAAAAAGAAAGAAAAAAAGTAAAGCGTTAAAAAAAATCCTATTCTTGGCACAGATATAGAGAAGCGGCAATGAAGAATTAACATTGTAGTAAGATAATCGGCTGACGTGTATACTGTGTAGGTATTATGACGATCGCTACAGAGAGCGTGAACGAGAGAGAGACCGTGAACGAGAAACCAGCAGAAGACCGGCCGAGCGCGAAAGAGAGCCAGAACGTGAAAGAGAACGGGAACGGGATCGTCGTGACGAGAGAGGCGACTCTTCACATCGTTCCAGACACTGAGAAATATGAAAAAAAAAAAAAAACAACAAACTAAGACGAAAAGCGAAACAACAACAAATAACCGAAGTCGCCAATTCGACTCAACATTATGATCTATCGTGCAAGAAATGCAGCTCCCTGTCATTGTTTTCACCCGAAGCTTGACGAAAGCTACTTTATCGTTGTGATCGACGTACTTTCCGTGGTATCCAAAGATTTACAAAAAACATAAAAAAGAAAAGACAAAAACAAAAAGCAACAAGTGTTAGCTCAATAATGACTTAATTTCGAGATCGATGAAAGAAAAACAAAAAAAAGACAGACACTCGGAATCATTAGCCGATAGCGAGATATCCCACTTAGGTTGTCGCAGTTGAATTGTCAAATTTATCTTCGAGCTATCAAGTATTCTCCGTATTTTCAACGTTTTTTCCTTCTTCATTTTTTTTTTCTTCGACATACCATTATACATATTATAATCGTACATTTACATGTATACATACAAGATATATGTAACAAGCTCTGTAGTTAAGAGAATGTTGACTTAGATTTAAATCGGAAGAACATACTTTTATAGTAGCTAAACAACGATGACGACGATGACGACGTGCGGTAAACAGTGATGAATATGTACGAATATTGAAATAATTAGTGGCAAAAAAAATACAGCGAGCCGTGCAAGATGCATTCAAGAGACGAAAGAAAAAAACATATAATAATTAAGAGACCACGAGGATACCAGGAAGATGCAGCGCACGAAACACTCGACGAAAACTCAAGAGGAAACACGAAGTCATCCTCGTGAATTCAACGATCTTCTAGCTGCACGTCGAAGCAAGATTGTATCTTAATATAATAATAATCAATATTCGCTTTCGAAATATACATGATAAACATGTCTTTACTTTATTGATCTGTGCACACAATATCCTGAAAATTGTTAATTTATTTGCGTATATTCGTAAAAGGATATTTATAGCGTATCGAGTTGCAGAAAAAAAAAGAAAAGAGCAAACGTTAATTCAAGAAGAAACGACTCAGTTTCGTTAAAAAAAAAGAAAAAATGTGTAATGGTTTTGATGTATGAAAAGTTGTAAATACTTCTGCGATCATGGGACATAACCATATATATATTTTTTTCTTGTCGTTGATGAGCGATAATTTTTTTTTTTTTTTTTTAATCTGCCAAGGATTGCCCATATTGAACGAAGTGCACTTCTATCATACATAAGACACGATGCACTCAGCTGTAGTTATGTGGGCTTTGTGAGAATATTTTTGTTGTTCCATTGAATCGTAATTTTTCGTTCAACGTTCACGTTCGGATTATCGTGCTCGCATCAGGGCGCGAACCAGACGAAAATTGTACGCCTTTAATTATATATTTTATAAAGTGGGTCGAGGGTCAGGTCAATAGTTATTGAATCTCGATCATGTATGATAATTTTGATCTGAGTCACGTTCGCTTCACGTATTTTTGTGAAATTTTCGTTAATCATTGACCGGTGCAATAATTTACGAACGTAAACTTTGAATTCTCACAAAGTACATTGCGAATTTTTTAGTATAAACCCGTAGAAATTTTCCAACCGATAAGATCCCGATCCCATGTTTTTTATAACCGAACGCCGTATGAGTTGTCGATTCGCATGCATTTATTATACGAGGCATTAAAAGCTGAAACGACAAAACGATCGGGTGACTGTTGTTGCCGAACTTAAGTGTTAAGAATCGAGCTTGCGCTCTATTCTCGCATCTAGTCTAGTTATTAATTTCGTATAAGTGGCGGATATTAACAGCGGAGACCGCCGGCGAAAAAAAAAGCAAAAACGCATTTATTTTAAAAAATATTAAGCCGATCCGAGAAATCGCTTTCGATTAAACTTTTTATATAGCAGTAAAACTTTGTAGAAGCAATTGACATTTTTAATGGCATTGTCGAATTCGAATAAGTTTGTTTTTATGAAAAAAAAAAGTGAAATTGAAAAATTTCAATCGTTTCTATCGAGTTTTGCAGCGAATTTTTTTTTTTTTTTTTTTTTTTTTAATCGGTTCAGCGAATTCGTACCATGGTTTTAAAAACGGGAATAGAAAAGACGATAACTTAGCGTAAAAGCGAAATCTAGTCAGACATAAAATGCAATCGATATTCGAAAAGAAACTAAAAAAGAAAAATCATAAATGACATACGTTTTATATTAAAACATGAATGAGTCTTTTTTTAATTAAAAGATTCATACGGGTAGTCCTGGATAATTGCGTACGGACGTACAGGGTAAGTTTGATATCGTTAATGATGCAATATTTTTTATTATATATTTGTATTAATGTAATAGATAGTAAGAAAAAAGCGGAAATTATTATGGTAAATTTTTACACTGTCGCTCCGAAGACTGATCGCTTATTATAAAGCTTGTTCGCGAGTTACAAAATGAATTACGATTAATGCGATATCATAACGTTTAATTGTGAATTGCCGAGTCGCTATTAAGGGCTGTTAAGTGAGATAAAGCATAACGCGAGGCTATACATGTAGGATTGAATTTTTTTTTTAAATCGAATTCGCAAATTTAATCAGGTTTCCGCGTTTACGAATGCTCACGAACGAGCCTCATTTTGAGTGTAATTAGAATGTATGAGATTATAAGATTCCGATACTCTATCGAGCAGCTTTTCTATCAACAACGTGTACATAGACTAGCTCTGTCGAAGCGAACGCATGCTCATAAAAGAAATACTTTTCTTCACAGCGTCGAATAGAAAATGGAAAAAGAACGCTTGCTCCTCCGAAACTGTCGGCTCTTTATTTCTAACTTAAAAAAAAAGTTTTATTTCTGTTTTCTCTTCGTTTATGTCGTAGTCGAGAGTTCTCGCAACGGAACTCGAAGTATTATTTATGTCCGCTATACTTTTTCTCGATAGTCTTAAGAATTTTTTATACGAGCATATTAAAATTCAGGATTATTCTAGTCAATTTAACTCGTTCGCTCCTATTGTAATTTTTTAAAAATTATTTGGAATCAAACTTAAACTAAAATAAACAATTGTTTTATTAGAATCGTTTTATATATTTTTTTATACGCGTTTTTCGTCATTCTGTTTGAAATTCGAGAAATAAAGGGCGGAGCGAAGAGAGTTGTTGATAGGAACTCGAATGAATGTACTTATCTTGAGACGCTGTTCATAAAAAAAAAAAAACTGCCGACTAAATCGTCCGCTTGTCTAGCGGGCGTTTGCGCTGTGATAATATAATCTAAGATTTATTTGATCTCACGATGATCATATTTTGGTACCTCGGTGAAAATATTTCCCTGACAATTTGTCTGAAAAACTCTAAACGGATCGTTTCAGTGATTTTCAGAGATTTTCAAACATTTTTCTCCGAGTTTCTCTGCTGTTTATCAGTGAAATTCAAAGCATTTTCCGAAAAATGTTAAGACCGCTGATTTTTTCTGATAAAGTACGTTAAGAGAAAATAGGGTTTGTCTCTAAGATCTACTCATTCTGTTACTCGTTCCAACTGTAGACCTTTTTAGAAAAAATGTGATCTGAAAATTTCCGATTTTCTCGGATAATATGGATTTTTAGAGCATTTCAGATAACTTACGAGTTCATTCTTAAGATCTTCTCATTCTGTTACTCGCTTTAAGTAAGCGGAAATTGGAGTTTACCACATAAATATTCGTGAATGTAGAAAATTAACAGCCAAAGAAAAGCAACAAAGTTCATATTTATTAACAGAAGTCGGCAGAAAAAATCATAGTTTCAGAGTAATTCTGAAGATTATCGTTGGGAAACTATGCGGAGAAATTTCCAAAAAATTCGAATTTTTCCTCAAACTTTCTAGGAGAAAGACTTTATATATATATTTTGTATGAGAAATTTTGCGAAAATTTGACTATATTAGAAAGTGGTTTCTGAATATAGAAGAGAAACAAGTTTAGAATATCAACAAAGTTCATAGTTCTTCAGAAAAGTTCACAGGGAAAATCAGAAATTTTCAGGACGATCAGGAATGTTTAGATTCAAAAAAAATCTTCTGACTCAGTTTTCGTACTTTTTCTGAAAAGTGCGAAAACTGAGAAATTCAGGAGGCTTTTCAAAGAAATTTCTGATAAATTTTCCGAGACTTTCAGATAAATTTTCAGACATATTCAGAGAAATATTTTCACCAGGGTAGGTATTTTTTTTTTAAAGTGATCCTCGACATACGCTTCGATATTATTGAATACTCATTTGATCTTTACGGCTGCCCGAGCTATGATAGACTGAAAGGTCGCATAAATATGGTGTAAGGTAAGTGTCGGAAATTGATGGGAAAGTGTTTTTTTGATATTCGTGTTATATATATATATATATTTTTATACCGTAGTTTTTAAATAAAAATTTGTAGACAATAGTTTAAACATATTTATCGTCTGACACAGTATTTTTATTCACTTCGCTCCGAAATGTATATTTACAATGAAACGAAACGAAAAATAACATTTCATTTTTTTCTCGCGTACCTTACATCATAATGGATCATACAATTAATTTTATAATGTAAATATTCGAATAATTATCGAAGATTATTATTCGAGATATTAATAATATCTCGAATAATTATTTTACAAAATCATTAAACATACGACAATACTGTTTGAAATAATTTATTGCGTGATCAATCTGCCGAATTTGTGAGGGAAATTTCGTTCAAGTCTGTAATCCACGCTCGATTCTCGATGTGCGTTATATTCGAACATTATGAGACTAATGACAAGTTTATCTTTTATTTTTTAGTCTTATATTTTATATTTCATATCTTCATATTTTGGGGTCATTAGCACCAGAGAAAATGAAATTGTCGAACGAGATCTTTTTTAATCTATCTTTTATATAAAAAGAAAATTTATTAATTATGTAAACAATCGTTCTTTCGAAAAATGTGATAAATTCTAGAATATCGGATACGTTTCGATACCGACGCGGTGTTGTAATAGAAAAGAAAAATTGAATGTTGTTCGCCAAATAATTGTGCGATTTAATCGAATTATTTTTTGCGCGCACCGCATTTAATGAAAACCATGACAATTCTTAAAACTTTTCGGTCGGTCATAAATCTTTGTGTCTGAGAAAGGAAAACTTTTTTGAATTCCTAACTTGTGTACGAACAAATGTTCGTACACAAGTTGGAAATGAAAAAAAGTTTTCGCATAATCGTTTGCAAACGCGAACGGAAATAGATAAGCATTTTTGTAATGTTGCTTTGCTGTTTATTCTTGTTGAAAAATTGAAGGAAACTATATAGATTTTTGTCCGCATAAAAATACATATCGAGTATAGAAATTTTATTTTTTTATCCTGAGTCTATCTTTTATACGAAAAGGAAAATGATTAATCATGTATACAATCGTTGTTTCGAAGATTGTGACAAATTCGAGAATATCGGATACGTTTCACACAGACGCGGTATTGTAATAGAAAAGAAAAATTGAATGTTGTTCGCCAAATATTTGATCGATTCGACCGAATTATTTTTTGCGCGCGCCGTATTTAATGAAAATCATGAAAATTGCTAAACCTTAACGCTCCAGCATATACCTTCGTGACTGAGAAAGAAAACTTTTTTTCTTTCCTAACTTGTGTGTGAACATTTACGAACGAAAATAGAAAAACATTTTTGTAATCTTGCTTTGCTATTTATTGTTGATGCAAAATTTCATCAAACTATGTAGAATCTTGTCTGCATTAAAATACATAGCGAGTATAGAAAAAAAAAAAAAAAAAAGTCATTCAAAAGCTCCGAATACCTGGGCGTTTCATCATGCGACTAAAACCGAGAAATCGTATTTCACATGTTTGTACACAGAAAATCCGTTCTTTAGATTTTCGTCGCGCGATACGCCCGCGCTAAGAGGCGAAAAGCGTTAATATAGAAGATTTCTCTTATACATGTAGGAAAATTGTTCGCTAATATATTTTTGAACGAAAAAAAAAAGAAAAAAAAAATCATATGTGCGGAGAGCTGGGACATAAAAGAAAATTATTTACCGAATATTCTTTTCGTTGTTTCATCATTATTATTTTTTGCAACATAATTATTAGACAAACCCAATGTTTCGAGATTTCTAAGTAAACTTGAATTTTTTTTTTTTGTACATTCTTCTCCTATGCGCGATAAACGAAAAGTAAATGACAGATTTGGATGTTTGTCGGAACATCGTTGCCGTGCGCTACCAAAGAATCTACTGTATTTATACGATGTCCCGAATGTTGCGCTCTGGTGTCGAATTAATTCGTGCGAGCACGACGTCACGAGTGTCGGATTAATTCAGAGGCTTAGGCAAATTCGAATTAGAATTATAATTAAAGGACTTGCAAAGATGTAAT
This sequence comes from Amblyjoppa proteus, assembly GCA_963922035.1. Lineage (NCBI taxonomy): Eukaryota > Metazoa > Arthropoda > Insecta > Hymenoptera > Ichneumonidae > Amblyjoppa > Amblyjoppa proteus. Next base: position 6,718,784 of record OY998232.1, on the reverse strand, counting down.
AATACTCTCAAAGGGTTTGTACTAGCCAGAAAAAAAAAAAGAAAAAAACCTCAACAAATTTTTTCTCTATAGTATTTATTGATTTCGCATCGACGACTCTTCGATCGATTATTTGTTCGCTTGCTCTCGTCGACCGAGACGAAAAACGGGAGAAAAATAAAAATCCGCAGATCAGCCGAGAGATCGCGGGCGATTTAAACGTTTCATCAATATGTTTTTTCTTCTATTTTTTTATATATAGTTAAACAGTACGTTTGACACGGTTGACTTGTACCTTGAGTTTTTTTTTAATGGCTTATCTCGCTAACACTAAAAACTAATTACGGAAGAACATTTGTATTGTTCGTAATAAATCAGTCAGTAACGAGTACTTTGATAGATAATTTCAATCCATTCACTATTCGCAGCGGAAGGATATTCTCGGCCGTCGCGATGCCTGGACTGAATTCGTACTACGTATTAAGGGGAAGTGAAACAACTGTGCGTGCGAGAGAGATCGTTGCAATTTTCAAATTAATTTTATTCAATGGTGCTAATTTTTTTGAGAAATAAAAAAAAGGATTCGTTCTGGATGCGAAATTACCGTGCGCATCCAGCTCGAATTTGCTTTTTCCTCAGAAAGATTAGCACCCTTGAGAAAAGTTCATTACAGTTTTCGTTACCGACCGCGATATGTCACTTCCCCTGAAGACCATATGAAACACCTTCGTCCCGTTCATCCCGGACTCAGTCCGTATCGAAAACTGTAATAAATTTTTCTCACGAGTTCCCGCATGTGCGCTCAAAAGAAAAGTCTCATTGAAATCCGAGATGATATTCGCTTTTAATGGGACTTTTCTTTTTATTCTACGCGCCAGAATCGGCGAGAAAAGTTTATTACAGTTTTTGTTACCGACGGCGGTATTGCACATGCTCTTATAATAGAGTTTTTCAATTAATGTACGTATCGCATTTTTTTTTTCGCTAAATTACTAGTGAAGATTGCATCTCGTTAGTTTTCTTTGTATGAGACAGTTAACGTGATACGCGTGGCCGCAGGGAAACAGTGAGATTCCGTTGTCTCCCAGCAAGACTGGAGTTTGCAGAGACAGCGTGCAACACGGGCACGTCGACGATTTCGCTTGAAATTGCATTCCCCAGTGATGGGAACCGATGCCGAATATATTTCGATCTATCGGCCTCTCCAAGTCCTTCTCCAGAGATTCGGCCAGTTGCTCCTGGACCTAAAAATTTAAAATCAGTGTTATATATGCGTAAACGAAAATCGTAAAAGTGGAATAGGTAAAAACTAGTATTTATTTATTTAATTTTTTTTTAATTGAAAAAGAAACCTGCTACCGATTAAAAATGTGATGCTATTTTGCACTTCATTTACATTTAATCGCAAGTTTTTATCAGTGATGACCTGATGACTATAGTGCATTATACAAAAAAAAAAATTACCTTTGGAGAACACATTGCCTCGTATTCGTTACTTCCCGTACGTTTCCTATCGAAATCCACAGCATGCTGCAGCCCGTGATGATTCAGAATTTTTGTAAATATGATGGATTGAAAGATGCTACAGAATGAGAAAAAAATCGTCAATGACTTTATCCATGAGTAAATAAAGTCAGTCAGAAATAAATACATTGGTCTGCAAATAAATCAATTTATCCGCAAGTAAATAAATTGATCCGCAAATAAATCAATTTATTCACAAATCAATAAATTTGTCCACAAACAAATAAATTTGTCCGCAAACAAATGAATTTATCCACAAATACATATATATCAAATACCGAGAAAATTCACCTTCTGTCCAGTGTGACATTAGGAAAAACGCTTTCTACAACTTCGAGAAATTTAATGGCGGCGGTAGCTCCTTCGCGTTTCATTATTTCGCGTGCGACATCGCTCCACTCGATCTTCCCTTTTCTTCTCGCGAGCGGATTCTCGTCTCTTTCGCCGCAGCCAGGGCATATTCCCTCCTCGACGTTCCTCACCCATTTAACAACGATTCTCCACTGTCTCGCCTCGATCGTCGGAAGTACGATCGAAAGTATAATATTGTCCCTGTTACGAAGGCACATAGACAATGTTTCGTCCGTCACAGCATTTTTTTGAACATAAACAGGCAAATAAATTCGCCACATGAAAGGTACACTGTTGCAAAATGTTTTGCAGTAATCGTCATCGCCCTCGGCGAATCTCTCGACGAGCGATCTTCCGATATCGATGAACTTTGGTTCGTCGAATCGTTCCGCCGGATAAGGGTAACCGCATTTGCATTCGTCGACGATCGACGAATTAACATCGACAAAAGCTCCGACGACTTCGTCGACGACAAAAGCCTTCGTAGTTTTCCTCAACAATTCCGTCGACGCATTCTCGAGCAAAACATTATAATAGTGTCGCTCGGTTGCGCGCATGACTTCGTAGAGAAAGTCTTTGAGCTCGTCGATTTTACCGTAATTCTCTTTGATATCGCTGATGGTCTTGCGTACGTTGAGGAGCGCGTTCTCCATCTCGCCGTCGTTCATCGAGGGTTTCAAGCTGTTTATAAGAACGTAAACCGGATTCAAGTCCGACTGTACGTTCGCTGTCGCGTCGTCGATCTTCCGGGAGTTCTCTGCATTACCAACGTCGCTCTCGACGTCGGTAACGCCGTTACCGACCGCGCTCGTCCGGACTTCCGGCGCGTCGCTGCAATTTTCCTCCAAGCTCATTTCGGTGATCGAATCCGCGAAAGCTTCGATCACGATCTTTTCACCGCAGTTCGTGGGCCGAGAGCTTTCTCGTTTCTTTACGAAATTCTCGCATATAACTGGATCCGCATCCGCGATCGCAGCGCCATCTTCGCGGCTCTTCGCCTCCCTAAAATTACTGAGATCCTCGCTCCTGACGACAGAGTTGTTAATCGAGGTTTTGACGAAGCTGCGTATCTCCTCGTTGCGGAACTTTCCATTTCCGGCGTTAACGACGACGATGCCCGAATGAAGTTTCATCGGTTTGGCGTTCGCGTTCGATTGTATGAGAGAAATGAGCGGCACGAGAGCGGATGTTAGCTCGTTGCTCGGCGCCACTTGCGAGTTCTCCGTGTTTTCCCTCGTTCCGTTCTCGTGAGCGACGTTGCCGATTCCGATCGATCGCAGCAGTTCCGGTCTGAGAACGCTGCATGCGCGCATGCAATCGCTGTAACGCTTTCTCTCGTAGAGCCTAAGAATCAGAGACTCGCTCGATGACAACGCGAGGCAGTGAAAAGTCCCTTTGTCCGTCATTATGTAGATTCGATCGTCGACCGTTCGAGCCATCGATATGTCGACGTACTCGCCGCTCCACAGAATCACCGCCGCGTTCGACGGATCGATTATGTAGAGCCCGTTCGAGGTGTGAGAGAACAAATATTTACCGCAGAGCGCGTGCAGACGAGAAAAATTCGGCGCTTGCGGAATGCAACACTGCTCGCTGGACCGATTGAGCGTCGATCGAGTAGAGTTTGTTCGGTAAACGCCCGCTGGGGGGATTCCGAGAGCCTCCTTGAACTGGTGAGTCTTCACGACTATTCCGTTCGCCGTCACTTCCCACAGTCTGCAACCCGGCCTCGCGCAGTATATCTTCGAGCCTCGCTCGTCCGACGAATCTCCGTTCGAATCCGACGAGTTTACTGACGCGACCTTACGAACGGAAACTTCGTCATCCGTCTCGGAAACTCTCGAGGGAATCTTGTCGCGCTCGACGGACTTTCCCAAAAAACAGGCACCGAACTCGCCGTCGCGGGCCTTGTTGCCGATCTGCTTGAAATGCTCCTGCGTCGTGTCGCATATGTAACATCGAGTCATCGTTGAGACCAAGAGCAGGTGACCCGAAAAATCCATCTGCACTATCGTCGAGTCCAGATGCATCAGCGCGCAGGAAGGCGGCTGGAACATTCCGTTTACCTGCGGGAAAAATCGGCACAATAAAATCGATTCTTTTTTTTCTTGTTTTTCTTAGGCATGAAAAATTATTAGGATTTTTTTTTCGTTTTGTTTACTTCGACTTTTTTTTTGATACTCTGGAAAGACCGACGCGATTTTTCGTAATTTCTGTTTCCCTGCGGGAAAAGGCGATGCACTATAAATTCGGGGATTTTTTTTTTTTTTGTACTGCAATCAATTTTTTATATTTTGAGACACCTGACCAATTTTTTCGTAATTGCGGTTTATCAGGGAGAAGAGGCGAAACACTGAACTCGACGATTTTTTTGAGGCGTGAAAAATTATGAGGACTTTTTTTTTTACTTCAATTAATTGTTAATACTGTGAAAGACCGACGCGATTTTACGTAATTTTCGTTTGCCTGTGGAAGGAGCACACATTACAAATTCGGCGATTTTTCAGATATGAACAAATGTAGAGAATTTTTTTTTTTTCACGCCAATTAATTTTTCATCTTTAGAGACGCTTGAGAAATTTTGCGTAACTTCGGTTTATCAGCCGGTAAAGGCGAAACACTACAATGTTTCATGTTTAAGGCATGAACAATTATGAGAAATTTTTTTTTTTTTACTTGTATTAATTTTAAATACATCGAAAAACCGACGCGATTTTTCGTCGTTCCGTTTTCCTGAAGTGGAGCGAAACACTAAAAATTCGAGGATTTTGGGCCATGCGAAGTGGATAAGGAATTTTTTTAACTCCAATTAATGGTCAATTCTTTCAGACACTGGGGCAATTTTCCGTAACATCTACGCTATAAATTCAGCCGTTTTCTCCTAAAAAAAAAAAAAAAAAAAAATGAAAAATTGCAAGAAATATTAAACTTTTTTTCACCTCCCACAAACTTTCAATCTGCAAAACTAAACGCAATATTTTCCCGATTGTTTTTCAAACATCGAAGTTCAAAAAGTTGCTTCGCTGATTTAAAATCCCGAAGCTTTTTCTCGCGACAATTAGCTCGACCCCTGAACAATACCAAGATTCTAATCCATCACCTTTAATTCCAAATGACAAAAAAAAAAATTAATGCGTATATTTCAGAACAAAAAAGAAGCCTTAACGGTAAGTATATTAAAAAAAAAAAAAAATATTCACAGTGAAGATTGAGAGAACCATCGTCGATATTTTTCCGATGCCGTCCCCGACGTAAATCTCGGAGCTATTGTCGTTCCAGCAGAGGCTTGTAACGAGCTCGCCGAGATGCTCGGTGGATACGGCGAGCAGCTTCACCGCCGGCCTGACAGCGACGAGGCAGACGGTGCCGCGCCTCGTCGCCAGTGCGACAGTCTTTTCGTCCGGTGAAATAACGACGCAGGACACGGGACCTTCCTGCAAACTCGCGAAACGTCATCGCATCGACATCAACACGAAAATCGGCGAAGTATCGTGGCAAAAAAAAATCGTACACAAAAGCCCAAAAAAAAAAAAAAAAAACAAAAACAATACTCACTGACAAGGGAATGAGCTGCTGAAAGGCGCATGATTCGCGGACAAACAAATAAAGGCTTCCGCTCGTCGCCCCGAGAACGATGTAATTTGCGGAGACGTTGATGCATGTGTACTGAAATAAAAAAAACAAGAAAATAAGAGATTCTGTGCTCGCTTCGATTTTACACTCGTCTTCGAGAGCTCGATGAAAAACAAAAGTATTGAGATCAATTAACGGGTGGAGATTAATTCGTTACCTTTATGCGTTGAGTTGTGACGATTGGCTTGTAGAGGAGATAATTGATTTCCTCGCATTCCGACAGAATCATAAGTGTCTCCTGCATTATTTTTTGGCGAATGTTAACGTTAACAGAGTGTCGTTCGGACGATGACGGAGCGCTGCGGTTGGTCGACACTCCGTGCTGCTCCCCTCGATGGGTCGCCAATAATAGACAGCATTGGAATGCGAAATGTCAAAATACTCTCGTCAACACTCGCGACTGTCGGAGTCGATTAATTACGAATCAAATGCGAGGAGAAACAAGCTCGCGATCGTGAAAGAGGTCCGAGGTGTACGAGCGAGGGGAAAATTCTGTGGCCTCGACTGCGGTGTTACGCTATCTTTGCGCCGTTCTTCGAACTCGTTGCCGAGTTCGACAACTGCATTACCGACTACTTGGAGAAGCTCTCGTGGCAAGCGAGTCTTATCTGTATCGTAGTTGCACGGTACGCGCTACACACGATATTGATTTAAGATTTAAAAAAATCGATCTTGAAATGCGCAACTTCATTTATTTATTTATTCTTCATTTATTTCCTCTCCATTTTACTCTCCATTTATTTATTCTTCATTTATTTACTCTCCGTTTATTTATTCTTCATTTACTTACTCTCCATTTATTTATTCTTCATTTATTTATTCTTCATTTATTTACTCTCCATTTATTTATTCTTCATTTATTTACTCTCCATTTATTTATTCTTCATTTGCTTACTCTCCATTTATTTATTCTCCATTTATTTATTCTTCATTTATTTATTCCTCATTTATTTATTCTTCATTTATTTATTTATTCACTCAATAAATAACTTTTTCGACCGGAAGTGACATTATAATGAAAATACTTCGCCTTCGGTTTGAAATTTTCGGTTTTTTAACCGGAAGTGACGTCATACCGGAAATACGTCACTTTCGGTTTGAAGATCTCATTTATTCACCGGAAGTGGACGCCATAACGGAAATACGGCATTTTTGGCATGAAAATCGCGTTTTTGAAAACAAAAACCTAAAGTGATGTATTTCCAGTAGGACATCACTTCCGGTAAAAAAAAAAAAAAGAAAATATGATATTTCCAGAGAGGAAGTGACGTGTTTCTGGCAGGGCGTTACTTCCGGTCGAAAAAACGAGACTATTAAACCGGAAGTGCTATATTTCCATTATAGTGACATCAATTCCGGTCGATAAATGAGATTCTCAAATCAGAAATGTCGTATTATCGGTATGTCATCACTTTTGGCCAACAAAAAAAAAATGCGATTCATAAACCGGAAGTGTCATATTTCCGGTGTGACGTTATTTCCGGTAGATTAATGAGATTTTCAAACCGGAAGGAATCTATTTCTAGGACGACGTTGTTTCCGATCGATAAATGAGATTATCGAACCGAAAAATCGAATGGATGTATTATCGATACGTCACTTCCGCTTGAAAAATGCGTTGGCTTAAGCACAAATGACGCATTTCTGGTGAAAAAATGATTTTTTTTTTTTTTTTTTTCTTTGCACACGACGACAGTTCACAGCTCCGTTGTGCAACATATTATTTGTGCACAGTTCACCGAAAAGCAAAGAATACCACAGAAAACCAAAATAGCAGCAACAGGGGAATAATAATCAGTATCTGCGATTGACTGCTCTAGAGAGTTCGCTTCGATTTTTGAAAATTGGGAGAAAATACACAACTTTCAAAGATATATATATATAAGACAAGGCATTCTTCACTTTTTTCGGCACACTCAGATCTGCTCCATGATTGGCCACATTGTAGCCACTTTGAGGCATTCACTGTGCATTTTTTTTCACATGTGTAAATCGATCCACTAGGGTGATGAACCTTATTTTTAAATTTACAGGACCTTTTTTTTTTTTTTTTTTTTTTTCTTTCAAAAAAGACAGAAAAGAATAAATATCGTATTGCACAACTTTATTGATAGCATATAAACATTTTTGTTGGAGACTTAATGTCAATAAAATCATATCAAAGTATGCCGTTAAAAAAATAGTTCCATTATCAGTAATAATAATACAATTTAACTCATTTTCGATGATAAAAAGATCTCATGCTTAACCCTTTAACTACGAAGACCTGCACTGAAAATTGCCCGAAAACATTTATTTCTCAGCGTGACCGATCAAATGTATTTTACCATTTAAAGAACAATTGCGAACCATGGAGAATCCTCTATGATCGACTTTACGAACGACTCAGTTTGAAAAAGGGGGTTAAAATTCAATCAATCGACATTGCTTCGAATCCCAAAGTACGCTAAACTTATTATCAAATAATAATATATCTCGCCAACCTCAACATCCTCGGACTAGTCGTTAAACAACATTGTATCTCCGGTCTCTTGACAAGCGCTTCCGAAGACAAAAACCCAAGAAATAAACTAAAAACTAATAAAAATAAAATGTAATTAAAAAAAAAAAAAAAAAAAAATGTACAAACGACGATAACGGATAAGTTTCATATGAAACAAACGCTCCTATTTACTGCTAAATAGTCAAGTTCATACGTTATCCTTATCGTCGAACAAGAATCGCAAAGACTAATCGACCGCTCTTCAAGACAGCTCGTAGAGCAGTTTGCCGGGAGAACATTTCTTCAGCTCTACGCGAAGCGCCGTTCTCGATAATAGCACATTACGACACTAGTGCGAAAAACTTTTTCCGACGAGTGTGAGTTTTTCGCTCGAGCCAAATGCGGGGGCTTGCAATCTCACACGAGTAAAGAAACCGTTTGTCGCACGAGTATCGTACAGAATGTTATTTCACAAGGTGTGAAAATGGATTGCATTGCGCATGCGAAGCGTGCGTTAAATTGCCATTATCGCACCGAGTGTAATAAAAACTCTAATCAACTTATCTCGCGGCTGATCGCGCGTACGATCAAACGGAAGGTTTCATCCGAAGCGGACGTCATGTGCGCACGTCATGACACTCGTCCTTCGACCTTTCGACCAGTCGCTCTTGAAGTAAGTCGATTACAGTTTTCGTTACCGACCGAGCACGGCCCGAGCGTCCTTCGACGATCTTCCGATCAGATGACGAAGGGCCGTCCGTGTACATGAATGCCTGACTGTCTCTCGTGTCGCAGTCTCGAACCCAGTGAGAACGACACACTTGACATCGATCCGGTCTCGGACGCGGTCCACGTGCTCTCCGTGTCGTCGAACCACGTGTCGTCCGACGATTCCGAGGAGTGAACGCGCGATCGGTCCGAGTATCCCGAATCCAAGATCGTAGTCTCGTCGATGCGTCGGAGTGTCCGAGGATGCTCGTTGGACTTGTAGGTTGCGCCCCATCCGCTTTGCCTCTCATTGGCCTTCCTAATCGGACTCACGCACGGTGTCTGCTGCGGATTGGCCGTCGACAATCTCGACATCATGCTCAGGAGGGAGCTCGTCCTCGGCAGTTTGCTCTTAGCGATGGGAATCCAGTATACCGAGTCGTTTTCCTTCTCCTCCGAATCCGGTGTGCTCGTCACCATCGTCGAGGTCGTCGACTTGGTCGCCGGCTCGTTTCCGCTCTTCTCGATGTTCATGTTGCAGTCGTAGTTGTAGTCGATCTTCATGGTCGGTGATCGAAGATCGGAGTCACTTCCGGCGCTGCTGTCCGAGTCCTTGTAGGAGATCGAGGTGGAGGCCGCGGCGGATTTGGCGTCGTCCTCGCTGTTGTCCTCATCGGGATAGTCGTCCACTCCGTCGTCGAGATCGGCGAAACGCCTGTAGTAAGGATCCTCCTCTTCGTCCTGGAGACTCGGCGTTTTGCCCTTCTCGAGAGCCCTGACGAGCTTCTTGACGAAGTTCTTCGAGCCCGGTGATACGTATGTCGGATGCGCGGAGCTTCGACACTTCTCGTTGAGCTCCTCGATTATCTCCTGCACGAGACTCTTGCCCTGTCGGGCGGTTCTTCGTTTGATCATGCCCTCGAGCTCCGATGACTTCTTCCTCGACGTGAGGGAAACGAGACTCGCGGAGGAGCTCGGCGGTTGCGGCGAGCTCGACGGCCTCTCGCTGATAGCGGGCAGCAAACTTTTCGGCCGGAAACCGGAAGTCGGACGGCCGTTTGGAGATCGCGATGGCTTCGTTCTCGATGGATCGGCCTTGCAGGCCTCGCAGACTTCGTCGGCTTCCGGTGCCTTCGGACTTATCGTGCGGGGCGCCGGTCTCGGAGACTTCCTGCTCCTCGGCGGCGATAACGGAAGACCGGAAGTGGGCTCTGGATGGCTCGCTCGAGGCGTGAGCTCGATTCCCGATGGCGCGAAGATCGATACAGGCGATCCTTGAGGAGTCGACGATGCCCTCAGCTTGAAGCTCACAGCGGAAACGAACTTTCCCTCCGGAGTTACGCAGGATCTGACTTCCGGTCGGACCGTCGACTTCCACGGCTTTATGTACGTCAGCGATGTGTTCGGGGCTCTTTGGACTCTTTTTCCCAAGGAATTCGACTCGATGATCGCGTCCTCGAGTTTCGAGCTGTCGAGAGTTCGATCCGACGATTCCGCGAGACGATCCGCGGAGGAGGAATCTTCGGTTTCCGGTGGGTGAGACGACGGATCGTCGAGATCAGTGATTATGTACGTGTCCGAAGATATCGGAGGACTCGCGAGTCGTCGATCGATTGTTTCGCTCGGTTGCATTAACAGCGAATCACCGATCATGCAGATTTCGTGCTCCGTCCGATCGAGATCGCTAATCGTGAGCGACTGCGATAAGGTCGACGGCGACTGCAGACTCGGCTCGATGACTTCTCTCCCGTCCAGCGAGTCGGCGCTCATGTTGACGATCTCCGGATCCGACGCGTCGAGATCGGTGATCGTGTGGGAATGCGACGATCTCTCTGGCTGATCGAAGACGATGTTTATGTTCTGAATCTTACGCGACGGCGAGACCCTCGGAAATGTTCGACTGACGTTGAAGAGCCTCGACTTCGACGACTCTTTATCACGGGCTTGAGACTTGTGAGGGGAAGAGCGCTTCTTCGATAACGGCGATTTGTTACCGATCGAACTTCGGTTTATCTTGAAGGTTCCGTAAAACTGATTGTGCGCAGTCGCTGGTCCGATTTCCGTTTCCAGCACTCCGTTTCGATTGACTGTATGGGGGAAAATTATAAGTTGTGTTATCGTCAAGATGGTTATTTTTAAAAAATCGGCGGCAATGGCAATGCTTTAATGAAATTGCGGAACACGCCGGGATAAATCGATCGGTGCCAATCCAACGTTACTGTTTGGAGGGTTGAAAAAAACGTTTGGACTTTTAAGAAACTTCTTTCTGTCACGACACTTCTGCGAAATTGTTCTTGCTGATGTGACCAAAATATATTTGGAATATATTATATTCCAAATATATTATATTATATTTGGAATATGTTTGGAATATGCACAACTTTTTCTTTTTTTCTTTTTTTATTAGCAAGAACATTTTTTTTGGGCGTTCGTGGACAAAAAATATTATTATCTATTTCGCTGTTTATAGTATAAAAATGCTATAGCGATTTTTATATGTAAAATTGCAGAGAAAAATTGTTACCGATGCTTTGCTCATTACGTTAACATAATCATTGCAATGGGCATTGAAAATATTTGTAAAAGTAACAACTTTTTTTTTGATCGACGATCTTTTTTTTTACCTTTGTGGACAAGAAATGTTATTATCTCTTTTACTGTGAATCGTATAAAAACGCTATAGCGATTTTTATATGTACAATTGCGAATAAAAATTCTTATCAATAATTTTTTTTTTTTTCCACTACGTTAACATAGTTATTGCATTGAGAATGAAACAAAAAAACACACACATTTTGGAGCCACTAAACGAAATAAACTAAACTGTAAAGCGGTGCCGCAATACAGAAAATACTTTTTATTATTATTTTTTTTTTTTGTACAGTGAAACTTTTCTTACCTGTACAGTTTCTGATTTGCATGAGAGGTGTGCTGCAGCTGTGACTGTTATTAACGCTCTGTTCCTTCCATGAGGGCGGCCTCATGTCGATCGGTGTGTCGTTCATGAGAATCTTCGGCGGATGAGAGCTATTGTTCAGATACCACTCGGGTATCGAGAGCTTTTTGAGTGATCGTTGGACTTTCATTTCAGCTTCGGTCAGTGGTCGCTCCTGTAAAAAAAAAAAAAAAAAAAAACATGGATCATAATTTTAGTACACAAACTCCCAAACTTCACCTTAAATAAATTAAATTAATAAAATGCATTAGTCTGTATTTCGTACTATTCATCTTAATTTATTGTCTATTATTATGATATAGTCAATTGCAACGTATTGGGTGAAGCCTAGGACAATGTTATGAGAATAATATCAACATTGCAGAGAAATTTCCTAAGAACAATATTTAAAAAAAAAAAAGTCAAACTCTATCGTACGAATGTGCTTATTTCAGGAAATAGAAATTCTACCGATCGCAAAAATAAACCAGAGTACGGCGGTGATGCAACTGGTCAATGATAAAGAATTAAGATTTTAATGATTTTATGATTTTGGCTTAGCGACAAAAATTTTAGCGCTAAGCGAGTCGCTAGGAAGAGAGAGGGAGGTGGGAAGGAAAGCTTATGATTTTACAGGAATAAACTGTTTCAATGTGCTATCAGCGAATATAATGAAAGTGTGGAGTCATAAAGAATCTAAAAAGAAGTCAAACGAAGAACTTGCTCACTTCAAGCGAGGAATATTAAAGACTGAATTTTTATACACATATTTAAATGGTTTATCGTCTCCTAGAAAAAATTAAATGTTATGTACAAATTCTATGTTTATGAGATTTATTGTGCAAGTTAGGTTATGCGATTTGAGGTCGCGACCAAGCTCTTAAGTACTCACGCGACCAGCTCAAGGGGGATCATATTTATGAACTATTTTCAATCGGATTGACTGTATGATTTTATATATTATTATTATTATAAAAAGAAAAAAAAAATTAACCAATATATACACTCGAGGGGACCAAATAAATATCGTATTACATTATAAATTATATTATTCTGAACTCTAAAGCAGGATTTATTGTGAACCGATAGTAACAGGAGAAATCCGACAAACAAAATAAAATACAAGACAGTAAAAAATTATCAATATTGCTCAAAAAAAAAAAAAAAAAAATTAACATAAATGAATAAAATAGTAACACACAATAATGAAGATGAAACAAAATAAAAATAAAAGAATTATAAATATCGCTCCAAAAAAAAAAAAAAAAAATAAAATAAAAATAAAATAAATGTCTCCAATTTTTTCGATACTCACGTTAACATTGTAAACAGGTCCCGGCGACTGAAGCATGTTCTGTCTGATCCACAACGCCGGCAGAGTCATTTTCACACAACCGTCGAATTGAAATTTTAGTCAACCGTTGGATTCGTACGATTCTCTCGGCGCAATTGTTATTTCGTTCGGAGTGTGCAGAGTGGGTCGCTGAAAGTTCGTTGTTGGCAGTTCGAAGTTTCGATTCGTATTGAGGAATAATTCCCCCGAGGCTATTTATAAAATACCGCAAAGGGTGGACGAATTTTCGGTGGTGAGGGAAGGGCACAACTTGGGGGTTCGACCAATCGTCCGCGCGAATTTCATTACCTCCGAGGGAAACCCTCGCAGGGGTCTCGGTGCCTCGTCGATCGCACAGCTCGGATTAAGCGACTACCTGCGGTGATTTCGGAGCCGGGCCTCCATCGAACGTCGAGCAAAATCGAACAATCGCGAGTCCGCGATACTTCGCCTCGTCCCTCGCACTCCGAAACATAATTTATCTTACGATCGGTCCGCAAACAAACATTTACTTGAAATAAAGATTTATGTGGTTTAAAAGTATGTCTATTTAATTAAAAATGAACATTTATTTCGTTTAAATATGAATATTCATTTGATTTGAGTGAACATTTATTTGGCCTAAATAAATCATTAATGTAGAGTAAACAAACGTTTTTTTTATTTAAATTAATATTTGATTGGTTTTAATAGATATTTATTTTCTGACGCCCGGCGTTCAAATAAATGATTTTTCTTGGTGCGCTCGTCCCACGATTCTCGGTGCGTGTTTGGACCATGAAAAAAAAAAAAAAAAACTGTATTCCGGTAAACGGCAAGGCAAGCAGGTTGACCTAGTCCGCACCGTTGTCGACGCCACGACGTCATAAAACCGTTTCCCTCGGCGCGACACTCGCTCTACCGAGGATTGCACATCGCTTCAATATACCTGAGACGATTGCAGGACGGAACGTCGATCACCAGGTGAAATATCGTGACCGGCCTCTCGCCGAATATACCTTGATGTGTTTCTCGTCGTCGAACGCCGACTAATGTTGTTATTATTTACTTCTGTGCGACCACGGAGACGACAAGCTGATTACGAACGATAACACATGAATATAAACGCTTTGGAATGATTAGCTCGCGCTATAAATAAACTCGGTCGGCAAGGAAAATTATATAGGAATGAGATCTTTCAACATTTTTTTTTTGTTGTATATATCCTTAGAGACAAAATGCAATTTTCCAATAACAAAGCGGGTTTGAAAATCCGAATGTATCGTTGGGACAAAATGAGGGGCATCCAAAAATGATTGCAAGATTGCGTTTTGCCCTCACCGTCCCGTTTTGCCCCGCTGTGTCATTCAGCCGCGATCTCCCCTACTTATTGAAATGAACGTTTAAAAATGTACCTTGATTATAGATCGACGCGTTTACAGTCACGGCGTGCGGCGAAGACGACAAAAGCTGACGAGGTCGAGAAGATGCGGACATCAATGTTTTGGAAACAATTGGCTCGCGGATCATAAATTGAACTCGATCGGTAAGAAAAATTCTTTGAAAGATACTTTTCGATCTTTTATTTATACATTTTAATTTAATTTTTAATTTATTTTTTATACTCGTATTTTGATAATTTCTTTTTCACGCACGTTGCTATTGATTTGGGGGAAAATGAAACTTGTATATAAAAATTGTCAATGCTTCTCTGCAATAAATTGTTATTGTAACGAACGTCGAGAAATGTTTTTCAGCGAGTATCGATACGGAGAAAATTAATTTTCATTTTTTATCATAATTATTCGTCGCTTCGCGATAAATAGTCTCGTTCACTGTGCGCATATGCCGATTCATCTTACGTCAAAAAATTGAGTTTTCAATCTTCATACCGTTCGTAATGGACGAACGCTCCGATAATGAGTTACGATGATTGAAGAAAGTTATTTCCATTGAAATTGCGAGTTTTATGTGTGCCTGTCGGTAGTTTGGCATATTCGTTCGTTCATGAAAAATTATTGGCTTTATTCTCGCATTGTATCGTCGTTCATGCATACAAACATTATTTGCGGTGCACTCGAGCTTGTCGCGATGCAGCAGGTGAGCGGTGTATGCCGACGGTTGTCACAGACACTTCTCGGTATATATTTATGTAGCTTACGCGTGACTACAGCGCACGTATGCTGTAACATTTGTCAAGAAGATTGCCTCGGCCAAGGTTTTCCCACGGGTGAAGGAGATTCCTGTGTAAATGAAACAAATTATATAGAAACCATTTTTGTTTTTTTTTTTTTTTTTCCCCTATTTAACAGTCGTTCTTTTTTTTCATTGATTTTGCTAAACCCCGCTGAAAATATGTTTTTTTTTTTGACAATTTGTTTGAAAAAGTCTAACCGGAGCGTTTCAGCGGTTTTCAGAGATTTACCGACATTTTTCACCGTGTTCGTCTGCTAAATTTCTCTATTATATTCTCGGCAAAATCGGCAGTTGCAATTTATCGGAGAAAATCAGGGTTTCGAATAATTCTGAAAAACTTTGATTTTTTTTTTGTTCTGCGCAGAGAAAAAAAAATCAATTGAGTCAACAAAGTGGCGAAATAAATGTTTGGTTGATCGTAAAGAACACCTCGTTGATTAAACTAACAGGGCGTTGAATCGAATGTTTCTTTACTTACTACGACAATTATTTCGTTCGATCAACTAAAAATTTGTTCCGTAAGCGCACATTTTGTTGACTAAATTGGTTTTTTTTTTTCTCAGTGTGCTAAGGTACGTTAAGAGAAAATAGGAGTTGTCTCTAAGATCCAGTAATTCTGTTACATAAATTATAAATTATAAATTATAAATTATAAATTATAAATTATAAATTATAAATTATAAATTATAAATTATAAATTATAAATTATAAATTATAAATTATAAATTATAAATTATAAATTATAAATTATAAATTATAAATTATAAATTATAAATTATAAATTATAAATTATAAATTATAAATTATAAATTATAAATTATAAATTATAAATTATAAATTATAAATTATAAATTATAAATTATAAATTATAAATTATAAATTATAAATTATTTTCTTTAATACTTTTTCTATTTAAGCATTCTTGTAGTGCGCGTAGATGTATATTCTTAATTCTCGTTCAGCATTCATTCCAAGCTGTGACAAGTAGTCTATAGAAAATGTATGTCTGGATGTGTCGCGTGGTGTGCAATTGTTCAACTGTTCGATTAGCAACAGTGATCCGCTTGTAATATAAATAATACCGGTGTTTTTTCCCCAGAGCGAAGAGTTTCGTGGTCTGTACGGATTCTCATTTTTACGGATTTCGGATTTTCGTGAGTCGTTCGATTGCGCATGCGCCGGTTGTTTTTCTTTTTTTTCACTTCATCGTATTTTTCCGTGAGATAACATTCACTTATTCGGTCCAATGAAGGTACGAGTGGGTCGTACGTGCCGCCCGTTCGTCTGCCTAGTATGCGGATTTCGGGAAAACTCCAAGAATCGACCCAAAACCGAGAAGCTCGATTTTCTGCTCGAAGGGCCCGATTAGCTTGCGGGCGGAGCAAAATGACGACGAAAAGTCATTGTAATCGACCTAACAAAGGTGAGAGGGGCCCAAACTGCCTGAGCCGAGGACCCAGTGTAAGGTTAAGTAAAGCCTCTGTTCATCGAGCCGCGACGGCGATTGTTTCACAGAAATCGGCACCTTCGATTTCTGCGAAAGGGCGGAGATTCGCTAAAATCATGAAACGCCATACAGGGTCATAATCCGAAGGCTCTCACGGCCTGAATTTTTGCAACCCGTTCGAGCGTGGGCTCGGACAGTGGATCGACAGTGGAAACAAACCATCTGACCCTTGCGAAGCTTAAAGCGTAGTCGATAAAGCGGAGAGAACTGCAGGTTGGTCGTAATTCGTACCGAAATTGGAGCAGGTACATCTGGAGACCTGACACTTGTTCTTCAAGACCGTTAGAAATAAAAAAAAATTGTAAATTTCACCCACCGGACTGGAATTTTTTGCGGAATTAAATTTAATGTACAATCGTGACGGAAAAGGACAATGGACTTTTACCGTGAAATTAAAGTAAATTATTAAAATTAAAATATTTATAGTGTTTCAAGTCGGAGTAAAGGAAACTATTGGAATCAAAGTAGTTTTTTAGTAAAATTAATGTAAATTATTAAAAGTAAAGTATTTCTAAGATAAGAATCTTAGAAATACTTTTAATAATTAACGCACTTTACTTTACTTTAATATACTTTGATATACTTCATTAAAGTAAATACTTTACTTTAAAAAATTAACGAACAGAAAATAAAAAAATTTACTGTCCGTTAATTCTTCATCGCTATTGTACATGAAACCCAATATACCAGTTTGTGCATAAACACTTCCACTGTCAGTACATTGAATTTTATAGGAATTTTTTGAAAGTGAAGTCTCATGCCTGTTCCATTAGTTGTCATGTATCGAACGTCATACGCTCGGTCGTGATTTAATTTTAACAAAACCGCTCAAACGACGTTGTTCCAAGAGGAGTTTCAGACAATAACGAGTGGATCGCACGTCACGATAGCGTGCTTACTCAGTACAGGAAACGTATATTTCGCACTTGGCCTCACGGGATGGTCACACAACGGTTCCCATATAGCGCGCAATCTTTCGAAATGATTTTAGAAATATTTTCAGTCTTTCATATGTTCCGAAATATTTCTGAAATATATGAAAATAATATAATGGGATACTCTATCAAAATATTCCAATGGAACGTTCCTCAACAGTTTCAGAAAAATACTCAATCTCTCAACACTCCTGAAACATAGCGATAGAAATTTTGAAATATTTTTTATTACATGTACCACTGAAATATTTCTAAAAGTTTTGTAAAAGGAGCAATCCGTCAATAAAGTATTAATATCGATAAAAATAATAAAATTAATTTAGGCAGCCACGGGGAAAACAAATTTTGTTACCGACCGGGCGCTCTGCGGTTGGCCGCGAGGGTGTTTCACATCGTCTCGAACATTATAATGCAATAAAATATGAAATTTTCTCACATCCACAATTGAATTACAAACGTAATTAAGAAAAAAAAAAAAAAAAAAGTTGGACTCAAGAAAAGTGAACGAAAGTGAAGAAAAAAGAAAAATCGTCGTTCGATGACCTAAATTTCTTAAATTCGTCCTGAACATCGCGAGGTGTCCGAGTAATTTCGTGTGGTTGGAGGTGGAAGAGAATGCGAACGGTGGGGGTTCCGGCGACGTCCGCGACCTTCTTTCTCTCTCGATGTAACTCAGTTGTCTTCAAGTGCAGTATCGAGCGACTGTACAAATCTCTTTGCGCGCCCGTTTATTTCCGTGAGTGTCCTCGGACTCGCGACACAGCGAAAAGTAAGTGACAAAGTTCGTTCGTTCCTCCGCGACGACAACGACGATATTGGCTGTCGTTATCGTTCAAAAATTTTGTCGCTATTAAAATCTTCAATGTCAGCGTGACGGTAGCTGGATGCTCGTTGCACAGCGATGCACCATTATAAACCTCTCGGTACGTCCGCTATACCTGCCCGGCCGTACGTACTGCGCGACGGTACAGTTAAGCCGATGCCGAGAAAACAATTGCACCGTCCGCTTCGTCGAATGGCTCGACTTTTATAACGGGACATTTTTAACGGGGGCCTTCGTGGTCAGGGATCTGTGAAATTGCCACGACACCCTACACTCATTTTATTCGCAGGGAACACTTAATTTCATGCAGTATACGATAAAGAAAGAAAAAATAAAATCGTTCACGACTAAACGAAGAACGCGTTCGCACTTGTGACCCAGTGCGATTATTGGCGCGTATCTATTTGGATTTTTTGTTGTTCGGAAAAACCGTGAAGACACTTATTCGGGGTGTATATTCGTTTGTTGGAGCGAAGTGTCGAAGCTACGCTGATCGCTTGAGCGAGCGGAGTAGTAACAATTTTTATGTCCACTGAGTGGGGAAAATGGCGGTTTCTCCGCCATTCGCTCACCCAACTGTGCGAAAACCGCAATTTTCACACCTCGTGACATAAAATTTTCTTCGATTACCCGTGCGAAAAACAGTTTTCTGAGGTCGTGCGATTGCAACACTCGCCTTCGGCTAGTGCTGCAAACTCGCACTCGTCAGAAATAGTTTTTCTGCACTCGTGTCGAAATGGTACTATTGGCACATCGTTTCATTGTCGGTATGATGAGGTGGAAACAAAAAAAATCACTCGGGAGCAGAAACGAAGCGATTCGAACAAGTGAAATTCATTTCGATAGCGGACGATTACATGATTGATTATTTTGTGTTTCGATAAAAACAACGGCAAAGCGCTGACATTTATAGTTTACTTAATTCGGCACCAATCGGCCTCATCGGCTGCCGATCGGTATTTCCCGCTCGGGCTTCAACAACAATTGTTAGCCCCTATGATGAAAAGTAATCTCGTTAGATCAGCGAATTTTCAGCGAAATTACGATCGGACGGAGTCGGACAAAGTACACTCAGAAAAAAAAAAAAAAAAATGTATTCAAACCAAATAAAATTTATTTAGAGCAAATGAAATTTCTTACTTAAATGTGGGCTTAATAGAGTTTTATTGAAATCTAATAAATTTTATTAGAGTTAAATATCGCATATACTCGAATCGAGTAAAAAAATATCCTTGAGTCAAATAAAAATTTAATTGATTCAAATAAAAATATTCTAATATCCGATTTTATTGACGATTAATAAATTTTTTTTTCTGGGTGTACCGAAAAGTACTTCATGCACAAAATACAAGGTATCACGTGTACAAAGCACAAAGTACCACATGTACTTGAAATATCAATTACTTCTTTCGCACTCTAAGTATTGCTCAAGTACTTTTCGTACTTCAAATATTTCTCAAGTATTTTCCACAATGAGGCTCGTAGCATTGGGCGTTATCTAAGTTAAAAGGTTAATGTTCCTAAGAATTTTTTGCGCGATCAATATTTTCTGACATATACTGATATTCAAAGAAAAACGTAAATCCTGAACGGTGCATTTTAAAAATCTAAAAAAAAAAAAACGACACAGTAGACCAACTCACAGTAGTCCTACAAACTGGCAAATTAAAAAAAAAAAAAAAAAAAAAAAAAAACATCTGAGAGGTCGACCGAAAAAAATTGCCGAGTTCATAAAGAATGCCTGATATGAAAAAATATACTTCCGCCTACAATTTTTCTTATGGCGGACCGATTTAGACTCATTCGTCGGATATCGAAAGTACTGGATGAAAAAATTCCAGACGCCTTTTCTCATCAATAACTTTAGCTAAATTCCCATAAAACAAAAAATCTTTAGCACAATTTTAAACGCGATTGTCCGGTGCGTTTGGATTGAAAGAGTATCGCGTCATCGTTCGAGGTGAAAGCCGATGTGCGCGTTTCATTTTAAACGCCCGCAAGACTCCTCCTCTGTCCATCGCGTGGCGAATTACCGCGAGCACTTGCGACGAGCACGTTCCAGCTACCGATCTTTCTTTCATTTCGCGCCTTAATTCTTTTCTGTTCTCTTGCAGAGTGAAAAAAAAACCAAAAAAAAAAACAAAAAATATGTCGCTACCGATCAGAGCGTCAATGACGGGTCGGTCGTTCAGCCGATTGCGCAACATCGAGAGATCGATGTGTAACCATCAGACCCTGGGTGCCGCGACTCGGGAATGTCCGGCCAGGGCGGAAGTTCGAACGAATGTGAAATCGTACGACGAAGTGCCAGGACCGAAGCCGATACCGATACTCGGCAACACTTGGCGCTTGTTTCCTGTCATAGGCCAGTATCAGATATCGGACGTCGCGAGGATATCGCAAATATTCTACGACGAGTACGGCGAGATAACGCGACTGTCCGGTCTGATCGGCAGACCGGATCTTCTGTTCGTTTACAATGCCGACGAAATCGAAAAAGTTTACAGGCACGAGGGACCGACGCCTTTCAGACCGTCGATGCCCTGTCTCGTGCACTATAAGAGCGTGGCGAGAAAAAATTTCTTCGGCGAACTGCCCGGTGTCGTCGGTGTGTAAGTCAATTTTTACGATCGGCAGGAAATAGTGATTAAAAAAAATAATAAATGTCTTAAAAAAATTGTGTTCTCAAAAAATCGACTGTTAAATTAGTGGATGGAAAAATGTTTTACACACTCCAGAATGCAAAGAAGCATTAAGCCATTTATGTCTGTCTGACTCGTTGCGTCTATAAACCGGAGTCACAGTAATTATTTGTAAGCCCATTGCAAGTGTGCGGCGAAAAATCCGGTGTCGTCGGAGTGTTAGTCAATTTTTACGATCGGCGGGAGATCCTAATTTTTTTGAAAATAATTAATTCTCATTGGGGCGAATTATTGACGGGGAAAAAGTGATAAGAACAATGATTTTCTTGAGCTTTTCGTCCGTTGCGGGAGCGCGGTGAGAAATTAATTTCTTCGATCGAAATGCCCGCCGTTGTCGGAGTGTAAATTCATTTTGACGATCGACACGAAAATTGCGATTAAAAACAAAAATTGTCAACACGAAGTGTTAATTTTTTTTTTTTTCTAATTCTCATCACGAACGCGAAATATGAAGAGAAAAAAGATAACGTAAACAAAAATCTACTGTCACATTCCTGTTTGGAAACACATTTTTTTGTAATTCATGCATGAAAAGTGATACTTCTCGTGCCTGCCGATAGTGGCGAAAGTGGCGCTTTACAGCGAGGTGTACTACAAAAACCCTGCGCATGCGCACATCCGTCAGATCTTACTTTACTCACGCTTCAGCGTGCGTAAAGTACAGCTCATGCGCAGTACGCTTTACTGTATAACCAGCATGCACGAAGTAGGAGTTCTCATGCATTCGTTGCAAAAAAATATTATGCCATACTAGTGCGGTGTAGCGAATATTGTACGGGTATTGTCGAGTGAATTGCATTCACTTTACGGCGTGCGTATAAAGTTCGCTTTACCGCACTTGTGTCGCAAATTTCTATTACACACTTCAGAATACCTACAAAAAAAAAGGTCATCCCCATTCGTGTCTGTCTGTGCGTCTGTCAGTGTCGACCGGAAACGCGATAACTTTGCGGAGAGTCTTCGGATCGCAACGAAATTAGTTCGTAGCTTCTAAATGTAAAGTGCAACTTGGGTATTTAATTTTCTGTGAAAAAAAAAAAAAAAAAATGGAATTTCATCAACTAACCTTGATCTTCGCAGGCACGGCGAGCAATGGAAGGAATTTCGCACGCGGGTTCAAAAACCGGTTCTTCAACCACAAACGGTCAGAAAATACATAACACCGATTGAGGTCGTCACAAGAGATTTCATTACGAGGTACGAACGTTGGCCGTATGATCAGATAACATTATATCATTGACAGGAAAGGTAGAGATGAACGTTCGAAATGTTGCACATTTTTGTCATTTTTTTTTCTCTCAAACTCTTTCCCCGGTCGCTGAATAACGATGAAGAAGGGTTCGAAAAAAAATGTCGGATCTTGAACGACGATCAAATCGCTCCTCTTGCACGGTAAATCGGAACAAATTGAATCTACGACAGAAATGAAAAAAAAAAAAAAAATGTTGCAAAGTAGTTTGCACATGACTTCCTCATTTACTGCAATTTTGCGCACAGTTTTCTGCATGAGAACGTTCATTGACCGATTTTAGGTTCTTCATACAGGAACAGTTGCAAGTTACTTTGCAACTACTTCGTAACTTTTTCGAAAACTTGAAAGTAACTTTTTCGAAAAATGTCTATATTTCAAAATCTCATAAAATTAAATGATCAGATAAATTTTCGCCAAATGTAACACCAAAAGTTGTACAGCGTCAGTCCATTCCCGTGTGAAATGTCAGCTCGATACCTCCATGTTTACTCGAATTACACCGTTTGCAGCAATTTTTCAAGAACTCAAAATCCTATAAAATCTAATCGCTCCGATAGCAAATTCAATATCAAAGATCTTTATTCATAGTATTATATTCGTATGCAGTTTTAGGACGAAAGCTTCAATTTTACACGAGTCAGAGGTACCACGATATTTTTTCGAAAATTTAAAAATGGCGTTCATTTTCGAAACGGCCACAATCTTCATGAGAATTGCACTGAGGGACGAGAGACGTGATTCACTTTACTGGTGCGCACGCACGCACGCATTTTAAGGTATTCATTTCGCATGAGGTCGAGAAAAATGAGATAAAATTGCAAATACTTCTCGATGGTATAAAAATCTGAAAAAATTCATGCATAGTAAAGGTAGTGAAAAGATTAACTTTGCATAATCATAATTCCAAAATGCTATTAACAAATTGATTAAAAAAAATTGGTTAACAAATTTCTCGGAAACCCATTGTTTTTTTTATGAAAATGATTCATTCATTTTTCTAAGCACGTATGAATTTTTTCAGATTTTTTAATTTGCTTTTAATTTTTTTTTTTTGTTTATGAAAAAAAAAACACAAAATTCATAGTAAATTTAAAAATCTGAAAAAATTCATACGTATTCAGAAAAATGAACGAATCATTTTTGTAATAAAAAAGAATAGTTTTAGAGTAGTTTAAAAAAGAATGGTTTAACAATTAATTTTTTTGTTCAATTTGTTAATAACATTTTGGACTTGTTATTTTGTGATTATTATGCGAAATCAATATTTTCAGTACCTTTAATATGCATGAATTTTCTTGGATTTTTGTACCATCGAGAAGTATTTGCAATTTTATCTCACTTTTCTCGAACTTATGCGAAATGAATACCAAGCGACAGAATTACCTTGAGTACTCTGCACACTAAGATCTCGAAGAATTGTTTTCGTAGAAAAATGTAGGAAATCATAGCTTCCCCGATGATAAAACGAAAATTAGTATAAGCTAATTAGTATAAGCTAATTAGGTCAGCTCGAGGCAGACTTTACATTATATGCATAAAAAACCGTTTTTGTTCGCTCGTTGCAGAATAGAAGAAATCAAAGGCAATAACGACGAAGTTCCCGCGGACTTCGACAATGAAATTCACAAATGGGCTCTCGAGTGTAAGTGAGGCTCGCAAAGAGTGTATAATTATGATAGAGATAATCGATGTTTTTAATGGCATGGAATTAATCGTTATGCTTCATTCTGTATTTAACGACAGGCATAGGACTAGTCGCCCTCGACGTGAGACTCGGATGTCTGGACGGAGACCTCACACCGGACTCCGAACCGCAAAGGATAATCGACGCCGCCAAATTTGCTCTGAGAAACGTCGCGGAACTGGAATTGAAAGCTCCCTATTGGCGATACGTAACAACCCCGTTGTGGTCGCGTTACGTTAGGAATATGGACTACTTCGTCGAGTGAGTCGAAGTATATTACGTAAAACATTAAAAAAAAAAACTAAGAAAAACATCGAACTTCCGAAACGATATTTACCAGTAGGGTAAAAAGGGTGAATATGGACCACTAAAAAGTTTTGGCATTTCCTCCCTCCGAAGGTAATTCCACATTGGTGAAAAAAATAGATACCCGTAAACACCCTTTATGTTTATGTATATTAAAACAAAACAAAAAAAATCCTAAAAGTATTTAATCGACAATCGTTAGATTGTCGATTAAATAATTTTAGGATTTTTTTTTTTCACGGTCGTCACACTGTGATCCATCGTACTCACTTTTTTTTTGCCCGCTTCGTAACATGACGATAGCGGTCGGCGAATAATGCAACTTGCCTGTAAATGTCTCGGTCGGGCTTTTATATTACATTATAGTTCGGGTCCCAAGTCGATAATGTCAATTTCTACTTTAGAAGCACAGTTTAAATGTCGTCTGGGGTGGTTTTCTAGCCCGCACATGAGTCCTCGGGTTAAAATCCGCAATTCTCTCATAATGCATTTGTCCGTGTTACCGCGGTGGGCCATATTCACCATTTTTGCTCTATCAAAAATCGAATAAATTACGCAGCAATGCGCCATAGTTTGTGATTATCTGAATGATCTGAAATGTATCATTTTGAATTTCGAAGTATGATTTATATAAATTGTTTTTTCTCTGTTTATTGTAGAATATGTATGAAGCATATCGACGCCGCGGTGGAGAGATTGAAGAATAAAGAAGTCGTCGACGAGAGCGAGCTTTCGCTCGTCGAGAGAATTTTAGCCAAAGAGACTGACCCAAAGATGGCTTACATTCTTGCACTGGATCTCATTTTAGTTGGAATTGATACAGTACGTTTTTTGTAAAATTATTTCTATTGTTATAATGCCTCGATATTTTATGGTATCTTGATTGGGCATCGCAGAGGTTGTACGATAAATTTAATTCCAGATTTCCATGGCCGTGTGCTCGATTCTCTATCAGCTGGCAACGCGACCGGAAGAGCAGGAAAAAATTTACCAAGAACTGTTAAACATTATACCGAATCGTGAAACTCCGCTTACCACTAAGGATCTCGATCAGGCTGTTTACACGAAAGCTTTCATTCGAGAAGTTTTTAGGTTCGTACAGTTTCCAGTTCACGCAAGTCCCACAAATGTGTATTGTCCGTGAAACTGAAGAGTCTAAGAGAAACTTAAAATACATATCGTTCACTTTGTGTCACTAAGCTGGATGCATTAAAAAATCGATATTTATAAATGATAAAAGTCGGCGAGACCGGAATTACTTGAAGTATTTTGCAATTTTACTGCAATTACCATTCTTATTTTTATCACTACATAATTAATTGACTTGACCTTTAGCAAATATCGAGAGACGATCGTCATTTGCTGATTAAAAAAATCTCGACATCTCTGATAATTTCCATATCCTGGCCACGAGCCTGCATACTTGCCAGGAGTCAAGAGCGCCAAGAAACCTCGGTCCATTCTGTGTAAATCGTTAAGAGAAAATTTAAGAAAATATATACAAATTCCACCGTTTAACTCCAAGTTGTATCCGAGTAACATCAGCGGCACGTCGTATTGGATGACTTTTTTGTTTTTTTAATCTTTAAGACATAATTTTTAAAAATATATACAAATTGAAAAGTTTAACTCCAAGTTGCATCCTTGCGACGTCAACGATACGCAGTATTGGATAACTTTTTTGTTAAATACACGCGAACAAAAAAAATTTGGTGCGACGGCAAGAATTTCGTTGACAAACGACAAATTATTTTACTGAACTAATTGTAATAAATTATTAACAATCTACATTTCGTCAGACATTTTTTTTCTAACTGAAGAAACCATTTTCCCTTGGAAGCCTTTAGTGGGCAATTTTTTATAAAGAGAAATTTAATTGCAAAGCAATTAGTCATCCTTAATTGGGACAGGACGAATTTCGTTATCCTAACTAATTTATCAACATAATATAGGGACAACAAATTATTTTGCTGTACTAATTGTAATAATGTTATTGATAACGTAACATCGTTACGTTATTATATAACTAATAATTGCATTAACGCAATATAACATAATTAATAATGTATCCAATAATGTTATTAACGATCTACATTTTGTTTGAGAACATTTTTTTTTTTTTGCTTGGCTGAAGATACGTTCTTCCTTGGAGGCATTCAATGGACAATTTTAAAAAGAGAAATTTAATTGCAGAGTATACTCGACCGTAATTGGCAACGGAAGAACATTGCAGAATGATACCGTAATCTGCGGTTACAACATACCGAAAGGGGTAAGAAGATGAGGAAGAAGAAGAAGAAGAAGAATTTATTTCTTCGCTTCACGGCGCCGGTTAACCGGAGTAATGAAGACTCGACGTTGATTTCTCTTGTTTTAGGTGCAGGTCGTGTTTCCTACGCTAGTCACCGGCAACATGGAACAGTGGGTGGATGACGCCAGAAACTTCAAACCCTCGAGATGGCTCAAAGCCGCTTCGAACGACAAGCTTCACCCGTTCGCCTCGCTGCCTTACGGTTACGGTGCGCGGATGTGTCTCGGACGAAGATTCGCCGATCTCGAGATGCAAGTTCTTCTCGCTAAGGTGAGCTCCGTGGTTTTGTTAAACCCGGTGCATTTATAAGTCCTGCGATCGCAGTAAGACACTAAACTGGCCTTTATTATTTCAGCTCATACGCTCCTACAAACTGGAGTACCATCACGAACCTCTCAAATACAAAGTCACCTTCATGTACGCACCGGCCGGCGATCTCAAATTTAAATTAACTAAAAGATGAAAATTATTTTCGAAAAATTAACGCTGCGCCAAATAATATTTATGAAAATTTACATTCGTTAGCCCACATCGCACGCAAATATTTTTTAATAGACTTTTGACTTTTTTTTTTTTTTGTATTGAAGATATTTTGTCAATATGTAAAAATATTTCTGAAATGTTTTAATAACATTTTTGAAAATCATTTTTTAGTCTGGTCATGAATCTTACATTGGTATGTTTCGCGAAAGTTTCGCTGAAATGCTTTTTATTTGTAACGAATATTTATTGAAAAACGGATATATATATTTTTTTTCATATCTTTCTGAAATATTCGAATCGTTACAAATGTTTCAGTGCTGTAGATATTGTTGATTGTTTTAAACATGTATTGCATCTGGGCACTTCGTCTATGAAATTTTTGTGAGCCCCTGTAAGAATGCCTCAGTGTTCCTGAGTGTTGTCGCAAATGTCTCTGAAGTGAATTTTTTTTTTTTTTAATGTCTCTGTGAGTGAATTTTTTCCATACGCACAAACATGGCATTTTGAATATTTTTTATTTCTTACAAATATTTTTCGGCCCACATAAACTAATATCCGCGTCCTACGAAGGTCGTTTGTGAAGAATGTATTGAAAAGCTATGAATAAATATACTTTTGCAATATTTATATGCATCATGATTTAATGTAAGAATTAATGAATCTACTCGGAAATTACAATAGGATGATCTACACTGTAAAAAAATTAATTTTGGAAAATTAATTGACGGTATTGGAAGCTTTTTTTTACATGAACTGCTTCTGAAATTTCAAACATATGGGCACTGCAATTTTTCAGTAAAATTGTTATTTTTAATGAAATTTTTTGTAAATTTTTGGTATTAGATTTATAATCTTAATATCTGATATTTTTATTGTACAAAAAAGTTTTATTGTACAAAAAAGACGTTTAATCAATGAAAGTAATGTGCGCAAATTTCAAGTTCCAGTAGATTAAATTTACAATTTATTTTTACCGTGTACCGATTAAATGGTTTCTCTTATCATTATCACAGTATGGATAAATGAAAAAAAAAAAAAAAAAAATCTTCCTCATAAGTGAAAGATTGCATCAACAGTCCAATTTCCACGGACAGAAACGCATAAACGGGGAACAAAAAATTCTTAGAAATATTTCGGCGAAACATGAAATAAACAATATTTTTTTCGCCATGATTCAAAAATATTTTGAGACATTTTTCGATGGAATATTTAAAAATATTATTTCCATGTACTTAACAAATGTTTCCTACGATTTGAAAGATTGAAAATATTTCTAAAGTGATTTCAAAATATTTCGTGTTATATGGGATTTGTATCTTCGAGATTGTAATATATAAACATATATATATATATATATATATATATATATATATATATATATATATATATATATATAAATATATATATTTTGAAAGAATATTCAGTGGACATTTTTTGGATTCTTCGCCATTGGGCTTCTTCGACATCATCTCTTGATGAACTTCAGCCTCAGTGGTCCTTTCGGACTGTACAATGGATTGATGTGGTAATCCAATTTCTCGTAGTGGTACTCGATTTTGTACGCCTGCACGATCTGAAAGCGGAGAAAGTCTGTTAATCGGTTTCATCCGCGATAATAATTAGACCAAAACACGTTACACGTACGTTCTTCCTCCCAACGTTCTTGATTAAAGTGTGCATTACGAGCATACAAGATCATTGAAGTGTGCATTATGAACATAGATTTTCTACGAATGAATTTTCTATGATTTTCATGGAAAACGCTAGATTTTTCTTGCCGAAAATCCGATGGAAGACCCTCGAAGATTTTATGTCAGCGAGAGGACGCACCCAGAAAAATAACTTATCTGACGGACACCCGCAAGTAAATACTCATTTAAATCAAATATGTATTTGTTTAAACGAAATAAATATTTATTTAAAAAAAAACCAAATATTTATTTAAATAAAATAAATGATTTATTTCAACGAAATAGATATTTATTTAAATCAAATAAATGATTTATATGAACCAAATAGATATTTGTTTAAACCAAACAAATATTTATTTGCGGCGGGTCCGTCGGATAGATGATTTTTCTGGGTACGGTGTCGAGGCTCGGATGGCCTGAAACCGTACCTGAGAAATCTCAAGTATCGCGGATTAAAATTGTAAGCGGTAAGAGCGAAGGAGTTACCGCGTCCGTCCGGTATTAGCCGACGGTATTGTCCAGAAGAATAGGTACTTCGTACTCGTCGCACGAGCTCGTTCACCATGACCGTTCTTGGGTTCGTTGCAATTATCGTTATGTTAAATTGCATTGCCAATAAAAATTAAGTACTACGATAGACACGCAATGGCGACATAACGATGAGCTAAGCGAGCCTACAGAAGGCCCGCAGGAACGTTAACGTATTCCTTAATAACTAAGGAAACTGTAATGAGCTACGGGAACGCGGTGTGCCGAATGAGTAATGTTCTGTTACGGCGATTATTAATCGTGGAGTTATGCATACACATTCTGCATATATTTATGACTGTATTTATGGTTTTATCAGCGATTTTTCTTTTCTTCATTTTTCCAATTTTTTTTTTTTTTTTTTTCTAATCGTGAAGTTTTGTATATATTTCTGCCTACATTTACGCCTGTATCAAAGACTTTTTTAATTCGTTAAATTTAAAATTTTCAAAACATTTCTCTATTTTTTTTTTTTTTCATCGTTAAAAATAGTAGTACCGGTAGTAGTGAATTTATTGACAATATTTCGGATGGAACAATTTTTGACACATAGCATAAATTGTTGTCACAATATAATTATATTGTCAATTGGCCATCGACCCAAGTTCTTCAGCCATTCTTAAGAATGTCTTTTTTTTTTTTTCAATTTTGTCAAATTTCCATTTCTTTAAGTAAAAAAGAAAATATTTGCGTTTGGTGTCTTTTGACACAAACGTTGAACTGTCGAGCAGAACTGACATAGGTTTTTCTATGAGGTACCCAAATAATCGCAAAAAAAAAAATCGTTTTTCATACAAGTTTTGTGTGCGACAATAAATTTCAATTCTCACGCGTTCTTTTTTTTTTTTTTTTTTTCTAGACATTCATAGAACTTTCTCTATTCGAGAGTAAAATGAAGTATGCTACTGATTACCTTGCTGATTACAATGATCATTTCAAGTTCAGCGAATCGTCGCCCGAGGCACATTCGCCTGCCGTAACCGAACGGCAGCGATGCAAATGCGTGTCTAGCGTCGCTTTCTCTCAGCCATCGCTCCGGTAGGAACTCGTCGCAACGCGGGAAATACTCTTCTTGATTGCTAATCACATAGTGTTGAAATATCACCTGTATCTGCGGGCGTTGTAATTATGAAATCAATAACTTATATCACTGATAACGACGACCGATTCGCTCTCGTTTGGCCGTCGAGCCGACATACATATATCAGTGATTGTTATTTGTAACAAAAAAAAATAAATATTTTTTACGCACTCCTTTCGGTACTTGGAAACCTCCTAACGTCGTTTCCCTCGTCGTGCACCTGCCGTTGCCGATCACTACCGGGCGCATCCTGATGGAAAAGAGCAACATTTGAAAACAAAAAAAAAAAAAAAAAAAAAAAAAAAGTAGAAAAAGAACATCCTTCAATTCGAAATATTTTGGGGCATTTTAAACCGGCGTCAGTGTTGAATTTCACTACGATTTTTATTTGTGTATACTCCATCGAGGTTCCGCGTGGTTCAATCTGTGAAATGTTTTTTAGGCCACAGACTTTCGAAATTTTCTTATACACGATTGAAGCCGGTCAAACTACAATGAATTCAACAATATTTATCATTCGCAAACGTCACTTCGCGGATTCTTGTTTGAATGAACAGTATAGAATTAAATTTCTCTTGAAAGTTCTTTCGACACGATTGATCGATTTTTGTTTCTGTTTCAAACTGTAAATACGTCGCCTCAGATTCGAGAATCTCATTTTTCGACCGAATATCACCTGTTCCTGTTTGAAATTTCATATTTTCGACTGGAAGTGAAGTATTTCCGGTATGACGTCACTTCCAAAGGAAAAATGAGATTTCCGGTATGACGTCACTTCTGGTCGAAAAATAAGACTTTCAAAGCGAACGTGACGTTGTCTGCATTCGCCAAACGGTCAATATATGAGTCTTTAACACACGTAAAAAAGTAAATGTTTATCAAATAAATTTTCGCCGGTAAATATAATGAATTCTTTCGTATTTTTTTTTTTTTTTTTTTTTTTTTTTTCTCTACGTACCTCATAGTTTCTTTGATACAAGCCCTCAGGTATGGAAGTTTGTCCAGATGCTTACGATCGATTTGCATGCCCTCTAACGGAAGTTCACGCTCTATCTCGTCGTGAAGAATCGCCTGCTTGTGCGAATGGCAAGCGAGATGATAGAGCACCGAAGCCACGGCGTTTGCGGTCTGCGCGGAAGAGAGATTCGTAATTATTTTTCCACGAAGAAAAATGTTTGCTTTAATAAATGGCGCGTCAATAGTACGAAGCGGCCGACATCGTGAAAATCCCACAGACCGTGTCTATGCCGACCAGAAACAAATCGAGAGCGAGAATCGTCGCCGTCCTCTCGTTCTCATTTCCGTCCAATTTAAGCACTCGTTCGAGCAGCGAAAGCTCTTTGCGCTCCCCCTCGTGTTCCATCGTTCTCGTTCTCTCCAGAGCAATTTTCGTGTACTTCGAAGTGAAACTGCAAAGTTGGATCACAGGTCACAGACATCTCGACCGAGATACCCACATCGAAATAAAGTTTTTATTTTTATTTTTTATTTATTTTTTTCTAATTTTTTTAATGAATATACTTATTTATAATCATAAACAAAATATATTTGTCACATTAAATATAGTGAAAAATATATTTTTACAGGCTATACTTTGTTCAC
Organism: Amblyjoppa proteus; assembly: GCA_963922035.1. Lineage (NCBI taxonomy): Eukaryota > Metazoa > Arthropoda > Insecta > Hymenoptera > Ichneumonidae > Amblyjoppa > Amblyjoppa proteus. The sequence goes on along the minus strand of OY998232.1, from coordinate 6,686,759 downwards.
TGTGTATATTTAATGCATACAAAAGGGAGATTTTATCTCGCAAAAAAATAAAACGGTCTTCGCATACTTTACGATAGTGTCGAGGGCCTCGACGTAACGACGCCACGTGGGTGTCGGAAAAACTTTCCAGAATGGAATTTTCAATTCCAGGATACCGACATTCGAGAAGAACGTGTGAACGGCGTCGATCAATCGTTGCGTCTCGAGATCCGCGTCGTCGTCCATGCAACCGAGCCTCGTGTCCAGAGCAACGCGCGCAATAGCTACGCATATCGAACAAATGGTAATTGGACAATTTGAAAATTGCAAAAAAAAAAAAAAACAACAAAAAAAAAACGATTATTTCCATATTATTTCCGGGGACTCACATTCGAGAGACCATTTGTTAATTTCATTTAGAAAATTGTCCGGAACTTCATCCCTTTCATCTCGTATAGTGTTTATTCTGGAATGGAAATATCATGTGTATCGAATCGGCGAGCATTCGGCTGAAAAATTGCTGCACAGACATGCAAAGAATGACGAATTATATTTGAGGGATGTTATACCGAAAATGACTATGAATATTTGGAAATTATGTAAAAAAAAAAAATGTATCGTTTAGTAAAATAATTTAAAAAATATATTATTAAAAATAAATACGATTTTTTTTATAATTTAAAAAATACTTTTACGATACCGCAACTACACGATTATAGAAGCATACAAGTGTCTTCTGTTGCATTTGCAAAAGAGACACTTTTGTATGTTAGATAATGAAATAAAAACAATAATGAAATGAAGCATTCGAAAAGCGACATTTTCATAAAATCGATGATAAAATAAAAATAAAAAATGCAATAAAATATTGAAAAATGAGAAATAAAATGGCTGAAGCACACCGCTCGATGGCCAATTGGACAAAGGAAAATACACCCGAGATACATGCAAACATCCGCTTACTCGTGTAAATACTCTGTCCAATAAAATTCAAGCACTGTTGCTATTTGAGAAAAGAGACATTATTATAGTTTTCTCATATAAGTCGCGGTGTATCGAAGCTTTTTGACGTCGAATTCGAGGTTCTCATGCATTCCACCGGGACAATCACCAGCGTCGAAGACCGACGACAGTGAATTCTCGCCGCGAGCGCTTGACTGCCGTCCGATCTAAATTGCGTCGAAAGGCAGTACATACTTTCGTGTAATTAACAGTAATTGCACACCTTCTAACGAATGCCGAGCTGGATTCTTCGATTGCGCCGATGTACATGTTCGCCGTTCTCGGCTGGAGCATCACTTGCTGGACTTTGCTGCGAAAATGGTACCAGCTTTCACCGTGACTGGAACAGAGAACACAAAAGAAACGTAACGTACAGAACGTCCCCTTGCATGTGACTCGGAAACAATGAGAAACCGCAAACTGTAATTTACAGCGAAAGCGTACAATAAACTGATACAGTAGCGGTGGCAAGCGACGCGCGAAATGCGCTCCTCCGAAAATGGCACTTATGTCACTCACACTGCGATCACTCCGGCGACGTTCGTACCGAAAAAATCTTTCCTCAGAACGTGCTTGTAATAGTCGAGAGACGGCATCGAGGGACGAAGAGGCATTTTTTCCTCCTGACGAAAAATCCTCTCGATGTCGTTGGGGTCGTAGAGAAACACCATGTCGGGTCTACCCAGAAGTCCCTCGACCTTGACGATGTTTCCGTACTGCTTGTGCAGCCGCTTCGAAACTTTGTCAATCTCCTGGATGTTGAAGTCACCTGTGACATTTTTATTTCGCGCAAACTCTTCAGTAAACTTAACAAAATATTTCCTTCGCCATCCGCAATCGTCGGACTTTCGTTGATTCATACAAATTTTGCTTCATCTTACCAAAGCTTTTCCTCGGTGTAAGTCAACGTACACATCTTAGAATAATTTTGCATTAAGTGTTTCTTTATCTTTAAAGATCCAAAACAATAATACTAGATCGTAGCATGAGTTGGCCTCACATCCGTGAACCGTTCGATGAACGCTCAAGGTACCCAATATTCATTTAGACATTGAATCCCAAATAGAAAAATGACGGCACGGCGATGGATAGTTGGCCAAAGGTATACCGAAAAAAAGGTTTGATAACATCAAACTAAGCTGCGGTTGTGGGTGGCGAAGGAAATATTTCGTCGATTGAACGCATATTTTTTATTGATTCAATTGATTTTATTGATATTTTTTACTTGATTCAAGTATATGCGATATTTAACTCTAATAAAATTTATTAGATTTCAATAAAACTCTATTAAGCCCATATTTAAATAAGCAATTTTATTTGCTCTAAATAAATTTTATTTGGTTTGAATACATTTTTTTTTTGTGTAGGAGAATCGTTCGCTCCCAATCACGCGGAGAATTAAAAAAAGTCGTTGAGGACTGGTTTAAGCGAAAACCGTTCGACAAAATGGATTCTATCACGGTTCGAAAAATTCTTCATTCAAGTCCTCAAATTGTACATCATACTTTTGATTATATATATATATATATATATATATACTATTTTATATACTATTGATAATATATATTCGTTTGAAAAAAAAAAATCATCACCGATATAGGGAAGAAATCGCCAAGTATTTCCAAGAAGTGGTATCGGCCTTGGGCCAGGAATTTCCGAATATGGCAGCACCGAGCAAATTCGCTCTTCGACTTCCGGCACGGTGGTCGATCGATTTCTTCCGAGGATCGGGGCGTCGATTCGCCAAAATCGACATTGAACCTGTAAATTTTTCCTCAACACTCCAATCGTATTCCGCGACATATCGTTATCCGCAGGCGACAACTGTCTTTCACCGAATTTCCCAATCCACTTTTCACCTCGCGTGAGAGATACGTAATCTACCGAACTTATACTCGTCGAATCGATCAGCGATTTAGATACTGAATGAATTCATCCGTCAGCAAAACAGGCACTTCGTTAATAGCAGCAGAAAGACGATTGCGACGAACGATTGTAAATTTCACAAATCTTTTAAACGATAAACAAGTACTCTTCTACTGACGATTGTTGATCTTAACTTGCGGGAGATCAGCGAATGATCGGGCAATTTTTTTTTTTTTTATTGTTTTTACGCGTGCCGCCTCGAACGGAGTGCTTCTTCGTGATGTTTTAGTATGAACCGCTTTGATGGCTGTTCTTTGGGTTTGCCAGGAGAAAGAATCATAGCTAAGAGGGTGGGGAGAAGGCCAGAGTAGGAGCTACATTTGAGGGTCATAGAAATTATTTTTCATAATGTCAGACCGAAGAGGAGGAGTGCTATGGGTTTTTTTCTTTGAAGTGGTGTTACCAGTTTTTTTTTTTTTTTTTTTCCCGTGCCCTATTATCGTTCAGACCGTTGAGAGGAATCTAACGTAGCACACTGATGTAATCGATGGTCTGAAAGTGACTCCGGTTTATCGAGTGTTTATGAGCCTCGCTTCTACGACCTTAAGGCATTATTTCGACGAAATTGACAGAATTATTTGAATGATGATCTCGGCCCGCTGATTCCTAACATCATCGGACGAATCGTTCGTTAAACTCCATTTTATCATCGTTTTGAACAATTATTATATACGTATTATCATTGATATAATAATAATCAATTTGTACAATTGTTATTGATTGGTATAATAATAATAATAATAATCAATTTGTACAATTGTTATTGATTGGTATAATAATTATTAACTAGAATCATAACGATAAACAGTATAATTATTATTGTTAACTAGCGGTTATATTGGCTCGGGCGCTTACATGGATCGCATGGTTTGTAGCGTGTGGAAATCCATTCAATATGGAATGGAATTTCCCCGAATTACGAAATGCTATAAAAATCGACATTCCCAATTTGGAATGGAATTTGCAAATCCATTCCATGTTCTATTAAAAACCTGGTGTGTCAGCCTCACCAATGGGGGCCTTGAGGAGGGGGGGGGGGGAGGGGGGGGCGAAGAGAGGGGGGGGGGAGGTGTGGGAAAAACCGCCAATCCGACAAACAAATCCAGAGTTTTTCAAAATATATATAAGAATTATTATAATAATGATTAATTGTACAATTATTATTTGAAAAATGCGAAAGGAAAAAATTATTTTTTCATAAGAAACGCCATCATTCGATATACTTACCGATGGTCAATGCTCCTTAGATAGCACATATCTGTCCCTGGCTGCATACGATATAAATTTCCGATACGTTTAATGCACTTCGGAACAATTGAAAGGTAAAAAAAAAAAAATTGTGACCTCACTTCCGGTTTGGACGTATCCGTTTTCCGTCGGATGCGACGTAGAGCAAAATATCAAGTTTTTCTCTGTAAAGTCACCTCCAATAGAAAACTGAAATTTTCAAAACGGAAGTGAGGTAACGAAAAATGAAAAAACAAAAAAAAATTTACATCGCTGCGTCGCAGCAAAAAAAAGGAACTCTCTTCGAGAAGCGTTTTATCGAATGCGGATTTTCGAATTATAGCGTGTATAGCCTGTCTATCGACAGTGGCGAAGTGACCGAACGTTGATACATAATTGCTACAATAAATGTAGGAAACTGTATTACCAAATGAGCGATTTACTGTCTGTCGGATCGTTGAATGGAGGATCAGCAATGTCGAATTGTATTTTCTCCGTTGATATTTATTTGATGCTGCTCAATGAACATTGGATTTTCATTTTATTTTAGCTCTAGTGTTTTTTTTTTTTTTTTTAATTAAAATTAATTTTTTTTATATAGTTATATGAACGAGTTGTGTAAAAAAATAAAAAAAATAAAATATCCGTCTCTGGCGCACAGGTAGAATACTCAAGCGCGTCGAGCTGTCCGCGACCCTTCCAAGAAAACGGAAGCTGCGTTGGTCCAAACTCAAAGTTGAATTAGAATTCTACGTGCAGCTTACTTTTTTTTTTTTTTTTGTAAATAAAAATTTAACTACAACGATCTCACAAATTTGTTATATTTAAGAATAAATTCTTACGCATCTGTGTTTGTCAATAATATACTTTAATGTTTTATTAATCGTCGATCGAAAGAGATCTTCGGTACGTCGAAAAGAGTTATCACCGGCATCTCCGACCCGCCGGTGTTCACCCCGATGAAAAGAGAAAAATTTTATATAGCCGAATGCCTGAGTCGCACACCTCCACCTATAACCAGTTAACTCTCATTATGTATGCGCCTGGCATCATTTCACTCCGTACAATGACGCGTTCGAGAAATAATTCAGAAGGAATCCGGACGGCGTCCGAGGCGGGGACCATTCGATTGTTCGGATTCAATTTCGATCCTCGATTCAATCGAAAGTATTCCCCGATCGGGCGTGAATCCTCGACCGCAATAAACATAAAGAGAAAATCGTGAGACAGTGTTGGAAAAAATCCTTAAAAAAAATCCTTGGGAAAAAAAAAAACTTATAATGCTTCATCGATAATCGTTCAATTGTCCGCATTCAATATCGATTCTCCACTCAATCGAAGGTATTCTCAGATCGGCGACGAGTCTTCGACCGCATTAAAAGTGATGAGAAAAGCGTGATATAGTGTCGTAAAAAAATCTAAAAAAAAAAAAATAAATAAAATACTTAAAGTACCTAACCGATAATCGTTCAATAGTCCGGATCAATATTGATCCTCGATTCAATCGAAGGTATTTCCTGATCGGCGACGAGTCTTCGATCGCGGTAAAAGTGAAGAGAAAAGCGTGAAATAGCGTCGGAAGAATATTATTTTAAAAAAAAAAAAGTGAAGAATGTAATCGATAATCGTTCAATTGCCCGGTTCAATATTGACCCTCGATTCAATCGAAGGTATTCTCAGATCGGCGGCGAGTCTTCGACCGCGTTAAAAGTGATGAGAAAAGCGTGATATAGTGTCGTAAAAAAATCTAAAAAAAAAAAAAATAAATAAAATACTTAAAGTACCTAACCGATAATCGTTCAATAGTCCGGATCAATATTGATCCTCGATTCAATCGAAGGTATTTCCTGATCGGCGACGAGTCTTTGACCGCGGTAAAAGTGAAGAGAAAAGCGTGAAATAGCTCCGGAAGAATATTATTTAAAAAAAAAAAAGTAAAGAATGTAATCGATAATCGTTCAATTGCCCGGTTCAATATTGACCCTCGATTCAATCGAAGGTATTCTCAGATCCGCGACGCGTCTTCGACCGCGTTGAAAGTGATGAGAAAAGCGTGATATAGTGTCGTAAAAAAATCTTAAAAAAAAAATAAAAATAAAATACTTAAAGTACCTAACCGATAATCGTTCAATAGTCCGGATCAATATTGATCCTCGATTCAATCGAAGGTATTACCTGATCGACGACGAGTTTTCGACCGCGTTAAAAGTGACGCGAAAACCGTGAAATAGTGTCGGAAGAATATTCTTAAAAAAAAAAATAAATAAATATAAATAAAGTACCTAATCGATAATCGTTCAATAGTCCGGATCAATATCGACCCTCGATTCAATCGAAAGTATTTCGTGATCGGTGGCGCGTCGACGACCGCGTTAAAAGTACCTCGAAAAGTGCGATATAACAAAAAAAGTAAAGTAACCTCATCGATAATCGTTTAATTTTTATTGTTATTAAAAAATATACAAAAAATCCCATTTCCCTTAATAAGTAAAAAAAAAAACAAAACATCTGCGATTATCTCCGAGCGGTGTTTCGATGGCGGAAAAACCGGTTACCGAGAAACCAGGTTGACGAAAGAAGCCGCAAGGACACTGTGAGGAACCAGTGTGGAGGCTCAAAAATTTTTCAGTCAATCCGAATACACCAAGAGATCCGAATCGTCAAGGTCGAACGAGCACACCGTCACCTGTCAGGAGTTGTCGCCTACCCGCGTTCATATGTTGTTTCTCCGTTAAAAAATTATAACTGGAAGTCAGCAGTCTATTTCGTTTGCTCACCCGCGGCGGTGAACTTTCAGGCTGCGAGTGGTTTACCGAGCGGCACTATAAAAACAGCTGGTCAAAGAATTGTTTCGCTGATATCATGATGGTCATTCGCGGCGGGAAGGTAACTCCCGAGTGATCTTGACTCCGACGAACAAGTGAAATACTTCTGTGACCGTGCTGAGCGCATCCGTCATGCCTCGACTTCCGGTCCCGTCCGCATTGATTCGCGCGGCGATCTTACTGATCACGATTCCGGCCGGAAGTTACGCCGAAGAAGCGCTTCTCGATGCAGACGTCGATCACCAGCACGCACATGCCTCTCATGGAAATGGCGTAATAGCTTCGCGGCAAACCGATACCGAGACATTCGTAAGTCGTTTCGATCCCGCAGAGGGAATGACACAGTAGATCGATACTGGCCGACACTGGTCCGATACTGGCCGACGCTGGACGTGTATCGGTCAAACGCTGGTCCGGTACTGGCCAGTGCTGGTCCGATAATGGCCGACGCTGGTCCCGTATTGGTCAAGCGCTTGTCCGCTACTTGTTAGCGCTGCTCCGACACTGGCCGACGCTGGTTCGGTACTGGCTACATCCAGAAAAATAATTTATCTGACGCCCACGGTTTATTTGGTTTATATAAAATATCTATTTGTTTTAAATAAATATTTATTTAAATTAAGTTACTTAAATGAAATAAATGTTTATTTAAATAAAATAAAGATTTTACTTAAACCAAATAAACTGTGGCGGTCAACATAGATTAGTTTTCTGGGTGTAGTGCTGGTCCAATACTGGCCAACGCTGGTCCGATACTGTGCTATGGTGCATCGATACGGGCCAATGGTGTGCCGATACTGCTCCAGTGTGGCATTTCGATTAAAGTCGCTTCACCGCGCGAACATCAGCGAAGAATTCGAATCGCCACCGGCATTGATCGGCGGCGACTGTTATGTAATCTAATTTTTCTTTTTTTAGGTCGAACTAGTGGAGGCCGCCGGATATGTCGCTGAGGAACACGACGTCACTACCGAGGATGGTTATATATTGTCGATTCACAGAATCCCCGGTGGTCCGAAAACGCCGGTTTCGCGCGGTAAACAACCGGTCATACTCATTCATGGACTTTTCGCTGCCTCCGACATCTGGGTACTGCGAGGACCCGAACACGATCTTGGTAAAGTAGTCATTAAATCGCACGCACGCCGATCCGTCGCTATTAAATTGAACAAGATCGATATGCAAATTTCGATAGACATTTTTTTTTTCGACCGATTGGTCCTGGTTTCGTCTCATTCGAATGACTCTGCAAGATAGCGGAGGCTCCGCTGCACTGTAACACTAATTTATTGGCTACTTGGCCGGCCACTTGGGTGTCTGTCTGCGAAACAATCAAACTTTTGTCTGAATTTTTCACAATTTTTTTTTTTTTTTTTTTCTATTTCGGCTTTTTCATTCATTTCGACGATTCTCTAAGCATCTTCCACGTTTAAGGCAAAGTATCAGAACGGATTGACAGATTAATTTCCAATAAAACAGCAAAATTATACATAATATTTCGAGGACACACGGCAAGTGTCGATGCGTTCCGAAGATTATCTAAGAAAAATTATTGTTTTCGGACGAGACAGACAGACAGACCGAATAAAAAAAAAAAATTGGGAAATTATTCTTTTTGCATTCTGAGCCATGCAAAACCTGTTTCTGTATCATGATCGGACTGTTCAAGTTTTGTTTTCTATTTTTTATTTTGTTTTATTTATTATTTTTTTTTTTATTACAATACTTTCTCTTTGCTTATACTTCGAATGTCATGTGAAAGTAAAGTTTCAATAACAGTATTATTGACACAGCTTACCAATTGGTGGACCATGGCTACGACGTATGGGCGCTCAATTCCAGGGGGAACTTTTACGGAAAGCGTCACAAACACTTGTCGACGTCCGAGCCGTCATTTTGGAGATTCAGGTAAAGTGACGAGGGTGAGTAGGCTCGGAAGTTCCACGGAATTGAAATAACTTTTCATACGCAAATAACTGGAACCGATATGTGTCATAATTTTTTTTTTTTTTTTTTTTTTGTGGGGTCATTCTGCAATGCCACGATATGAAAAAAAAAAATAATCAAAAACGAATTTTCATTCTACAATGAACCAACTGAAAAATTATCAAATCCATTTACGTATGAAAAAATAATTAAGAGAATTTTTCAATCGAGCGAACAAATTCACTCGTGAGACATAAACAATTCGACAGCTGTATAGTTCAACTGGGGAATTATGGAATTTTTTTTTTTATTTATCGAATAAATCGCAGAGAACGCTTTGCTTTAAGAATACATTTTTGTGAATGAAATTAATTGTCATAAAAAATAGCATCTCGAACGTCTTTGTCGGAAAATCGGCACTTAATTTTTTAAATCATACAATAAAAATGTTATGCGCATAAAAATGAAGAGATAAAAATAATGAAAAGAAATTTTCGTGCTAGCAACAATATTCACTCGCCGGATACATCCCAATCGTGACATAAATAATTCGGCAACTGGATGACTTAGTTTTTGTAATTCACCGAAGAAATCTGCCAAAACGATTTGCTTTACGAATATATTTTTGTAAATGGAAAAACCGACATAAAAAAAAAAAAAAAAAAAAAAAAAAAAACACTTCTCAAACTCCCTCATCGGAAACTCAGCATTTAATTATTGAAAAATAATAAAAAAAAAAAAAAAATACAATAAAAATCTTGCGTGCATAAAAATGAAAAATATGATAAATATCAGTAATTCGTTGTTAATATTATTTAGCGAGTGCTCGATCGATAGATGATAGATTATGAGAATTTTGTTTTTGTAGCTGGCACGAGTTCGGGACTTACGATACAGCGGCCTCGATAGATTACATATTATCCGTGACGGGTATGCGGCGAGTCTCTTTGGTGGGTCACTCGATGGGCGGCACAGTAGAATTGGTCCTGCTTTCTACCAGACCTGAGTACAACGAGAGAGTGAACGTCGCCCTGACCTTTGCGCCGGTGGTGCTTTTCACTCACGCTCTGCGTGGGCCGATCGTCAGATTCGGTATTCGATATGGAAAGCAGATCGAGGTAAGTCCGAAGAAACCTCGGAACCGCGGACCGGGAAATTCGCGGCGTTGCATTAAGGTAGTCCTTGCGATTAGTGTTCACTTCACATAAGTTTCAGATAAATGAGAGGGAATTGTAGACACTTCGCGATGGTATAAAGATATATGAAAAAAAAAAAAAAAATCGAGCGTACTAAAAATACCGAAAGGATTAATTTTGCATAACAATAATTTCAAAATGTTATTAAGAAATTGATGAAAAATTAAATTGTTCAACAAATCTCCCGGAGACGTAATTTTTTTTTTTTTTTTCATGAAAATGATTCGTTCATCTCTCTGAATACGTATGAATTTTTTCAGATTTTTAAATTCACTTTAAATTTTCTAACTTTCTAAACGTTTTTTTTCTACTACGTTTAAAAAAAAAAAAAAATCAAAGTGAATTTAAAAATCTAAAAAAATTCATACGTGTTCAAAAAAAAAAAAAAAAAAAAAAAAAAAAAAAAAAAAAATGAACGTATAATTTTCATGAGAAAAACGTTGGGTTTCCGGGATATTTGTTGAACAATTTTATTTTTAATAAATTTGTTAATAACGTTTTACAATTATTATTATGCAAAATTAATCTTTTCAGCATCTTTAACATGCTTGATTTTTTTCAGATTTGCATATCATCCAGAAGTTTTTGCAATTTTCACTCATTTCTCGGAAACTTACGCGAAGTGAACACTATTCGCAAGGACTATATCTTAAGATATAATACTTGTGGTACCGTCACGTCCAAACATGAGTTTCAGATAAAATTTCGATCACCTCTTGATTGGATAAAAATCTTAAACAAATCATGTGTATGGAAGACGCTGCGAAGAATTTTTTTGTGAAATAATAATTCCAATTTGTCATTAACAAATGGATGATAAAAATTATTATTCAACAAAATCATCCGGCAACTCAACGATTTTCCTTCATAAAAATAATTCGTTAATTTTCTTCCGAATACGTATGAATTTTTTTCATAATTTTTTTTTGTAATCTTCGAACGATGTAGGAGGCTATGAGACTCCTCAACAGATTCGAGGTGTTTCCTCGCGACGAAATGGATCTGACTTCCTATGTTCTGTTCTGTCAACGACCGAGCGTTCAACCTTTTTGCCAGAAAATCGCTTGTTACCTTTTCGGACTTGCCAACTGCGAGGCCATCGACGCGGTAAGACAAGATAATACAAAGCCGATGGGGTAAAAGTGGCGAATATGGCCCGGTTCATTTATCGTTGATTCACGTGTTTATTTGGAATGGTCCATATTCATCACTTTTACGCGAAACGAAGTTCAACGTTTCGAAAGTTCAGTCACACGGTGAAAAAAAGGATATCATTCAACAAACATTATTTGCCCAAAGACGTCTATCACTTTCTTCTTCTTCGTAATTTTACCATTTTTTAAAGTTACAATACTAATCGTATAATAAACTAATATATAGTTATATATACAAATATACACTAAATCTTTCTTATATATGTATTGGACAGTTGTGTGGTTGTGCGTTTGTTTGTTTGTCCCAATTTTTAGAAATCTAGAGCATCCCACAACGGACAGCTTTGATAACTATTCCTGTTATGGTATTATATATATATATATATATATATATATGTTATTATACGATGTGCACAACATACGGCTCGTAACAGCGGCATTATGCACTATCGTCGTGTGCAAAACACTCAGTTTTCGACCAGAAATATGTCACTTCAGCTTGAGAAAACTAATTTTTCAACCGCAAATACGTCACTTCCGGTTGAGAAAACTAATTTTTCAACCGCAAATACGTCACTTCCGGTTGAGAAAACTAATTTTTCAACCGCAAATACGTCACTTCCGGTCCAGGAAACTAATTTTTCTACCGCGAATACGTCACTTCTGTTTTGACACTGTTATTTTTCGATTGGAAGTGACGTTACAATGGGAATACGTCACTTCCGGTTTCGAAATTTTATTTTTCGACCTCAAGGAACGTCATACCGAAAATACGTCACTTCGGATCGAAAAATGCGATTTTCAAACCGAAAGTGACGCATCACCGGTAAGACGTCACTTCCGATGGAAAAATTAAATATTTCCGGTTTTTAAATTCCATAGTCCATGGCAAGGGCCCAAAGTGCACGAGTCACAAGAGCTTGCCAGTATGATAGTATGGCTCGATGGGATAAAAAAAAAAAAAAAAATAGTAACATTAACAAGACCAAGAAGAAAATGATGGAACTTTGCGAAAACGTTTGCTGAATGTCCGAAAGATTTTTATATCCTGCCGTGATTGCGTAATGTGAAGATGACACTTGAAATCGAATAAAACACTTGTACACCGACAATTTTAATGGCTTGATAATTGAGGAAGAGAAACTAATAAAAAGTACCTAAAATTGATACAAATTATGCGACCAGTTGAGAGTCCGTGATCGGCAAAGCAAACATTGTTACTGCGGATCGTGCGTCATCGGCAGTAATTTGTATGATCGATTGTCCACAGTCGATGCTGCCGCGCCTGATGAAGCACTATCCGCAAGGCACCTCCGTCGAGACCCTGCAGCACTACAGGCAGATAGCAATGAGTGGTAAGCCGCATATCATTGCGCTCAAAGGTAGTCGTTGCGAATAGTTTCGGAGAAATGAGAGGGAACTGCAAGCACTGCTGGATGGCATAAAAAAACTGAATGAAATCAAGCATATCAAAGGTGCCGAAAAAATTAATTTTTCATAATAATAATTCCAAAATATTATTATGCAATATTGATCTCTTCAGCACCTTTAATATGCTTGATTTTTTTTTTCCGATTTTTATACCGTCGAGGCGTGTTTGTAATTTCCGCTCATTTCTCTGAAACTTATACGAAGTGAACACCATTCGCAACGACCACCTTAAGGGAATACGTCACACAACGCGAAGCTTCGATTTTCGAAGATATTACGAGTTGAAGGAGCATATACAGGTTCCTCGAACCCGTGCATGAATAGATGTCCGGTGTGACTTATTCCCTCGAGGGCTTATGACACAGTGAATGGCTCAAAAGGCACGCACATTTCGTGATTTTTTTTTCTCAGTAAATATACGCTTTATCGATTTGATTTTTTTTTTTTTTCGGATGCAAGGAGGACATATTAAAGAACATTTATGAATTTTTTCATGCGATGTTTTTTTTTTTTTTTTTAAATTATTTTGTATGTTTTTTATCGGTCGGCGTAAACGATTTTTTTCGAAAGTTCGTTTGCGACCGTGACTTCGAATTGTCATTTTGTCTGGAACAAAAAAATTTCAATTGCATCTCAACAAATTACATGTTTTCATAGTCCTTGACGAGGGGAAAAAAATTGGCAAAATGACGGCCGTTAGAAAAAAAAAAAAAAAATCTACTTTACCCAGATTTTTACGCTTTGAATCATTAAAAAAAAAAAAAAAAAAAAATATTTTTTTATTATGTATCAAAAAATATGAAAACGTCAAGGACTAAAGAATCTGTCGAAGTAGATAGTTAAAAAAGTTCTTAAAAATCACCGATTTTGAGAATGAAGTTTCGAAAGAAACCGCGTTAAAAGTTCGGCCGCGCCGTTTCTCGAGTACTCCACCACTTGTCACACAACGTTCACCGACTTTCGTAATTCGTTGAATGTCGACATAAAAATTTAACTGAATATTCATGATGCCATGAACAATCAGAAGAAAAAAAACATCGAAATTTTACCGTGGCGTAAGTCCGTGACACACGCCCGTGTTTTAACTATAACGTAATAGACTGTATTCCGAATGCGACCGTAATGACTCGGCGCGATTTTTCCACCGCAGGAAAGTTTCAGCAGTACGACTTCGGTCCGACGAGCAATTACCTTCGCTACAAGAGTTTCGTCTCGCCGGAGTATCCGCTGGAGAACATAACGGCACCGGTGATCCTCTACTACGGTCCGAACGATCCTTACACGACGAAGAAGGTCAATGATGCTCTTCTTCTTCTCGTATAAATCTACACTCGAGCTTAGGCATCTATTAGTCTTCGCACGCGGAGAGCCCTAACGAACGTTCTTCTTTATATTTTTCACACGCAGGACGTGCAAGCCGTACAAATGAAAATACCAAGTGCGACTTCGAGGGAAATTCCTTACTCGAATTTCGGACATCTGGATTTTCTTTTTCTGAACGAAACGAAGAAGCTGCTCTACGACGACGCTATCGAGTTGCTGAATGGGCACAGAGACGCGGAGTCAAATGGACTTCAGTCGGACGCCGTTTCGTGATCGACACGTTCTTTGGCCACGAATCATTTGGTGTGAAGAAAAAAAAAAAAGAAAAAAAATCAACGATTTACCGTATCGAACGCCGAGACGTGCTGCTCGAGAGACATTACAGGCTGTGACAATCGGACGATCAGTGATATTTGCATTGCGTCATTGGCCATTTAATACCACCTTTCGAATCTTTCGCGTGTTGCGAGGGCAGCTTTTGCCGATAGCGAAAGGCTTTGATTTCTTTTGTTTGTAACAAACAGTGCTAATGCTTGCAATTAATCGTTATCTTCCGTGCCATCGAGGAGACGTCATTTTCAACGTCATGACATGACGTTGAAATACTACGTAATTTTTTTTTTTAACCACCTTTCGCTGAGGAGACGGACACATTGCGACATTACAAACTGATCGAACGCCCTGTGCGGAAGCTGTTGGGGACGATATCGAGCCGGCGAGCTTCATCGACCGATCACCCAGAAGAGACTTACGGCAGGTGTTTCCGGACGAGAGAAGAAACGACTTTTTTTTTCACCTAATATTTAAATAAATTATTTTTCAACAATCGATCGTATATATATATATATATTTTTTGAATACTGCAAAAAATGAGAAAAAATATCCATGACTCGGGTCAAATTCGCTTACGGGCTGCCAAGTTAAAAAATGTTACTTCAATTCTGACAATTCGATACGGGGTTGAAACGATAATACGTCACATTAACAGTCTCGCCGTCGTTCTTTCGATAACATATGGAATTGTATGGATTGAAAGTCGAATTGAAATAGAAAAAAATGTCTTCGGCAGCCCGCAAGCGAATTAGTTTTTTTTTCTCGACTACCCTAAGAAGGCCATATTTCGTGCCTGCAATTGGGGTGGAAAGTTGCCGATTCTCGACCAGCGGGAGGAAAAGTGGACTTTTCCTCCCGCTAAATCACTTTTCCTCCCGCTAAATCACTTTTCCTCCCGCTAAATTACTTTTCTCCCGCTAAATTACTTTTCCTCCCGCTCGTCAAGACTCGGCTAATTTCCATCGCCATTGCAGGCATAGAAATATAGTCGCTTTTTAGCACAGTCGGAAAAAAATAGCGTATGCCTTTTCGCCTCGTCTGAATTTCTGCCCTCGCTTCGCTCGGGCATCAAACTTCACACTCGGTTTAAAGACGCACTTTCCTCCCTTGTAGCATATACTAATTCAATAAATATACTAATTTTAGTGCATTATTAGTCCAAAGGAAAAAAAAAAAAATGCGAAAAAATTAGCCCGAAGGAATGCGAAAAGATATTTTGCAATAATAACAAATACACTTTCCACGAAAAATTGTTATATAATTAATGTACTGTGAGGTATATCTGACGAATATATCCAAGTAAATATTTTCAAAAGTATATATTTTTGCGTGCATAATATGTATGTAATTGATATGCAGCGTATATTTTCGCCCGAAAGATTGGTTACTTTTTTTAAATACATTTTTCGCACATACCGTTTCTCCTTGCGGGTATTGCGTTGTAGTTTCGCGTCGTCCCGCGCAAACAATCTGGCCGCTCATAGTTCGTTGTCTCGGGCGAAGGTCCTTTTCATTTCAAGGT
Organism: Amblyjoppa proteus; assembly: GCA_963922035.1. NCBI lineage: Eukaryota > Metazoa > Arthropoda > Insecta > Hymenoptera > Ichneumonidae > Amblyjoppa > Amblyjoppa proteus. The sequence continues at coordinate 6,670,915 of OY998232.1, read as the reverse complement.
AAGACAATATTATACAACTTTATGTACAATATTATATAAGCGCATGCGCGAGGCGTATTTGGCAGAAGCGTGAAAAAAAAAAAAGTCTTGTCGACAGATTCGTAAATTATTGTTCATCGCGCAATCCGCGTGAGAATTATCGTCACTTTTTATCTTCGCATAACTACGCACTATCGAAATTCTTGTTGTTTTCGCGATACAGATTGTTCTGTTGGAATTCCATTATTTTCATTGTAACCGCGCATTGGACCTTAGAACTTTCGTGTCCTGATCGTAAAACACGATGAGTACGTTGTCGGGAACGAGCCGACGATAAGAGGACCGATTAAACGTCAACGTGCAATTTAAAGAGACCAGTCGGTCGCAGACGCGCGAACGATCATCGATGCCCGCCGAAGAATCGTTAATTTTTGTCAGGTGAAATTTTTCGGCGGTACTACGATTCGCATACCGCGGTCCCGTAAACCGACAGTACAGTGACATGACAAGGCGTTTCTGGTCTTCTGCTCTTCTGTGCGAGCTGCTGGGACTCGTGCTTGCAATCAGGGATCCGGAGATCGACGCTAAATTAGTAAGTTTTGAGAATTAAATGTTGTCATTAATGTTGTCATTTAACTGCGGTTGCCGTTAAGGTGATGTGATACACCATCACGCCCGCCGAGTCCAAGCTCAGTTGGCAATGAATCAGAATCTCCGTATTTTCTTCGAGAAGGTTAATATTATGAACAGAATATTATGAATAGAGTATTATGAACAGAGTATTATGAACCGAGTATTATGAACAGAGTATTATGAACGGAGTATTATGAACAGAGTATTATGAACAGAGTATTATGAACGGAGTATTATGAACAGAGTATTATGAACAGAGTATTATGAACAGAGTATTATGAACAGACTATTATGAACAGAGTATTATGAACCGAGTATTATGAACAGAGTATTATGAACAGAGTATTATGAACAGACTATTATGAACCGAGTATTATGAACCGAGTATTATGAACAGAGTATTATGAACAGAGTATTATGAACAGAGTATTATGAACAGAGTATTATGAACGGAGTGTTATGAACAGAGTGTTATGAACAGACTATTATGAACAGAGTATTATGAACCGACTATTATGAACAGAGTATTATGAACAGAGTATTATGAACAGAGTATTATGAACAGAGTATTATGAACGGAGTGTTATGAACAGAGTGTTATGAACAGGGTATTATGAACAGAGTACTATGAACCGAGTATTATGAAACGAGTATTATGAACAGAGTATTATGAACAGAGTATTATGAACAGGGTATTATATATAGTAAATCGTCATATTCACCAATGGCCATTACGCCCCGAGGAGTAGTAGAGCTTCCAGAGGGATTAATGAGCTCTATTACTCCCTATTTTCTTAGGCTATTTTCAGCCCGCATGGCACGCAAGGAATGTGCTTATTTTAGCGCAGTCGGGAAAAAAGTATCGTATCCTACATGGGGTGGAGTGCGTTTTCACGTCGTGGGATTCCTGACGTCGCTTCGCTCAGGCAGCAAATTCCACACTCGGTGAAAATCGAGAACTTCCCTCCCTTGTGGCATTTTACACAGACAATTTTCTTATTCCTTTGCGGACTGCGGTATTAAAACGGCATTCAGTAAAATTTTTGTTACCTACGACGATATTTCACGTCACCTTAATCCTGTGAGACCAGACGCGCTTCTTCCGGAGCATTTTCGCCTCTGGACCTTTTTTGGCCTTCTTATGATCGGTACAATTCGCAGGAACGATTGGTGAAAAGTTTTGGCTACCCTTTCGAGACTCACGAGGTTGTAACGAGCGATGGATACATCCTCGGGATGCACAGGATACCTGGCAAAAGGTCGAACAATTGTACGAGTGCCAAAGGTCCTCCACCGGTACTCATGATGCATGGACTACTCGGCGCCTCGCCTGATTGGGTCGTGACCGGACCCAATACGTCGTTAGGTAAATTTTCAGGGGGCTGCGGGGAATCCGAAAGTTTGATGAAACAATTAATTGAAAATTGTAACTGAGTTGTTTCTGCACATTTAGCTTTTCTCATGCATAATCGGGGTTACGACGTCTGGCTGGGAAACAATCGTGGAAATACGTATTCGAAAGGACACATGCGGCTTAGTCCATTGAACCGCAAGTTTTGGGATTTTAGGTACCTGTTTATACATATATACATATGAATGTTTTTGTATAATAAAAAAAAAAATTGTCAGTTTTCTGCAATTTTGGTTAATTTGAATGGCAAAAAAGTGCCATTTTCCAGAATTAAAGTCTCATGCGGGTGAATCAACTTAAAGGTTCGGGCAGGGACGATCAAATAAATATCCTCTTGGTGCAGCTAAAAGATTGGTTAGCTCAAAAAAATTTTCGATCATTTCACCAAAATATTCTTCAGCTATTAAAATATTTGTGAGCCATTAAAATATTTTTGAGCCATTACAATATTTTGGAGCTATTAAAATATTTCTGAGCCATCAAAATCATTTTGAGCCATTAAAATATTTTTCAGGTATTAAAATATTTTTGAGCATTAAAATGTTTTATTCGACCAACAGAATATGAATTTGAATGTCCTTGTCCAAATGTTCAGTGCTGATTCAACCGTATTTTTTTTATCACTGTAACCCAGTCTCGCTGCAATTACTTAAATCCTCTGTGATTTTTTTTCTCAGCTGGAACGAACTCGGTCTGTACGACACTCCAGCCCTCATCGACTACATTCTAGCTAAGACTAATCATCCGAAGCTGTACTATGTAGGTTTTTCGCAAGGCTGCACGCAATTTTACATAATGAGTTCGCTGAAGCCCGAGTACAATGACAAGGTGATACTGGCCTCGGCTCTCGCACCTGCGGCGTTCACGGGAAATTTGCGAGGTCTCCTGAAGCCAATCAGCTTTTTCGTCAATTTGGGACGGGTGAGAATTTGTCTGAAAAAAAAAAAATCGAACGACCCTATCGACAATGACAACTATAATGGTCAATGAATTCGCGAGTAGTTCGCCTCGGAACTGACGGCCTACTTCGAGTTCTTGCCGGACACTACGATGCTGGAGAAGTTTATGGGAATCGTTTGCCGCAAAGGAATGTTCACACAACCGCTCTGCAAATTCTCGATCTTCATGACCGCGGGATTTACTATAAAGGAGGAGATGAACGAGGTGAGGATCAAACTATGATTTTTTTCATAAATTTTCATCGTACACTGTAAAAAAAAAAAAAAAAAAAAAAAAAAAAAACGTTTCTATGAAATTTAATATACCGGACTGTCTATTTTTTTTTTTTTTTGCACAATTTTCTATGCACAATCTGATATATTAGATTTTATGTACAATCGTCATGAAACATTAATGTTAAGTGTATTAAAAACATTTCGAATACTTTGTTTTTAATAATTTAGTTTAATTTTACTATGAATTTTGCCATGAATTTTACGACAATTGAAACACTATGAGAGTACTTTCGATTTCAATAATTTACTTTAATTTCAATGAAAAATTATATTGATTTTTCACGACAATTGTACGTTAAATTTAGTATACCAGATTGTGCACAGAAACTCTGTTCTCTGTACATCCGCTAATTTTTTTCCCCGCCGTTGCAGCTTGATCTGCCGCTTTTCCTGCAGTTCGCCCCGTCGGGATGTTCAACGAAGCAGTTGCTCCATTACGGAATGGGTGTGAAGAATCCCGGTCACTTCAGGCAATACGATTACGGAAGATTGAGGAATTACCTGAGATACCGTTCGTTCACACCACCGGAGTATCCGTTGTACAAAGTATCGGCTCCGGTGGCGATTTATCACGGACAGAACGACTGGCTCGCTCACCCGAATGTGAGTTTTTGTTATTGTTATTATTTGTCTTTCAAGTCTCTATTATCTGTCGCTATTATCTGGACCGAATCGACGAGAGTCGCGAAACCGAAAGCCGAGAACCATTTTTCCATTTTTTTTCTTTTTTTTTTTTGTTTTGTCGCAACAGCCGCGATGTATATTAATTACCGCCTCCGCGTCACTTCGCGAGTACGGTGAACGGATAGAAATTTCATGAGGCAATTAAAATCGGCGTGTTTACCGTTCTCACCGGCGAATTTCGCAAACCAATGTGCCGGCGACGCGAGGCGAAGGTCGTCGTTTCGTTGACTTCGTCCAGATATCCATAGAACGTTTTGCTTCTCATTATATATTAATATTTAATAATGCACGATGTAAATGAACAATACGATTTAAATTTATTAAATCGGAAGCGATGGATTTCACGGTATGACGCCGCTTCCGTGAAATGTGATTTTTAAACCGGAAATTCCGGCATTTACGACATGATGTCACTTCCGATTGAACAATGAGATTTTCCAGCTGTAAGTGACGTTTTTCCATTATGATGTCACTTCCGGTTGAACAATGAGATTTTCCAGCTGTAAGTGACGTTTTTCCATTATGATGTCACTTCCGGTTGAAAAATGAGACAATACGCCATGCTCAATCGAAAGATATATAATTTTTTTTTTTTACACACGACTATAGTGCACATCGCTATTGTGCATTGCATTATTGTACACGATAACACAATTGTACAAAGCGGCAGTATTGTACAAAACTCACGAGACCCACCGAATGGTACCAAAATAGTACAATGGCGGAGTAGTTAATAGGGCTCGGGTCATTAGGGTGACGCCTAAAATCTTAAAATCTTGAAATCTGCAAAATTGGGACAAACAAACAAAAAACTTTCTGAAATATATATATATATATATATATATATATATATATATATATATATATATATATATATACACACGATTATGTTTCTGTTGTAATATAAATTTTTTAAAATTATTCAAAGAAGTTTATATTTAATTATCATATTTATAACAATTGTAGTTTGTGAAGGAGCTTTATCTTTATCTTTAATTGTTTTATTAGTACGATTTTATGGAAATGATTATATTAATTCATTAGTGATTTTAAAGTGGCATAATGTACAATCTCAGGACAATCTACGTTATATCATACAATATTCTAAAAGTGTTCCATCTAGCATATCGTCAATAAATCCACTATTAATACTGAAATTTTATATTGTATCATTCCACAGGATGTCGCGCTGCTCGCTGGTAAATTGCCGAATCTCGTGGACAAGTTCGAAGTGACGCTGAGGCGTTTGAACCACTTCGACTTTATATACGCCAAACATATCCGATCACTCGTTTACGATCGTCTTGTTCAGCGTATCGAGAGCTTCTCGCCTGTCACGAACTGAGTGAGCCGCACGTGCTCCGGACTATGGATCTATTTGCGAAACTATTATCTGCGAACGATTCGATAACAGACTTTTCCCTGCCAACGTAATCGATCGACTCGCCCCTCTCCTATCGTTATCGCGTTTGCAACTAAACGCGCCACGAAGAACGTTCATACTTTTCCTCGATTTCCGTTTGGAGGCGCCTTCAATCGTACACCGTTAAACTTTACACTTGTCCATTCTTACGGAAATAAAGCGTACACCGCACAAAATGTTACATCAGTTCACAATTTCGTTCAAATTTACACCACAAATACCGTACACTTGCCCAATCGTCGGATCACAAAACTGTACACAACCATTTCTTTACACCACAAAAAGTGTACGTATTCAATATGTTACACATTAGTGAGCTTACATCATTTCATTCTTACACTTGCAAAACCTTACAACTTTAAAACTTTAGACATTCAATATACTTCACATGCGCAAACTTACACACGTGCAACCTTACACCGACGGCGAGGAAAGACGGCCTTCGAGAGGGGCGCTGGATGAGCGCCGCTGTTATTCTGCAGGTAAGATGAAGCACATCGCGGTCTACCATGTGATCACAACCAACAGTCGGTTCATCTTACCTGCAGAACAACAGCGGCGCTCATCCAACGCCCCTCTCGAACACCGTCCTTCCTCTCCGTCGGTGTAAGGTTGCACGCGTGTGAGCTTGCGCATGTGAAGTATGTTGAATGATGTAGCGACAATTTTTTTCTCCGTGTGATTTACGGGCTGTACGAGGGATCGTTAATCGTGATGGGCCATATCGACCACTTTTACCCTACGTGATATTGTACAGAGAAATAAGTTGCATTCGATTCGGAATCACGGACATCGCTATCGGTCTACGTTTCGATGTCTACACTTTTCTATTTATTAACGTCTGCAAAACTGTATAATCGTTTGCCTCGACGCACACGCACTCTTTGAATTGCTTTATCGTTGACGTGACGAGCCCGATGGGAGTAGCGAGGTCTTTCTCTTCCCTAATCGTGATGTTTCGACACTAAAGTAACATTCGTAATTTACGTTGTTTAACTCGCCGCTAATATTCATGACTATGCAATAAACTCATTGTACGCATACGTTCGTGCAGCTTCGCGACGAGTTTTGTTTTTCAGCCGTCTCTACTGTGCTCGTAGATACCAATTAATAACGCGGATGAGAAAAACGCGTGGTAGATGACACCGTAAGCAGTCAAAGTTGCTGAAGAGCTCGCTGGCCGGGCATGAATTCATCCGAATGTTATCTCCGAATCCAGTTGCATAATCGACCCTGTCCGGCTCACATCGCTGCCGATGACACCTCCTGCATAGCTGCAGCGGCCTCCTTGCTGACTATGAATTGTGAAATTCATCAACGTAGACCGCACAGGAGACTAAAGATATCGAGTCAATGACGTATTTAAATACACTTAACGCATACATTCTGAAACAAAAGTTTCAGTCGATCAGCATCTCGGTATTTCCTTAATCTACGAAAAAAATATGACAAAAAGCAACCAATCATTCAAAGATATTTCTTAAGGGCATGTGGCAAAGACTCAGTCGATAAAAAAATCGCCTTCACTGCTTTCTCCAAAACGACTGATACGACGAGCAAAAGCAAATTAGGTTTTCATACTTGTATCTATTGGCTACAAAAACCTAATTTGATTTTGGTCGACGCATCAGTCGTCGCGGAGAAAATAGGGAAAGCCACTTGTTACCATCGCAGCATCAGTACGTATGTATCACATGCCCTTAACATCACACTGATGTTCCGAAAAAATTCGTACGTATTCAGAAAAAAAATAACAAATTCCTTTTCCATGAAAAAAAAAAGATTTTCTTATTGTTAAATGATTTTTTTTTTTTTTTTTTTTTTTTACAGATTTGTTAATAATTTTTTGGTAATATCGTTATGCAAAATTAATTGTCTTGGCACTTGTATCAGATGGATGATTTTTATCCAGTTGGAAAGGAGGGTAAAGGTGGTAAATATCGCCCACCCGGATAAGCACGTAAATCAATGATCTACCAGGCGATATTCGCCACTTTTACGCTATACAACATTCTCATCGGATCTCAGTTTTGACTGGGAAACACATAGTCAATTGAACTAAACGTATTTTAGAGGGACAACGACAAATATACGATAAAAATTCGATGAAATCTAACTGAATTTATTGTGTACCTCATTTAATCGGAATAGCGACGATGATGAGCGGGAGATGTCGTTAACGAGGACAAGTCAACCTTCGCACGTTTTTGGCGGCCTTGTAACAGTTTTACGGTTTCGATGCAGCAGGGAAGCGGTTCTTTGAACAACGACGATCTTTTACGAAAGAGGTTTTTTTTTTTTTTTTTTTTGATCATCAGCTTCGGCTAACGGAACGGGCCAGCACGATGAAGATTGTCGCTGTAGGATTTGCTACAGTGAAGTTTCTTCTCCCGCGACAAATCAATTAATGAAGTTGGCAGATGAAATCTTTCGAGTTAGTGTTTAAAATTTTTTTGCTGTACGAAGTAGCGGCACACGAGAGCAAAGTAAAAAAAAAAAAAATAAGAGGAATAGTAGGCAAGTCTAACGGTGAAGTATTATACAGAGTAAAAAAATAATTTCGTAAAAACTGGATGCGAAATTTCGTAAGAATAATTTTGTTAAATAAATGACAAACTCGTTTGTCACTTATTTTAATATACGAAACTGTCCTTTTATTTCCCGTGTCATTGACAATTTTAGTTTGTACTCTTGTTTGTAAGAGTAGGGAATTAACAAATAAAAAAATTGTGAACGCCTGTGGACAATAAGTTGTAAAAAGTACAATTTTTTTTTTTACTGTGTAGATATTATTACACCCCTTTTCACCAAATTAATATGGAATTAATATGGAGGACAGTGATTTATATAGATTCACGTGCCCATCAGGGTGCTCCACATTCGGTCACTAGCATTACCCCGTAGTCGAAAGGATCTCTTGTTCAATATGCTCGACAACAACACAACAAAGATTGACGTTATCGTTGAACCGGCAAACGGTAAACGGCTATGAGGGTGGACCACATTCACCACCTTTACCGTACACGCACGAAAGGATAACTTATTCATCATCCTCGATAAGAACACTTCAAAGATTGACCTTACCATCATTACGGATATGGCGAATGGTGATTGTTAAATGGCACTGTGTCAACAGTAATTTGCGATGCAAGTGCGGTAAAACGAAATTGCGATGGAAGTATGCGGTAAAACGAACATACGCAAGCTGTAAAGTGCGACTCAACATCACACGCGATACTAATCGGATAATTTTTTGTATCGAACGTAGGAGAAGTGCTACTTCGCGCCATGCTGATTGCTGTAGAGCCAGCGTGCGTGAAGAAAATCGGTCCGACGCGCGCGTCCGCCGACTATTTATAGTACACTTGGCTGTAAAGCGCCACTTACGCCACTCTCGGCAGACACGTAAAGCATCACTTTTCATGCACGAGTTACATAAATGTACTTTCACAAGGATCACGGTTTGGAACGCCTTCGCTCACCGTTTATCAGTTCCTCCAGTCCCTGCTCCGAATGCCGGTGGAGCAGTATGCTAAAAAAAAAAAAAAAAAAAAAAAAAAAAAAATAAACCATGGTACAGTGAAACAGGTGTGTGTAGAAACATTGGAACGCCGTGGTGGGGAATGCGGCGTATAGATCAATCGAAAATCGTAGAGGCAAGTGTAGTCGCGCACGTGGCGGTCGCGGGAGTGCGTATGCGGGAGCGTTATATAAATGCTCCACGCTCGAAGTGCCGAGGAGTCACTGTACCCGAGGATGCCGTCGCCGCGACGAGCCGCCGCGAATCTAATTGTCCTGTGTCTTATCGCGTCCGCCGGACGGGCCCTTAAAGACAGGAATCCCGACAATTATCTCAAGACAGTAAGTTCCAATCGTTCGCGGGGAGTTCCGACGCACGCGGACCGAGAGTGCGCGCAGTCGTCGTGACGGATCGCGTGCAAACGGTGAATCGGTCGACAAGCGAGCATCGCGGGCGACCCACTTGTGCACCTTTCGTAATCGCGGCACGATTGCTCCGAGGGATTGAAAAAAAAAAAAAAAACAAAAGGGAAAAAAATTGTCGCCAGTTGCAAAGTCGTTGAATTTCATAGCGGTCCGCAGATCGACACGCGCCGCGGAGGAAAGACCGCGAGCTCGTTGTTGCAATCAATTCGGCTGACCAGGTGTAAATTTTGCAACGCGCGGATTCGGCTCGTGCGTGGTCACGCCACGGTCACTGGCCCTTTCTTCGCGACGAAGATCACGGTTTAGTGCCACGCTCGTGACATAATTCCATGGCCATATTTTGATCGCTCTTTTCAATCGGCTGTTGTACATCCGACGAAGAACACGCCGATTTTTAACGTCCTACTATGTGTTTCTTCGTTGGATATCGAGGTCTGATTCGCATGTTTGGTCGTCCTCCGTACCGGACACTGCGGGCCGAATTGAACCTCATAAAACGCACATTTTTCTTATGACGTTGTTATTCTTTTACATAGATAATAACGACGGAGACATTTGTAGGAAGTGCGCGTTATGCGAAGTATTTTTGATCCAATCGGAAGGATGATTGTCGAATAATTTTAAAAATGGCGTCAATTTTACCTAGAGTGACCTTCACGGGATTCTTTGAGGTGACAGCGGAAGGTTGCGGGAGGATTAGGTCGATTTCCGGGTCGAAAACGTCTTTTAGTTTTAGTATCGATGAAAAAAGGAGTTGCATCGAAAGTTCCTTTGATCGAACGATCGTTCAAGTGTGACAATCATAAAAAGAAAAATCAATTCATACACTAGTGAAACGACCCTCTAGAGGGAAAAAGTGGTGAATACGGACCACCCCGATTGCGTAAATCAATTGTATGTCGGGTAAAAGTCGGGTCGATATGGCCATAACTTTTGAAATAATGAAAATTTGTGGTAACGCTTGAGAAACCTTTAAATTTTCGTCGCAACCAACTCTAGAAACATCGAAGTGCAGTCATTCACTCGGAACTTTCGATATTTTCGATACGCGATTCATTTGCGATCTTATAATTTTCTGTGCAATCATATTTTATCCACATATACTAAAAACTGTGCAAATCGGCATTAAAGTAATTTTCTATTTGTTTGTTACTTCAAAAGATATTACGGATGACCATATCACCCGCGTGGCCATATCAACCTGACTTACCCTATGGTCTGGGTCAATAGTTACCATATTTAATCTACATAAAAATGTTCGATAGAAATCGCATGCGCAATTGACTTATTGGGATGGTATTATAGTTTCCTAATGTTCAATTGCAGCCTCAGCTGGCAACAAAATACGGCTACCCTCTGGAGGCTCACAAGATCGCGACCGATGACGATTACATACTGGAAATCCATCGCATCCCGCACGGAAGAATATCCGCCGGCAATGTGCCTAAGATCGGCAAAGTGCCGATTCTCCTCCAGCACGGTCTCGCCGGCAGTTCCGCGGACTGGATCATCACTGGTCCCGGCAAAGCTCTCGGTGAGCTGCGACTGGTGAACGGCGATTTGTTGGAATTCACCGAGAAATCATGTCTAGTCGGAGGGGGAAAAAAAAAATAAAAAAACGGGCTTCTTATTTACTTTAAATTTTTTTTCGAAACCCAAGTGGGATATTAAGTGTTTGTACAGTGGGGGCCAATTTTACCAATACCTGACGTCGGATGTTGTCAGAAAATTACGGGTCCCGATGCTTGTCGTCGAAAGACATTCGTTCCGAACTCGGGCGCGGTCCGAACCAAATGTACGACACCTGGGCGACTCGACATAACGAAAGAGAACGGCTTTGCGATCGTGAAATGTCGCCGATCGGTGTGCGAGGCGTAGAGAATTTCGTACCGAGACTGCTCGGCACGAAACCACGATAGTTTAGCGGCTACGAGCGGCGATACTTAACGCGATCAATTCTCACGAGTGCGCGAGATTCATTCGGGACGAACATTGTGTGAAAATCGTTCGTCAGTGCAGTTACGAGTTTGTTATCATTTTTTCTATGGAACCGTGATGGAAGATCTTTAAAAATAACGTAAATCTTTTCGAAATAATATTTTTTCCCCGACTTCGCTAAAAATAACCATATTCCTTGGGTGCAACGCCGGCGGAAGATCTCCTATCATTCACCGATGACCATTAATTAACGCGTCGTACTGGTTCGTTACTCCCCACGGAGTAATAGGGCGCATTAACACCCTCTGTGAAAGCCTACAGCCAGAAAAATTATTTAGTAGTCGTAAATATATTTATATCACTCCGTGTGTAAAATGTGGTTTAACGCACGCGAAGCGTGCAGAAAACCCAATTTTCACACGTCGTGATGTAAAATTTCGTACGATACTCGTGCGATAAACCATTTTCTGACTCGTGTGATTGCATCACTCGCCTTCGGCTGGTGCTGCAAACTCACACTCGTCAGATAAAGTTTTATCGCACTAGTGTCGTAATGTACTATTATTGACAATGTATCACATGGTACGGATGCTGATACATAGGCGCGATTATCAGCATCATATATTCCTCCGCAATTGCCATTGCCAACGGGCCATCGATCTTCAGCCCAAAATTATTCAATTTAACGATCACCGTTTATTTGATTAAAGTATAATATTTATTTGATTTAAATAAATATTTATTTAAATTAAATAAGTAGTTACTCAAATGAAATAAATATTTATTTAAATCAAATAAATATTTTACTTAAATCAAAGCAAACGGTGGCCGTCAAATGAATTATATTACTGGGTGTATTGCTCCCGGTTGAGTAATGGTCATTGCCGAATATGACGATTTCGCAATGCCAGACATGTAGTTATTTCAACGAACTCCGAATGAAGGATCGTATGCTACACGAGATTTTCATCTCGTTAGATTTCTGTCCTCGCTCCATTCGGGCGTACTCTATCGGGGACAATCACGCACTTCTTTCTCGTGTGGCATAATACACTTTGTTTTCCGACTTCGCGAAAAAGTAATCATATTCTTTGGGTGTAAGACTCGTTGAAAATGGCCTATTATTGACCAGTGACCATTATTAACCTATGCGCGTTCGCAGTACTGTTCGGTTACTCCCTAGGGAGTAATAGGGCTCATTACTCCGCCTCGAATCCGAAGATTGCTTCACTTTCGCGATTGCTTCACTTTCCTCCCTTTGGGATTTCACTTTTGTCCCAAGGGAGGAAAAATTATAATCTCACTTTTCACTATTCGTCCAGCAAAACTACCATTGAAAGCACCGCTATTCGTGCACTCGTTGCAAAAAGGATTATGTGTAATGGCCGCTGAATTGGCAATTGCGTGTGATTGCCGCCCTCGCTTTGGTCGGCCAGCAAGCCTCGCACTTGTCGCAATCATCAACTTTCCGCCCTTGTTGCACAATATACTATTTTTCCCGACCGCGCTAAAATAACCACATTTCTTGCGTGCAATACGGGCGGAAAATAGCCTCTATTATTGACCGATGATTATTATTAACCTGTTCTCATGCACAGTACATTATCGCAACTCCCTCTGGAAGCTCTATCAATCCCGGTGGAGTGGCGGTCATTGGCGAATATGACGATTGAATATCACGATTTTGCGACGCAAGAAATGTGGTTGTTTTAACGAAGTCGGAAGAAAGTATCGTATCCCACATGGGACGGAGTGGTTTTTCACCTCGTGTGATCTTCCGCTCCGCTTCGCTCGGGCAGTAAACTTCACACTTGGCGAAAGTCACACTGTTAAAAATTTTATGAAAATTACAACACGTTTGATATACAATGTCATATGAGATATAAAACGCCGGTATTTGAAATTAGAATTCATATACATTTTATTTGAATTTCAACGATTCAATCTTAAATGCAATATCTACACATTAAAATTCCCGGTAATGTCATTGAAAATTAAGACATCCGTGTATGAAAATTATGTTATTATTACAAATATTGTACGAATAATATTGTTTTTAATATACCGGTAAGGAAATATTTTTACACGCGTGACAATGAAATTTCATATACTGCATGTGCACAAAACTTCATATACATTTTATGAATTTTTGAACAGAAAATTTTAACAGTGCACGCACTTCCGTCCCACGTAGCATAATAACATAATATTGTTTTCTCTTCAGGATACATCCTGGCCGACGAGGGCTACGACGTGTGGCTCGGAAACAATCGTGGCAACATCTACTCGAGACAGAATCGATTTCTTTCACCGGAAAATCGTACCTTCTGGGACTTTAGGTACGCATGGTTAATGAAATTTAACGTGATGGCTTTTAATTGGATAGGGCAGGAAAAAAATACGAAAAAAAAAAATGTCAACTAAGCTGCGGTTGCGGATGGCGAAGGAAATGTCTTGTCGATTGAACAAAATGTTTCTTCAATTAAACTATTCGTAACTATTCGTTGAAGCAACTGAATATTAAGGTCGTACAACTGTGCGTTCAATGAGCTAAATATTTCTTTCAATTGACCAAATATTTCCTTCGCCACCCGCAACCGCAGCTTAGCTTGATTATTACAAAACCTTTTTTTTTCGGTGTAAAAGTGGTGAATATGGACCACTGAGATGTTTGCGTGGATATCGCTTGCAACCTGACAGAACCCACTTCGAACATCCTTTATGAAGACGCGGTGCCGAAACCTTTTTTAGAATGTTTTTTTTTTTTTTTCGCGAACATGGAGCGGTGGTCCATCTTACACGATCTGTTTCACAAGATTGGTGACATGCACCATAGGGGTTGATATAATAATCATTAACATCACCTACGAATGTCTCGGTGAGGCCTTAGACACTGTGAATTGTATTCAAGTTTCTTCAGAACTTCAAGTTTTTATGAAAACGAAGTGAATTTCACTGTGGCATCGCGATAAAAGGGTGGTCCATATCACGGCTTTAGATTTTTTTTTTTAAATCCGCTTTTGTGTCAACACGCACTGGCACTGGAAAAAACATGTCCGTCTTAGCGCGTCGGTCCATATTCATTGCATTTGCCCTGAAGGATATTGCGAAATCGTTCGTAAGTAAAGCGTGTTGTTTGGATACGATTATGCGGCGATTGTGCAAGGACGAGGGTTCGTTAATCGACCGGTTATTGCCTCGTTCTTTCGTGCTCATTCAAATACATGTTTTGAGGGGCCGGACAAGCCAGAAAAATAACTCATTTTGCATGAAATATTTCGCCAGTTAACTGATAAATATAATAAAAATTTGAGAACTCGAATGACGAACGTTTCTGGCCATGTTGAAAACCAATTTGATTAACAGGTTTCCTCGCAAAGTAGCTTTAGACTTTTTCGACTCTGAGCGTCATTCGAAACAAACCGCTCGATGGATCTCGCTCCTAGACGTCCCATTTTCTTCGCGACGACATTCTACCGAAGTTGAGCGTTAACATTTTTTTTGTTTTTTGTTTTTCTAGACCCCCGGGTCATTCATTTAAAAACGTAATAATATTCATTTAAAAGCATAATTTTTGTATTCGGAACTATTAAAATTAAATCGATTATATACAATAAAATTATATCACCGAAAGGTCGCCAAATCGGTGGTATTTTCTTCGCAACGAGATTCCAGCCAAGTTGAGCGTTAACATTTCTTTTAGTTCCCCAATTCAGACCTGTCGACTGATGCAAAAACTGTAAATACATATTTTTTATTGAAAAACATAAATTTGGCAGTTAGAACTTTTAAGGCCGATGTAACTCTTGAAGCTGCTGCGACATATCTGTAATGACAAAATCCGTATTTTTTAATCATCTCAACGAAGCCTCGTCAAATCTCTAACATGCCGAAAGCGATCAATCGAAATCAATAGCTTTGATTCGTCAAAAAAAAAAAAAGGTAATTCTACCTTACCGCTATGTCTCACAAGTGCCAATTCGTCTTCTCTTTCGAAACGATCGTTCGTCAAGCGGCAAACGACTGCGATTTCCTGACTCTCGACTCCGAGGAAAAGCATTTTTCATCGATAGTCGAGTCGTGATACACGTAATCGAATGACCTAATGTTCCACAGCTTTCACGAGTTGGGCGTGTACGATCTTCCGGCAACGATAGACCACGTTCTGACAGTGACGAGACGCGAGAAGCTACTCTATGTCGGTCACTCGCAGGGTTCCACCCAGTTTTGGGTCATGGCCTCCATGAGGCCCGAGTACAACGCGAAGGTCGCACTGGCAACCGGGCTCGCGCCCGCAGCCTTCACCGGCAACCTGCGTGGCCCCATTACCCAACTGGCCAGGCTGACGTACTTCGGTGTGGTAGGTCATGTTCGCGCACTCGTACGCGGAGAAAAAAAAATTGTTGGTACAACAAGAATTTTGTGACCATTAATGATTTACCTGACTAACATAGAGACAACAAGAATTTTGTTGCAATAACTGATTTACCTGGCCTAACATAGGGACAACAAAATATTTTGCTGTGGCAATAAATATATTTGCTGTGGCAATAAATATATTTTGCTGTGGCAATAAATATATTTGCTGTGACACTAAATATATTTGCTGCGGCAATAAATATATCTTGCTGTGGCAATAAATATATTTTGCTGTGGCAATAAATATATTTTGCTGTGGCAATAAATATATTTGCTGTGGCAATAAATATATTTTGCTGTGGCAATAAATATATTTGCTGTGACAAAAAAATATTTTGCTGTGGCAATAAATATATTTGCTGTGGCAATAAATATATTTGCTGTGGCAATAAATATATTTGCTGTGGCAATAAATATATTTGCTGTGACAATAAATATATTTGCTGTGGCAATAAATATATTTGCTGTGGCAATAAATATATTTGCTGTGGCAATAAATATATTTGCTGTGGCAATAAATATATTTGCTGTGGCAATAAATATATTTTGCTGTGGCAATAAATATATTTGCTGTGGCAATAAATATATTTGCTGTGACAATAAATATATTTGCTGTGGCAATAAATATATTTGCTGTGGCAATAAATATATTTGCTGTGGCAATAAATATATTTGCTGTGGCAATAAATATATTTGCTGTGGCAATAAATATATTTGCTGTGGAAATAAATATTTTGCTGCGGCAATAAATATTTTGCTGGGACAATAAATATTTTGCTGTGGCATTAAATATTTTGCTGTGGCAATAAATATTTTGCTGTGGCAATAAATATTTTGCTGTGGCAATAAATATTTTGCTGTGGCAATAAATATTTTGCTGTGGCAATAAATATTTTGCTGTGGCAATAAATATTTTGCTGGGACAATAAATATTTTGCTGTGGCATTAAATATTTTGCTGTGGCAATAAATATTTTGCTGCGGCAATAAATATTTTGCTGGGACAATAAATATTTTGCTGTGGCAATAAATATTTTGCTGTGGCAATAAATATTTTGCTGTGGCAATAAATATTTTGCTGTGGCAATAAATATATTTGCTGTGGCAATAAATATTTTGTTGTGGCAGCAAAATATTTGCTGCCACAACAAGAAATTATTAACGAACTACATTTTGTTACAGAAAGAGAACTATTTTCTCCGTGTAGACCTGCACGCACGGAGAAAAATGGTTTAGCTGCTCTAACAAAATAAGTTTTGCTGACAATGACCCCGCTCCCGCATCAAGACGATCAGTAAAAGCAGCATGAAACTTACTACGTAGCAATTGATTTTGCTATCACGACGAATTTTCTTGTTACTGCGACGATTCGGTTTGCTATGAGGACAAACGACGCGCTCTGCAATTTGGCTGCTGAGTAGTGACTGGTAATAGGATAGAGTCATAGATACGTACGTACATTTATTTCATTAACTCACCGCTTTTGTATTTTATAATTTTATTATATTGAAAATAATGTCTCTATTCGCAATTGTTAATTCTTGAAATTTGCTGTATGTGGATGGATTAAACTCCGAAGTGTATTATCTTTCGCAGTTTATAAACCCATATACAGCAAATTTCAAGAGTTCCCAATTGCACTCTGTTTTTGTTTTAACCCGAATGCAAAACTGCTTCCTCGCGTCTCATTGTCTTCATTTTGCGCATCGAGCGTCTCGAGCTAACAAATCGATATAACACATTTTTTTTTTGTTAAACTAACAAAGGCCCTTTCGTCGCGGTAGAGAATCACTCCAAGCGAAAAACGTTGCTATAGTTAGAGTCCGGTTTTGTTAGTCCAATAATAAGAAACTAAATTGGTTACGGTTACGAAAATCTCTGTTGTACCAACAAGTTTTTTTTTTTTTTTGTTACTCCGTGCGAGTCTCTTTTACGTACGCATCGACGTACACGCACTTGCATGCTCGCGAGGCCGAGAGGTCGCGCACAGACCTCGACCTCCTCCGCGCGTCTATCATTCGCCGGGAAAATACGTGAGAAATCTTATCCAGCCCGAACGACCATGTTCACGATACGCTCGATCCGCGAGCAGCGAGCGTTACTCGACTACTAATTGCACCCACATCGCGAATGTCCTTCCAGTGTTTATCCGACTCGCGTTTCTTCACCTATGTCTGTTTACGGCTCGATGTCAGACGGTATCTGCGGTACAACCCCGATTAACCGGCATGTCCGCAACCCTCGGATAATTGAAATCACGCCTAAGGTAGTTCTGTCGCTTGCTGTTCATCTCGCATAAGTTCGAGAAAAATTAGACAAAATTTGCAAATACTTCTCGATGATAGAAAAATCTGACAAAAATTCGTCTACATCAAAGATACTGAAAATATTGATTTTGCATAATAATTAGTCCAAAATGTTATTAGCGAATTAATCAAAAAATTAATTGTTCAACAAATTACCCGGGAAGCTAATTTTTTTTTTTTTTTTTATTACGAAAAAGATTCGTTCATTTTTCTGGACACGCATGAATTTTTTTCAGATTTTTATATTTGCATTGGATTTTGTGTTTTTCCATACATTTTTTTTTTTTTTTTTTTCATATGAAAAAGAAAGAAATTCAAAGCAAATTTCAAAATCTGAAAAAATTCATACGTATTCAGAAAAATGAAGGAATCATTTTTATTTTAAAAAAAGTTGGGTTTCCGACAAATTTGTTAACGAATTTTTTTTTTTTTCATCGATTTGTTAATAACATTTTGGAATTATTATTATTATACAAAATGAATCTTTTCAGTACCTTTAGTATGCATGGATTTTTTTTAGATTTTTATACCATCGAGAAGTGTTTGCAATTTTATCTAATTTTTCTCGAATTTATGCGAAATGAACACCAAGCAACAGAACTACCTTAGTACGAATTAAATTACGTGAAATTAGGGGAAAATGTGAATATTGATTTACGTCATGAAGATTAGTCGATTTTAACAAAAAAAGACAATCGGGAGAGCGGCACGGTTGATCCGCTTCCCGGATAATCCGATACCGTTTAATCGGGCCGTATGACTTTGCAGTGGGTCGGCGAAAGATTCGGATGGCCTGAATTCAGCTCGCGATCGGCATGGGGAAAATTCGTTTCGAGCCTCTTCTGTCACAAGGAAGCGCCGACGCAGTTTCTATGCAGCAACACCCTCTTCTTGGTCGCCGGATACAGCTTCGAAGAGTTGGACCTGGTGAGATTTAATCACCTCGAACTTTTTTTCCTCGCTTAGAGATCGTGATTTAATGTTTTTCTTTTCTTTTGTTAATTACAAAAAAAAATTATCGCAGTCGAATCTCTCGGTGATAATTGGTCACGTGCCGGCCGGAGCTTCCTGGAAGCAGGTTGTCCACTATGGACAGGGCTACTGGAACCCTGGTGAGCTCGAAGATTCATCGAGAACGAACGATTTCAAACCCGAGATTTTTCAGTTTCCGATAATTTGAACAATATATGTATTTTGTATTGCAGGCACATTTAGGGCTTTTGACTATGTTGACAAGGAGAAGAATCTGAGAGTTTACGACTCTCCGAAGCCCCCGGATTACCCGCTGGAGAGGATAACAACACCTGTTGCTCTATTTGGCGGCGACAACGATTTTTTGGCGACGCCGGAGGTAATTCGATTAAAAGCAGTATAGTTGTTTTTTTTTTTATATTTGTTCCATTTTCTACCGTAAAAACCTGTCAGGTTTTTACGGAACCCCAGCTCGATTCCCCCTATCACTCCCTAGCCGCACTCAGCTAAGCTACCTAACTTAAAGTGCGTCCGTAGCCGACTTAGCTACACTGTACTGCATTTGCAGGGGACACGGGGAAACTACGGGACTACGGAAAACCCGTGCCGATACAGACGGCCATTTTCGACTGAGCCACCGGTATTTTTGCACTTGATAAAGTGCTGAAATATCAAAGTCTCAGAAGAAAGCACCTCCCCCTCAACGGTCGATGCGCCAGCTAGCACACGGCTAAGCGGTCACCCATCCGAGTACTGACCGCGAACGAATCAGCTTGGCTTGGGGGACCGCCAGAGCCGTCCGCCAACCGCGCATCTACCGCTGTCGATTTGCATAGTTGTTTAGTTGAGCGAAAATTTAAGGGGACCAAGTGAGCCGTATTCGAAGAAACTACTGTCAGGGTAAAAGTGTCAGCACTTTTATCCTGATAGTAGTTGGAACACTAAAATATTGGGCCCGCATCTCCTCCACCCGGAGGTAAATCCCACTTCGGTGATAGGAATAAATACCCGAAAACAGGAATAAATACCCGAAAAGACCGAGCAAAGAAATATTTTTAGGATTTTTTTTCCCAGTCGTCACGCGGTGGTTCATCTTGCCTGTTTTTTTTCTGCACGCTCGGTAACATGGATCGTATCGATCGGCTAATAACAGACCTTGTCTATAAATGTCTCGATAAAGTTTTGGACACTGAGAATTGAATTCAAGTTTCTGCGGGACTTCAAGCTTTTATGAAAATCAAATAAACGTTACTATCGTAATGAGATAAAATGCCGGTTCATTTTACGAAACTACGGGTGATCTATGAAAATCAAGGAAATCACTGTTAACAATGCAAGTGAACGAAGTTTTAGTTTTTTTTTTTCAATTAGCATGTGTGGCAACACGCATCAGTCTATGTTACTGCGTCGGTCCGCACAGTAAAAAAGGTTTGTACTTTTTACAACAACTTATTGACCACACAAGTCTACAATTTTTTTTATCATAAGTGACAAACGAGTTTCTTCACTTATTTAACAAAATTATTTTTACGAAATTTTCCATTCCGCTTTTACGAAATTATTTTTTACTGCGCATATTCACGACTTTTTACCCAGTAAGAATCTACGTGAACGTTTAAATTCCCGGCTAAGTTCCGAAATTTTTTGCTCTCACCTACGACGTCATATTCTATGAAAATCAAATAAATTTTACTGTCGCAACGAGATAAAATGCTGGTCCGTTCTACCGAAGTACCGGTGGTCTATGAAAATCAAGGAATTTACTGTTAACAATACAAGTGAACGAAATGTTACATTTTTATCAATTGAAATTTGTGTTAACACGCATTAGTCCATCTTAATGCGTCGAGCCATATTTGCCATTTTTACCGTACAAGAATCCACGTGAAAGTTTCAATCGACGACTAATTTTCGAAATTTTGTTGTTCTTTTCCAGGACGTCACATTGCTGGCATCGAAGCTGCGTAACGTAGTTCTGTACCACAAAGCTCCACCAAATACATTCAATCACTACGACTTCCTCTGGGGCAAGGCGGCGCCACAAATGATCTACTGTCCTCTTCTCCGATTGCTCGAAGATTATCGATGACAGAAAAAAAAAAAAAAAAGAAGAACTTCCTTCGAGAAACCTTCTTCTCACAATTATTTCAAAACTGCACCATGACATAGACCAATTCGTATCTAGTCATAGACGATACTACAATCCTTAGTATCATCAGTATCAATTCGTAGATATCCCTTATGGTACGATTAACGACCAAATAATCATTGTAAGATAAGACAGCAAAAAAAAAAAAAAAAAATGAAGAAAATAATATCACAATCGATATACGACATAGCTCTAATAATCTTGTTCAGACCACGCGATATGACGGAACAGTATATTGACATCGAGGATATGTACATATGTAGAAATGATCAAATAAGATCGTATTGAAACCGGTGCGTGAAGATTTTTTTCTTATCTCACATAATAAGCTCGTGTGTCGCAACGCGTGCGTTTCGACGATAAAGATCTTTGTTTGTTCTTCGCCGTATTTGTGACAGAGCGAATTATCAGCGAATGAGGATTAGATAAGTGAATTTGAAAAAGGCATTGTTTTCGTCGATACCTGTTGTTAATGGAGCGTGCCGGCGAGTCCGATGCACCGAAGGATAAGCAATCACTGAGAATCTGCATTTAATCGATGCCTAACCGTGAGAGGGCCGAGATCGTACGGATTCCGAGATGGGGGCTTCGTTGACGAGCCCGCTGACCGATATCTCCTGGCCGTCGAGATGCGTGTCGTACAACTCGAAAATTGCGCGATAATACAGACGGCTATGTAATTTATTGAAAGGTACTTGTCGTAAGTTGATTAGTCGAGCAATGCCGATTGCCAAATGAAACTGGCAAAGATGCGGAATGAACCCGGTAAATGAAGACCGTTTCCGTGTCGTTGTGAAATCACACATGACCATACAATCGGACGAAAGGTCGATGAGTGTCATTTATTGGAAGACATACTTTTCGTAACTTGATTCATCGAGCAATAGGGAAGAGCGAGGCAAAACGGAACAGTGAGGGCAAAACTCAATCTTACAGTAATCTTTGGATGCTCCATTTTGTCAAAAGTTATTGGAAAATTGGGTTTTGTCTCATTGTCCCGTTTAGGCCCGCTGTGTCATTTAGCCCCGCTTTCCCCCACCGATTCTCGGAGGAAACCGTCAATGATGCCGGATGAACCTGGTAAATATAAGTTTCCGCTGCGAAACCACACGTGACCATGCAATCGGACGGAAAGTCGATGACTGTAATTTATTGGGGGGCAAACTTATCGTAAGTTGACTAATCGACTAATACCGATCGCCAGATGTAACCGGCAATTGTGCCAGATGAACCTGGTAAATAAAGGCCGTTTCCATGTCGTTGCGAAATCACGCGTGACCATAGAATCGGACGGAAGGTCGATGACTCCAAACGCCGCCGCGAGCACCTTCATTAATGAAACTTTTACTTTCGAGAACGTTCAGTTGCCACGTGCGCGGGCCTACTTGCTGTCTGAAAGTCCCTTCACCTGATGCAAGTACTCAGGGTCAGTACGTCGCGGACCCAGCGAGAGGAAACTCTCGAGTCGAAAACCGCTAAACGGAGAGATTTGACTCTGGCGCAGTTGAATGTGATGAAATCTTTTCGACTCTGTTTATGCTCGCTATCGTTCGAATGTATCGCAAGAATCTCTCGCGATTTGCAGAAGATGCATATGTATCAATGCATATGTGAAGATGACTGTATCGGGTATTGAAAGAATGATTTGCTTCATTTGCGATTGCCGAGAGATAGGATCAATGGAAGCTGCGGACACGAAAACACCTTCTATAAAGGTCCGGCAATGAAATATTTTTAGGATTGTTTTTTCACGGCAGTCACTCAGTGGTTCATCTTACCCGCTTTTCTCCTCAGACGATTCCCATTTTTTTCTATAATATAATATTTTCAGTTTAATATCTTTGGGTATTCTCCCATATTTTTTATATGGATTATCACAAACAAACAAACAAACAAAAAAAGATTATCTTCGTTTACTCAACGAGAACGAGAGAAAACTCTTGAGTCGAAAACAGCTAAAACAGAGCTAAAAGAGATTTGACTCTGGTGCAGATCAATGCGATTAATTGTTTTCGACTCTGTTTATGCTCGCTATCGCTCGGAGATTTGCGAAAGACGCATCAACTGTATCTGTCATCGAATGGATCGGTCATTGGAAGAAAAAAAAAAAGAAGAAAACTTTGTGCGATTGCCGAGAGATGGAAAAAGGGGAAGCTGCGAACGTTGTCAAGATCCAAGATTATCGCACTGTGTTCATCGAACCGATAAGCCGGTATACGGACTTGTTATAAATGTTTACCGCTTGTTGGGATGGATCAGTCAAGTTTTCACAATGACAGATCTACTCTCGAAAATTGTTCATCTCGCGATTCTCGGATGCGCCACGATAGTTTCGGCCTCGACGTTGTCGGCCAACGCCGTATCGGAGAGACGATTGAGCGAGTTGAAATACAACGAAGATGCCAATCTCACTCCTGTGAGTTTATCAATGTTTTGCCGTAAATATTGTTTTTGCCTTCTCATTACATTCGAAGTATGTAATCGGAAAACATATTGTAATACCATTTTTTTTTTTTTTTTAATTTAGATAGTCAGATTGTGGTCTGGAAACAAATTTTGCATATTATACGATGAAAAAAATAATTCCCGTCTACGTTAAAAACTGGCCATATTTCTATGCCTGCAACGATAATAGAAAGTGGACCATTTTTGAGAAACGCGAAAAAAGTAAAACTTTTCCTCACGCCAGATCACTTTTTCTTCCGCTCGTCAAGAATCGGCCACTTTCCATCCCCGTTATATGCATAGAAATATATATACATATATATATATATTTTTTTTTTTTATTTAATTTTCATTTTACGGATTTCTTCTTCTTGTAGCGATTTACATTTAACCCAGTACAGAGCTCTGAATACAAAATTATAATATAAAATAACATTAGATTCTAGACTTCCATCTAGATACCAATCTAACAATTAAACAATCTATTATTTTAACGTGACGGCCCAACAAATATGGCTACCCTTTAGTATAGTCACAGTGACAGAAGGATCTAGTAAAAATTACTATATCACTTGGAAGATATTACCATATCGCATAGTAGTAGAGCGTTAGGGCGCCACCTACGGTAGAAAGTACCGGATTTATAAGAATTTTTCTTACATATTATGATAAAAATTCATGAATAATCTCAGACTCTCTACCATAGGTGACGCGCTGGCGCCGTACTACTATGCGCTATGCTAATTTTTCTTAGATGTCTGGTAATTTTTACTAGATCCTTCTCTCAGTGCAGAAAAAAATATTGTACGCCATACGGGCGGCGCGGATTTTCACCTTGTGTGAGTACTACCTTCGCTTCCCTCGGCCAGCAGACCTCACACTCGCTGAAAATCATGCACTTTCCTCCCTAGTAGCATAATGTACTATTGCCTATTTTGTCCGTCTATCTGTCTATGCGTCTGTAATGTTGTCCCATCCGAAGACACAATAATATTTCGAAAACACTTTAGAGCGCTGATAAATTCGTTACCTTTTCGACATATCGATGGTTTACCGAGACATTTGTCTCCGTAAATCCCGGCTCATCTGTGCGGTTACGCCAGTAGCAACGGAGTTTTTTCATTGACAAAAATATATATCTGCGAGACGAGCGGCAATAGGAAAGAATGGTATAAAACAAAATTGAATTCGTCAGAGAGAACTGATACACAAGTATGGATACCGAGGCGAGACACATCGGGTCACCACTGAGGATGGTTACGTCCTCGAAATGCACAGAATCACGGGTCCCAATAGCGATCCTAGTCCCAAGGGAAAACAGCCAATTTTTATTATGCACGGACTTCTGAGCAGTTCCGTCGATTGGATTATAACAGGACCAGAAAAAGCTTTCGGTATGTAGCCTGACAATTAATTTTTTTCTTTGCTATTTTTGCGACTTGCTGACAGGATACGAATAAAGTCAATGATTTTTTTGTTCTCCTCGTTCTTTTCAGGCTACATCTTGGCTGACGATGGATACGACGTGTGGATGGGCAATTTTCGGGGAAACATTTTCTCTCGGAGGCACAAAAAGCACTCGGTGCTTGACAAGGAATACTGGCAGTTCTCGTACGAGATTTTCTTCTTCTTTTCTTCGAGTTATTGAAAATATTCGAATCCGGCAAATCATCCCTAGTAGAAATTTTTTAGCGTTACATATTTTCAGTACATTTCGGGCTCTTTATGTACAAAGTACAAAATACTTTTGTGTCTTCTCCGTACTAGGGCGGTACGGTTAGGCCTGATGGAGGGATGGACGCGATGGATCCATACATTCCGTCCATCCATTCCGTTCGTTCGAGGGATTTTATAAAATACTTGAACGAAGTACTTATAAATGAATGTTAAGTAGAAAAAGTATTTTGTATTTTGGTATTAGTTATTAGGTATTAGTAGGTGGACGAAGGTGTTGGAAGCGTTACCTCGGGACGTGGTCAAGGTCTTGACGATGATTTGTTAGATACTTTCCGAGCTCTGTCAGGGCCTGATGTAACGCTCAAAAAATTTCTACCACGGCTTCAATCGTCATTGATCAGATAATAAATTGCTCGACTTTAATAGAAACGATGCATTATTGTAGGTGGCACGAGATTGGAATTCAAGATATTCCGACGATGATAGACTACGTTTTGAATAATACCTCAAGGCAGCAGCTCATCTACGCGGGTCACAGTCAGGGCACCACGGCTTTTTGGGTAATGGCTACGGAGCGTCCAGAATATCAGAACAAAGTCAAAGCGATGTTCGCACTTGCGCCTGTTGCTCATCTGCGGTACACGAGAAGTCCCTTCTACCAAGTTCTCTCGAGATTCAGCCACAGTCTCGGGGTGAGGAGGATCAACGGAAAAAAAGTCATCGTTATCTTCGGGATCGAATGTTCCCGTTCTATATTATCGTTCAGTCACTTTCTTTGCCGTCAGGGATTAATGGAACTTCTCGGATGGTACGAATTCGAGCCGCCGGCTAAATTGTTGAAAGAAGTGATAGCGATCGCGTGCCATGGGGAAGCTGCGAGTCAACCGCTCTGCATCAACATCATCTTCCTAGTCGGCGGTCGTTCCGATCAGTTGAACACGACAATGATACCAGCTATTTTGGGACACGTTCCTGCGGGTGCATCCGTCAAACAGGTCGTTCATTACGGACAAGTCGTCAAAGCTCGTGAGTGTGGAAATAAATTTGGGGAAGTGAATTTGGGGGAATAATTTCAGGGTGAAAATTTTTGGGGGAATCAATTGACTCGACTCAATACCGACTTAATTGCTGCGCGGGTTTAATTGACATAGATAATCGTCGGGTTATCAATGAGTTCACTAACGTACAGCTCCATTGCATTTCTCCGCAGGAAAATTTCAGCAGTACGATCATGGTTTGATCGGAAATTTGAAGAAGTACAAAAGACTTAGGCCACCCGTGTATGACCTGACGAAAGTCATGGTCCCGGTGTATCTGCATTACGGTTCGAACGATTGGCTCTCCCATCCGAAGGATATCGGTCGATTGTTCAAGGAGCTCGGCAACCCGATTGGCAAATTCAGGGTACCCGATGAAAATTTTGGACATCTCGATTTTTTATGGGCCAACAATGTCAAGCAATTGCTCTATGACAAGATCATGGGATTGATGGAAAGACATAGAGACTGAAAGTGAATGTAAAAGTAGTAAATTAAGAGTGGTTAACAAGTATGTTCGGGAGCCTCTCTAATGACAATCGAGATGTCCTGCACATCATCGATTCTCCATACGGTAAAAAATAATTTCGTAAAATTGGAATGCGAAATTTCGTACAAATAATTTTATTAGATAAGTGACGAACTCGGTTGTCATTAATTTGAATATACGAACCTGTCCTATGATTTTTCGAGTTGTTGACAATTTTAGTTTGTACTTTTGTTTGTAAAACTGAAAAATTGAGAAATAAATAATTGTGGACGTTTGTGGACAATAAATTGTTGTAAAAAGTACAACATTTTTTTTACTGTGCACGTTTGCAGTCATCCACATTCCTTTTCCTCCACATCTCGATTGTACACACTCTCTTTCCGGCACATTTTAATTCAACACATCCAATGTGTCGGAAAGAGAGTGTGCATGATCGAGATGTGGAGGAGAAGGACTGTGGCGAACTGAATGTGGAGAATCGATGATGTGGAGAATCGAGATGTGTAGGATAGAGGGACTCGTGTTAGACGACAATGATGATAAGGGGGTTTTATCGCCGCTACCTTTTACTGCACTCGATTTAACTCACGAGGAGTTAAAGCGAGCGCATTGACGTCGAGGAACGTTTCATCCAATGTTTCCTGTCGCAATATGGTTTCTTACACTTTCGCAAGTGAAATTCGCAAATCACAGAGTCACGTTGTAATATTTACAAAAACAATAAACATTGTTTTTTCCGGTTTGAATGCAGGAGTGCCTTATCAAGGCCTAAGAATCTCGAAACCAATCGTCAAACTGATAACCGACTACCTCGATTAAAATCGATTTCGAGCCTGGAACACTCATTTAATTAGAGAACTAGCGGCTCTAATCGTTCAGTTGAGTTCCAGCAATGACGAAGTTAAGTCCGAAGCTCTTCGCTCTCGCGATTGTTGGATTAGCTGCTGCCGAACCTTTCGGGCTCATCCCAAAATTGGAAAGACCTTTGAGCGAGTTGAAATTCATCGATGACGAACGTCTCACGGTCGTGAGTAGATATTTATGTCGAAATGTTACACGAACGAAAGGTTGCGTAATAAAAAAAAAAATCGAACGATACGTTTATTCGACAGAGACAATTGATAGAGAAGTATGAATATCACGGGCAGACACATAAGGTCGTCACCGAGGATGGATACATCCTGGAAATGCACAGAATCACTGGTCCCAACAGCGATCCAAGTCCGAAAGGAAAGCAGCCGATTCTACTGATTCATCCACTTCTCAGTTGTTCGGCCGATTGGATACTGACTGGTCCAGGAAAAGCTTTTGGTACACCGCACTATACTTTACCCCTCGTATGTGCGAGAAACTTTTGGTTAGCAATCCTACGACCGAGTTCGCATCCGCTCACAACAGTGCCAATGTGCATTTTCTTCTTGAGCATTCAAACTGATTGCACCCAAAAGGTCACCGGCCAAATCCTTTTTTTTTTTTTTTTCA
The DNA here is from genome assembly GCA_963922035.1 of Amblyjoppa proteus. NCBI lineage: Eukaryota > Metazoa > Arthropoda > Insecta > Hymenoptera > Ichneumonidae > Amblyjoppa > Amblyjoppa proteus. Next base: position 6,642,691 of record OY998232.1, on the reverse strand, counting down.
AAATTTCTTTACCATTTTCTGACTACTTCTGATGACTCGGAATTTCGACAGATCGTTTAAATAAGGACTCGAAAAGTTAGTTCGCTTGATTTCTAGTAGTCAAAATGGCAGTGAAGAATAACGAAAATAATATAATAGAGTAAATCGGCCAATGAATGGACAGTTGAGCAGACGAAAAAACCAGCGAATAGACATTTTTTTTATACACGTGCTCTTATGGAAAGTGTGTCCATTAATTGGCTGGTTTACCCTAATATTCGTAGCCGGAATACAGCTTGGAATAGCCAACAAGACTGTACACTCACACACGTACAATCGTACTTGGATAAAAATATGTAGGAATCATCCAATAGATATATGGGTATCGTCGTTATCAAACTTTCCCCTTTTTCACTACACTGTCTCCTTTGCTCTCTTCACCCCTGATCATGCGCACTTATCGAATATATGTAATAGTGCGCGGCGAGATTTTTAAACTATATGATTAACATTCAGACTTATGTCGGGCGACGCGAATAAACCATTCGGCTCCTTTCGGCCTTATCGACTTTGTGACGATTTCTTCTTGACCGCGGATCTCCGTCAAGATTATAAGATTACTATTCGGGCGTATTCCCGAAATGCGGCTTACACATTAGCGGTCTGATCGGACGTACGCGAGTAGATAAGGCTTCTGATAAGGCTCTACGAGGAACCTATCAGGGCTTAATGTAACGCTCGAAAACTTATACTCTGGTAACTTCGCCAGCTCGCTCGTTCACAAATTCAGCAGTTCAAATGTGTCTTATGAGAAAAGGCGGGAGGTTGTGACGGTTTCTTCTTGACCGCGGATCTCCGTCAAGATTATAAGATTACTATTCGGGCGTTTTCCCGAAATGCGGCTTATACATTAGCGGTCTGATCGGACGTACGCGAGTAGATAAGGCTTCTGATAAGGCTCTACGAGGAACCTATCAGGGCTTAATGTAACGCTCGAAAACTTATACTCTGGTAACTTCGCCAGCTCGCTCGTTCACAAATTCAGCAGTTCAAATGTGTCTTGTGAGAAAAGGCGGGAGGAAACATTTTCTCATGCCGTCGCCAAAGCCTCGATTAGCAATTTCGAAAACGGTATTATCGCACGATGGCCAACGGCGGCGTAGAGTACAAACGCTGCAACAGTCGGCAACGCAGCGTCGTATTCTCATGCATTACGATGCCCTGATAATCACGAAGCTGACGATAAGTCTTAAAGGCTACAAAAATCGCGAGCAGAGTCACGAATCGCGCCGAGAAAATGTTAAAACAAATTTTTCCAGCTCGGAACGTGACAAGTCGAGACAAACTAACGAAATAAAGCCGCTAACACTTAGATTTCCTGGGTCCGATCTCTGACAGGCTACATCTTGGCTGACGAAGGATACGACGTGTGGATGGGCAACGTACGAGGCAACAGATACTCTCTGAAGCACCAAAAGTACACGACAATGGACGAGGAATACTGGCAATTTTCGTACGTGATTTTTCACTGAAATGTTGTCACTTGTCATTTGTCACCCAGGCAGCTTCGGCAACTGCAAATATAACTGAAAAAATTACTGTATCTTGAGGTCACTTTTTACACCGTTAAAATAATGGCGAAAGAATCGATGTTCAACTTCTGCGCATGCGGTTGCGAAAGGTCGTTTCTTTCATTGTTTGAAAAAAACCGCTAGAAATAATCGCAGCAATAACCACGCATGCCCAGACGTCGAAATATGGTTATTTCATCGGTTGTTACTGCACCGAAAAAAAAAAGGTCTGGTAATATGAAACTAAGCTGCGGTTGCGGATGGCGACGGAAATATTTGGTCGATTGAAAGTGATGTTTAGTTGATTCAACGCATATTTAGTTGTTTGACCTAATATTCAGTTGCTTCAACGAATAGTTACTTGAATTGAACAAACATTATTGGCCAACATTTTGTTCAATCGACCAAACATTTCCTTCTCCACCCGCAACCGCATTTTAGTTGATATTTTTTTCGGTGTACGGAGTAAAAAGTGATCTTGAACTAGTGCAATTTTTTCGTTTATTCTACGGTTATTATTTAAAAAAAAAAAAAAAAAAAAAAAAAACAACGGTTGCTCAAGTTTCTAGGGTAGTATACAATAATGATGATTATTGTGTATTAACTGACATATTTCTATGTGCACTGTGGAACAATGATTCATCGTCACAGATGGCACGAAATAGGACTCTGGGATCTTCCGGCCATGATAGATCATATTTTAAAAAAGACCAACAACAAACAGCTAATTTACGCCGGTCACAGTCAGGGTAGCACGGCATTCTGGGTGATGGCTTCGGAGCGTCCCGAATATCAGAACAAAGTCAAGGCTATGTTTGCCCTTGCACCTGTTGCCTATCTGACGCACACCGGAAGTCCGTTCTATCGTTTTCTCGCAAAGTTCGCTTACATTATTGACGTAAGCATAACACTATATAACGCAGCAACAGACATAACGAATCACTCTGACCATTACAATTCGAGTCGATTGTCTACGTGATGTTAACATTTACTGTTTCTCAATTTATTCAGAAAGTCTCGTCTCTCCTCGGTTTCAACGAGTTTGAGCCGATGAGCGGTATCGTCAAAGATATCGCAGATATCGCCTGCAGAGACACAGCTTGGACTCAACCCGTGTGCAGCAACATAATTTTCCTCGTCGCTGGTTTTGGTTCTGATCAGTTGAACGCGACAATGCTGCCGGTTATTCTGGGGCACATTCCCGCCGGCGCATCCGTCAAACAGTTCATCCACTACTTGCAGGTGGTGAACGCTGGTGAGTCCGGTTGCGTTTAGTTCAAATGAAAAACGCACCTTGGGAACTTCGAGTTAACAGGCGAATAATATTTTTTACAGGAAAATTCCAGCAGTACGATCACGGTATTATAGGAAATCTGATGAAGTACAAACGACTACGTCCACCGGTCTACGATCTATCGAAGATCAGAGTTCCGGTATCTCTGCATTACGGCCAAAACGACGTGCTGTCCGTTCCAATGGACGTCGAACAGTTACACAAGGAGCTCCCCTATCCGATCGGCAAATTTAAAGTACCTCACGATAAATTTACACATCTTGATTTCTTATGGGCCACAGACGGCAAACGACTAGTCTACGATAAGGTCCTTGATCTGATGGGAAGATACAGGGATTGCGAAGCGAGGAAATAAAATACCTCATCAATGATAAGCGATCATATTTCGTTAAAGTATTTGCAACAGTATCGCGGCAGTTGATTATCAGCCAATGTCTCCCTCACCTAAGAAAGACCAAGATCTCTGTAAGTGAGTGTCGAAGAGTGTCAATGATATTCATTGAAATCAATGCAAACAACTATAGGATAAAAGTGGGGAATATGGACCGGCCCATATTTCATTGACTTACGTGTTAATCGGGGTGGTCAATATTCACCACGTTCACCCTACATCTCCGCAGGGTAAGATGCAGAAGGCAGTAAAAAAGAATGCGATACCGGCGATCCTGCAGATTAATGGCAGTATATCAAATGAACGAAAAAATCGATACCACAGCAAGTGAGTGCCACGAATTTTCTCGTATAACGTCCCTTCCGGTTTCAAATGATCGGTGGAAATGTGAAATTTTTTAATCGGAAGTGACGTACCCTTCGCAAAGTTTTCCATTGAGCGTTTAATGGTAATGAATGGTATCGAAGGGTAATCAATGGGTCACCAATAGAAATTCACGGGGAAAATTGAAATGGTACTTTCTACCATCCATTCTTAATTGGATTCCACTGGCAAGCCTATGGAAAATTTTAAGCAGTACATTTTCCCATTGGTTACCAATAGGAGGTCAATGGTAATTTCATGGGAAAATGGAAGACTTAACCAAGGGTACTTCCTTTATGACATCACTTCCGGTCGAATAATGAGATTTTCAATCAAGAAATGACACATTTTCGGTGTGGCGTCACCTCCGGTTGAGAAGTTTATAAGTGACAGCATTATTCGTAGCAGCCATTGAGTCCGTTTTTCTACTATCTAATCGAAATAAACAGCATTCACACTTGATGACATCATTTTGCTTCCTCACAGAGGAAGCTTTGTTTTCGTGAAAAAATTAGTTTTTGAGATTTTTATGTAAGCGTGTTCAGAATATTCCTAAACATCAAACACATTTAGAAAAAATCGTCTGGATGTATGTGTGTATGTATGTATGTATGTATGTATGTATGTATGTATGTATGTATGTATGTATGTATGTTGTACGTATGTTGTATGTATGTACGTATGTGCAAATCATTTAACGTTCATAATTTGAAAACGGCTTGAGATTTCGAGGTGAAATTTATCACACATGTTGAGGGGTCGATTCTCACTATTCGATCCAATTTTTGGCCAAATCTATGCAGTCGTTTAGATTTTACGCGATTTTCCATTTTTTCAAAAATGTTTGTGCGCGCTCTAGCTTCTACAATTTTTGAGATATCAGTCTAAAAATATATATACAAGTGGACCATTATCGACCGATGATCGATATTGAATTTGAGAAAAATGTATGCAGTCGTTCAGATTTTACGCCTTTTTGAATTTTTTCGAAAATGTCTGTGCGCGCTTTAGCGCGCACAATTTTTAACATATCGGGCTAAAAACTTGCACATAAATGGACTATTATCGACCAACGACCGGTACTGAATTGGGGAATCATTGGTCGAACCATTTCAATTTTATGAAATTTCTAATTTTTTTGGATTTTATGAAAAAATACTACTTTATTTTAAATGCAATTTTCCACATTAAATATTCATTTATGACTAAAATAAGTGTCTGAGTCGTGATCAGCATGAAAAAATACATGAAATACAGTCCAGGAGGTACGACCAACGAAAAAAGTTTATCTGTCATTTTCATTTCCAATATTGCAAAATGTAATGTGGTGTTCAAAAAAAGTTGAAAATTGAAATTTTCATATCGCTTTCTCATAAAAGCTGAAAATTGAAATTTTCATATCATTTTCTGATAATGTCCCTTTATTCGCAAAGCTTCCTCTATGAGGAAGCCAAAAATATAGCAAATGCTTCCTCATAGAAGAAGCTTTGCGAATAAAGGGACATTATGAGAAAGTGATATAAAAATTTCAACTTTCAACTTTCATGAGGAAGCGATATGAAAGTTAAAATTTTTTGTAATACGACCTTAACTCTCTATAGTGTCTAAATAAAACACGTTGTTACATATTTCACTCAGGTATTTATTATAGCAACTTAACACGTTTGTTCCATTAAATGGGCAGAAGATAATTGACTGACCGATCGGCCAACTCAGTTGTCCAGTCCAGTAGTGGCAGCACTTCTCGGTCTGCTCACTACTCCTTATTCGAATACACCACAGACTGTTTGAGACTAATCGTCAAGCTGATAACCGATGACTTCAACTAAGATAAATTGGAAACCAAGAATACGCTTTTAAAGAAATGACGAGCAGTTCGACTCGCTCCGTTCAGTGTCCACTATGACGAAGCTAACTCCGCAGTTGTTCGCTCTCGTGATTCTTGGCTTTGCTCCTGTGAAAGCTGTGTCGATCGCCCCACAGTCGGAATCAGATTTAGACGAGTTGGAATTCCTCGACGATGGACGCCTCACGGTCGTTAGTAGATGTTATATTGCGTCATTGATCGCGGAATAAAAGATTACGCAATGAAAAATTGAACAACACTTACATTCGATAGAGACAATTGATAGAGAAGTACAAATATCGCGGGGAGACACATGAGGTCGTCACCGATGATGGATACATCCTGGAGATGCACAGAATCACTGGTCCCAACAGCGATCCAAGCCCCGAAGGAAAGCAACCGATTTTACTGATGCATCCACTTCTCAGTTGTTCGGCCGATTGGTTGCTGATTGGTCCAGGAAGAGCTTTTGGTACATTGCACGGTACTTTGCATCACCCGTGCGAGACACTTTCGAATGTAATTCTACAGCCTAGTCCATTCTCACTCACAACAGTGCGCTCATGTGCATTTTTCTTTTCGAGCCGTCAAACCGATTGCAACCAAAATCTTGGTCGCTGACTAATATATTTTTTTCAGAATTTCTTCACGTCATTTTCCAATTTAAATTTCAATCTAAGGTATCGTGACAAGACGCCCGATCTGTTATACGTCGCTCCCAATTGAGGATTTGATTATCATTTTTCATAGTCCAGATAAACTAACGAAATAAAGCGAATTAACTCTTCGATATTGTGCTGTCTTTTCTCTGACAGGATACATCCTGGCTGACGAAGGATACGACGTCTGGTTGGGCAACGTACGAGGCAACAAATACTCTCTGAAGCACACAAACTACACGACTGCCGACAAAGAATACTGGGAATTCTCGTACGAGATTATTCATTGAGATTTTCGCTCGTTATTTATTATCAGACAATGAGGATGATTGTCATTATGTAATAATGACTTATTGTCGTAGGTGGCACGAAATCGGTCTCGGAGATCTTCCAGCAATGATAGACCATATTTTAGGAAATACCACTAGGGAAGAGCTTATCTATGTGGGTCATAGTCAGGGTAGCACGGCTTTCTGGGTAATGGCCTCCGAGCGTCCTGAATATCAGAACAAAGTCAAGATCATGTTTGCCCTTGCACCCGTCGCTTATCTGACGCATACCAGAAGTCCATTCCATCATGGTCTCGCGAAGTTCGCCAACGTCATTTACGTAAGAAACGATAAAGTGTAATCGTGCGGTACAGACAAGTCAATCGACCGCCGGAATTTCCAAAAGTTGTTTATACACGTTGTAAAGGAAACATTTTTGCGAAGAAAGATGGATTAAAGAGTTCGTACTTTATGTACCAACTCCTTGAAATGTGACTCGATTGTACTGCAACGACTACCTCAAATAGAGCGTTCGTTATCTTCGACAACGAACACATCGAAGTCACGTTTAAGTCATGATTTTTTTTTTTTTTTATTGTTTAGAGAATCTCTTCTCTCTTCGGTTACTACGAGTTTGATCCGATGAGCGACTTCGTCAAAAACATCGCAGCCTTAGCCTGCGAAGACGAAGCTTGGACTCAGTCCGCGTGCACGAATCTAATTTTCCTGATAGCTGGATTTGGTTCCGATCAGCTAAACGTGACAATGCTGCCAGTTATTCTGGGACACCTTCCCGCAGGCGCATCCGTCAAACAGGTCATCCACTATCTGCAAGTGGTGAATGCCCGTGAGTTTTGTTGCGTTTGATTCAAATGGAAAATAATTGGAAAATTCTTGGACCTTTGGTCACCGACTTCATTGAACTTGTAAGCTAGTTGGACAAATTGGATGGAACTGGATAATATTTTTACAGAAAGATTCCAGCAGTTCGATTACGGTTATTTCAGTAACATGAGGAGGTACGGTAAACTTTATCCACCGGCTTACGATCTATCGAATATTACGTTACCGGTATCTCTGCACTACGGTCAGAATGACGCGCTCTCCGTCCCAGAAGACGTCGACCGTTTGTACAAGGAGCTCGGCAATCCGATCGGCAAGTTTAAAGTACCTCACGAAGAATTTACGCATCTCGATTTTGTCTGGGCCAAAGACGGCAAACAATTACTGTACGATGAGGTTATTGGTCTCATGAGAAGATACAAGGACTGAATCGCGAAGCGGGAGGAAAAGAGATACCAGGACCATCGTTGAGTTGCGAGGTTGACAAAAATGATGTTACCGATAAATCATCAGAGATAAGTGGTAATATGTACTTTAATAAAGATCCATAAGGATGCCTGGAATGGCGACTAATGAAAATACTTTCCAAAATACTTTCGGAATTCATTCGCGAGATGTTGTCGATCTATTGCGACAACACCTTAATCTAAGACCTGTAGATTATCCTAAACATTGATAACCGTTAGGTGGTGGAAGTTGAGCGACAATGAGTGTCTTTCACAAGCCACCGATTTTTCACTCTTCAATTTCATTACATACATCTATAATACTGTTGACTTCAGCTAAGATAAAATATATTTTTTGTTGGAATTGTTTCACTCAAGCCGATCAAGTGCATCGAGATTGATCAACCGATCAATCTCGACGCAAAACGATCTAAGAATTCTGAAAAAAAATTACAAACATTTTTTAAAAATAATGATAAATTGTCGTGAAGTTATGATCTTCTTGGAACTGAAACGGGATGGAATGCCTCATGATATTCGATAAATGTCAATTTACATTGATTACGATTAAAGAACAATTTATTACTTCATATTCGTTCCTATCCAAACTATATTGTAAAGGACGATAAAAATAGAGAGATCTATATGAGGTATTTCATCCCGTTTCGAACGGTCAAAAAATTTTCCACTTCCAAAAAAAATGTTTACTTGTCAAATGATGTAGCATAGCTTCGGAACAAGTAATCGATCCATCTAAAAAAAAAATATGTGTCTACTGTACACATTGGAGAGTATTTTTTGGAATTTTTTTAGAAAAATTGAAAGTGACTGACCGAAAAAAATTATTTTTCTATATTTTTGATGAAAATGCTAATTTTGCAACTCGGAAAAATCAAAAAATAATTTTTTTTTCAAAGGTCATCTAAAACTGCAACTTTTTTGTTCCGAAAATTTTTTCTGTATAATCGTATGCTTTCAAGATATAACGATTCTAAAGAAATTTTGAAATTTCGAAAAACTAAAAAAAAAACGATCCAAAAATTCTGAAAAAATGTACACAAATTCTTTGTATATAACTACATCATTTGACAACCAATTTGCAAAAAAAAAAAAAAAAAAAACCATTTGAATCCGATTGTTCAGCCGAACGATGCATTTCCATAGGAGTCCAAGAAGGATCTGACCAATTGTTCTTGTTGCACAATTCAAATCGCTGTTAGTCGATACTCAGTCAACACCGATGTGCATACCAATAGATTCGTTTCTCATATGTACATGCAACCGATATATTTCATGTATGAGAATTCCGATGAATTCTGTTTAAAGAATGATTCATTCTATTCTCCTATTCGTTCCTATTCAAACTCTGTAGCTGAGCATTATGATCATAGGCAGATTGATATCGAATGCGTTCCCGCTCAACTGTAAAGTGCCGTTTCTTATTCATTCCCAAAAAAAAAAAAAAAAAAAACATGATGACGATATGAATAAACTCTCGCTGATTCGGTTCGATTTATCGCTAATCGGATGCAATACGAAATTTCCTGTTAACAGCTATAGAGATTTAGTGATTGAGATCGGTCAACGATGGCTGATTCATTCCATTTGATAGCTCATTGAAAAGAAACACATCGAATCCGATTGTTTAAGTGGAAGTGACGTTCCCATGCAAACATTATATTAACCGACTATTCTCTATATATGATCAAACACAGTACACACACTACCCATTTCAATCCCATAAGCTCGATGTGGAGTTCCTCTTTGACGGTACTTTCCGATTAAATCTTGCATCAAACTAAAATAGGGGAATTTCCTATACATTATCCCAATGGGAAAGTAAGTATTGTATGGGATATTTTACCAAGACGAAAAAATCGTTCAAACCGATACGTCGTCGAATAAAAATATTTCCTATTGGGAAGCAAATTTTATCGGATAATAATGATGCGTTCCCATTGATTTCATGTGCCAATACAAACCTATTGATACCTATTCACTTTCAATGGCAAGGTTAATTGCTCTCCGATCAAGATTATTCATTTCGATTGGAATCCTACGAGTTACAATCGATTTCAATCAATTACTGAATCTCAAGTAGAAATTAAATACAAGAGAATCTTGAACAGGCGCCAATTCAATTTCCGCTAGATAAATAAGTGGGTGTTCTTCAATCTCAAGTTATCGCACTGATATCACGAGATTCGTTAGGGGGACGGAGGAGCGAGATTATAAATGGCGATGATTGGCGAGATGATTCGTGTGAAATTTGCGTCGCACCATGCGGGAGGCTGTTCCTTATCAAGATTCACGAGACGCGTTACGGCCAATCTTCTAATCTGACCTTCGACGTATCTGTTTGAATATGTCACGCCGATAACCGATTACCTCAATTAATATTGATCCGAGCGCTCGGTATCACAAATAAATAAGCCACACCACCGGCATCCGCAGTCGACATTCCACAATGACGGAACGAGGTATCAAAATCCTTGCACTCGCGATTCTTTGCTTCGCTACGGCCAAAGGATCGATCATCTCTTCATGGCCGGTTTCCAAATTTGAAGGAGATCTTGAACAGATCGCCCACAACGAAGATACGCATCTCACCACTGTGAGTTGTACTACATATTTTATATATATAAGTCTCTTTTTAACTAATGAAAAAAAGTCTATATTATAACAATATAACATAATATATAATAAAAAATATACATATAATAAAAATATATGCTAACTGTTTGAGCTTGTGCGCTCGCATTCACTTCGTAAGATAGTTTCGATTTTAACTTATAATTATTTTTTAAAATTATTTTTGTAACTGTGTGTTCTTAAATTCGTTCGTGCACTGGAAATTGAAGATGTCATAGGCAATATTTCTTGAGATATGTCCGTATAAAACAACTCCCATTTTTCAAACAGTGACGCCCATTACACACAATAAAATAGCTCCCCTACCCACAGAACACAAATTATTAATTTTACAAATATGTTTTGTAATATTAAAAATAACGTGTTTGTAGAACTTTCGGGCCAAAAAAAAAAAATTTGAAGAAAGTTTAAAGTACAAGCCTTTTTTACGGGGCACGTAGACCCCCTACCTGCCCCTATTAGTAACCTCCTGGTTCTCCTGTAAGTGACCCTCTTCATCCTTACTTGTGACTTCCGTCTCTATTGTTGACCCCTTCATATCCCCATTATTGACCTTTTGTCCTCATTACTGACTGATCTTTCTCGATTCTGGTACATGACCGCCGCGCAGTGAAATCATTTCACATTTTTTACACACATATATGTTTATACATATATGATATATAGATATATGTTGTTTATATATACACACACATATATATATATATATATATATATATTTATATAGCTGTGAAACAAGTGGAGATATCAGACGAAAAAAAAATTGAATTCGACAGAGAGAATTGATAGAAAAGTATGGATACCGGGGCGAGACGCATCAGGTCACTACGGAGGATGGTTATATCCTGGAAATGCATAGGATCACCGGTCACAATACCGATCCCAGTCCGGTAGGGAAGCAGCCAGTTCTACTGATGCACGGAATCCTCGCGAGTTCAGCGGATTGGGTGATAACTGGTCCAGACAGGGCATTCGGTACGCACCGCTATAATACATTGTTACTTCGTTTATCCGCCGATGAAACGAACGGAAACATCAATACTTCGATTTTATTCTTTATCGTTGGTCTTAACAGCGTACTTGCTGGCCGACGAAGGATACGACGTATGGATGGGCAACATTCGCGGCAACACTTACTCCCGAAAGCACGAGAAACACTCAACCATCAACAAGGCATACTGGCAATTTTCGTACGTTTTTTAAAAATTCATTGTCATGTTTTTTTTTATTTTTTGGTTTTGTGACGAGCCTCATCGATGGGCAAATTTTCAATCATATTTCGATACATCTCCACTCAGAATATCATTTTAGGTTATTCTGCCTTTCAATTATAAGAACTGTTTTCGCAAACACTGGATAGCATGAAAAAAAAAAAAAAACCGCTTTCTTCTCAGTAACCGTTAAAAAGTTAGTGCTTTCGAGTGGAAAAATGTCGTACGGCAATTTTCGTATGGTTTAAAAAAATTAATTGTCACGTTTTTTTTTTGCCTCGGCGAGTCGTATGACTGGGGAAGCTTTCAATTATATTTCACTACATTTCCACTCAGAAAAGTGATTGCATAAAGTATGGAACACTTTCATGGCCAGCGGGAGGTCAATTTCCCACTGAGAAGCATTTTTCACTGTACATAAACCGTACTAAAAATTGGTAAAATTCATGTCCAAGCTCATCTGCACTTGCAACATTAAATATCAATTTAGGTATTCGGCGTTTCACTTTCAAGAATTTTTTTCGCAAACAATGAATCGCATGAAAAAAAAAAACCGCTTTTTTTCTCAGTGTTACCATTGAAGGGTTAATGTTTTCGAGCGGAAAAGAATTACAGTGCAAATTTTACCTGAAATTCTCTCGTTCATTGCTCAATAACGACAAACATTTTTTTTTTTTAATTTTTTTTTTTTTTTTTTTTTTTTCATCGCAGATGGCACGAGATCGGAATCAGAGATATTCCCGCGATGATAGACTACGTTTTGGAAAAATCGAAAAAACAACAGCTTATATACGTGGCTCACAGCCAGGGTACGACGGACTTTTGGGTAATGGCCTCGGAACGTCCCGAATATCAGGCGAAAGTCAAAACGATCTTCGCCCTCGCGCCCGTCGCCTATCTGACGCACGTCCAGAGTCCCTTCTATCGGGTCATCTCGAGATTCGGCAATAATATAGAGGTGAGAAAAAATCAACGGATATTCGATTGTATATTTAGCAGCAAAAAAAAAAAAAACTATAATGGCCCTTAAATTCCATTTGCAAGGGAACCCTCATTAAAAGTGGTATGCAAAAAACGGAAATTTTGTTTCTTTTTAAATATTTTTCAATTACCACCGATCCGTGGTTGATTAATTTTTTTTTTTTCATTTTTTCTTCCTCATAGAGAAAGTTTCGTTTTCCTAAAAAAAAAAAAAGAAAAAAGTAGAGATTTTAATGTCAGAGTACTTAAAATAGTCTAAAATGTGATTTTTAGCTGGGGTCCGGATGTGTGTGTGTGTGTATGTGACAGATTTACTATCGTTTAAAACGGCTATAAGTCGAAAACTGCTTGAGACAGCGAGTTGATAATTGGTACCCCAGTTGTGTGGTCAGGTCGTTCGGTGCTATTCTTTTCGTGCACATTGAGGCCCGATTGGAGATTTGACGTGATGTTCAATTTTTTGATAATTCTCTCTGGTAGCTCCACCTTGCGTAAATTTTGAGCCATCGTCTTAAAACTGCACACAAATATACTATTTTTTTTATCAAAGACCTTTGGTATTGAATTTGAGCAAAATCTATCGAAGTGGTCGGATTTTTTTACTGAAACGTAAGAAAACGTAATTTAACAAAGCGGCGTTACATTTCACTTCACATTCGTCTACCAAACGCAAATCTCCCGTCTTGTCTAAGAGTGCACCCAGCTGGGGTAGGTCGGGCTGGCGATTTCATCCCAGTACTTGCGGGAGACTGCGCTAAGCCCCGGAGTCTGGCCATTCTCGGGCCAGTGCTCGGATGCAACAGACGGCCGAACGGAGCTCCACCTGAGGACTTGATCCACCCCTCGTGAAGCTTCTTGTAGGATGAAATGGGTCAACATGGACCACCACGATTTTCTCGCACATCAATGGTGCATTGATATCGGGCCATATTCACCACTTTTATACCCTAGTTCGATGTTGCGAAGCAGCCTTGATGAATTATGCCATTCGCGGATTATTTCTTCTTCAGAAATTAATGAGTCTCCTCGGACACTACGAGTTCAAGCCGACGAGCGAGCTCGTGAAGGAAATCAAAGCTTTGGTGTGCCATCACGAAGCGGCGTTACATTTCACTTCACATTCGTCTACCAAACGCAAATCTCTCGTCTTGTCTAAGAGTGCACCCAGCTGGGGTAGGTCGGGCTGGCGATTTCATCCCAGTACTTGCGGGAGACTGCGCTAAGCCCCGGAGTCTGGCCATTTTCGGGCCAGTGCTCGGATGCAACAGACGGCCGAACGGAGCTCCACCTGAGGACTTGATCCACCCCTCGTGAAGCTTCTTGTAGGATGAAATGGGTCAACATGGACCACCACGATTTTCTCGCACATCAATGGTGCATTGATATCGGGCCATATTCACCACTTTTATACCCTAGTTCGATGTTGCGAAGCAGCCTTGATGAATTATGCAATTCGCGGATTATTTCTTCGTCAGAAATTAATGAGTCTCCTCGGACACTACGAGTTCAAGCCGACGAGCGAGCTCGTGAAGGAAATCAAAGCTTTGGTGTGCCATCACGAAGCCTCGACCCAACCGTTCTGCATGAACATGATTTTCCTCGTCGCCGGCTTTAGTTCCGATCAGCTGAACAGGACAATGCTGTCGGCGATATTGGGCCACGTTCCCGCTGGCGCGTCCGTCAAGCAGATGGTCCATTACGCACAAGTCATCAGAGCTCGTAAGTTTCGCATTTGATCGAGATCGAAGCATCTTTCGATCATGCAAAACATTGAAAATACGCTAATAAAAAAAAAAAAAATCATGAAAAAACCTTCCTGACAAAGAGCACAATACGAGGAGAATCTGTCTTCGAGCACAGTAGTAGACCACCATCAATTTTTCTCCACTGCACAAACTACTTGAATCAACAAAAGTATTAATGACGACTTAAATAAGTATCATATAATTATACTGTAAAAATAAATTGTATATTTGATGTAGCGGAGCTTGAAATTTGCCTTCGTTACTTACATCAATTGAATACTAATGCACTTTATTTGTTAAATAAAAATACCAGATATTAAAGTTAAAAATCTTTTGGCTGAAATCTATAAAAAATGTACATTAAAAATAAAAATTTTGCCACCAAATTGCATGGCAAATGCGTTTGAAATTTCAAAAATAGTTTGTGCAAAGAAGCTTCCAATAACGTTCATTGATTTTCAAAAAAAAAAAAAAACATTTTTACAGTGTAACAATAATACCGCATATATGAATATTATTTATTCCTGATTTGACAAAAATACAACAGCCAATGAAAAAAAGGATTCTTTTTACTTATTGTTTAATCGATGACACAGCGACCTATCAATTTGTTTATCGGGATATTGTTTATTAACGTGCGTTTGCACCTTAGTTTACATTTTTTTTTGGTCACAAACATATATTATTATACAAAGAATTGATATGGCAAATTTGCTTACGCAATATTTTGTCTTTTCGACAAACACTGGCGCCTTCGAAAAGCCGCCAGAGTGGATCATCGCAGTGAAACGCAAAGCTCCCGTTTTGCCGAGAGGGCGATCGGGTGTTAAAAATGAACAAATGAAGCTTTAATTAACTGGGGCTTCAATTAAATTGATCGTTTGCATTTTTTTTCAGGCAAATTTCAGCAGTGGGACTACGGCAAATTGGGAAATCTGAAGAAGTACAAGCGTTTCCATCCACCCGTTTACGATCTATCGAAAATCAAAGTACCGGTGCATCTGCATTACTCGTCGAGCGATTTGTTCGCCAGCCCGAAGGACGTCGAACGTTTGTACAATGAACTCGGCAATCCGGTCGGCAAGTTCAGAGTGCCGCACGAAAAATTCGCTCACCTCGATTTTCTGTGGGCAAACGACGGCAGGCAATTGCTCTACGACAAGATCGTCGGTTTGATGAGCAAATACAAGGACTGAAACTGCAATGCTAACCAACGAGAATAATGAGACTAATAAACCGGCGAGAAATCGCGGTTAATCATAACATTGATTTTTACCACTTAACGATAGATCGACTGATACGTAGCCATAGTTATACTCTATCTGTGAAAAAAAAAAAAAAAAAAATGTATAAACGAATGATGTTTTTTTTTTTTTTTTAATATATAAAAATAAATACGACCATCAATCACTGATAAGTCTGCTCTATTGGCGGAAATTATATTGTTCTTTACGTCTCAACGAAGACGGAGTAAATTAAAATGCGTGGAATGAGAGATACGAATTGTGATTGCCAAGCGAAAGATCTTCCTCTTCATCTCGTCCATTCCTCTAATCAGTCGGAGTGATGCTGCTCGGCGGAATAATATCTCGCTCTTGTTATCGTCGATTAACTGCAATGAATCATTGCCGGGTGACCCGTGTCCGATAGCTTCGCGAGCTGTGACTAAACCGACGATCTCGTTCAACGTCAGCTTGCGTGTTGCAAGAATTCGGAATATCAGTGCTGGCGGTTTCTATGAATTGAAAAAGAATAGCGACCGTGGGGTCAATGCTAAAACCTTGGTTTTGAAAAATTAATTAGCTTGATCTCAAATGAATCTTCACTTAATTAAATAGAAATAAATGAATAAATTAATTAATTGGAGAAAAATCTTAATCACGCTCGAGATATCTCCTATATTCGATATTTATGATAATATATAGCAGATACGAATATACCGTACGTTGTAAAATTATTGTATTTTTTCGTGATAAAAAGATAACTTCCTCTGTGAGGAAGCAAAACTGATATAATAGCTGACTCTCACGAAAGCACATTGTCATTGACAATCGTGGCGAACGAATTTCACGATTACATTTAATATTGCAGACAATTTTTGCTATTGCCCCGTTCTCGTCTTGGAATATGCTGCGCAACTTCTCTCAACGATCACTCAGACATTCACAAACATTTACTGACGTCTCAGATCGGTGTAGCAATGTTCCCAAACATCAAGCATCAAACATTGTATCCTAGCATTAGCACTAGTATGTCAATGCGTGCGCATTTGACACAGGATAAACCGGGAACAACACATCCTGTTAGTCACTGCCGAGCGCAAAAGACACATGCACTGTCGAGGCGCATGTGTGTACACGAGGTGTGCTATATATAAGCGATGGTGATTCTCGAAAGGTCGGTAAAACTGTTTATCTGCGTAAACGCGGTTCGCGGGGTCAGATCATGGTTGGAAGGTCCAACTTAGTCGCAGATTGTCAAGCGTCCGAGGCGATTCTCACGAATTCCGATCTTCTCGAGAGCGTCGGAAAGTCATCCGCTGAACGTCGTCGGTCTTCGAGTATCGGCCGCGAAGAGGATCGACGAGAAGAAAAGATCTCGGCGAAAAATTTCTTTTCCCCAAAACGTAGAATTTTCGTTGGCATGACGGCTCTCGGCGGTATCTCGATCCTTGCGATCGTCATCGGGCTGCTCGTCGACGAGTGCTCGACGTCGACGAACGATAATTACATGGGGAATTACTTCGAGAAACCCGAGAACAATCGAGTAAGTTTTGAACGATTGCGGTGGGTGATAGACAAAAATTATACAAAAAGAAAGTATATATAGTAATTTTTCTTAGTTGACCGGTAGTTTTTACTGTGTCCTTCTCTCAGTGCAGTATTTCGCAATCGTTCTTCGTATATGAGAATTTCCGTCAATGCAGTTCCAGTTGAACATACTGCCCGAATATGAGGTGGAGCGATACGTTTTCCCCGCTATAATGCCGACTTCCGCGGACGAAGTCGTGGACAACGACGAGGGACGCGCCGGTGCGACGATCCTGTACAGAATTCCGGCAGGACCGAAATCTCCGCGTGCCGAAGGCAAACGACCCTCGTTGATTCAACACGGAATTATTTGCGAAAAGGATTCCTGCACCGTCAACAAACCGCAATTCGCAATCGGTAAGTCAAAACGAAGACTGTCGAAATCGCTATTCAGTCAAATCATTATTGAAGACACACTATCGTTTATGCAAATTTAACAAACGGCGTGTACGTTGGTGAGCTTTTCTATCTGACTCTTATCAATATGCATAGGTGAGTACGGTGTATTTTTTTTTTTTTTTTTGAAAAGGCGAATCATGTTAATTTATTAGAAATTAACTTTCACGGTTTGGGTATATGTGATCTTGGGAACTTTAATCAGTTTATCATAACGTATTGCGTTGAATCAAACAAATCGTTTTTCCTAACGTATTGTAAATGCGATTGGAGAAACGATTTTGTTAATTACTATACTTAATTGCTGCGTTACTACTTACTTAACCAATGCGTCTTTACGGGCGAAGCTAAACAGTAAGAAGGTATCGCGAACCTTAAAAGCCACCAAAAGTTTAAAGTGTCCTCTTATCGAGAATTTACTTTGTGCCAGCAAACTATTATCTAATCGATAAGAGTATTTCCTCAAATTCCACTTTATTAACTTTATTAACTTTATTAACTGTACTTCACTCGATACGAAAATGGCAATTTTACGAATGTCACTTGCATAAGACTCCAATGTTCACAGACTCCGCAATAAAATTTGGTACGTTACTTATGTGAAAAACCATTTGTTAACTTATGTGATTGCAGTAATTGTATTCGGCTTGTGGTGCAAAGTCACACTCGTTAGAAAAAACTTTATCGCACTGGTATCGTAAATTACTGTTATTAACGTTAATTACTTCATATACTTTATTTGCTTTATTTACTCTATTTACTCTACTTACTTTATTTATTTAGTTTATTTACTCGTGGATCAAGGATACGACGTGTGGCTCGGTATCAGCAACTCCAGTATGGCCGAAAATGCAATATCGTAAGGATCGATTTTTCATTAATTGACCTGTTCTATATTTGTTTCTCGAAGTATCTTATTATTAATTAAGGAGCGAGAGGATCGAACGGAAGCGTTTGGAATACGTCGCCGAGTGCGTTCTTACCTCTACTAATCAAACGGAGCTGCTGGTAATGGGGTATTTCAACGGTTCCGTGCAGTTCTTCGGAATTTCCGCGCCGCCTGTTGTGACGGAGCAAGTACGCGTTCTACACAATACATTTCAAGAACGAACAAAATTACAGAAATTCATTAGTTATATTTTCAGTCGAAATTCTCGCAATGGCTCGAGTACATTCCAGGTGTGAAGACAGCAAAGAGATGGTACTTCAAGGGAAAGAACTATCTGACACGTGAGTGCAGCTAAATGTCGAATTAAAACCCTTCGCCATTGTTTTCAAGTGGCATATTTCCCAACCGACTTCATTAACGAAAAAAATTTTTGAACAATTTTTTTTTTTCAAAAAATCCAGTTTCTTCAAAAAAAAAAAAAGGTAAGAGTACCATTTTTCTGGTAAAAAAAATGTTTTTTAAAGAAATTTTTCGCTAATAAAATCGGTTGGGAAATATGCCACTTGAAAACAATGGCGGAGATTTTACTTCGATATCTTGAAATTTTTTGAAAAAAAAAAGTCCCGATTTCTGTGGCGCAAAAATCCTCAGCCGATGAAATCCTCAGCCGCTGCAGATTTCTGCCGTTGCAGATTTCTGCCGTTGCAGATTTCTGCCACTGCACAATCTACCGTCAACAGTAAATGACATAAATAAATGAGCCTAGCGCTACTTATATATTGTAACGACTGGGAATGAATAACTCGCGTACTAAGTTTTGGGGCGGATCTTATTGGTATAATCACGGCCATGTATCTCGAGTATCGAGTGTCAAACGTCTCTCGTCTCTGAAAGTCTGATGAAGAGTGTTTATTTGACGATCGATCTTGCATCGATCGTCCGTCCGTTTGTCTATTGTCAAACCCCCTAATATCGTGGGTCTTAACGAACCATCAGCTACATATTCGTTACAATATAATAAAGTTCTAAGGTTATCCATGGGTTTCCAGTGGGCGCTCGATTTGGATTCCAGTGGGTCCCAATGAATGCTCGATTTCGAGAGTCTGTTGCTTTATAATCTGTCACCTGTAAAAATCTCACTTCGGCAGTTCTTGACCCTGTTAGATAATTTGCGTATCATTGACGCGCCAGGAAAGATTAGAATATTGTGTGTTGCATTTGAAACTTCATTTTGGATATAAAATAATCGAAATGTTATTGTGTATTAATGTGTAAGGATGAATCTAGCCTCTTGGGATTCGTGTCTCCAGGTAGTCGTATGTTTTTCGTAGTCAGTTGTATTTCGAACTGCCCTGTGACATTCTTTGCAGTTTTGACTGTATTATATAATTATTACATTACATTATTATAATATTGTATTATATAATTATAATATTTTATTGTGAAGTAGCAATTACTTTGGTTCGCAGGCAGCTACGACAAAGTAATCGAGAGCTTCGATCGTCTCGGAAAGAATGTCGATTTCATTATCGACGATCCTTCCATCACGAATCTCAAGGTACGTATGATTTTTTTTTTTTTTTTTTTTTTTTTTTAATCTCAGGAAGCCAAATAATAAATGGGACACGGTGCTGCAAGCGAGCGTGCCCGGGGCGAGTAAATAATAACGATTTATATTACGACAGCTTGTTAATCACCGAATAATAATACAGCTAATGCCAGGATTATGCGCACCAGGTGTAATTTCAACCGCAACGATAGTCTCTGCGAAAGTTGCACAACCATTAATTTTCTTACAATGCGCGGTCATAAAGCACCGGCGTCGCGTTTCTCGTTTGTGTGCGAAAACTTGCAAAGAAAGGAGCGTCGCGATGTCCCCGTCGAGAGTTCTCCGCCCGGTGAATGGACGAGACTGGGACAATTATTTTTTTTATTTTTTATTTTATTTTATTTTTTTTTTCTACTCGGAAATATTTTCAGAATACGGTAATGAGGGCGTGGGGCATCGTCGTCACGATGGTTGCGCCGACTCTCAGCATAAAGGATTTCTCGAAGATGATCAATCATCCGGACGTTTATCTCGATACGGTGAGTCAATATCGCGAATGGTCGATAGCTGTCGCACCGAACTGTCGATAGGCACGATGACGATTATGCTTTTACATATTTCAGCCGCAACTCGTTACGAAATACGGATACGAGTCTGAGGTGCATCAAGTCAAGACTGCCGATGGCTATCTGCTCGCGGTGCACAGAATAAGCGGAAGTAAAAACCATCCGCCGAAAGCCGGAAAGCCAGTCGTTTATCTGCAGCACGGAATATTGGCGAGTTCCGCTGTTTGGATACTGATGGGACCTTCCAAAGGCCTCGGTACGGACTGAATACCCAACGTACGATAACTAATTGTGAAATGGAAAAATATTCCCTTCGATTTTTTTTTTTTTTAAATTAAATTTTTTGTCATTTGCATAGCCGCGGGGAGTCAGGAGGAAATAAATGTCGGACGAGCCACAATGGCAAAAAAAAGTATATGCGCATTTTGTTTTCTCACAGAGGAAGCTTTGTTACAGTGAAAAAATAAAATTTCGAGATTTTAACGAAAACGTGTTCAGAAAAATCATATTTAGACAAAATGTCCGTATGTGTGTATGTGCGTGTGTGTAAATCATACGTAGAAAATTCAAACAGCTATAACTCGAGAATGAACCTCGACCGAACGAGCTGAAATTTCACACACACAATGTGTCTTCAATAGTCAATGTTTCGTCAACATTTCATTTCTTCGAACATGTCTGTGCGCACTCTAGATCTTAAAATTTTGTAGCTGTCTGGCTAAAAACCCTCGCACTTATAGAACATGATCAGCCGATGATCCCATTGAAACTTCGGGAGAATCGATCGAACCGTTTAAATTTTATGTAATTTCGAATTTTTTTTTTTTTTTTTTGAAATCCGTGAAAAATTACATAATTTGTATATACGAAATACATTGTCGCGCGAAAGATTATATATTTTCAATATATTTTTCGCATCTATACTTTTTTTTTCCCGTGCGGCTGTCATTGGTTGAAATTTAACTACTCGTAATTCGACTGTGCGAACTGTAGGACCGCGATTATAATATCGTCATAGGCAAAGTTTTTGTTGGTTTTTTTTAGAACGGTTTAGGATAATGTGTGTTTCATCGGTTTTATTTTTTCCTCAGGCTATCTTCTCGCGGACGAAGGGTACGACGTTTGGATGGGAAATTCACGTGGAAATACTTATTCTCGAGCTCACGTAAATATGACGACGAGCGACACGAAATTCTGGGACTTCTCCTTTCACGAAATGGGAGTGTACGATCTACCGGCCACGATCGATCACATAATCGATCAGACCGGTCAGGCGAAGGTTCATTACATCGGGCACTCGCAGGGGACGACATCGTTTTTCGTCATGCTGTCCGAGAAGCCGGAATACAACGACAAGATCGTCAAATTTGTTGCTTACGCACCGATAATCTACACCAACAACGTCCGGAGTCCAATAATTTATCTCTTCTCTAAGATTTCCACACCGATATACGTAGGTCTCGAACGCTCTGCCGTATTATGAACGACCCCGTTTCTAAAATTGACTGGGCTTATTTTTTATGGGTATTTTTTTTTTTCATCGATACGATCAGGCTAATCACTATCTACCTTTCAGCGCGCTCTGCAATTTCTAAAAACCAATGATTTCTTGCCGACGAACGCGCTGCTGACGAAAATCGGCAGGGAGATCTGCGAGGCGCGTACGCTTTATCAAGTAGTATGCAGCAACGCCCTCTTCATGGTGACCGGTTATGACTCGGAACAAATGAACAAGGTCCGGAGATTTCTTTTTTTTTAACAAAATTTCAATAACATCTTGGTCGCAGAAGTGGGACGACGGACCAGCAGAAAAGGATAGGTGGTTACGTTAAATTTAAGACAATTTAATGTAACGCAGACGATGTTACAATCCGTTGCTGCAATTTTCCAAAAGTATGCCGGACGCATTTTTACTGAATTCCTGCGAAATTGCTGTCCGAAAAGTTCTTCAACTTTTAAATCTTCAATTTAACTGTTAAATGTTATACTTAACTGTTTAATGTAAACTTTAACTGTTAAACGTTAAATGTAAAAACATTTTTTTCATTTAACAAACATTTCTTATCGACAGAGGCTGACGAATCTTTTTTTTTATTGATAAATTATTTTTCAGCGATGCAAAATGAACAAGAATTAAAAGAATTAAATTATCAAGAAAGATTGTGAAGTTTTGCGGATAAGAAATGTTTGCTAAACGTACAAACCTTTTATACCGTGTACGATATCTTTTAAGCTCTTCGTAAGTGTTATTTCTTTTTTTTTTTCTACTACAGACTGCAATTCCGATCATTCTCGGACACTTGCCGGCAGGTAGTTCAGTGAAGCAATTTCTCCACTTTGGGCAGGAATTGAATTCCAGTGAGTGGGACAAACAAAACCACCGAACTTCATGATTTGCAACGCTGATTGCATCGTGTTACATTTTTCAGAAAAATTTCGCCAGTTCGATTACGTCCAGCCGGAAAAGAATCGGGCGAAATATGGACAATCCGAGCCACCCAATTACAAAATCGCAAATGTTAAAGTTCCGGTGGCATTTTTTTACGCGAGTAACGACTGGCTTGCCGATGCACAAGTAAGTATCTTGCGAGGAATGTCCGGAAGTCTCGTCGATCGTTCTACTTGTCGATCAATTGTTTTTTTCCCTTTTTTCTCACGCCGCAGGACATCGAGAAGCTGGCCGGCGAATTGTCGCAACTCGAGATGACATACAAGGTGCCGATGCAACTGTTCAATCACATCGACTTCATGTTCGCGATCGACGCACCGGCCCTCATCTATCATCCGACTATCGACTATCTGAGGAGACCATTGAAGAAGACGTGATGACGATTTTGAATGTTATAAATGTGATTTCTTGTTCCTTATTTTTTTATTTGCCTCAGCACAATGCAATAGGTATCCTTTTTCTCCGCAAACGCCTACAATTATTTTCATGTAAATATTTGTAAATATTTGTGAATATTTGTAAATATTTGTAAATATTTGTAAATATTTGTAAATATTTGTAAATATTTGTAAATATTTGTAAATATTTGTAAATATTTGTAAATATTTGTAAATATTTGTAAATATTTGTAAATATTTGTAAATATTTGTAAATATTTGTAAATATTTGTAAATATTTGTAAATATTTGTAAATATTTGTAAATATTTGTAAATATTTGTAAATATTTGTAAATATTTGTAAATATTTGTAAATATTTGTAAATTGTTAATTTCACAATTTTTTATTGTTCGTAACATTAACAAAAATAAGTTTGTAAACGTTTTGAGAGAGAAGAAAGTTCGTTGAAAGTACAAACCATTTTTATTGTGCGGGCACACAGGAACTGCTGAGAAAACCGTCGGTTTCTTTCAGCAAGTCGTGGTTATTCCTACGAATAAGCTCGATGAGGAACGACAATCCTTGGAAAAATTATCTCCGAGTCAATGACCCAATGCCCAAGTCAGCACACATGACCTATCCAAGCAATAAACCTAAGCAGTGCTGTATTACCGCCTAGGTCAACCTAGGCCATGACCTAGGGGCGACACAATTTGCGAAGTAATGAGGGGCGGCATATTTTCCCAATACTTTGCGAAAACATGGCTAAGCTTTGAAAAATGTTCGGTGAACAAAAAGACTTTATTGTTATTACTAAATATTCTACAAGATAACAGGAATCAAGGACTAAATGCATAAAAAAGAAGCATTTCAAGAACGGACGGACGAAAAACTTGCAACCTGTATATCCGAACGTCAACATCGCACTTCGTATGTTGCTAAGTATGCCAGTCATCAATTGTTCGGCTGAAAGATCGTTTTCAGTTTTATGACACGTGAAGAACTATCTTCGATCGACGAAATCTCAACATCGTTTGAATGCTTTGGCTATTTTGTGCATTGAAGCAGATTTGACAAGTATGAAATTTCATAGCCTCATTAGAGATTTCGCGAGAGAAAAAAAAAAAAACTCGTAGGGCGAATAGCATGATGTCGCATTAATTTGAGTATCAACTGTGATCGGTCACAATAAAAAGTTTGAGATATATTCCATGTTTTATTGTGATTCTATTTAGCTTATCGCATTGTTGTTGTTATTAAAACCCCTGGGGTAGGGTCGGGGGAGGGGAGGGGGGCGGCAATTCTGCATTCGCCTTGGGGCGCCGTGAAGTCTAATCCGCGGCCCTGTACCTAACTTGTGGGGGTTTCCTAAATTTCGGTGATAACCAGAGCCATGCGTCGATCGCGCACCTGCGACTGGCGATGACAAAACTTTGTTCATTAGCAATTATCTTAACGGTCAATTAAAATGATGAATGTTACTTGATGAAAGATTGAAAAAATATTCATGTTTCATTTGAGGCACTTTTTTTTCTAAAGCGTTTTAAAACAATGCACGTAAAGCGTGTAAAACTTACACATGTGTCACACTTCGACGTGTGTTGAAGTATCACAAAGTCACTTCGCGATATACACGCGTAAAGCGTATTGAAAAAACACGCTTGTTTTTAAGGTATACGTCATAAGGAAAACTCTCTGCCAGTCAAAGTTCGTAGCCTCTAAGGCTTTTACAGACATGCGTCATAGCTTATTTTCTAAAGTCCCTAATGTATTCGATCTTAAGTATATCTTGTAACAAACAAAGATATGTGATTTAACCGAGACACACGATGTTGCGTAGATGACCGGAATAGCTCGTTATGACAAACAACAAGCGTACAGATTATCGATTGACCGGAAGACAACAGTCTTGATCGAACTTTCAGAGAGATCGGCCGTTTGTCAGTTCGTCCTCGAGATATTAAGCTGCGATTCTACTAACAATATCCGTCCGAAAACCAAATACGCGCGTTATTTATTTCACGTGAACGTAACAAACCCGGTGAACACGTTTTATTAGGGCAATGTAACATTGAATTAACATGTAATGTAACAATGTTATTATTCCGATATATAGAGGGTATTTAACATGAAAGTAATATGCAATGTTTCAAGTATTAAATGCGGTTAATGTAACCGTTATATATCGGTGTAACGTTATATGTAGATATGCATAAAAATTGTATAACCGTTACATAACGTACTTGTGACAATGTGAGTATAACTTTCGTGATAATCCCATAATGTTAATGGCGTATAACGTAATTACATAACAACAATGTAACGGGACTCCGTAAAGTTTGTATAACATGTTCGTAACAATGTTTATGAACATTACTAATCTGCAGGCAATGTTAATGTTCGAAAGTGTGGTAGCGTTGCGGTTACAAAATCATACTTCGTAACAGGTACACCAACATGCTTATAACGATTATATAAAAAGCAAACAATTAGTGGCTTCCTTATCACCGTTAAAGGGCTTACCGATCGATATTTAATGCCAAAAATTAAAGTTTATACATCAGTGATGATCCGTAGATAATCCGTCTGAACCGTTTATACAATTTTCCAAAATTATGTTCTCAAATCCAACATAGCCGAATTGGTCACGTCACCGTGAACAAGTCCGACGGTCCGTGGGTTCGTATCCCAGCCAATGGTACACAAATTAATGGAGCTTTTTTCATATATATGCATTTGTTCCTATCGACAGAGTAATTTCATTTGTCACTAATAAAGATGCTGAGCTAAGGATGGAATAATGGATGGGCCATAATTTGACAGTGATATATTTTTCGCTGCAATACCTTCGCTCCATACATACTTCGTGTGGGATCGAACGAGATGGATCGGATGGGAAAGTAAAAGCAACGAACCGGGTAGAAGAATGGTTAGAACTCTGTCAACTGTACCAACGGAAGCGACGAGTAATTTGCCGACGCATATCCTGCCGAAGCTGCGAAACAACCCCCTCCGTATCGGCCGGAGAAAAGCTATCGCGTTTGCCGACGATTCGACCAGTTAATTTAAAAAAAAAAAAAGTCTCACTCGGCCCGTGAAGCAGGTATACAGGAGATTGGAAATTCTCGATATTTTTTCAAAATGATTTTTTTTTTAAATATTTTCGCCTTTCGAAAAATGGACGTTTTCACCGATCTAAAGAAATTGAATTTCTGGCTGACGTTAAAAAAAAAAAAGATGGAATCTACATTCCCGTGCAAGTCGTACCTGCAAGATTTGCCAATTTACTTCCCGTCCGAAAAAATCTCGCACAAGGACCTCACACAGCGAAGATGTTATTTTTGAACGTACCAGAAAACAGCCTCGGACTCTTCCCGTAGCCCAGTAGAGGTCCCGGTGCACATTTTCATTTCGACGAAAAAGAAAGAGCCACTCAGTCCGTCCGTCAGTCCGTCAAGCGGGGAATAGTTGACACAGCTCCTGGTGAGGGAGCACCTCAGCGAAAGCGGAGGGCCTTCAGAGAAAGTCATACATATATATATATATATATATATATATATATATATATGTGTGTGTGTGTGTGTGTGTGTGTGTGTGTGTGTGTGTGTGTGTGTGTGTGTGTGTGTGTGTGTGTGTGCACCCATAAGGGAGCTTTCCGCGAGTCCTGCGCGTCGGCGCGCTTGCGTGGGTTCCCCGGTCGTACGTCGGCGACACCCCTCAGTCCAACTCGAAAATTCGTCCGTTGCACATGTGTCCGCAACCAAAGGCAATCTCCGAATAATCTACGTGCCAATTAAAACCACAGTTTTCTCGATCAAAGTGAACGAAGAAAAGAAAAAAAAAAAAAGAAAAATTCGCCCCCACAATCGTTCGACATGAACATGTAGTCTCTTCCGGGATGTGCGAGGATATGTGAAACGAGGAGCTTACCGCGCGTCCACCCTTGCCGGAGGGGGTGCCGCGGCTCATTTAACCCAAAACCATTGATTTCAGTAGCGATCAGTAGACGTTTCACTGAATGCCGCGAACTGCGAATTCTGACCAAACAAATTCGCTCCTCGGCCATGGTAGAATGTGAATTCCGTACATCGCATACATATCGCATTTACAGCGAACCGCAATCTCAATTGCGTTGCGCGCAGGGTTGACCGTCGAGGCTCCGGAGACACGAATCGAAATTGCCGTATAAAGTTCCGTGCAAATTGTAATTTATCATTGTTTCACTGTCGACATAAACAATAAATTATTCCGGACAATTTCAATCGAACAGCTTCCGAACTTGTGAACAGTGCTCCGAAGTGATCGAAGAAGAAGAAGAAGAAGAAAGAATCAAGTCCCACTAAGAGTCGATCGATGATTTAAAAAAAATTGAAGGCACATAGTGCGGGTTTTCGGGGGTTTTTTTTTTTTTTCGTGAGTCGCCAAAAGGTGCTCCGGCGATAAGATTCGCGATGTCGGCGGCCCGCGAATCCGGGGCAACGTAGAGATATCTCGGAGCGATCAGCGGGAGTGAGGCCCAGGGTGTACCGAATCGATCTCGAGAGCGCGACGTCGTTCGAGATCCGAAAATGAGGTCGAGCACGGACAGCCCGATGGCTCGAGCCCGGAGACTTCTCCTCGTCCTAGTCACGGCTATTTCGATGTGCTCAGGTCAGTATAAGTCGGGGAGATTTCAAAAGACTCGGGACGAACGATGTATGCGCGTATTCGAGGCTATCTCGAATACGCGTTCTTGTGCTTCAACTTCAGTGAAGTTCCAGCAATGGCACCGCGCTAACTGGGGTAGTTTTCGCGATTTCCCTTCGTCCACGACCGAAATGATTTTACGATCGGGGAGGATGACCGAAGACTCGACAAATAGGCCAACGAGCGAAGCACGGTTGTCTTCCCCGACGAGTCAATGTCGATCGGGACAATGCCAAGGTCGAAAATTCACCTCATTACATTAGAAAAATAATTTAAAAAAAAATCGATGATATCAAGTAAGGAAGAGCGGGGTAAAATGGAACGGTGGGGCAAAATGGGGCAACGGGGCAAAACGCCATATTCCAATCATATTTGAATGGGAAAATGGCCCAAAACGGGACATCCAAAAATGATTGGAAACTTGCGTTTTGCTCACAGTCCTATTTTGCCCCGCTCTACCCTACGTACTAGAATAATTGCTAACAATAATCGCTGTCACAAGCAGCTATAGTCGGTGAAAATTTAAAAAAAAAAGGTTGGATTTATCAGAAGTCTCGTTGATATGCGTTCAAAGCTGTTATCCGTTTGGTACGATGGAAAGCACTGATTTGTTCAACAATGATAAAATAGTAAATGTAAAATGAGTCGATTCGAACCAGCGGTTTTGTTGCATCAACCAAAAAGCGCCTCTGAACGCACTTCACCGGCAGGCGAAAAAAAAATCCCTGTACATTGCCGGGGGTTTCATTTCCACTTTGGCTGTGGGTTTTTTTTTTCCGGCGTTCTTTTCCAAGACCCATTTCACCGCTTCTTGGTTCATCCAACCCAATCTCTTCCTCAGTGCACTGCGCGTCGCGAGAATTTTTTTTTTTTTTTTCTACTGAACGTCATCGACGATTACACAATCGGCGAATTTTACGTCACCCTTTGACGACCGTCTTGCCTCAGTGAAACCGGAAGGACGGAACTTGTATTTTTTAACACGACCAACACGCCCTGCCGAATTTAATTTCCCAGTGTCTTTGACTCCTTAGCCCTTGATGATAAAAAAAAAAAAAAAAAAAAAAATTATCCCCGCTACCATTAAGACCTTCTCGTCAAATCGACCATGCTTAGGAGGAAGATTTGAAATTTTTATCTAAGACCTGTGCGCTTTATTCAGCGAATTCATTGGTTCCGGCGCTAATGCCCGCTAACGAAGTTGCGCCGTGAGCAAATGCTGACGAGGAACATCCCCTTATCGCGGGCCGTCTCGGCGAGAGCGACGCTGCTTCCGGATCGTCGTTCCCGTTTTGTCTTTCATTGTGAAATTTCGGTCTTTCGTCAATTCTCACTCGTTGACTCTCACCCCCCCCCCCCCCCTCTCCCTCCCTCACCGTCCCTCTCGCGATCGCTTTATCTCACACAGCCTCGAAGAGGGGTGTGTGCCACGGCGTATATCGATTGGCCGAGTGGCGCAGGCGTTGGCGTAGTGAATGAAAGCCTTTTACGCCTCCGCAATGCTTCGAGTCATTCATGGATCGGTGACCGTGCGATGGGACCCGCGAAATCCATTTTACATTTCGGCCCTCTCCATCTCTCTCTCTCTCTCTCTCTCTCTCTCTGCTCTCTCAATGGCGGGCGACGAGAGACGGCGATTCGAGGAGGGTCTCGTATGAGACGATATTGTGGGCACCTTTTCCTTAATTTTTTATTTTTATCTATTTTTATTTGTTCATCTCCGGAGTTTAATTGTGCTTTTTTTTTATCTCAAGTCCAATCGTTATTTAAGCTGGTCCTCACCTTCGTAGTCGACATTTTTGAACGTTAAATCGGGGTCCGATAAGCCGAGTAAATATTTTCGAGCGTTACATGGAGCCTCGATAGATTCTCGATAAGGCCTTATCAGGGTCTGATAAGGCCCTATCAGCACCCTGAAAGGGCCTGATGTAACGCTTTAAAATTTCTACCAGAGTAATTGTATTTTAGCCGCATGGTAGTGATAATAATTATTATTAAGCCATAAGCTTAATTATACTTATTATTAGGATTAAAGCCAGCATTATTTAAGCCAATGCTCACCTTCATAGTCGAAATTTTTCAACGTTAGTTTGGGGCCTGATAAGGTCCCGAAAGGGCCTTATTACGCCCCCTATCGCCTGATGTAACCTCTAAAATGTCTACCTTGGCGATCTTATTTTCACCGCGTAATTATTATCATTACTATTATTAAGCCATACGCTTAAGCTCAATAATAAGCATAAATAAGCCAGAAGCTAAAGCTTAATAATAAACATAATTAAGGGACATGCTCCATTATGCTTATTAATAAACTTTAGGCGAGCATTATTTAAGCTAATGTTCAGCTCCCTAGTAGAAATTTTGGAGCTTTGGATTGCGGCCAGATAAGCTCTCAAAAAGGCCTTATTGAGACATTATCAAGGTCTGATGTAACACTCTAAAATGTTTACCTGAACGATCGTATTTTCGCCAGGTAATCATCAGTATTAATATTATTGTGTTTCCTCACAGAGAAAACTATTTTCTCGTATAAAAAAAATTCGGGTTTTTAGTGTCTAGTGAAATTCCGAATGTCTAATTCTAAAAATTCTAGTGAATGTCTAATGAAAATTAGTGTTTAGTGAAATGCGATTTTTACCTGGCGTCCGGATATATGGTGTGTATGTGTGCATGGTTCAAAACAACTGTAACTCGAAAACGGTTTGAGATAGGCACTTGCAATTTGGCACACTCGTGGTATTGTCACGACTCTTCGTTCAGTGCAATTGTCTCAGCACTGAACGAAGTCACATAATGATTAGTCAGAGTCGCGAATTGCCATTCTCGTATGGCCATCTTAAAATGTTTCTTTATTCGCGAAGCTACAACCACGAGGAAGCCAAAAATACTGAAAATGCTTTCTCATAGAAGAACCTTTGCGAATGGAGAGACACTGTGAGAAGGCCATATGAAAATTTGAATTTGCAACTTTGAGGAGACAGCAATATGAAAATTTCAATTTTCAACTTTCACGAGGGAAGCGATAAGAAAATTTCAATTTTCAACTTTTCACCTAGAAGATGTACAAATCGAAGACATGAATTCTGGAGTTTAGGCCCAGTTACCTTTGATGCACGTGCATCTCGAACGGGGCTGCGTGATGGCACTATATTTAGTTCCGTGATCGTTATTCCCGAAGTAGGAGGAATCTCCGAGCAAATGCTATTCTACGTAATGCTACAAGGTGCTTATCGTTAGTACTAACCAGAGGGGACTCTCGTGTGCGACACTCACGCACATCGCATGAATGTACGGTTCGGAAAAGGGGGGGGGGGGGAAACCTCCAAGGTTTCGCATTGTACGCGTGGATGCTCTTACAGTTGCGAGGGTGGACTCGACGTATTTATCGTAACACGCAGTAGCACTCATATAGAAACTGCTGTATCTTGAGTTTCTTTCATACCCGACAAAAATACACCCACGAGATGAACGTGTCACATGCTACGCGCGTGCACACTCGTTTGCGTCTTTCAATCATTCCTCGAATAGATTTTCATTCGGAGACTAAAATTATACTTCGAGTAGATTTAAAAAAAAAAAAAAAACAACAACAACGAATGTATGTATTTTTTTTCTTGGTGACAAAAAATTATCTGACGCTATTCACATTACGTCGGAGGGATCATCAGGTTCAAATATATAAAAAAAAAATTGTAGGGGAAAATACTGATACAATAAATACGTGCCAGTACTAAAAATAGAACAGAAAAATACTACTGAAAAAAAAAAAACAACTCCTATAATTTTTTTATATTCGAATCAGGGTTTTTTTTTACATGATCAGAACATCGTTATGAACAATCAATCGTGGAAGATTTCGGATTCAATTTATTTATCGCCGGAAAATATTTTCCAAATTTTTCCCCCTCGAACCAGACCTTCCTCCCCTCCTCTAACCCAGTTCCCTAATCGCGATTCGCCCGGTGTACAATGTATGATAAAAAAACAAAGAATATTTATCTACAATATCGGGTTCGATTAATGAGAATTAAATGAAAATAATAATTTCGTAATTTGTCGGTACAGAAGGAGTGCTGTGCGACGAGACGTCGACGCATTTCCCGGTGAACCGGGGGGCCGCGAGGCAGATGTTCGGTAGCGGAAGTCTCCGGCAGACCGGAAGTGGTCCGATACTCGTCGGCACGACGGCATCGCCCGTTAATCGCGACAAAGACAACCACCAAACGAACAACGACATGAAACACGAAGAGAAATCAATGGGTCCCGAGGACGTGCCCGAGCATCACGAAGGTATGATTTTCGCATGGGTTGCCGACATGTTTTTTGTATGACAATTTAAGCCTGTGGCAAATTTCCAGCCGCACAAAAAAAATTCACATTCCCTTCACGAAAAAAATTATTCTGTTGCTGTAACGCAACGTGAAATCGTTGAACATTTATTGCTGTTGCAGCACAACAATTTCTTGCTGCGGCAAAACAATTTGCTGCTAGCATGAAAAAAATGTCCTACCACAACAAAATAATTTACTCTCCCTATATAAAGTAAAGTAAATTAGTTACCGTAACAAAATACTTGCCGACCAACCAATCTTTTTTTCTCCGTGCATGGAGAAAAATGCTTTTGTTGGCCTAACAAAATGTGTGCCATTGACGATTTATTGTTGCGACAGCAAACAAGTTTGCTACTAAAGCAAAAAAATTTGCCGCAACGGCAAAAATAATTTGCCGCAACGGCAAAAATAATTTGCCGCAACGGCAAAAATAATTTGCTGCCGCCATAAATTTTTTTCCCTGTTACATGGAGGCTTCGAAACTTAATTGATTAGCCTTTTTCGATTTATCTCCAGAGTATCCTCACGAGACTCGCGGGGGTGGTTACGACGATAGCGGCGCCTGGAGCCGCCATCCGGCGCAAAATCCTCGAAATCATTATCACATACCACCGGGTATCTTTTCGAGGATACCGATTCGGTCTGGGGAGTATAATCAACCGAGCGATGTGCCGAGCTATAGAAACGGTGCACCTGTGAATGGGATGCGCATACCCGTGTCGAACGGAGGGATCTACGGTCAGGGACGACCCGGAGGGATGTCTCGCGGTTTGGATCGCGGTGGTCGCGGGAGGGGTGGCGTCTACGGCGGCTTCCCGGCTGCCGGAGGTAAATCGTCAACGAATCGGGCAACGAGCGAGACACCCGACCTTGTTGACCGATATAGCATGTGCACGATTCCGTCCTGTACACGACCCCTTCGTCGACCCGTGCACCTATTTTAAGGACGGTCGGCCGAAGGCAGACGGATAATATTTTGTCAATGAGATACCGGTGGTAATCGGTATATGAGGTATTCTTCATCAACCGGTCCACTTTTTGCGCTCAACCCTCTCGGATGTTCTTTAAAATTCGCCAGTTTTTGGTACTACTTGAAAGCTTCTATGATGATTTTTTTTTTTTTTTTTCATAGATTTTTACAGTGCACCGTACAAGATGTACGTTTTTTTTTATATCAGCATACAGCAGAAAGTACAATGAGGGAAGGATCTAGTAAAAATTACCAAACTTCTAAGAATAATTATCATAGCGCCATAGTACTATAGCGCCAGCGCGCCACCTATGATAGAAAGTCTGAGATATTCAAGAATTTTTACCACAATATCTAAGAAAAATTCTTATAAATCCGGTACTTTCTACCATAAGTGGCGCCCTAATGCTCTACTACTATGTGCTATGGTAATTTTTCTTAGATGATTGGTAATTTTTACTAGATCCTTCTCTCGGTGTATTGGTCGCTCAAAAAATTCTTAGGAGCATTAACTTTTTAAATTTTTCATCAACATTCGTATTATGTTAGTCATAAATAGTTACCGATACCGAAAAGTTCATTTTTTTCGTTGAAAAATTATTATTATATTTTTTTTTCTTTACTAAAAAATACACCTTCGATTCTGGTCCCAATTTTACAGGATACGGCGATTACCACGCGGTCCCGGACCGTTCGAGGGTGAACAACGGTTTGGAACGCGGTCACGGGATCGGTCCAATCGGCGAGCCCGATCCCGAACGTTTCGGTCCTAATCAGAAGCCCATCATTCAAGAGCTCGAAGATGAGAGCGATCTCAATGACGTCGTGTCATCGTGCGGTTGGATCTGCGCGGGTGATCAGTTTCTCTGCGCGGGCTCGTGCACTTGTGTCAGTATGGAGCAACGATGCGACGGAACGGTTCGAATTTTTTAACTACTTGTATCCTAGCTATTCATGGAGAAATGAGATTTTCAAAGCAGACGCGAGGTATTTCCGGTATAGCAGTATATCACATCCGGCCGGAAAATGAGGTTTCTAAACCGACACTGACTGGTATCTTTCGTATTACGCCACTTGCTCTCGAAGAAATAATATTTTCAAACCGGGAGTGATATATTTCCCGTCCGACATCACTTCCGGGCAAAAGAAATTTGTTTTTCAAATCGAAAGTGACACGTTTTCCTCTATAATGCCACTTCCTGTCGAAAAATCGTACTTCGAAAACATGGTCCTGTATGACGTTACTTCCGGTTGGCAAGTGCGATTTTCAAACCGGAAGTGACGTCATGCAGACATTTTAAGACACTTTATCCGTCATACACTGGCGTAGTAGCCTGAGTTGAAATTTTTGAGCGTTACATCGGGTCCTGATAAGGCTGATAAGCTTCGCTGTGGCCATCTCCACCAGCCAAAGGACCAATATGGCGTTTTGGCGTACGGTAGCCAGTACGGAACCCGCGATATGCCGTTTTTTCGGTTACTGCAGAAACCGCACCTGCAAAAGTTTTAGATCTTTCTTGAAATTCGCATTAGTTTCAACACTCACTGATTCACCTTTCCCCACTTTTGGCCCCGATCTTCCGACAAAGGAATGTCATAGTTTTTGCTCGTTTTCTCTTTATATCGATCACATTACCACAGATGGATTGCGATAACGCCGAGGACGAGGTAAACTGCGAAGAAGTGTTGGAGGAACGAAACTCCAACGGAAATTGTTACGGTCAGAGAAATCGTCGATGTCCAATATCCGGTTACTGCATATCCGAGACGTGGATCTGCGACGGGGACGACGACTGTGGCGACTACTCGGACGAAGCCCCGTGTGGTATGTTCGAAAAGACAAAAGGAAAATTAAAATTAAAACGGAGGTAGGAGGAAAAAATAAATGTCTAATTTCGTTATTTCGATCGGACGTGTTGCAGGAAATCGGTTGAATTGCACGGAGGATCAGTTTCAGTGCAGAAACGGTCTGTGCATTCAGAAAGCCTGGCTCTGCGACGGCGACAACGACTGCATGGATTACTCGGACGAGGAGGATTGCGCCGACAAAAAGTGAGCATTCGGCTATTACGAGTTGTCTTTTTTTTTTTTTTTAACTTCTAACAAACTGTCGTCTATGCGCGTGGCCTCTACGCGAAACTAAGGCGAAAAGATCGATGAAACGTTTTTCCATGAACATAAAATATTCTATCATCAAAAATTCGTTGTGAAATATTCAGAATCGTGTAAGGAACATTTCAGCCCTCGACGCTATATCAAAAACGGCATCCGACCGCGATATCCCGATAGTTTCGCTATCGGATCTTTACACAGTAAAAATGGTACCAATGTCTCTTGTCCACAAACACGTCCACAATTATTTTCTTGTTAAATTTACAAAAAAAAAAAATCTTGTCCATTTTACAAAAACTTTTTGTAATATTAACAACGAAATAATTGCGCACGTTTGTGACACAAAAAAGGTTTGCTAAATGTACAAATCTGTGTATAATCCGTTCTCTTTGCCCCATCGATGTTCCAACCCCAAACAAGGCCTGTTTGCAATTTTTCGATGACATTTTTTTTATCCAACGACCCCGAAAATATGTAAAAAAAAAAAAAAAAAAAAAACAGGAACACACATTTCCATATATTATAATTTCCTGTATACAGTTGGAGCATAGAGTCTATCTTTAGATTCCTCGCCATACCGAGGCTCGTAGTTGACCGAGGCGTTCACCCACGCGCAGGTATATACCAACCCCCCCCCCCCCGCCCCCGCCCCCGCGCAAATTCCCTTTATAGCGAAGCTATACATAGCACATTTATGCTATATCGCGGAATCTTACCGATATGCATGCACGGATTACCGCTGAGCATCTCGTTTTATTTTTGTGCGGGTTCCGCCAATTGAGTGTTTAACCAAATTATCGATATCCTTATTGGTATCGCGCGCGCAGCACAACACCAATAGGACACTTTTCGTTTGGGGGGGGGGGGGGGGGCAACGATCACTCGAGATCGCGCTCATCCGGTTATGCGAGACCGAATTACATGCGTGGGATTGAGCAGAGATGAATTTTCTATAGCCAGAGAAAAGGATCTAATAGAAATTATCATGAATCTGGTTAAAACCGACATAACTTTCAGGTAGATCGGAACTACAGCAACATGGTGGTCTTTGCCAGGTGTTTACAAATGTTTTTTGTTTATTTTTCTTCATTAAACTTAAAAGATTTTGCTGTAAAATATGGTAACTCGCTATCGGAGATATTACCCGAATATCCGGTAATTTTTTTTTCTAGAATATTACTAGACCGAATTACATGCGTGGGATTGTGCAGAGATGAATTTTCTATAGCCAGAGAAAAGGATCTAATAGAAATTATCATGAATCTGGTTAAAACCGACATAACTTTCAGGTAGATCGGAACTACAGCAACATCGTGGTCTTTGCCAGGTGTTTACAAATGTTTTTTGTTTATTTTTCTTCATTAAACTTAAAAGATTTTGCTGTAAAATATGGTAACTCGCTATCGGAGATATTACCCGAATATCCGGTAATTTTTGTTTTTTTTTTTCTAGAATGTTACTAGAATTTAATAGAATATTGGTTCTTCTTAGTAGAAGACACAGTAATCGGTGCCGTCGCGATCGCGAACCGTTTGTTTTAGGCTTGTAGATACGCCCTACGACTGATCGGGTCGTGATGAGGAAACGGTAGGGCTTGCCGTTTTATGGAAAGCCTTACCTGGAGCGGGCCGAACTTTCGTCGTGTCGTATTTTTTTTTCCCTTGTGTCCAGTTTTTGCAGTTGGTTGGTGTAAAGTTTTCGGTGCACGGTGATTTGGTATAGAATTGATTTCGTGTACAGTCATTTCGGTGCATAATTCTCTACATAACTTTTTCGTCATACGTAGTTGAGCTGTGTACAGTTTGCAGTGCAGTGTTTGTTGGTCCGAAACTGCCTACGTGCAGTCTCTTGTTGATCTCCTTCGCTGCTGCCAAGAATAACAAATGAGCAACTTTTGCTGAATTTTATTTATTCTTCATTCACAGGCAGAGTCCATTTACAGAACAGTATAATACACTTTCAAAAATAAACATTTGACAGCTGTAGGCTAATGAAGTGAAGAAAGTAAAAAGAAAAGAAAAAAAAAAAGAAAAATACAAAGACGATACACAATCCTTAAAGCTACTTATCAATCAACAATATTTATAAATTGTTTATAATATTTATACATTATGCCTATTTGAAGAAATCTTCCGTAACGACGGGGAAAACGATAGCTTAGCTATATTAAATTTTTGTTTCCCACAGCTGTCTCCTGCGAAAACATGTGTAGAGTGGCTGAGTTGGATTTTCATTACAATTGTTGCAATACTCGCAAGCGAACAGCAGAGCTTGATGACAAGCAATTGCCCTTCCTTTACCTGCGCTACGGTTGTCCATCTGGATATTTATCCCCCAATAAATCCGTGGACTGCCGCTGAGCCCCGCGTTTCACTTGTGCGCGTCTTTTGCCAACTGAGTGTTTAACAAACCTATCGATATCATTATTGGCATCGCGCGCACTGCACAATATCAATAGGATGCACCACGTTGGGGTGGCTCGATCACTCAAGATCGCGGGCATTTGATTGTGCGCTATCGAATTACACGCGTGGTATAGCGCGGAGATGAATTTGCCGCGTTAGTGCGGCCGGACGCTGAGAGGGAAAAACTCGGCATGTGTGTCCGGAAAGGGTGGCACGAGCCTGTGGGGTAGCTAACCGGGGAAAAGATCGGCAAGGGTTGGCTGCTGGCGCTGTGCTGATCCAGGGCGCGAAGGTGGGTTGCCGGGCAACGGTAATGCCTGCGCGTTGGTGGCGCGTGGTATCGACCACCTGGATGCTGTTAGCTCCGGCGGTCCTGTTGACGCTATATTCAACCTATATAACTCTCACCTACGACCCCCCCCCCCCCCCCACCGCACCGCCACCCACCACCCCCCCGGAGCGCCTATCAATTTCCCATTGCGTTTCGACGGGCTCGCTCACTTTTTCACCTAATATGACTCACTGATTGTCCCATTGATTTCATGTTTTTGTTTTTTCTGTCTGCAATAATTTTTGGATTCGTGACAGATCAACTTTATTCACTGGAGGCATTTTAATGCACTCTCAGAAACTCTCGTACACACTGCCGGCAAATTCGACGAGGACTCATCGACGTTTTTCTTCGCGTTGTCCGTGTGACACGTAAGATATATTTTTTTTTTTTATCGAAAAACGGAGTAAAACGATCTTTATGCATTTTCATTTTTTTTTTTGTATTCATTTTTTTTTTACTTGACTTGAATTGACAGTCAATTGAATTGAATTTTTCTTCCACTGTGAGAATAATTTTGCCGGATCAACGTAAGTATTCTTTTCGCCAAAGTCAGTGCGCTCTTTCGGTTGAGACAAACGATTCTTTTTTTTCTCAGTGTACGAAGTTTAAAAAAAAAAAAAAAGGAGTGGAACAACTCTAAAGTGCGTGTTCTTTTTTTTTTTAGTTTTTTTTTTTTTTTTATTTTTTTTCGTTATAGGATTTCCATTGGCATTTTTCATTGCTCACTTTGCCACTTGTGACTTTTACCCTCGTTACATTCAACCCCCGGTGTTCCCCGGGGTCATTGGGCCGCGCGCTCCCGCACGACCTTACATAAGCGACGTTCATCACCGATAGCGTGTGTGTACTTCACGGTCGTTTATCGCTCGACAACGTTAACCGAGGTCATGCGAATAAACCGCTTAGGGGAAAGAGAAAAAGGAAAGAAGAAACGATGCGATATAGGGCGCTGCTAGCCAAGGGCCTGTCTACGGTTGTGGATTACGAACGAAACTTCGAAACGAAACGAGATCATCGGCGAAAGGGTGCTCGTGTATGCCTCGGGGGACGCGTAAGTCGAGGGTCATGCGACAATCGCGGAAAAACAACTTTTCTCATGATTTCTTTGTCACCGGGATAAAATATTTGATATTCCTATCGTTCTGCGACGAATCAACTTGTCCCATGGCACACATCGAGAGATAGTCTTTGTGAATGTATACAAAAAAATCGGGACACCCATTACTGATTCCATTGGTCACCACAAGCTTGCAATGTTGCTAGCCGAATATCTCGATACAATCCGTTGCGCTCGATGCTTTTGCAAAATGTACATTATAATTTTTATTCCTATTATTCTATGACGCATTGATTTGTCCTTTGGCACACATCGAGAGATAGTCTTTACGGATGTATTAAAAAAAAAATCGGGACACCCATTATCGATTCCATTTCATATTCCGAGCCTCCAACGTTGCTAGCCCAATACCGCAGTACTGTCAAAATTACTCAATGGTTTTGTAAATTTAAATTCTATTTTTTATTCACTGCTCTGCAACGAAACAATTTGTCCTCTGCCACGCCTCGAGAGTTTTTATAGTTGTGTAAAAAAAAAAGAAATCACATCTCTCGCCGATTCTATTTCCTATCACAAGCCCGCACGTAGCTAGCCGAATACCGCGACACTGTCAAATCTACCGAACGTTTTTGTAAATTGTAAAAAATTTGTAATTTGTAATTTGCAAAAATCTACATTATAATTTTTATTCCAATTATCCCAGAACGAATCAATTCGTCCTTTGGCACACATCGTAAGATGGTTCTTAGCTATCCACAAAACAAAAAAAATCGTGACATCAGTGGACAATCGAGCGTTTCGAGCGACATGTGCACAATGTCGCGCTGTCCAGTCCGACAAGTAGTTCCGATTCGCCATTCCGTCGCGCGACCGGTCATCCAAACTCTCTACATCTGACAACGCGCGAAACTCTGCGTTATTAATGCTGTCGCAAGCGCCTCTTCGAGTGAATGACAATCGTGACACAGTACGTCCTCGCAATAGGTGTATCACAGGCCGCGGCTGGAATCGTTGCGTGCTCTCCTCCACGTACAATGTACGAGATAACGAACAACTTCAACCCTCCCGGCAACGCTTTCAATGGAACAATGCGACTCGTTGCTGTCGGGCAGCATCAACTCCGACATAGCGGGCATGCGAGAGAGCTCCCAACATCCCATATTCATATCTGACTCGCGTCAGCCTTGGTCGCATCCCCATAACTGCAATAACTCCAATCACTTCGCGCAAACCCGCCGCCCCCCCCCCCCCCCCACCCCCAAAGACTGACGAGAGTGCGGATCTCGTATGATTTCAGAAGATGCAAAGAGGACGAATTCACGTGCCCCGATGGCATATGCATCCTGAACGATTACAGATGCGACGGCGACTACGATTGCCGAGACGGCTCCGACGAGGCAAAATGCCGTGAGTTGAACACTCTCATTCTATTGTGCACAGTAAAAAATTATTTCGTTGAATCGTAATGCAAATTTTGCTGATAATATTTTTTGTTAAATCAGATAAGTGACAAACGAGTTTGTCACTTATTTTAATATACGAACCTGTCCCTTTATTTCCCGCGTCACTGACAATTTTACTTTGTACTCTCGTTTGCCAAAAATAAAAAATTGACAAATAAAAAATTGCGGACGTTTGTGAACAAATAAGTTGTTGTAAAAATACAAACTTTTTTTTTTTTAACTATGTAACAATAAAATTTTGGATCCTCTTCGTGTATGGGCGTTTAAAAAAATTGCACCAATGAGCGATTATTTCTTGTGAGACGTTTCTAATATAATTATGAAAAAAATTGCTCAGTGACAAATTTTTTTTAATGACCAATCGTATCAAACAATTGCTCACTCTGAAATTTTCAATGAACTTTGTTTTCAATTATTTGCAAAAAGAAGAGACGTCCTGTGCGACGACATAACAATGTACCGTATCATCCTGTATTGTCCTAGGGGGAGACCGGGGCAAAATGGCACAGTGGGGCAAAACGGGACAAGTGAGGGCAAAACTCAAACTTACAATGATCTTTGGATGCTCATTTTTTCTCCCAACGCTACATCGAGTTTTTTCAACCCGTTTTGCCCCACGTACCACAATTCCCACCATCCAAACGTTATGGGAACAGCGAGTTTTGTCTCATTATCCCGTTTTGCTCCGCTGTGCCATTTTGCCCCGCTCTCCCCTATTATCCTACGTCGATTGCGCAACTCGTCGAGTTACTTCATTGAATGATAAACCGCGTTTTCACAGAGATATTCCAGGAGGTTCATTGCGGCGAGAAGTTCTTCGAGTGCGGGATACCTCGATGTATCAAAGTCGAGTACCGATGCGACGGCGATGACGACTGCGGGGATGCCAGCGACGAGGAGAATTGTCCGAACACCGTCGAACCCTGTCCGGCTAATCACAACAGGTGGGTTTGCGTCTTTCATGAGAAAAACATTAATAAAATAATATTCGCACAAAAAGCTTCCTCTATGATGAAGCAAAAGATTAACCATAGCGATTTATCGATATACTCAATTCGATCCATCGGCGAACTGCTCGTGTCCTTCGCTCATGCGCAGTACAAAACGTTCGTACATTTACCAAACAAGTCATGTCCACAATTCGTGTCCACAAAAATATTGTGGACGTACGTCCACAATTTTTTTTCTTTGCTTTTTACTTATTTTACAATGTTTTTACTTGGTAAATTTATAATTCATTTTTGTTTTTTGTTTTTTTTTTTTTTTTGTTAACGAACCGCGCTCCTAAAAAAAACAAAATTGTCAAAATTCACAACAACCGAAAATTACGAACCTCTGTGAGAGACAAACGTTTGTTAAATGTGCAAAAGCTTCTTCGTCGTGTGAGCCGTGAAAATTTTCAAGTTCTAGCCAAATTGCTAATACAAGAAAATACTCCCGATAACCATAAAATGAAATTAAAAAAAAAAAAAAAAATTGTACAAGGCATGTTCTTTTCTACGAGCCGCAGAGATCAAGCGAGTGCTACATGTTTCGCGAAACTCCTGATCCTTGACCCTTTTCACTTTGATCCTCGTGTTTTCAGAGGGAAGCGAGAATAGAAAAAAAAAAAATGTAAAAAAAAAAGAAGAAAAAAAAAACGTGACTGAGAGTGCACCCTCGAGATTCATCTGGCAAAAGCGTTGAAGCATGTGTTAGCCGACCAGTTAGGACGATATTATTTTCGAGCCCCGCGGGTGGCTGAGCTCGGAGAGAAAAAACTCCAAGCGTCACGAAGGCAAAGGCGTCAACCCTCTCGTCATTCTCTCGTTTCCAAACCCTCGGGTCGCGTTGCAATTAGCCGCACTCCAATCTTCGTCTCTTTCGTCGCTACCTACCTCGCTCGTTCTCTTCTTCCTTCCACCTACATAATTTTTCATTTTTTTTTTCATTTTTTTTTTTTTTGTTCTTCATCTCTTTCCCGTCGCGCGATTAATCTCGACGCGCGAACGAGCTTGTTCCCTCGGCATCTGTCCGCGTTGCACTTCACCGTCACGTTGGGGCATTGCGAACGAAGGCTCGCACTCGCCGCATGACTCAACGCCGAGAGTGAAATTGACACGGTGAACAAAGCTCGGTTCCGTCGATAATTCGTCCGCCAGATGTGAGAGACGAGTTTCCGCGAGACGAATCAACGGATAGGATAAAAGCGGTGAAGACGGACCGATAAAAAGTTTGGGTCTGTATCTCGTAGTCCCGAAGGTAAATCCCAGATGGGTGCAAGGAATCGTTAGCCGAAAACAGGCGTTATGCACCGAAAAAAAAGGTTTGGTAAGATCGTAGAAAATTCGTTTGAGTCAACAAAATCCGGCGATTGCGGGTGGCGACGGAAATGTTTAGTTAAGTTGACTAAAATTTTACATGAGCATTAAAAAAAAATCACTTCACTGTCCCAACTAAGAATATGTTTGATCGAACGGGCTATTATCGAATGGTCTATTATGTCAAAAAAAAAACCTTCGTTCGAAACAAATATCTAGTCACAGAGAGGAAAAAAAAGTTTGACCCAACTCAAACTGGAGTTGGGTCCGAGAACTGTTACTTACGTTATTTGTTACTAATTAATTTCATATATGGTCACGTCGTGTTTTATATGTTCAATTGTTATCAGTACATCGCTGCTTATCGATATGACGATTCACATTAAAAGAATTGCGGACGCTTGTGAACAAGAATCGTTGGTAGCCGATTATCAGATTAAGTTTCCGTATGCTATATATAAACGCATGAAAACATAATTTTCTTTAGTCCGAAATATTAATAGTCGCGTTCCATGTCTTGCCGATTTTATTCGCAGAGAAATTAGGAAAACCGATCAGTTACATACTGAGTCTGTATGACATGCCCTCAAATCAATGTCACTGTTTCGGCACAATAGAAGGGTGGTCCGTACTACCGAACCACGAGTGGTCTATGAAAATCAAGGAAGCTCGTCTGATATTTGCAAATCTCATCGGAAGCAATGTTTAACACTGAAAATCCTTGACTCTTATCGTTACAAGTAAGCGAAGTTACAGATTTTTTTGATTCCGCATTTCCGTCGACACTCGCTGGTCCTTCTTACCGCCTCGGCCCATATTCACCGCTTCCATCCCAATATAACCCTTATTTAAATTGAGGTCCTTATTAAATTAGGGCCAAAAATGTTATCAATAAAACGTGTCAACAGTTTCCTTGTTTTTTTTTTTTTTTTCGTAAATGCAGATGCGCCAATGGCGAATGCATCAGCGAGAGCAAGATGTGCGATGGAAAGTCGGATTGTCCGAACGGCGAGGACGAAACGGCGCCCTGCAAGAATCTCACCCCAAAGCCGTGCTCACCGACCGACGAGTTCCAGTGCAATTCGGGCCCTTGCGTTCCCGTTCGTAGCTGATCTGTTTTTTTTTTTTTTTTTATCGATATTTTAGACTGAACCGATCTCGTTGATCTAACCGAGCAAGAAGAGCGTGTCGAAACGACGCGACCTTCTTGACTTCGGGTTCGATCTTTAGACGGATGCTGACGATAAGCTCTTGGTCCACAGCGAATATGGGTCTGCGACGGGGTCCTCGACTGTCCTAATGGCGACGACGAGGAGCTGTGCGCCTTCACGTGCGACGTTACCCAGTATCTGTGCAAGGCACCGCCGATAACGAACGACACCTCGTCACTGGCCGATCCGTCTCATCCGACGACTCACCACTTTCACCCCTATTGCATCAGTAAAAAGCACGTTTGCGATGGCATGGCAGATTGTCCGGAGCACGATGGTAAAAATCGGACGTACAAATACGGAGCGACCGATCACTCTTATCACTCTTATTTCGATCTTCTCATTTCCGGAACGGCACATATTGGTCTGGTGGATCCGAGCCGTGTCAAAATAATCTTCCTCTTGTTTTTCACGATTTAGGTCATTCTCTACGATATCCTGTGCTTTCGATTTCACTACAACGACACTAAAAAATATTGATTCGTGACAATGTAATCTTACGTACAATACGTTGGTTCCACCAGACTCATGCGCGACATCAATGAGGCGCAACACTAATAATATCAGATGTTATTTCCATGCATACCCTTGCAGATTTTTACATTATTCTCTTCATAACTACAATGAAACTAAAAAATAATGATTCATGACAAAGTAATCTGACGCAGAATGCGTTACTTCCACTAAACTCATGCGCCACGTTAATGAGGCGCAACACTAGTAGTAGTCAATTTATTTCCATGCATACCCTGGCGGGTTTTTACATATATTCCCTTCATTATTACAATGAAACTAAAAAATATTGATTCGTGACAA
Source organism: Amblyjoppa proteus (assembly GCA_963922035.1). Taxonomy (NCBI): domain Eukaryota; kingdom Metazoa; phylum Arthropoda; class Insecta; order Hymenoptera; family Ichneumonidae; genus Amblyjoppa; species Amblyjoppa proteus. Next base: position 6,597,718 of record OY998232.1, on the reverse strand, counting down.
AGTAATCTGACGCAGAATGCGTTGGTTCCACCAGACTCATGCGCGGGGTTAATGAGGCGCAACACTAGTAGTAGTCAATTTATTTCCATGCATACCCTGGCGGGTTTTTACATATATTCCCTTCATTATTACAATGAAACTAAAAAATATTGATTCGTGACAAAGTAATCTGACGCAGAATGCGTTGGTTCCACCAGACTCATGCGCGGGGTTAATGAGGCGCAACACTAGTAGTAGTCAATTTATTTCCATGCATACCCTGGCGGGTTTTTACATATGTTCCCTTCCCATATAATAGTGCCCCCTTAGTAATTATTCCTAATAAGGCACAAAACTATATGTGGTGTACCGTCTAAGCCCTTTCAACGATCACTGAGAGAAAACTGTTTTCTCATAATTATCGAAATGTTATGGAAATTAATGGCAACAGTATGAAATCAAAGTCAAAGAAAGGAGGATCCTTGGAAATATATATTTCTTTCCCAAGGATATTTATGAAAATCAATGCAATAAATCACTGAAAATTCGAATAAAAATCAATTTTTTTTTTTTTTACTATAAATAGCTAAAAATTTGAATTCAGTAAGAAGCCATCATTGATAACAGACTCAGTGATATTATCTGACTTGATGGAAGTGATTTATTGTACGATAAGACCAAGCGTCCTCCGTGCACATGCTTACAGAAAATGATTATCCCAATACTTAAAAAAAAAGATCCGATGGAAATAAAATAATCATAACAATCGCAGCCATGTGTAAAATGAAGACGAGTATGAAGGAAAGATACTAATAACAACGAAATAAAAAATAAAGATGTACATAAAATAGAGTAAACAGAGAGAGAGAGAGAGAGGATGAGAGACATCCAAGACTAAAGTTGAAATGACTTCGCGTAAATGATAATCCGTCGTGTGATTCGTAGACGAGATGAATTGTCCGACGAAGAGAGACTGCACTCCCACGGACACGTGCACACAGCAGTGCATCCTGACGGCCAACAATGAGAAAGCTTGCGCTTGCGAGTTCGGTTTCGTTCTCGGTCCCGACAACGCGACCTGTCACGACATCAACGAGTGTGAATTCGAGAAGGATCCCGTTTGCAGTCAACTCTGCAATAACACTCTGGGATCGTTCACCTGCGGCTGCATGAGGGGATACGTCTTGAGGCCAGATTTGAGAACGTGCAAAGCGATCGGCGCTAATCTGATGCTGCTCTTCACAAATCGCGTTGACATTAGAAAGGTCAGAGCAACCTCCATAAGCCAAACATATTTATGCCAAAAGTCATTTTGACCGAAAAGTCACCGGACAGCAGAAAAACCATGACCGAGTCTCAAAATTATCAACAAGAGCTCGCAGTCGCTTACGGTTCTTAAAACCGTTTTCAACCGTAAATGACGCCATACAGGAAATACGTCACTCACGGTCGCAAACGAAATTTTCAAACCGGATGTGACCGTTTTTTTTTTTGTTCCTGAAACATATACCTAGACATGGTGTTTCTCTAAACTTGTTACTTTTTAACGGAAATGAGTTTTGCGTATCATTTAACCTATATCATTTAACCTACCTACCTCCACGTCATAGTAATTGATTTTAGTTTTTACTGCAATAATCATTGAAATAATTGTTTTTCTATCATTGAAATAATTATTTTCCTACAAAACAGATGACCCTCGGACCACCGAAACAGTCTAAGCACACTCCGATATTGAAGGGTCTGCATAACGCGATAGCCCTCGATTATCATTATGGACGCGGTACGGTTTACTGGTCCGACGTTTCGATGGACGTTATACGGAAGGTCTACATAAATGGCACCGATCCCGAAGATGTGCTCCGCTGGGGTCTGGAGAGTCCCGGAGGAGTGGCCATTGACTGGATCCACGATCTGCTCTTTTGGACCGACGCCGGTACCAGAAGAATCGAGGTCATAACTCTTGACTCGAAAGTCCGCCATGTTCTGATATCGAGCGATCTCGAAAAACCGCGAGCGATCGCGGTACATCCTCATTACGGCTACGTCTTCTGGACCGATTGGGGTGAGGCTGATAAACAAATTAACTTTTCATTCGCACTTATGCATCGCTTTATCGTTGATTCATTTTTTTTTTTTTTTTTTTTTTTTTTTAATATGTTTTTGACAACGGTCAGGTCCCAATCCGAAGATCGAGCGCGCAGACATGGACGGCACGGACAGAAAAGCGCTGGTAAAGGAAGCGATAACTTGGCCCAACGGCTTGACCATCGACTACACGAGCGATCGAATATTTTGGACGGACGCTAAGCCTGCCTTCATCGAGTCCGCTCATCTCGACGGCACTGGCAGAAAGAAGATTCTCAGCAAGGGCCTTTATCATCCTTTCGCTATAACGGTCTTCGAGGATTTGATCTATTGGACGGACTGGCATTTCAAGAGCGTGTCCTCGGCGAACAAGGCCAATGGACGAGGCTTCAAAACTATTTACTCGGGTAATTGTTGTGATAAAAGAAATTTTCTACATCTCGATTGTACGCGGGAAACGTCATTATCGAACGGTTCGATAAAAAGTGGTCGAAACACTCAGTTGCCAAGTTCCGGACGTATGCGGAGCACAGTCCATTCAGTCAACCGATTTTTTTTTTTTTTTTGAGCAATTTACGGAATCGACTGTCCCAGTTTCATAAATGGATCCGTTCGAACTTCGGAATACCCTTCGCTTTTGGATCACTGATTTTAGTGAAATTTGGTTTATGACAATTTTTCGATATCTCAGATGAAGACCAACGGACCACACCGCGATCCGTTATTGCATTGCTGAGAAACGAAAACGGACCATTGATGAGCTACCAAAAAAAACTGGGAAGCTAGAAAGCTTAATAGAAGGATCAATGCCCCACATCTTTAAGATGCTCGAATGATCAGTCTTTATGGCAGGCGGTTTTAAGCAATGCTTGGATCCTAATTATATCGCAACAATGTTGTCAGAATTTCGTTCCGATGCTTCGTTTCCGAGATAATCGAATGCAAAGATTTTCTTCCGGCATATTCGTGTATAACTACTTGGTAGTGTCGCGCTTATAAATCCCGCCTACAAAACATCGCCTACAAACGACACTATCGCGTTTCCCGATTCTCGCCGAGATGTTAGGGTTTGAATGGGTCCGATGAAAATGGATAATCTTAGCTGAAACGTCCGAATTAATTACTTTGCTATACCCTTGCATTTTCCGCCTATGAATTCAATAAAAAAATTTTACCTCTGACTCTATTCTGACATCTCGAAAGAAGGACGATCCCCAGCAGCGCGATTCTTCGTCGTATCGCTGGGAAATGAGTCGATTCATTCGACCGATCGAACCACTCGGTTCGCTTCAAAGTCTTAACGGCATTTTTTTTCCCAGGTCTTCACTTTCCCATGGATCTGCACAGCTATCATCCACAGCGTCAGCCCGACTATCCTAATCACTGCGGCGACAACAACGGCAAATGTTCACACATGTGTCTGCCGAACAGCGCAGGCTACAGTTGCGTGTGTCCCGTCGGTCTCAAGATCAAGCGCGACGGCAAAAATTGCGCAATGACAGCCGACAATCTCCTGATATACGCGAGAAAGCGCGATCTCCGAATGATACCGATAGATCAGACGACTCGGGCTTTCGACACGGTCATCCCCGTGGATCACATATTGAGCGCGGTCGCGCTGACATGGGACTCGAACGAGGACACAATTTATTGGACGGACGTGGAGACGGACTCGATCAGTCGGGCTCATCTCAACGGCACTAACCAGAGCGTCATTATCAATCACAATTTGGAATCGCCCGCTGGTCTCGCAATGGACTGGATAATGAAGAAATTGTACTGGACCGACGCGGGAACGAACAGAATCGAGTGCTCCAATCTGGACGGAACGATGAGGACTCTTCTCGTCTACGAGGATCTTGACAAACCGAGGGACATTGTCGTTGATCCTATCGGTAAATCATCCAGATTTTAAACGAGCTTCAAGATATGTCCTTCCCCATGTGTCCCTTAAGGTGTCCAATCGGAACGAGTAGCGGTCGAAATTATCGATTACCAAAGGCAGACAATGGTGCACTGTAAAAAATTTGCCGGTGTGAACTGCCACAGTGTGCGGTGTTAAAATGAATACCATTTTAACACTACCGTAGGTGTACATATAAGTTTATCATTTTGGTGTTAATTAAGTCATTTCAACACTACTATAGGTGTACATATAAATGTATAAATTCAGTTTTAAAGTTGATATAAAAGTAATACCGCAGTGATGGTACATTTACGTCGATCAATTTAGTATTAACATATGACGGCGAAGACACGTTCAGTGTAAAGCGCGAAAAAGATTTACTAAATTCACTAAAATCATATTGTTCGTCGAACGCCGTCTAATATTTCATTGATGAAGTGAATATCTGGTCATAAAGGTCAATAACAATAATAATAGTCATCACACAGACTTGTGTCAATCTGCTACACTTTGGGGTGTTTTTACACCGAACAGTGTTAATGTAGATTGGTGTTAACTGTACGGTGTTGAGTGAAATTCTTAATTTGCACGAATTTTCATACAAAGTCGGTTTACACCATGGCATAGTACTCGGTTAACACAAGATTGATGGACCTATATAGAAACCCCACTGGTGTTTAAACGGTGCCACTGTTGACACCGATTTTTTACGGTATACTTTACGACCGATATTTTCCGTAGGCACTTTCTTCCTGAGATGCCCCATCTTAAGTGACCATCCCATCCGGTTGGTTCCATCGAAAGTTTAATCGGTACTTGTGATCTATTGATTCAGACGCCTATATGTACTGGAGCGACTGGGGCAAGAAGCCGAAGATCGAGAAAGCCTCGTTGGACGGAAGTCAGAGAGAGGTCCTCATAAGCGCCAACCTGACTTGGCCCAACGGATTGGCGATAGACTTCGAGAAGAGGCGACTTTACTGGGCCGACGGCGGTACGAAGAGCATCGAGCACTCCGACCTCAATGGCAAGAACCGAATGGTACTGGTCGGTGAGTTTCGATTTCAATTGTCATATTTTGCCGCGAGAAACCAGAGCTGGAATGCGCCACTGTCAACGCCACGCCGTCAATGTTTTCCAATGCAGAAGCCAACCTGCCGCATCCCTTCGGACTGGTCATTCACCGGAACAAGATCTATTGGACCGATTGGGAAACTCAGAGCATTCACCGCGCCGACAAAGACACCGGCGGTAACGTGACAGCCGTCAGGTCCGGAATTGCCGGCCTCATGGACGTCAGAGCTTTCCATCGCAATCGACGGATAGTCGATCATCCGTGCAATCATAAGAATGGAAACTGTTCCCACCTCTGTCTCGGCGCTCGGACACCAAGCCGATTCAGGTGCGCTTGTCCGACCGGCCTGGTGTTAGCGGTGAGGGCTCTTATATAGCTTCTCTTTATTTTCGTGCCAATACAGGAATGGGAATGTCCACTTTTTTAAATTCATTTCGTTCAACGACAAAGGCGGCGTATTTACATCTCCGTTACGTCCTATCCAAAGGGTTAGAGTGAAAGGGCGTCAGTAACACAATCGATCTCTCTTTTCGGGTCAAAGCCGCGCAGCGTTTTAGACCGGGGACCGAATCTCACGATCTGCACTAATAGTTTTATGGTGGGATGATTAAAGCGAGCAATGCCGGGTCCCAGATATACGCAGAGAGGTGTAGAGTTCGAAAAGAAGATTTAGTTTGGTACTCACTCGATGACTACTCGTATTTATTTAAGATGATGATGGTCCGTTGGTCCAATTTATTGCACGAACGTTCTTGGTTTATTAATCGAAGGGTAGAATATCCTTTTATCTTCTTTGCGGTAGACTGATTTCTACGGCGTTTACCTTAAGATCAAATACAACAGAGACTTTATCATTTAAGAGATGACAACTCTCCGCAACAGCCGTACAGTCGACTCTCCGTGATATCGCGCACTCTGATGCGCTACATTAGAAGGCGTGCGACATTATGGAATGCCACCACTCTATTCTAACAGTCTGATTCCTGATGAAAATATTTCTCTGAATATCTATGAAAATATATCTGAAAGTCTCGGAAAATTTCGCTGAATTTCTCACACAAAGTACACACAAATTGTTGTTCACTGTTCGTACCAATACCAGATGAACTCGTAAGTTCTCTGAAATTCTCTAAACCCACCTTATCCGAAAAAAAAAACAGGTTTTCTGAAAATAAATCGTATTTTCTCCCACCCAGCCACAGGTAGTCGCAAACAGAAACGGTCTATACATGACTACACGACCAACTTCATACGGCAAAAGTCGACTCATTGCCAGTCCAATTTCAACGCTGATATTCTACATGAAATTCCATAAAACGAAAAGATGCACATTATCGTCATCGACAAAACATTCCGATCGGGCCGGAGCGCGACGATCCTGCCGACTATCGCTAAGTTATTTAAAATTTTCAGAGCGATGGAAAAACATGTCCGGAAATGCCAAACAAGTTTCTCATCTTCGCTCACCGCGTGGACATAAGAGTCTTGTCCCTGGACGTGAACTATCGCGTGGACGTGGCATTGCCGATACCGTTCTCGAAGAATGCCAGCGGAGTCGACGTGAATCTGCGAAACGCGGATGTCTACTGGACGGATCCGGGCGAGGATGTCATACAGAAGACTAAGTTCAACGGGAGCAGAGTCGAGACGATAATTGACACGGGTATCGACACGGTGGACAGCCTGGTGGTCGATTCGATCGGGCAGAAGCTCTACTGGACCGACGCCGGTCTGAACAGCATCGAGGTTTCCGAGCTGGACGGCGGAAATCGCAAAGTTTTGGTTTGGTCGGGCCTCGATAGTCCACGGGCGATTGCTCTTCATTACGCTAAGGGTTTGATGTTCTGGTCCGATTGGGGATTGAACGCCCGAATAGAGCGCGCCAACATGGACGGCGATGAGAGAACGACCGTCGTCGCTGACGATCTCGTATGGCCGAATGGACTTGCGATCGATTACACCGAGAACAGGCTTTACTGGACCGACGCGAAGAGAAAGGTCATAGAATCTTCGGGTCTCGACGGCGAGGATCGCAAAGTTCTCATCAAGAACGTTCAGTATCCTTACGGGCTTGCGGTTATGGACGATTACGTGTACTGGAGCGACTGGCTATCGCAGGGCGTCGTTCAGGCGAACAAGACTTCCGGTACCGGCCTCAAGGTCATCGTCGACAAACTCGACGGCGTCATGGACGTTCGAGCCGTCAGGGTAGGCATTCTTGTGCCAATTAAATCAAAGCCGATCTGCGTCTATCCACTTTGATTATCATTGTTTCGTTCTTTTTTTTTTTTTTTTCATGATTTCATCATGACTTTGATTCGAGTTTAAATCTCTTGTCGTATCCTTGAAGTTTCTTTTTTCATCTTTACGTTATTCCACCGTTGTCTTTAAATTATTTTGGTATCTTATTGTAAATTTTTATTACTTTTTATTTTCTTGAAACTGAGCCATACTCTTATTTTTATTTTATTCAAAGCTTGTCGCTTTCCTGCTCGAATATTTATCTCCTTGTAATTGGGCTTCGCTGGTTCAACATGAAAATAAATAGATAACAAATAAATGATTTTTTTAGAGACACGATATACACGCCTCGGCGGACGTCTGCGCGAAGAACAACGGTGGGTGTTCGCACCTGTGTCTGCGAAATCCCAGAGGCTACTCCTGCGCCTGTCCCACCGGTATTTCGTTGAACGACGACAAGAAAACGTGCAACAGCTCTCCGGCAAATTTCCTTCTGTTCGCGGCACGGAGGAGCTTGGCGAGAATGTCCTTCGACACTCCGGACATGTGGGAAGTCGCCTTGACGATTCCTGACGTACTGAGGGCGCTCTCAGTTGATTATCACTGGAGGACCAGACAGATATTGTACACCGACACGAACGTCCACTCTCGAGGTTTTATGATCAGGTACATGACCGAAAAATCCGTTCCAACGTTGCGCCAATTTTCGCAGACCGTCGATCGACGTTTTAAGAGCATGCTGGACCAGTTTTTAACGCCTTACCAACCTCTTTTAACGACAGAGCTGGGAGATTTCTTAGTTTCAATTTAGAATTATTAATATGCCATGCATTATGGTTTAAATGGTTCAGGACTACATAGTGAACAAAAAAAAATGTGTACCTTTTACAACAAATTACTGTCCACAAACGTCCACAATTTTTTATTTGTTAATTTTCTAGTTTTACAAATAAAAGTAGAAACTAAAATTGTCAATAATACAGGAAATAAAGGGACAGAGTTTGTATATTCAAATAAGTGACAAACAAGTTTGTCACTTATTTAAAAAAATCATTTTTACGAAATGTCTCATTCGGATTTTACGAAATTATTTTTTACTGTGTATATAACGCTCACATAAAGGCTTCGGCGCATAGTCGAATTTTCATTAACAACGTACAAGGAATTAAGAGAAACGAATATTGCAGTTTGCGAAAAAGCACGAACGTACACAGTAAAAAAAAAAAATTGTACTTTTAACAACTTGTTGTTCACAAACGACAATAATTTTTTATCTTGTTGATTTTTCGATACCGCCATTCGGTTTTAGTTTTGCAAACCAAAGTAGCTTGACAGCTTTGAACATTGAAAAAAAAACGCGATTTTCATAGATTCCAAAAAAAATTCTGAAAAAATTCATACGTATTCAAAAAAATAAACGTATTATTTTTACGAAGGAAAATAGTTAAGCTGCCGGGCAATTTGTTGAATAATAATTTTTATCTTCAATTTGTTAATGACAAATTGGCATTATTATTTCACGAAAAAAATCTTTGTAGCATCTCCCATAAACTTGATTTTCTTCAGATTTTTATCCCATCAAGAAGTGTTCGAAATTTTCTGTGAAACTCACGTTTGGCGGTACTGTACCGCAAGTGCTATCTTGATGGTGCAAAGTCGATTCTACTTCGTTCCGTCGGTAAAACAGGAAGGTCCGGCAGCCCTTTAAAGCGGGCAAACCTTTTTTTTTTTTTTGCCGCAGATCCGTCGACATGCGGAACACCAGTGACGCGAAGACAGTGATAGCCGGTTCCGAGAGCATCTCACCGTTCAACGTGGCGGTCGACTGGATCGCTGACAATCTTTACTGGACCGACATGAAGCACAAAGTCATCGGGGTCGCCAGGATCGACGGTACCAGTCAGAAGACAATCGTCAACGATCTCATGGAGCCCAGATCGTTGGCTCTGTTCCCGAGGCTGGGCTACGTCTTCTGGACCGAGTGGGGTGATCACGCGAAGATCCAGAGGGCCCTCCTCGACGGTTCCGATCGGAAAGACATCGTCTCGACCGATCTGGCTTATCCGAACGGGATTTCCATCGATTACGCCGACTTGAAGCTCTTCTGGGCCGACTCGCTCAAAGACAGAATCGAGACGTCCGATCTTCATGGAAGATACAGAGTCACACTCGTCAGCGGCTACATCGATCCCTTCGGGCTCACTCAGGTAAGTGGTCCATCAACGTCCGAAGGAAATCGTTATAGCACTTCAGCGCTAAAATCGTCGGAGGATGATCTTTTTTTTTTTTTTTTGCACACAGTACGGCGATCACATTTATTGGGCAAACTGGAAGCAAGAGATGGTTCAACGGGCGGACAAGGCAACAGGCGAGAATCGGGTTTCGATTCGAACGTCGTTGGGTTTCATGACCGATCTGAAGAGCGTCACGGCTGCGAGGCAAACCGGATGGAATCCTTGCGCCATAGAAAATGGCGGCTGCACCAATCTCTGTCTTTTCGCTCGAAAGAGCTACAAATGCGCGTGTCCCGACGAAGAAGATCCCAAATGTTCCACAGGTTGGTTGCCCTTATCTATCATATTGGATAGGAAAAGGCAATGCGTACATATTTTACGAATGAGCTAAACGATAATACGCGTGTTTGATATTGGAGCGCACATTATTAATAACGTCAATAACAACCTCGGCCGATCGTCTCAATCGCGATCTCTCCCGAGTTTCTTCGCTCTCGAAGTCCCATCTAGACTCTCGTCCGTGACACTCGTCGGTCGACTCTTCTATGGTCAATTGTCAAATCGAGCTACTCCAGTCGTCTCTGTAATATCGGGTGTATCCGTAAATCCTAATCCTCATATTCGTTACACTGGGGAAGAGGCATGTGTACTTATTTCCGGAGTTGGAAAATTCACTGAGTACTTAAAGTACATATTGAACTACCAAGTACTTGAAGTAACGTGGCACTTCAAGTAGGACGTACTTGAAGTACGTATTAAAGGACTTGAAGTGCGTATTGAAATACAAGGACTCGAAGTGCACATTGAAGTACCAAATACTTAAGTACTGACGTACTGAGTACTCGGTACAAACTTAGTACTTGACACTGCAATATGTACTTTCAGTAATTAGTGTGTTTGCTCAGCTCCGGTTATATCTACTACATAGAATAATTCCCCAAAGGAACGTCTATACATGCAGTTTCTATTGAAAAATATTTAATTGGTTAAACTTCAATTATCTTTGCTATTATCACTTGTTATTATTGTCCTAATTATGAAACAATGGCTGTTTACTCGGGGTACAATATTTTATAGTAGAAAGTGACTATGGTTACTCTGTGTGATTTTTCTCATTATACGATATGTACGTATACACTGTAAACAAAATTTCTATGAAATTTAATCTGCCAAACTGGAAATTTTCAAGCTAAAACTTGTACATTAAATTTAATGTACAATTGTGATGAAAATTTAATGTTTTTTCACAGTGAAATTAAACGAAACGTTTGTAATGAAAGTATCTTTGTAGTGAAATCAAAGTAAAAGTATTAGATTTAAAGTATTTCTAAAGTTTTTAATATACTGTACATTAATTTTTCGTCACAATTGTACACGAAGTTTAATATCCCAGTTTATGCTTTAAAAACTTTCAAACCGGTACATTAAATTTGATACGTTAATTTTTTTACAGCATACCACCAAAATACCTATTCATTTCGATTTCTTCCCGGAAAAACTAAATTACATCTTCGATCTGGTCTTGTTTTTCGATTTTTATTCGTATATTGAATTTAACCCTTTTTTTCTTTTTTTTTTTTTTAATTCAGCACCGAAAAAGCAAATACCGCTGCGCAAACCCGGCAGCGAGAACGATCCGTATGCCGAAGAGCTCGACGACGACGAGCCCAAGACACCCGAGACCACGATGAAGGCGAACAATCGTGACGGCGACGACAAATTCAAGAACGCCGGAAAGGGCTACAGCATGAAGACAGTTATAATAACCTTCGTGCCGATGGTCTTCTTCAGCGTAGTGATATTGGCGTTGATCGTCTATCTGCTCTGGCAGAGAGTAACGAGACCGGAGAAATACACGGAGTACGCCAGTAGGCAGAACGTTAGAACGTTCTCAAATCCCAACTACAACGCCTCCGGAGCCGACGCCGGTCCGTGCAATCCTCAGCAGGAGAAGAGATCGTTCATCTGGAAACGTCTGAAGTACGACAGTTCACAGGTACGTTAGATCTTCTCGATTTTAATTACGTAAATTCGTGTGTCTATTATACAGACACAATATATGTTCTCTGTTTTTCTTTTATATCTGTTAAAATGTTGCGTTTCGTTCGTGATTTATCGAGCGAGGCACGAATCTATCACGTGAATGTAAATTTTTTTTTTATAAAATAATATCAACGAATCTCATTAATATAGACTCTTTGTTGAATATTCTTCTGTATTAAGATAGAAAGGATTTTAATTTATTTATTTTTTTTTTTAATTTATGTAATATTGTAATATTCGACAGATATTCTTCTATATTCGAGTAAAATGGATTTATTTTGTATTTTATTTTATTTATTTATTTAATTTTTTTTTTTCTTAAGACTTCGATGTATTTAATTCATGCAATGGCGAAAGTCGAAACAGCTCACGTAATGGATTTGCTTCGCTCTTGAATTATTCAGTATCAAGAGGATAGACCCGTTGCTTAATCTTGCGCTGTGTGTCTGTTTTTTTTTTTTTTTTTCTTCCTTCCTCCCGCCAAAAACATTGAATTATTGATTGGAATCGTCGTCTGGGACCGATCGCGTACACTCGACAGAGAGCCAACTCATCGAAGGTCGAATGCCCGATCAAGTTGCAGCACTTGCCGCTCCATTTTATCCAGATGAACGAGACCGAGACCACGTAGTGAAACCTGTCGAGCTTCGAACGACAAAACGGGCGCGACGACTGTTTCACACGTCTGTTTTTAGATTTAAATGTTTAAACGCGCGGCAAAAACTATTCAACCTACCCGACAAACGTCATTCATATATTGAATCAATAATATTCGACATTGGATCAAATAATTCCCGTACGGAATGTATGTCGAGTGAAAAAAAAAAAAAAAAAAAAAAATTGTACATCGGTTGCTCGGATAATTCTGCCGTGCGTTAAACTTTTACTCGATCACCGCGACAATATTCTAAAAAAAAAAAAAAAAAAAAAAAAAAAACTCAAAAGAAAAATTATGATAAAGCGATTTAACGAAGAAATGAGAACAAGATGCAGAGAGGGGAAAAAATAAAATAAAAGAAACCAAGGAGATATATTCTATATTATTACCCACAAATTGGGAGTGAAAGAGTTTTATTTTTCATTGCTTCTTTCGTGAGATGTACCTGACACGTTCAATTTAATCAAGAGAACGCGCTACGTCGAGTCTGCGCGCACGACCGTGCGCGCAGTCTAGCCAATTTGTAATACGAATATAGTTTGTTTCTTTTTTTTTTTTGAATTTGTAAAACAAAATCATGCTATGAGAACTCACGAGGACGATGTTCATTACTTGCCAAAAAAAAAAAAAAAAAAAACTGAAAACAAAGCAAACAAAAATAAGCAGAAAAGGAGCAAGAAGAGAAAAAAAAACTAACAAATTAGACATCAAAAAAAAAAAAACAAAAATATTCACGACTGTACAAATAGTATTATTTTTGTCCGGAGCAAAGAGTATCTTCGTTACGAGCGAACACCCTGCACTTTTGTAAATGACTGATGTTGTCGTGTACGGAGAAGAAAAAAAAAAAAAAAAAAAAAAAAAAATCAGGACAAAACCAAACGATATGTTTAAATTGTAAAATATATATAACGCGAGATTGGGCATCCGACTGGCGACAGCGTTGGTGTACAGAGAGACACGTCGGACTACATTAAAGAAAAAAAAAATTAATAATAATAATAATAATAATAATAATAATAATAATATTAATATTAATATTAATAATAATAATAAAGAAATAAAAAAAATGAATACAGCGTGTAAGAGAATAAAAGAAAAATAGAGAACATTTCGAATAGATTAGAGAAGAGGGGTGTGACGATGAGTTATCGTTGTAATCGTCGGGCGAGAGACAGAATAAATTTTATAAAGAGTGTGAGAGAGAGATAAAGATTATTAGAGAATAAACGAAATCAATAATTCATTGTATTATAGGAGAGAGTGTACGAGGATAACGGGCCAACCTCGAGTCCCGAAGTCGTTTCTCTGATACCCCCTTCGGCGACCCCGAGCAGCAGCCGGGCACCGTCGGTCACCCCAAGGGAGTCGTCGCCGTCTCTGACCCACATCACCCACCTCAATGGTTAAACACCTTGAAAAAATTCAGTATTATTCGATACGGCGTACACTATCGAGTTTGGTACCTCGCGAGAATAATGTGTGCTAAAAAAAAAAAAAAAAAAAAAAAAAAAAAAAAAAAAAAAAGAATGAAGAAATGAAAAAATTCCCTCCGTCTGTTCGACCCGATTGGGACAAGGATTTTCCGTTTCTCATAAAGTCGCAATTTTTTTTTTTTTTTTTTTTTTTTTTTTCTCTATCGTTTGAAATACGAAATCCCTCTGAAGGAGCTGAGCTCGAATCGCGATTTTTTTTTTTTTTTCTTAAGCTTCGCTAAACGAGAGAAAGGGTTAAGTCTAGGTGTTTTTTTTTTTTTGTTGTTTTCATTTTATTTTTGTAGATAGTTGAGAAAAATATCCCAGCGCATAAGAGTCGTAAATACGACGCAAAAAGAAAATGAGAATCGATGTGAAAATTTGAAGAGGACTAAGATTAAGGTCGCGTTAGTTTGTTCCTAACTTTATTTCCAGCAAAGTTTTATTTTTATGTTTATTTTTTTTTTTTTTTAATTATTTTATAGATAGTTGTGAAAAAATATCCCAGCACATACGAGTCGTAAATACGACGTGAAAATGGAATGGGAAGCGATGTCGAAATTTAAAGAAGGCGAAGAATAAGGTCGCGTTAGTTTGTTCCTCACATTGTTTCCGGCAGAGAGCCGTGGTCGACGAGTGTTTGCGCGGATAAAGCATCAAACTCCTCCCCCCTCCCCCCCCCCCCCGCTCTCTCCCCGAATCCGCGGTATTTTTGTAACGAAGCTAACACATATGTATATTTTTTCTATAAACAAAAAAACAAAAGCTATATTGATATTTTTTCTCGGGCGACTCGCGCGATTTATCGCGGCACCGGTTGCCGCGTAGTTTGGACGGTGTCCCAGCGGGTCTAGGACGGTCCGGCGCCCGTCCGTGTAGCGTCGCGGCGCCGGACGGAGGATATCTACGAGGAGAATGCAAAAAATTATAATAATAATAATAACGATAAAGCTAGGATATCTCAGAAAAAAAAAAAAAAAAAAAAAAAGAGTAAAGCCAAAGAGAGAAAGGAAGAAATAAGATATAAGACAGATAAAAGTGACGAAAATTTTAGTGGATGGAAACGATATTATTTATATATATATATATATATATTTTTTTTTTTTTGTGCGATTATTGGACAAGGCGAAGAGCGTCGGACGATTCTCTCTCTCTCTCTCTCGGACGATTCTCTCTCGGGAGAGAGAGTGTCGAACATTGAATTATCGAGAGAGGAGAGCAGATTTTTCTTCTCGTTCGAACGACGACTCGCGGCGACGAACGAATATTAATTGTTGCGAGTTCGGAGAGCCGTTTCGACCAGATGTTCGAACCACCCAAGTAATTGAACGATATATCGGTGGTGCCCTATTAAATTATCATCGAATTAACGATATGAAAAATTGTCTTCGAGACGCGATCGAGAATTAAATCCAAATATGAGGAAAGGAGGCGCTCAATCACATCCGGCTCACACGTTAACGAATATGGCTCGAAATCTTTATTCTTATGCACTGTGCTCTGTGTTCGCATCATTATCTAAAAAATCTGAGTACTTTATCTCAACGTTGGTTAAATTATCGGTCTAAATCGCGGTGTGCGATTTTTCATCTATTGTTACTATTATTATAATAATAATAATAATGATATTATTATTATTATTATTATTATTATTATTATTATTATTATTATTATTATTATTATTATTATTATTATTATTATTATTATTATTATTATTATTATTATTATTATTATTATTATTATTATTATTATTATTATTATTATTATTATTATTATTGAACGTAGGTTTAATGAAACGATTCTGATGTGATAAAGCGGATGAGCCGGAACGAAAAATTCTCACTGAGAAAGCAGTCGACCGTCGAGTCCGATAACTCTGACGTAAGACAAATCGACCGATTGACCGTCTAACAGGGAGAATATATTCGAACGAGGCAATCCGAGATGTGGACAACGACAGTCCCCCCCCCCTCTCTCTCTCTCTCTCTCACTCTCTCTCTCTCTCTCGCTCGGCAATCACCAATAATGTAACGAAAAACACGACTCGGGTCCCCTCGTCGCGCGAATGCGCTGTCGATTCGGCCTGGGCAATTTTACGTGTGTGTGTTTCAACTATAAACTCCGAGAGTGCTCGGCAACAGCCCGTAATCATCATGATCGTTTGATTTTTTGTGTGTTTTCAGTGTAATGAAAAGAAAAAAAAAATGAAAAAAAAAAAAAATGAAAAATGAAAAAAAACAGCAAAAAAAAAATGAAATTTGCGAAAAAAAAAAATAACAAAAATTGTACTCCCTCGCAAGTACACGGGTACGATTATAAAGTTTCGCGCGAGAGGCCGAGCTTGCGAGGTTCGATGCTCAGGTGAACCGAACAAGCGAGGTCTGCTCGTGACAAAAAACACATAGAATAGTTAGACATTAAAGAGCGGAAGAGAAACAAAATATCGTTATCGTCTCGTCGGCGAATTTATGAGAGGGTTGAAGTTGCCGACCGGCGCGGTGTACGGCGATAACAATTCGGTGAAATGTGTGCCGGTCGCACAGAGAGGCGTTTGCATTTTATTCGCACCGACGTTAAGCGGGGTGTTTCGGTGTACGTACAAAAATGCAAATGCACGCTGAAGTGGGAATAAGAGTGGATTGAGAGTTGATATAATAAATTCACGAATTCATCGTGACAACTGTCGTCTATTTGCGGGAAAAAAAACGTATTTACGGACTGGTGAAACGGCAATTAGTGCGTACGTAAGAGACTCACAAGGACCGCCTAAAAAAAAAAAAAAAAGAAAGGAAGCCGAAAAAAAAAAGAAAATTAAAAAAACTAACAAAACACTTTAGTCGTAAGGCGATGAATGGCGTTGAGATAGTCCAAAGTCTTGCACACATCGACAACTGCAATCGCTACGGTACGAGGTTTTTACCCAGCCGTCGGCGTACAATTTTTTTCGAAACTATAGCGTGTCTACTTCGCTTCGGCGAGAAAATAAAAAAAAATAAATAAAAAAATAAATAAATAAATAAATAAAAATTTATCTGCAGATCCGACACGAGACGGAGAGTCGCGATCCGAGTCTGCTGATCTTTTGTGTATTATTGTATTTGGGACGAGGATTTTATCGACGAGTCTCGGACGCGTTGTTTATATCACGGAGCGCATCGTCTACGAGAAAAAAAAAAAAAAACCGAAAGAAAGGAAAATTACAAATAATGTCCGAGTAGGGAGAAGCAACAAAAATAAAACGACGATGATGATTTCCGTGTCGTATATTGTTTCGTCGCCAAAGCAAAAAAAAAAAAAAGAGACTACAATATGAATGTGTAAATAAAGGTGAATTACAGTATTAAATAAACGTACGATTTATCTGGCGGTAAGAAATGATGATATTGTAATATTTGTATAGGATTTGCGAGTAATTTTAGAAAAATTGTTTAATATATTCGAACGTCACGCGACCTCCTCGTGACGTTTAAATAAAATATTCTGTATCCTAAGTCGTAAGTGAATTATTAATTAACATCCCCTCCTTTAGTTCATCCGCTCACGAATCTTTATACAACTACCGGTCATTTTGGCTAGGGCATTCGCAGTATCTGTGTGAGTTTGTTTGAGGATCGGGGATTATCCGTGAGTATCTGTGAGTATCCGTGAGCATCTGTGAATATCCGTGAGCATCTGTGATTATCCTCGAGTATTCGTGAGTATCTGTGAGTATCTGTAAGTATCTGTAAGTATCTGTAAGTATCTGTGAGTATCTGCGAGTATCTATGAGTATCTGTGAGTATCTGTGAGTATGTGTGAGTATGCGAGAGTTCTATGAGTATCTGTGAGTATCTGTGAGTATCTATGAGGATCTGTGACTATCCGTCAGTATCTGTAAGTATCCATGAATATCTGAGAGTACTGAGTGGTTTGGGGGCCAACTCAAATTTCACTCGATAGACCGTAAGTTGACCGCAAAAACGAGTCAAATCGCTCCGCTAGGATTACGATAACATTTTTTGGCAGTACAATGAATTTTTAGGGTTTAAATATTGATTTCAGCTCGGTTTATTGATCGCAAGTTAACAAACCATTTTGTGCACAATACAAGTCATTTAACAATCGCGATATACAGAATAGCACATGTACATCAGATATGTTACGCACGCGACGCTTCATTGTTCCTATATCGTGACTCACAATGGCACAGCGACGCGTCCAACACTCCAGCACGTGAATTCTTCAACCCTCTGCCGGTTACTGCGCTCGAGCTCCGTAAGAATAATATACTCTCCCCGCGCCTCGCCGTACGGCTTAGTTTGCTTCGAACCGGTAGAGGGTCAATGTACACGTTATATATACACATATATACATGTATATATATATATATTATTTTTTGTTTTTGCATTTTCCCCCGTTGTAGGCGTTGTGCCTGTACATTGTACATATATATATGCATATATGTATATATATGCTCTTATATATTTATATCGATATATACACTGATATTCGTTATAGAGATAACAGGTGAAAGTCATTTCGATCAACAGGTCGTCGTCGTCATCTCGCAGCTATCATCCCGCTGAGACATTTTTTTTTAATACGAGTCAAGCTACTGCTTTGAGTAAATCGAACACAGAGTTTTCGTGATTAGGATCTTCGCGCTAAAACAATGTATACACCCAATTACCAGGCAGTGGCAGATCCTGCTCAAAAATTAATTAAGAATGAAAAAAAATATATATATTATACTCTCGTAGAATTTTAATGCATCCCTCGTCTTTGGTATTTTTTTTTTTTTTTTTTGCTTATAAAGCATCGCTTTTCTCCGCCTCGTCGTTACGACAATCGACGAAACGCGCGTATTCCGACTCTCTTTAGTGACAAAAAAATTGAAAAATTTGAAACAAAAGTCCAAAAGTTAAACGCACCAATGATTCTCAAAGTTTCGGGAACAAATCTCTGTGGAGCTTTGGTTAAATCGACCATCAAAATTTTTACGTCCGATGTTGTTGACGAACGAAAAGTTAACGTCTCAATCGCAGGATCAATTAATACTGTATATCTCATCGAGTGAGGAGATCGTTTTGAAAACTGTCATTGGATCGAGGGAATATAAAGTTGCGTATAACGAGAAGTAGGTCATCGGGCAGGTACATAAATATCGAAAGTTCGGATGCTTCGCACTCTTTTACTTCCTCTTGTTTTTTTTTTTGTATCTTCCTCTGTCTCTTCCTCTCTCTCCTCCTCACTGCTAGAAAAATAAATCTTAGATTTCGTTCAATCATCCACAGGAATGTTTCGAGACTGTAAAAAAGTTGGCAAACGTGTTCCCTGTAGTTAATGGAATTTGTTTTGTATATTACAAGTTGTCTTCGTCACGAACACGTCAGAAGAAGCTTATTTGCGCTGCACTTCCGGAAATACTTCGTACATCAACACCTCAAAGATATCCTGCAATGGAGTTGCAAGAAATATAATTTTCAGGACGGAATATCAGATGATTAATATATATTGCTAAAAGAGAGGGAAGTGCGTGATTTTCGCCGAGAGTGAACTTTGCACAAATCACACGAGGCGAAAATCCGCTCCCTCGCGTGTAGTACCCGATACATTTTTTTGGTTTTATAAAAATAACCACATTTCTTG
This sequence comes from Amblyjoppa proteus, assembly GCA_963922035.1. Classification (NCBI taxonomy): domain Eukaryota; kingdom Metazoa; phylum Arthropoda; class Insecta; order Hymenoptera; family Ichneumonidae; genus Amblyjoppa; species Amblyjoppa proteus. Next base: position 6,578,391 of record OY998232.1, on the reverse strand, counting down.
CGTCACGAAATCGTCATATACTGATCACTTTGGTCCCGTGACTAGAGCATCAGTTCGAAAACAAAGTATCGCCCTGATGAAAATATTTCATTGAATATGTCTGAACATTTCTCCGAAAGTCTCGAAAAATGTATCAGAAATTTCTTTGAAACGGCCTCTGAGTTTCTCAAAGTTTTCGCACTTTTCCGAAAAAGTCAAAGATTTTTCAGAATCTAGATATGCCTAATTGCTCTGAAAATCTCTGATTTTCTCTACCGACTTCTCGCAATGACTATGACCTTTTTTATTTTTCGCTGGTTATTAATTTTTCTACATTCACGAACATTTATCTGGACAATTACAATTTTCACTGATTTACAGTGAGAAACAGAATTAGTAGTTAGAGAGAACTCGTAAGTTCTCTGAAAGTCTCTGAATCAATATTATCCGGGAAAATCTTAACCCTTCCGAAAAATAAAAACGATTCCCACTAAAGGAAAAATAGTTCCACCGCTAATAATCATAGCAGTTGATGCGTCGTTAAATTTGAAAAAACTTTATATTCGCCAATGACCATTACTGCACGGCAGTAATAGGACTTCCAGTGGGAGTAATGAGCATTATTACGCCGTAGGCAGTAATGAAACAGTACGGCGCATGTGCGCAGATTGGTAAATAATTCACGATTTTCCGTCCGGGTTGCCCACAAGAAATGTGATTTTTTAGCGAAGCCGAAGAAGAAAATAATTTACGACTCACGTAAAATAGCTGTTTGTTCAGATTGACGTTCTGCAACGTATCGAAAACTTTAGTGGCTCCTCTCTGAGCACTCTGGGCGCCCACGAGATTGGCCAGAACTTCGGGTAAATTGTTTAAAAATTGTCGGCGCGCTTCGCCCCGAGTTTTCAGCTTCTCCTCGTCCGTTCGAACAACAGTCGACGAGGCTATGTGACCGTTCGGCCACCAGGATTTCGTGAACAGCTGGATGTAGTAGTGCAGCATAGGCTCGGAAAATACCCAAGCGACCGAATCTCTGACTTGCCTGATAAAAACAATAATAGTACACAAATGCGTGGAATCAATTATTAGATCTAATTTTTTTTTTACGCATCAGAATGTTACCTATTGATTGTTCGACCGTAAGTGATCTGAACGAAAGTGATGAGCGATCGTCTGAGCCATCGGAATACACCTCGAAGATCGAAAACTTCTCCGAGAAGAGCGTACAACGGTTCGGCGATAGCATCTTTTCCGGGTCCCAAGAAGGCGTCGTTGCCTGGCCGACCGGCCTCGTTGTCGTCGAGTAGCAACGAGTAGTCCTCTTCCTCGTCCTTGTCTCGCGAATCTCCACTGCCCCCAGAATTCCTGGACAGAGTCAAATGTTTGTTTATTTATTTTTCATTCTTTTCAATCCGAGTTACGGAAAACGAATGATTTTGGACTCACGTTTTGAAAAGGGTCGATAACGAGAAACGCGATTTCTTCGGTGATGGAGCCGTGTGCTTGAGACGTTCCGAACTCGGACTCAGAAACGCATAGAGAGCTTCGCTCTGGTTCAACCTCTCGTCTTCCAGAACAAACTGCACCGTCAAGTGACAAATCGGAACGTAAGTATGATACGAAAAAACGATAAAGCTCGAAGTACCGACTTCTTGTTTCGTACTTGCTGTACACAAGTACTTTTTAGTACTTCAAGTACCAAGTACAAGTACTTTTCGAGTAGGCGCTCGCATTACGAATACTCGATGAGTAACATGACATCCTGTTTCTTTTAATATATGATTATCTGTGTAAACTGTTCAATAAGTATAATTTTAACGAGAAAATATTTTTAAAACATTATTCCTTAAGAAAACGACGGTCTCTTTTGGGTTTAAAAAAAAAATGTATACATCTTTAAAAAAATACGAGAAGGAACGAAAAGAGACCCTTTTTGTTTTCGTAAATGGAATTTTCATATGGATTTTTTTTTATTAAAAAGGTGAAAAATGCATTAAAAGTAGCCTCAAAACAGCGAATTGTGAAACCATAAGTAAATCACTTTGGACTTTTTTTAAAACCCTAGATAACGTTTAACGCTACGAACCTAATTGCGAAATGCACTTGAGAAAAACTTTAAGTAACAAAAAGTACTTGATACCTCAAGTACTGGTGATCCTTTGTACTTTGCACTTGAAGTAGTTTTTTTTGGTACTTTTCCAAGCTCTTTATACCATGTAAAAAATAAAATTAAAATAACCATGAAAATTTATAATACGTACATTGAGATATTTTTGTATCTGCATTTTAGCTTTCTCGAGTGAATTTCTGTCGGTTTTACCGAAGAATTTCAATGGCTGGGAGGGTAGTTCGAGGCTCCTTACGTTGGAGCACAGTTGGCGCAATTTTCTGTGAAGGTCCTGAAACTCGGGCAGTTTTCGGAACACGACCCAGCCGGTTGATATACTCTCAGCGTTGCCCTCGTCCTCGACCATGTGAACGACTAGAATAAACTGCGGCGGATCCCCGTTGTCCGGAGTTTCGGCGCTTTGAACATCGGCTCGCCATCGTCCCAAATGTTCGGCCCACATTTCCGTGTGCGTCAGATGTGCCTCGAGTTGCCGTTTCTCGCCCTGCAGCCACTCGACTTCTTTCGCGAGAATGCTCAGAACTCTGCTCTCCGGCTTGAGCGACGACCTCAGCGCTTGAAGAGCTTGCATCTTGTTGTTGAGCTTCTCTTGCAACTGATCGAGCTTGCTTCGCGCGTAGTTCGAGTGATCGCCGACGAGCAGCGACGGATTATCGGACAGCACACCCTCGACCAATTGACGATCCTCGGTTAGACCTGATTACAAAAATTTCAGAGTTCTCAACACAGCCCATCATACTTTGGTCATTGCAAAAGTTCCTACGAGCAGAGGCGCGTGTGACCGATCGCTAAAAAAAAATATGAATCGTTCATCGTCGTGAACCTAAGGCTTTTCTATAAGAGGCTGTGCGCTCAACAATAATGATTATAAGAAAATGCAAATAAAATGTACAGTGTAAAAAAACTTCTTTTGAAAAATAATGAACGGTTTTGAAAGCTTTTTTAAAATTTCACATTGTGCGTTGCAATTTTACCGTAAACTTTTTAATTAAGTTTTTTGTAAATTTCAGGCAAAAAATTTGTAATTTTAATATCTCGTATTTTTATTTTACAAAAAAAAGTATCTTAATGTTTAATTAATGCAAATAATGCAAGCAAATTTCAAGTTTCACTACATTATATTTACAATTTATTTCTAAAATGTACCCACTGTAAAAAAAAAATCGTATGAAATTTAATGTACTTGGAAGTTTTTATGCAAAAACTGGCATATTAAATTTCATATACAATTGTGATGAAAAATTAATGTTCAGTGTATTAGAAATATTGGGAATAACTTATTTTCAATTATTTGCTTTGATTTCAATCAAAAAGTATATTAATTTTTCATCATGATTGGACATTAGATGTAATGTACCAGTTTTTGGATGAATACTTCCAGTTTGGTAGATTGAATTTACATTTATTTTTCTTACAGTGTACAGACTATACGGTACTCGTAGCTGGGAAGAACCGTGCGCTCGTTAACGTAAAAAGATCAATTGTTAAGGGAAATGCTCGAGTAAATTTTTCACTTACTATCCTCTGGATTTGAGAGGGATACGGGCAGAATAATTCGTATTAGACTTGTCGAAGTTAATTATTCGTAACAGAATCGAGTTATTTTTTCGCAATAAATTGTCAGGAGTTTGCTCACCGTCCGCCCTTTCACTGAGAAGGGCTTGCTGCATTTTTTTGTATTGCTCGCTAACAAGAAAAGACGGATAATACTTTTCCTCCAATACTTTGACAACGTCCTCCTGAACTTCGTAAAATACATCGGGCCCTTTGTCACCGAGCAGAAAACTCTCCATTCTCTTGCGCACGTTTTTGTCAACTTTTATCTCAGCCGTCGGTGATCTTATGTAGGTGTAAAAAATTTCAGCACCCAATTGATGCCAGTGCGATCTGTCAGCTGCCCGCAATTCTTGCACCGCCGCCCAGTAGCCGATCAAACCTTGACTGGCCATCTGCTCCAAAAACTGCGTCAAATATCTTCGACCCGTTATGTTGTCGAGAATCGTTTGCAGAGGTAAAACTCGACATTCCGATGGTGCGGCTGGGTCGGCTATGTCACATTCCTGAAAATTAAAGCAAAGTGGTATTATTTACATTATTCAATAACAAATTTGTAGCACGGTAGACGTTACCGGTAGACACGCAAAGTCATTTCAGCGAACGAAAAATTCGCCGATGAAAAAAATGGAAAAAAATGCTCAAACAAAATATAGAAGCGGATGTAAAAAGTGAAAACGCATTTTCTGTAAATAAATAATAACATTAATAATAACAATAACAATAACAATAACAACAACAACAACAACAACAATAATAATAGTAATAATAATAATAATTTAATGGATTTCTTAATGTTTCACGAAGACGTTTGAACTTCAATTTCCGTATAATCTTTCACGTATCATAAATGTATCGCCTAAACACCAAAAACCATGTAATCGGTAGTCAACCGAAAACTATAAATCGCTTTCCAACTTCAATTTCAATTTCGATTACTCTTGTTCGAGGCGGTGATAAAAAAAATTAGGGCAACTAACTGTTGTGTTTTATGACGTGTCGTACCTGAATTGGATATCCATCCCATCCCAACGTTTGCATGTGACATTCGCAAGTGTTCTTGGCATAAGTCAACTGAGCAATGTATCTCTTGAGTTTTCTCGCCTGTGCGGTGTCGGATTTACCGAAAGTGTTGCTCTCGGGATCGAGACCCTGTGCCCTCTTGACATTTTGGACCGTCGTAGCCTGCATTATTTCCGTAACGATATTGTAACGTATGTGCTTGAGAACCTCGATATCCTTCGAACTTTTAATCATACGGATGAAGTCTTCGAACGACTCGGCGTACTCGTAAGTTTTTCTGTGCATAGCTTCGGCGAGCTGCTGTTGCTCGATGTACAAAAGAATCTTTTGATTTATGTAGTCGGGATCCGTTATAAGATCTATGGCAGGCTTAAGTACTGAAAAAGTTGAAACCAAAAATCCAATTCAGATTAAACGCTTTTTTTGCCCAGCATAAAATTATGAAAATCAATCGATTGGGACCGAACAAACGTATACGAATATGCTAATTATAATAATATACTAACGTTACAAATTATAATAATATACTACTGTATACAACTTAATAATATATGTTGTACAGCTGCTTGTTGTTATATTTGTTCTTCGTTCCAATTTTTAACAATCCTAGCGGTCCCCCAGGGGCCCCCCTGATTATTTTAAATCCCTCTGGAAGAGCCTGATTATTCTAAATCGCAATTGAGTCTCCCCTCCCAGGCCCTGAAAAATATTCTGGTACTACTCCGTAGGCCTTAGCGAGTTGCGCATAATAATGCATTGCACGATACGTTGTGCATTGTCATCGTCTTAAAAAAAAATGTATTTTTCGGCCGGAAGTAACGCCATACAAGAAACACGTCACTTCCGGTTCGAAAATCTTATTTTTCGACCAGAGATGACATCGCACATATTGCACACTAATAAATTTAAAAATGTTATCTACATGATTATGTACAAACAGATGTACAACATTCAATTTACTTTTACAAGTGATGACTTCGCGCAGAAGAAATTTGGCTGGCGAGAGGGAGTAGCTCCGCGGCAGAAAGAACATAATGCAGACCTCGCTGATTTTTCTCAAATATTCAAGCTCGCCCGTCCGAGACATTAGATGCGGCGACAGAATGAATACGGGATCTTCGCCTTCGGAGCTGTAAATTACCAAGAAAATATTTTGCCACTGCCCAAAAAAACTATATAATTAACAAAAAACTACAATCTTACGCCGCAGCCTGGGCAATTCTGATCTTCTCAAAGTGAAAGGTAACTTTGTTGACGATATTGCAAGCAACAAGTTTGGTTGTGTCGACTCGCGAAAGTCGCTCGTGAAGACTCTGTATAGCGCCCCATACATCCTGCTTCATGTTGACTATGATGCGATCCGGACAGAACGCCAGTTGGTTCAGCCAGGAGCCGACAAAGTCCCGAAAAGCCAAGTCCAGAAGGTTCTGCAGAGCACCGTCTACGGGACGCGTGAATATCACTGGATAGCGCTCCTGTCTCTTGCCGACCGACGATTTTGGCTCGTAGCCTTTCTGAAAAAATTGATCGATTACTTCACAGACGAAAAAAAAAATCTATGCAAAACGGTCAACAAGGTTGATTGGATAAAAATGAATAGATCCAAAATATATATATATTCTTATTCTTTTTTTCGTTAAATCTGTATCATTTTCATTCATTGTAAAAGGGCGTGTCCTGTAAATAAATAAATAATAATAATAATAATATGCAGAATATATATGGAATAGTTTAGAACTTCGAAGGCATCTCATTTAACATATTCAAAGAACAAGGAGATTTGGTAATCCGTAGCTACCAATAACTTGAGCTTGGTGATTAACATACAATTTGTTTTTGTAGGGTATATTGTAGGTCTTATAGGGTGCCTTCTTGAATGGAAATTTGCTTGCTATGCATTTTTTAAAGTTATGATTGTCCACTGATAATAGATTTTTTTTTAATTGGAGAATCTATCCTTCGCTACGAGTGACTTACGAGATGGAATTGTTAGAAGAAGAAATCAGTACCTGTTACTTACTTATTTATTTATTTATCTGAATAGATCCAAATAATTATTCCTGTTGAACAACAGGAATAACTATTTTACAAATGATATAATAGTCTGTTTATTATAGCGTAAGATAATATAATTAATACTATACAATTAGCATTCCAGAGAGATAATTGTACTTAATATTTTGGTGACAAAAGTAGATTTTGAAATTTTAATAAAAACGTGTTCAGAATGTTCAAAAGCATTGTAAAATCATATTTAGAAAAAATATTCCGACGTTTGTGTGTGTATGTGTACAAATCAAATGCAAAAAACTCAACCACTTATACTCGAAAATGCCCAGACGGATCAAGCTGAAATTTCATATGTAATAGGCATGGTTAATATTCAAAGTTTTTTCAACTTTTTTTTCTGTTATATCTCTACCAATGTTACATAAATAAATAAATGAAAAGAACATTTATCGGAGCAGATTTGTGTCAAAACTGAACCCCAAAATGACAGCAGACTGGAGTATAAAAACGCCTATGATTTAATATTTTCAGATTTAACCTGACGGAGCAGAACTAGATTCGGGATTGCAGCTCATAGTTATAAATATGTTCCTTTAAACTTTTAGCCTTTGTATAACCAACGGATTATACGAAGGTTACAAGTTCAAAGGATTATAGTTATAACTTTGAGGTGTGTCTTCAATGCAGTTTCTGGTCTGCTCTGCTCAGTTCTGTCAAAGTGAACAAATTTATGTTTATTATTATTAAACCTTACAGAAAAGAAATGTAACTCTGATAAAATTTGCATCGTGTTACTACCTGAATTACGTTTTCTTTTTCCTTATAAATCCATATAAATTTGTGTGAACATTTCAGTTAATTTCAAATTTAAAAAGAACACTAATTATATTTGAGAAATTGTGCTTGCTCGTTCTCAATTTTTGTTAACTTTGTGACACACTACGACTCATCGTCAGTCACAACTGTTGTCTGTATATTGCATTTTTATGGCTATATGAAAAGGGAAATAGATAAGAACTTAAAAAACAAAAAAATTGTAATAACATAATATTGACGAACCATAAGCATAGCGCGAAAAGCGTCCATCTCGGCGGTCGTCTTGGTGGTGCCGGCTCCGGTCTGGTGCCTCGGCGACAGCGCTATGTGTATCAGGATGATCACCGAGGGTCCGAGAAAACAGCAAGAGGCTGTCAGTAATCCGAAAATAATAAGCCAAACGAGAACGTTCCAGTTGAACAGTAGATAAACGCCGATTAACCCGAATATTCCAAGGGACAGTATCTTGTGACGACTCTTCTTCACGAATGTCGTCATGTCGTTGCTCGTTCCGTTCATCTTGATTTCCTCTTTCATTCACTTTATTGTTCGCAATATTCTACCGAGGTTCACCATCGCGTTTCGCGCTTGTCAACCGAGAGTCGTCAATCGCGAGTCTCGTTCGAGCTGACATCGCTCTTCGTTTGCTAAAATTTTTGCGAGGCGTTGACCGGGTGATCGCGACGAGAAAGTTGCACTGGCAAATCGGTTCGATTAGTTTATCACAATAGGCGAGTCGAATGCAATTATTATTATTCTTTTAACAAACATTTCAATAATTTTTCCGTGGACAATTGTCAGAGGTGTCGGTGTTGGTTAATGAGAGACTACTGATCGCCACAGTCGATAGCACACGTCTGTCGCGCCACTATCGCGCGCATGCGCGGGCCAACCGACTGCGGTCGAGCAACATGTACCGCGTGTTCCTTAATTCATCCGTTTTGTTGTCACTGGGATTCATTGGGTGACCGACAGTTCACCGAATGCCAACATTACAGTAATGTCTACAGGCTTTAGACGTTATTTAAAATCCTGATTAGAAGAAAATCCACATGACGAATGCACTTGCAAAGATTTTAAATCTGTTGCATTATAACTGAATGAATAAAAATAATTTTAAAAACTTGTAATGTTTTTGTCTACTGTCTCACTTCAACGAGATGTACCTTTACGGAATGTTCTTCGGACTGTCATTATTACATTCGGGCTATAATTATTAATTAATTAATTAATAATGAATTAAAAATAATTAAACACCTCGTGTAAACCGAGTGTATGTACTTTAAACCTTGGATTTTTTAAAATGCGCGTCCAGTCAGTCTTTGCAATGTAACACAATTTTCTAACAGTACATCTCGACTGCAGTAATTTCGATACAGTATTTCGATACGCTGAAATGGTCGGTAAAGAGAGCATGGTCGGGAATGGGGACATTTACCGTCGGCCATGCGCATACATGCATTTTCCAAAGGTACAACGATTCGTCGAGCGATGTCGGTGAATGCTAACTCGGCCGCGAAATTGTTGCAGCAATCACGCGCCCATCTCTGAAGACGATAGCCTCGTTGCCAGGCAACGCCTCAGTCTGCACCTTGAAGGAAAAAAAAAACAAGAGCAGTCTTTACGTTGGTACGACATTCAAAATTGTTTACGTGTATCGAACGCTGTTCAAAACTGTAAGTTAACCTCGTTCCCTCCGCGATAAAGAACGTTCGGCAATCCGTCTCGATAGTCGAAAGTAAAATTCGCTACGACACGATAGTTTTTGTTTCTCCTAAAATGCCTCTTCGACAATCGCGTTCTCTTGTCACATCGTTTCACCCAACAAATGGAACGTCTTAAATATGTCGAACGCAACTGACAACAAACACCCAACAAGTAGCAACAGTTGAGCGTTCAAGTGTGGACGAGAGTTTTTCTCGTCGTTATTACCGCACCGTTTGTGGATTACCGAGAAACGACGAAGCATCTCGTTCGAGCGCGCAGAGCAGGCGAATTATGGAAGAATTCGTTAAATGAAACATCACTACGACCCGCAGTCGCTCGTTCGGATCTCCGAAGAAAAAATTTTACGGTAAAGATGAACGTCGACGACGAGTACAATGTAGCCGCGCGTTACCGGACTATCCGAAAACACTTGGATAGTTTGGGTTACAGACAGGCGCTTTCCCTCGACGCTCTTCCACTCATAGAAAAACTACTGGCCGATCTTATCCAGACGACCGACAGCCTCAAGCACTTCAAGGAAGTGGCGCACAACAACATCGAGGTACGCCGTTTAACTGTTTCCTTCGAGACACTACGTATATGTATATGCTGCATTAAGGCACGGAGGGTGCGTTTCTTAATGCAGTTCTGTTCTGTTTGGATACATTCAGAAATATTTTAGATTCATGAACATCTCTATACAAGCTGAAATGGGTCTTCTTATATTCTAGTCTGCTCTTGGTTCCGGGTTTAGTTCTTACACATATCTGCTCTGATAGACGTTCTTTTATTATCATGCTGTTTTACTCTGTTCTGCTTTGTTTGGCTTCATCCTGAAATGTTCGAGATTTATCAACGGATGCGTTCTTGAATGCAGTTCTGCTCTCGGTGGCTGAATCCAGAAATATTGCAGATGATTTATCCGCACATGTACCGAGTTGTATCTCTGATAAGCATTCTTTTCCCATCAAAAAAGTATTCAAGGTGTGTTCTTGAATGCAGTTCTGCTCTGTTCGGCTCTGTCCAGAAATATGCTAAATGTAATCACAGATCCGTTCTTGAATGCAGTTCTGCTCTGTTCGGCAAAATGCAGAAAAATTCCAAATGTATTTCGCGGGTATACATGCATGCTGAAACGGGTGTTCTGATATTCTTGTCTGCTCTCAGTTCAGGGGTTACATTTCACACAAATCTACCACAAGCATTCCTTTGTTATCAAAACAGATGAAATGTTTACCATGGAAAGAACCCGATGTTCTGTTTTATTATAATTTAACAAACCACTGGCAATGAATGCTAAAAAATAAAAAAACGCATAGTTGAGGAGATCTGCATTCAAGAACTGACCCCACATGTATAAGTAGCTGAAATAGGCGTTCTTATATTCCAGTCTGCATATACTTCTGGGTTTATTTTCTCACAAATCTGCTCCGATAAGCGTTCTTTTGTTATCAAAATGATCAAAATGTATCCTAGGAAAAGAATCGGACGTACCATTGGCAATTTGAAAAACCCACTAGCAGTGGGCTGTAAAAAATAAAAGAACGCATCACTGGACAGATCTGCATTCAAGAACGCACCCAAAGCTTCCTTAGACTTTTCAGACTTTCAATTGTTTGTCACTCGCGTATCGTCCGATACCAGTTCAGTTTTATCATCGGTTGGACTTGTATATAAATTAAAATATCGATCAATGACGTTAACTGCTTTATTTTGTTTTTTTCTTCTTTACTAATTTTTTAATTTATCTGCTCCGAATGGACATGGTCGCAGGCTTGTAGCCAGTTGCAGCTTTCCATCGACCCGTACAAATGCGACAATGCAAGGTTAGTGCAGGAGTGCAATCAACTGCACTTGGATCTCATAGAAGCGAAGGAATCTCATCAGCGACAGATCAAAGATTGGAAGAGAAAAATTTACAACTTGGAGAGCGAGTGCGGCGACTTGCAGTCGGCTTCTTCCAGAAATTTGAAGAGGATCAAAGAGCTCGAAACTGAGTCGTCGCTGAAGAGCAAGAGGATACAGGAGCTTCTGGGGAAATGCTGCAAACCCCTCATTAACAACGTTGGACTTGGTAAAACAACATTTTTGTGCTAACATTTTCATTTACAATCCATTGGATATTATTTAATTATTTGTTTATTTACTTACGTGCTCACTCACTTACTTATATATTTATTTATTCACGGGTAAAAGATAAAAGAACTTTTTCAAAGAACACACAGATTAAAATAAATCGCGTGACTAAAATTAAAAGAACGTATTTTTCGTGTATAAGGATATAAAAAACTTCTGGTTTTAGTCACGCGATATAGTTTCGTGGTATTACTTGAATTATTTAAAAAATGTTTATCTTGTTACAGCATCCAAAAAACGTCCTGCTTATCCGTTGAGAAGACCGTCCCTGGAGGCTGAACCTTTGCCAAAAGTCAAAAGCAATTCTTCCCTGCCGAGTCTCAACAAAGTCGAGCCGAGCGTCGTCGATTTATTGACAATGGCGGATCGTAAAATGAATGGATTGAATCAGGAAGTATCGAGACTGAAGGGAGAGCTGGACCTACAGGTAGACAGCGTTTATACGCTGAAGGCACAGGTAGATGGAGAATAATTACAGTCAGCCTGCTCAAGAAGCATAGTCCTTACTCGGACAAATTAACAACATTCATGATGCAATAAAGTGCTTGCGCATCTATCGCTTCTCTCCCGTAAAAATTTCTCCTCAGAAGATTTATCCCGAAATCTAATAAAAATGTTATCTCTCTATCCGTATCAAATATGAACGGGATTTTTTCGTGGTTTCATGAACGAGCTTGAATTTATAAAAAAAAAAAAAAACTCATAAATACCGCGGATTAAATGAAGTGTGCCTTTAATTTTCGTTGCCGAGTTAATATCAACTCAATAATATCAGAAACAGTCGTAAATGTATTTCGATGAAACATGCAATTAAAAGCATTTCAAAATTCATGTCACTTTGTTTCAGAAGTGTTGAGAGATTAAGTATGTTTCTGGAATATTTGAGAAACGTTCCATTAGAATATTTTGCTAGAATATTTCAAAATATTATTTTCATACATTTCAGAAATATATCATACGATTTGAAACACTGAAAATATCTCTAAAATTATTTCAAAATATTGCATGCTATGCAAATTATTGCATAGGTGAGTACAGTAGTTTGCTCCTACAAAGCGTTTGCTGTCCCGGAACTTACCGGCACACATAAATCCATGACTCCTCCACCTGTGACCATTCCCTATGTTTCCTGAAGCAAAATGTCTCACATTTAAACCACACGCCCTAACGGATATTAATATTAATTGTATATAAAAAAAAATGTTCGACAGTTGGCCATGAAGGAAAAGGAGATACTGAGAATGAAAAAAATGTTGGAAGGCGGCCGTCCCTACAGCGCAGTTTCACGAGACTGTTCGTGCAAGAAGAGCGATCAATGCTGCGACCGCGACGGACACGAGAAAGTCTCCGATCATCACAGCGTTTGTCACAAGATTTCCGATACCGCGAACTTGAGAATCTTGCAACAAGTTAAAGCCGATCTCGAGCAACAATTGAGAGGTGCGCGAGCCTCAGCTCGACTTTACGAATAATTTACTATCGACCTCTGTACTGGAATTTGTATAAAATAATATTTAAAAAAAAATGTTACACCAGAGGCTTTGGACAAACAACATGATGCCATGTCTCAGGCGATGAAGCTCGCCGAACGTAACGAAGAGTTGGAGAAAGAGTTGCGCGACATAGATCACATCGCATTGGCGGTTGAGGCGGATTGCAATTCAGCGGTGAAAGAGAATAATAAGCGTGTGAGCCAGCTGCAGGTACGTGTTTGATCCTCTCGATTGCTGTCTCTGAATTTGCGTTTAACGATTGAAGAAAGCGCGATTTGCAGCATTTTAATGAATCTTTTGCAGGAAAAATTAGAAAGTGTTATGACCCAAGTTCACGTGCTAGAAGGCGAGTTGATGGTCGAGCGTAGATCTGGACAGGAATTGCGTGCCGATTTGGAAGGGGCACGACTGGAAAATCGTAATCTTCAACGCAAGCTCGAATCGACCTTGGACGAGAAGAAACACATGACCGATCGAATTAATGAATTGACTGTGATCGGTAATGATTTTTTTTTCTCTTTGCAACAAAACGATCCAAGCGTAAATGTTAAGAGCGACAAACTTCGATTAGAACAAAGTTTGAACGTCGAGGTCGGGAGGGTGTCGAGCGATAATGAAAATTTGAAACGAGAAATCGTGCGACTGGATTGCGCGAACAACCAGTTGAAGAAGAAAATTCAGAGCGCCGAGGTATCGCAGAGTGTCAAGGAAGATTTGAAAAGGGTGAAGGAGAAGGGAGAAAAGAACGATAGAAATACAGGAAAAATGTTGACGAAGAAAAAATCGGGTACAAAATCTGTGATCCATTTGTGTGATGTAATTCATTTATGCGGGCTTTTGAATCTTCGAAAAAATATGCGAAATAATTGCGGAACGTTTGATCGTGTGCCTTTGCTTTTTCATGCAGCTTCTCGAGGACAGCGACGATCCTTCTCACCGCCGGTCCACGAGAAGCAAACCGAAACTTCAAGACGCTATGGCGGCACGAGGGACGACGAAGTTACGAGAGATTCGAACATCGAAACCACGAGGATACAGAAACTGAATAGCGACAATGCCGCGAAGATTAATCAGCTTCAGCAGACGATCGATCAAGTTCAAAAGGATCGTGATTATTACAAAAATGAGTACAACAGGCTACGGGAACAGAGCGTGAAAAATTCCGAAGCTAACAATGTAAGCTGTAGATGGTTTTGCGAGAACTGATAAATTTTAAACTCGTAACTGACTAATTTATGGTCTTCAAATTTGATGACTAATTTATTATGTAATTTATTATGAATGGCCTAACACTGTACAATGTTTGGTATTACATTCGGTGAAAATTGATCTAATCGTTTAAATTTTATGAGATTAAAATTTGTTACATTTTTTTTTAATTTGTATTTTCCGTTTGACACGAGTTTATGCATCAAATGTGGTTCTGAGACTAAAACAATTTGGAGATTCGTCAGCAGTGGTGAAAAATACATAAAACAGTCTCAAAATGTCACATAACACAAATTTCAATTCGCGATTTTCTGCAACAAATTCTACTCTAAATTTCCCTTCAATTTCAATTTTATGAAATGTCGACATTTTTTTATAGTATGGTGGACATATGTTTCCTCATTTATTACAATTTTGCGCATCAAAATGAATAAAAATCGATCAACTAACTTTCTCTACAAAAAACCTATACGCAAAATTGTAATAAATGACGAAGCGATGTGCATAAAACCGCATTTCCTTTACCGATTATAAGTAAAAAAAAAATCCTTTACCGATTTTAAACAGGCCGAGCTGTGGGGCCAGGTCTGCGAACTACGACGTCAGCTGCTCGACAAAGAGCACGCAGTGCTCGATTTGCAACGTGAGAAGAAAGAGCTTTGCAGGGAAAAGTTCGAATTGGAGTTGCGTCTGCAGTCATCGAAATCGGAGCGGAGAAGCGCGTTTCATCCGTGCGGTCAGTGTCGGCCGATCGACGGTTGCTCCTGCTCTGCACCCGCGCCTTTAGCCGGCGGTGATTCCAGAGCATCTACGGTAAATATACGTGACTCTATCTCCGAGAATTCTCGTCGAGATCGGAGGTAACCAACGATGAATTGACGTTGATTTTTTACAGGCGATGGTGGAGCGTCTGGAGCGTGAACGAGCCGCGGCTCTGGCCGACGTCGATAGGCTGATGCAAGAGCGAGATTCTCTCCGCGAGAGGCTGAAGGTAAAACCCGCATTTATCCGCTGCTTGAATAGTATTTTTTTTTTTTTTTGCATTTTCGAAATAAACTCGAAAATGCAAAAAAATGCTCGAACTACGTAATAATGTGAGAGAAAAAAATCTAACGATAATGAAAAATCGTACAAAACAGTTAAATTATCATGAATACCTTCCGATTGTTATGAATACTTTCTAATCTATACCTTTTTGATACTATTTGTGCATGCAAACACGAACGGTGTTATCGTTGATTGGGTATTGGGATATCGTCCGGTTAGCTCGCCGTGGAAGCTCATAAGTTCGAGCAGCGGAGGCTGAGGGAAAGCCTGTGTGACGTAGAAAATCGTTTGAAAAAATTAGAACGAGAAAGGCAAGATCTTTTGGTTGCGCAGGGAACGAACAGAGCGACGATAGACGGTTTCGAAGATCAACTGGAGGACTTGAGGGATGAATTGCGAAGAACTAAACAAGAGCTCTCGACGCAGCGTACACAGTACTTTCAACTTAGGTGCGACATCGGTTTTTTTTTTATTTATTTTTTTCACTTCGCATTAAAATCGGCAACGGCTTTTTCTCAATGTTGTAATTCATTTTTCAGGACATTGCAGAATCAAGCAGATCAAGCGCTGGGCGATGTTCAAGGCCAGCTCAATCATTCCGAGTCCGAATTGTACAAAGCCATGGATCGCAACAGGCTTCTCGAACAGCAACGACTGCAGCTAGATGACGAAGTGAAGGAGTTGAAGCAACAGATTAGCACGCTCCGCGGAAACATGAGTCGAGGGGATCAGGAAAAAGATCAGTTGCTGGTAAAACTGCTTACTCTGAATACATGTTTTTCATGATTTCATTCCAATGGAATAAAACCCTTTTTTGCTATGGAACCAACGTTTCATGCCTCGTTTCTTGGCACCCGGTAATTAACAATCGAAGCTTAGTATTTACAGATCGAGCATTAAGTTTTTGTAAATTTTACAAAATTATTAAATATTCGGCCGGTGAGAGTTGTACTTGCTCGAACGTCGAAACGAAATAATCGTCCGCCCGCCAGAGGGTTCATAAACGAACAGATTATTGATAGAAAGGTAAAGGTAATTAACACGCCGCGCGAAAATATTAGTCGGGCATCAAGAAAAAGATCGTTTACCGGTAAAACTGTCTACCCCGAATTTAAAAAACGTGTTTTTTCTGTGTTTCGGAACATTCTGAACACTTTTTCATAAAAATCTCGAAACTTTATTTTTCACCAAAATAAAGCTTCTATGAGAAAGCAAAAATGATTTTATTCTATTGAAGCAAACTTTTCATATCGCATTTCTTAGCACTCGGTATCGAACAATCGAAACTCAGTATTTACAGATCGATAGTGTGAGTCTTCGTACATTTTGCAAAAATATTACTAATCGTCCGCCCGGCAGAGTATTCATAAGTGAACGGATTATTAATGGAAAGGTAAAAAAAAGTACTAAAACTTACTTTCTGTTGCAGGTGGATCTGGAAGATAAGAATGGACGAATCGCGACGCTGGAGCGCGAGTTGAAAGCCAAGGAGCAAGAGGTATCGAGAGCGGATCAACAATCGCAGGAGCTTCAGCACAAGTATCAGTGAGTACTCGGTGTGTGTATATGTGTGTGTTTATCTACAAAGTTTCACACAATAATCTATGCATACGTAAAAAAAAAATCTTATCGATACGACATACTTTTAATGCTTATGACGATATTTACAGAGTTTATGAACAGAGTGTGTGATGCAGGCACTTTAGACGATCAAACAATAAATAGGAGACGATGTCGCGCACTAATATCGATGAATCACCAAAGTTCGTCGAGTCGACGTGTAGTTGAGTCTTGTGATTCGCGACACTCGCGCTTCGTGACTCAACGGCAAAGAGAGATCACCTAAAAAGTTTATAGACTTTGCTCGGTCGTTCAAGGATTTCGTCAATCTCACTGTTGGTGGCTGGCAGCCACCGTTGAAGAGCTAGAGATGTGGAAATACCGGTATTTTGAAATTTCATAAAAACACCCTAAAAATACCGTATTTGTGACGTAATTTTTTTCTCAACATTTGTTGTTGTGAAAATATGGTCACGAAAGTTCCTCGTAAATTTACTACAACAAGTGGAGAAGATCATCGATCTAGATGTGAAATTACCGGTCACACGTTGTGGTAAATTTACCATCAAAACGTTTAAAATCTACCTATTTGAACGTGACATCACCGTTTGAAAAATGGTAAACTTCACTCACGTAGTTGTGAAATCATCGGTAAAAACATTTTTTTGGAAAGATTCCCGTAACATTTGTCGAAAACTCCCGGTGTATCGGTGAGGTTTAAATAAATATGGTTTTATTGCCAATCTAGTAATTTTCAAATTGGTCACGTATCGTATTTGTACGGTAAAAATACGGTAAAATCCACATCTCTAATTGGAGCTCAAAATATTTCAACGTTCGAAATCTTAGCGCTCTCGGCAATCCTCTCGCAGCCCGGACGACCCGTTTCTCAACAAAGCGAGATCACTTCAAAAGTTTACAGAACTTCACCCGGTCGTTCAAGAATTTCGCTAATCTCACCCTCGGCAGCCATCGTCGGAGCTCAAAACATTGTTTTCGACGTCGAAGATCTCGGCGCTCTCGCCCGGACGATGCGCTTCTCAACGGCGAAGCGCCATCACTTCAGAAGTTTACAGACTTGACCCTGTCGTTCAAGAATTTCGCTAATCGCACCGTCGGCGGTTGACAGACACCGTTGGAGCTCAAGACATTGTTTTCGACGTCGGAGATCTCGGCGCTCTCGCCGATCCTCTTGTAGCCCGGACGACACTCACACCTCACGCCGGGTCTCTTCGGCCGTCCGGCTTGCCAGATTCCGTCCTTCGGAGTTCGCTGCGCGACGAGCCACTCGCCCTGCGTGCAGGGTCCCTGAGTGTAAAGCTTGTAGCATGTCCGGTTTATCATTAC
Organism: Amblyjoppa proteus; assembly: GCA_963922035.1. Taxonomy (NCBI): domain Eukaryota; kingdom Metazoa; phylum Arthropoda; class Insecta; order Hymenoptera; family Ichneumonidae; genus Amblyjoppa; species Amblyjoppa proteus. The sequence goes on along the minus strand of OY998232.1, from coordinate 6,560,382 downwards.
CATGCCCGGCGTGTTCTCGCAACTGTCGTTCTCCTCCTCGGAGCACTTGCCGGAATTCTCGAGGGCGTTCGTGCAACCGCACAGGCCGTTGTAGCCGATGCCGTCGAGCGACGGTCGCACGTTGTGATCGTAGAGAACGATCTGCCCGCTCGGACAGGGACCTCTCGAGCCGATCCTGTAGCAGGTTCTCTCCCGTGGAAAGTACAATCTTCCGCGCTTGCACGGCACGGGAACGCACGTCGTCGAGTTTACGAGCATGTTGCCGAGGTCGCAGGGACCTCGAGTGTGAACGCGATAGCAGAGACCGTTCGAGTAAGGCACGTGACCGGGCTTGCAGGTGCACTTGCCACGAACGAACTCGTCCCGCGCCTCGTTCTCGGACGTCACGACGAAGTGCTGGCCCGGTCTGCACGGTCCGATTCCACCTAACGGATAGCACATCCTCGTTTTTTCGTCGTAGTGCGGCAAGCCCGGATCACAACCGCACGAACCACCCGGCAAGAAGAGCTCGCCGGGCTCGGTGCAAGGCCCACGAGTGTAGTGCTCGTGGCAGCCACCTCCGGCCCCCGGCCAGTGATATCTTCCGAGCTCTCCCTCGGTCGAACAGGAACACACTGCCAAACCGTCGTCACCGACCACCAGGAGCTCGCCGCGCGGACACGGTCCTCTTGTCAGCTTCGGGTAACACTTCTCGCCGCGCGGCCAATAGACCTCCCCTCGCTCCGGACAAACTTCGGGCTCCTGGCAGACGCCCCATCGCCTTTTCGAACTGCGGGAGAAGAATCAGTCGGTTATTCGTGACGATACTATAGTCATTTTTTTTTAAGTAGCTATGTCGCTTCGCGCTGATTTCGCACCAGTTCAAGAAAAATAAGAATTGCCAGTACTTCTCGATGGTATGAAAATTAAAAAAAATTCATTCATATTAAAGGTACTGAAAAGATTAATTTTGCATAATAATAATTCCAAAATGTTATTAACAAATTAATCAAATTAATTGTTTAACGAATTACCCGGCAACGAAACTTTTTTTTTAATGCAAATGATTCGTTAATTTTTCTGAGTACGTATGAATTTTTCTCAGATTTTTCAATTAGTTTTGTGTTTTTCACACATTTTTTCCATATAAAAAAAAATCAAAGCTAATTGAAAATTCTGACAAAATTCATACGTGTTCAGAACAATGATCGAATCATTTTCAGATAAAATAAAAGTTTCGTTGGCGGGTTATTTATTAAACAATTAATTTTTTCATTAACTTGTTATTAACATTTTGGAATTATGTTTATGCAAAATTAATCTTTTTAGCACCTTTAGTATTTTTTTCATATTCTAACATATAAAGAAAGGTTTAAGAAGCATTTAGAGATGTCAATTCGGAACGAAACTATAGCAAGTGTTTGTAAAAAAAAAAATACTAAAAAATAAATTGGGACGCGAATATACTGCTGAATTGGCTTTACACTATGATTATACGTACTCGATACTTTCCGCTGATTTTTGACTATCGATGTAATTACAATGCTATGAAATTTCATTCCATCCCGGGACATTATGTAGCATAGATTTCAGAAACGGATTTTAACTACTTAAATTTGTAATTAACTCGTGAATCTTTTTTTTCATAGTCCAACACACGAAAAAAGAAACAAAAGAAAGAGATGTTAATAGTTTACTTTTTTAAACATGTTTTATAAGTACTTCGCACTATCAGTAATTTCTTCTTTTTTTTTTATTCGCACGAAAAGTTTCGCGTTACCTGAAACTGTCGGGAGTCTCGGGAACCGGTGCAAAGTATTGTCCCCGATCGCACGAAGCCCTCGTGAATATCGGATGACAAAGGGCGTCCCTCGGCGACTGTGCAGTTCCCGGTGGGCATCTGCACTCCGCAACTGTACCACCTCCTCCCGCGGCGGGTCCCAATTCCATCGTTTCCGGACAGGGTGCACCGATCTGTGTCGGTAGTACGTAAAAAAAAAAAGACAAGAAAAAAAATGTAAATTTAATTCTATTCGCAATTCGTCTCGCGTTTAACCCGATTTACGAAAATACACTTTCGCTCGGTACACGCGTGTGGTCGATGGTGGGGAGGACATTCAAAAACTCGTCTTAAATTTCCTCACATCTATTTGCGTTCCTCCGTTTAAATGTAAATTTCTATTTGCTTGCCTGGAATATTTTGTAACATTGTCCGTCGGCCGGCCAGTAGAGCAATTGCCAACCCCGTGGCTGCGCCGCGCAAGGGTTGCTCGAGGGGTTCGCCCACGGCGGTGGCACCACAGCGGTTTTGGCATCCGCGACCAGAAGCAACCAGAGAATGCTGCCTAAGAAAGTCTGCATCGTACTGAAATACGCAAAGAAAAATTTATATTAAAAATAGGCAATTAGACACTATTTTTTTTACTCGATTGTTCCTATTTGTTTATTTATTTGTCATTTGTTGGAACCTCAATAGACATTCTTTATTTATTTACTCTTCTGCTAAAGTATTTACTATTAACGACCAAATGTTTAATCGTCAATCGCAATTCCTCTCTCAATCGAATTGAAAGGGGAATTGCGAACACTTCTCTATTGAAAAAAAAAAAATACGACGTTTAGCGAATCACTTAATACGAAACTCCAGTTAATGTGAGCTAATGAAACATTAAAAAATAAATAATAACTGAATAAATAGTTTATCAGGATTTGTACTCATAAAATTTTACCTATCATCGCGTGTCCTGGCGTTGAAATTGTTCATTCGACGTAACGACACAGACTGTTACAGCGAAGACAATTAACAGGGTACGTACTGGAGGGACGATTATAGAATAATACGTGCAAGTTCTAATAACACATTGCCGTTGCAGACGTATTATTTTAGTGAGTTGTACGCACGAGTTTTAGCCACGAGAAATTCGCGTCGACGAGTGAAACGGCAAAACGTCGGCTCGACCGAGACAGATACCTCATCGCGGTTCTAACACGCAAAAAAATTATATATATATATAAATGCTCGTGCAATGTGACAAAAGCGAGGAGGCTCGCTCACGCTCGGTGGACGACTGAAAAATAAAATGACCATATACTTTCACTGGTTTCGCTATGGCAATGGCATTGTCCCTGGCGGCAGGGATGGAATGACGACATGCATACGAAATAACGAGATTGCCCCCCCTTAAGTCGGAGACCACGCGCGTCCCTCCCACCGAACGTCGAAATTAATATCCTTTTTTTTAAACTTGTATTCTCCCAGCGCACACATTCGGACTTTTTTTTTCAAATGTGATTTCTTTCGATGTTTTGGAACATTCTGAAGACACGTTTTTATTAAAATGTCGCAATTTTTTTATTCAGTAATTCAAAGCTTCTATGAGCAAGCTATGAGGAAATGATTTTATTCCATTGGAACAAACTTTTTCGTACCTCGTTTCTTGGTACTCGGTAACGAACAATCGAGGATCATTTATTACCGATCGATCGTTAAGTTTTTTTTGTAAATTTGTGGAAATCATTTCAGAAATATTTTCAAGCTTTGAAATCTTACGAAATATTTCTGATATATATATGAAATTGATATTTTGAAATATTCTATGTAAATATTTCAATGGAATGTTTCTCGAATGGTTACAAAAATTTTGAAATATTTTTTGTTTCATCGTTCATCGAAACATTTTTTATTTGAAACTTGAAATATTTTAAAAACATTACACAAATTTTTTTTTGCTGTTGGTAAAATATTTAAAATATTAAGAAAACAAGTATTTTGATGCTATGTGGATGAGAGCCATATCTGCTTCAACGTTGCTTTCGCTATGGCAATGGAATTGTCCCTGGCAGTAGGGATGAGATTACAACATGCATACGAAATAACGAGACTGTCCGCCTTAAGGTAGTCCTCGCGAATCGTGTTCACTTCGTATAAGTTTCAGAGCTACCTTAAGCCGGACACTACTCGCGTCCATCCCACCGAGCGACAAAATAAATATACGGGAGCGTAACTGCGCGAATCGCTGTATTCGCGCAGTTACGCTCCCCCAGCAATTATAATTTCCTGTTGGCGATGGAAGGGCTAATTTCCCACTCGTCCGTGTGCAAACGGATTCGCAGAGATCGATGTTGATGATGCGATTTATCACTGTATGGAAAAACCATGCAGATGTAATTATGGGCTCTCGCTAACGATTTTTTCTTCTTCTGTCGCAGGTAATTTAATTGGGAAAAGCCACGAGTGCCGGCGCGCCTCGCTCGTCGGATTAACAACCGGTGTGTAATTTCGAGCACGGCGTCGACGGACTTAGATTCGAAGCGAGGAAGTCGTGCTGTGTCTTTTTCACTGTACAATTTACACACATCGGGGTGAATGACTCTTCACAGGGAAATTAATGATCCGTGAATATTCATCGGCTTCCGATTTGCATCGAAGCTCGATGTCTGGATGGCGGACAAGAGACTTTATCGAGTAAAATGGCATTATTACGGAACTGGGCAGTACTTGAAGTACCGGGTACTCGTTTAGTACTTCAAGTACACACTTGAAACACACAAGTACTTTTTAGTATTTCAAGTATTTCAAGTACTTTTTTACGATTTCAAGTACCAAGTACAAGTATTTTTTTATTACACACTCGCACTAAGGATACTCGATGAGTAGTATGACATCCTATTTTTATTAATAAGTGTGTGTAAACTTTTCAGTCAGTACAATTTTAACGAGAATATATTTAAATAGCCTCAGACCGAAGAATTACGAAAATTTCAGTTAGCGATTTTTTTAACAACAAGTAAGCCATGTGCAAGTTACTTTGCACATTTTTTTTAAAGCCTAAATAATACTTAACGCTGCGAACCTAATTACGAAAAGTACTTGGAAAAAGTACTTGAGAAATACTTCAAGTACGAAAAAAAGTATTTGACAAGTCAAGTTCTTGTGATAATTTGCACTTAGTACTTGAAATATTTTTTCGCTCTGCATTATTCTAATGCAATTCGTTGACAAAGTAACGGAATGCGGATATAAATAACCGTCCGGGATTTACACGGATCTTGAGAGGGCAGAGACTGGCCTTCGGCGGCGAAGGTCACTGCAAGTGAAAGTATAAGTGCTCCGTCGGGACGGCTTCGAGGAGAACCGAATCGTTCGAATGCCCGAAACAGCGGGTGACACGGAAAACTGGACCTGTTTATTAGTAACACGAAACTGTGAGATTTTGATATTTCGCGAATCGTTTTACTCCGATAAGCGGGCGGTTGAAAAAATCGTTGCCGATTGTGACAGAGGTGCATTGGGAATGATTGTTTCGCATCGCGAAATACGGGATTCGGTTGCGAAAGGGAAATACACTGGGAGGCATTAGCGGGAAGTGCTGCCGCAGGGATTCTACAGTGTTAGCCGCAAAAATGCGTTACGCAATCGGTTAATTACGGGCCAGGCCGGTGGAATATCTGCGTCGGCAGAGACTTACGTCATTACTTTCACGTTGCGCCTCGTTTTTTTTATTCGGTCAGATAATCCGATGACGGGATCGCGCCCGGAATCTCGTATATGATCGAACAGTGCCGCAGTCTCTTTTTTCTCTCCCCGACTACCGTCGATTATGATAGTTTCAGACTCGTTCAGCTATTTCTCATATTCTGTCGAGACTTGTGGTTGGATTTTATTTTCTTCTTTCAACGATTCGTTAATGAATTCCGATGCAGTTGTCCTTTTACGAAAATGTTAAAAAATTTTCGCCCGGAATAAAAATTCATGAGAGACGAAATATAATTATAATCAACTTTTTAGTTGCCATTGCATCAGAAGTTTGATTTTATTTTTTCTAGATAGACTGCTTCTTTTCGTAAAAGAATATTGCTGGTAGGGAACATAATTCAATTTCGATGCTCAGAAAAAAGTGTCGTATCGAAAGGGTCAAGAAGTCATAGCAATTTCGATTATTCTTCTCGCCTCGCCTCGTGTCGCATTGGACTCGAACCATGCCGAGCGTATTTAAGAATGCATCGCACATATATTATCAATGAAAAGTTTATTATTAAAAGTATTCAATCGAAATTTCAATATATGGAGAAAAAGAGGAGTAGTAGTGAGGTCAAGACTGAGATTTTGCATAATAATAATGCCAAAAAGTTATTAACCAATTATTTAAAAGATACGTTGTTTTTAAAAAGGCAGTAAACTTTTTATTTTCTCATTCTAAATGAATTGATTTTTTTAGAATTCATATGAATTTTTTTGTTACAAATTTGAAAAATCATTGTAGAATTCGAATTTCGGATATGTTTCCGTATCACGATTCCACAGTACACACAAACAGTTCCGTAGTGATGGCCTTAAAAAAATTTCAAAAACAGAAGTTTCAAAATCGTAAGAAAATCACTGAATTCATTTGAGAAGGGACAAAAGATTCACGGATTATTTGTTGAACATTTTTTTAGCGATTTGTTAACAACTTTTTAACATTATTATTATTCAAAATTAATGTTCTTGGCACCTTTGATAAAGTTGATTTTTTCAAATTTTTATACCATTAAGAAGTGTTGAAATTCTCACTGAGTCTCGCTATTGTCTGGGAATGTGCGTGTGAAGCATCCTTAACAAAAAACCGACCGTGTAGCGAGTCTCCGTCAATCGTCCACGAATCTGCCGAAACAAAAGTTCGACACCCGTGAAATTATCCTTTGTTTCGCGATGCCCGACCAAAACTTCACGTCCGAATAGTTTGACAGTTTTCGCGTCTTCGCCGTCAAATGGATAACGGCCGTGGTCATGAGTCCGACGTTTCCGCAACAATCATGACACAATTCGTCAAGAAATTGTTAGTGTACGGCCACGAGGCGCCAAGTATCGTTCACGACGAACGGTGGACGTTCAGTATTTCGTCTCGACAGTAATTCATCTATACAAAAACATCAAGATTTTTTTTTTCTCTCCTTTTTTCGAAATTCTGTGCGTGTACCGAAACGACTATTGACTATCCTGCATACCGAGGATGGATAACTGCCCGTGTCCTTACTGCTGCCATCCTTGCGGAGATGACGTACGACTTAGGTATGAAAGTTAAACGATTCGCCTATCGTGTAATCAATCTAAAAAAAAATAATTAAAAAGGAAAACAGTCCCCGAGAATAGCGTCTATCTGATTCCCGCCAAGGCTAGTGACAGTATCAAGTTTTACAAGGATTTACTCTGCGGAGATCTCCAAGATTAGTCAAGGATCTTTATCCTCTATACGTGATTATTCAACGTTCAATTGACTCGTCCGTAGAATGCAAATATCTCTATGTTTCATGAATGAAAATGAAATGTTTAGTTATGATAATTAAACGATTTCGGTATGCAAATTAGACGACCCGGGTGTGAAAATTAAACCACTTGGGTGTGAAAATTAATCAATTCGCCTATTGTACAACTAATCTAAAAAATATTATAAAAAACAGTTCCTGATATTACCCGTTATCTGATTCCCGCCAAGGCTAGCGGCAGTATCGAGCTGCAAGGAATCTTGACTCTCTGCGGAGATTAGTCAAGGATCTCTGCCGTCTAAACGTGATTATTCAATGTTCAATTGACTCGTACGTAAAATGTAAATGTAAATATCTCTATGTTTCATGAATGGAAATGAAACGATGTAGGTATAAAAATGAAACGATTTAGGTGTGATAATTAAACGATGAGGCATGACAATTAAATAATTAGGTATGGAATTCTACGAGTGCCTCATTGTATAGCTTATCTAAATAAAAAAAAATAACGAAAAAAGAAAAAAGTCTCCGAGAATGTCGTCTATCTAATTGTCGCCAAGGCTATCGACAGTATCGAGTTACAAGGATTCTTGACACACTGCGGAGATCGCCAAGATTAGTCAAGAATCTTTGGCCCCTAAACGTTAATATTCAACGTTCAATTGACTCGTTCGCAAAATGCAAATATCTCTTATGTTTCATTGCTAATACTATCTGCTTGCTATTTTCAGTACTCTTCGCTTGTAAAAAAAAGCCGTAAAACGAGTTACACGACATGTATCAAACTCGATGTTAAAGGCAAACAGAGTTGCTCAACTTTCGTCGAAGCCATCCTCGCGGGTCCCCGCGAAAGAACGATTGATCTTACGACGAGACCGAAGAGGCAGAAGAGCCCAGACTCCCCGATCGGGGATCGCGAACGATTACGAAACTCCACGCAATCTCGTAATGTTTCGAAAGGCCATCTCTACAACGGCTACTGGACGATCGGGCTCGGGCTAAATATTCCGAAGAAAGTTGTCGAGGCCGAGCCGCGAGTTAGCGAGGGCGATTTGCTATCGCGAATTCGCCATCTCTCGAGCTACATATCTGCAGACAATATTCTCATACGGTCGAGCGATTTTGCTTTTTGACCCTTCGCGGTATTGGATCAGACGAGAAAAATTTATATTAAAAGATAGTAAAATTAAAGTACAAAATCTCGATCGGACGTCGTGATCCTCTGAGAATCTCGCGCAATTTAGTTAACTTTTTATTTAACCGTTTGAGACATATAGTTTGAGGAACAATTTTTTTTACGAGTCGCAGTAGAAAATCTTTAGTTATCATAGAACTGACAATCCAGCCTATATTGACACAAACTATTTCACACATTGAAACTCCCAAGTTGTATTTTCAAAAATACGTGTCAAATTTTCAAAAATATTTTTTATGTTTTGGAGAAATTACTTTTTTTTTTTAATTACCTACGATCCTGTCATAATTTGAAATAGAAAAAAAATGATAAATCTCGATCGGACGAGGCGACCTTCTGAGAACCTCGTGCAAATTAGTCAACTTTTCATTAAAGCATTTGATGCACTATAATAATTCAACGTATATAGTTTGAGAAACAATTTTTTTTAAGACCCGCAGTAGAAAATTGAAAATTATCTCGGAGCTGACAGTCACGCCCATACACCAATTATTTTAAATCCTGAAGCTTTGGAATTGTAATTTCAAGAATACCTTTCATATTCGGTGATATTTTTTATGTTCCAAAGAAATTTCTTAAAAAAAAAAAAATAAACAACCATGTATATTCAGAGTAGAAATATTTATAGTGGTACTTACAGTCGAGCCATAGCAATATCATCCAAAGTCGGAGCCACTCGAACGAAACTTCACGTCATAATTAACGAGATTTATTTTTTTTAAATAGCAACACTTCGATTAAAAAATGAATAACCGAGCAGTAACAAATTCGAGCGAGAAATTCGAATCCGAACAGTCTCGAGTCTTGCCGGTCCGGGTCTCGGAATAAGACTGACTCGCGCCTGAAACACTTCTACATGCCAGTTCTACACTGTTACCTAACTCTCTGTCGACCACTCTGAAACTGAAACTGGTGGACGGTCAGACTCTCGACCGCTATCACGAACCGTACCGTTTCACCGGCATCCCTCCAACGTTCACCGTCCTTCGGTCCTGAACTTTAATCTCTTTGCCTCCTGAGGGCACGTAAATCTTCACCCAGTTCCGGGAAGCCGTGACCAGGATGTAATATCGCCCTGGATATCGCGAGTACAGGATTTACCCCACTCATAGAATGCTCGGTCCTTGGCACTATTCACGATCTCGCAACAGCCGCAATCCACCGTGCTTGGATCACTAGAAAAACCCGATTGCATTTTTTTTTTTCACCGAACGCCGAGACACTTGTATCTTACAAAAATAGTCATGCATCTCTACTAATTTGTTAACATATTCCATACACACAGCTGATTTTAACGGTTGTTGCATACATCAGCTATTAAAATCTATTGATTTTATTTATTAATCTATTAATCTACAGTAGAACCTCGATTATCCGAACCAATTGGCGCCGAGGCCAGTTCGGATAAACGATTATTCGGATAATCGAGTTATGAATAAAAAATATAATAATAATAACATACGTAATGAATATGTGTTTTTTTTTTAAGTATAAATTTGCATACAAACATTATATATATACTTTGGAACATATTATTAAACGCTTACTTTAAGCATTCTTCTTGATAAAGTCGTCAATTTTTGGTTGTATAAGCGCATGATACAAACGACGAAATTTTGCGGCATGGTTCGAATAATAAAGGTTCGGATAAAATAAATTACAGTTCAGATAATAGAAGTTCGGATAAAATAAATTGCAGTTCGGATAATCGAAGGTTTGGATAATCGAGGTTCGGATAATCGAGGTTCTACTGTATTAAAATTTTTTTTGCAGAATTCGACAAAACGATTTTTTTTGTTTAATTCTAATGAAATGCATTTTTTTACACGATAAAAAAGGTTTGTACTGATGTACAAAGCTTTCTTACCGTATACATCGATGCGTTTCAGTAAAAATGAAATCATTACTTTTTTGGTACAAAAATTGTAAAATTGGCAAGAAAAAAAAGGTTTTCATTTTATGTATCAAAAATCATATTTTTGGGATTTCAATGGAAAATATTGACTTGGGAGTAAAATAATTTTATGAGACAGACATTTTTTTACGTTACGAAAGAGGTGCAAAGTAATTTGCACATGGTTTCCTCATTTATTACAATTTTGATTTATTATCCTCATTTATTACAAAATTATACAAGTACTTTGGTCTTAGTACTCAGTAATAGTACTTAAAGTACCGAAAAGTAATTTGATACTTTAAGTACCAAATAAGTACTCATGTACTGTAAGTACTGCCCAACTCTGCAAACATACAAACCTTTCTTACCATGTACGACGATATGTTCCAGTAAAAAAAACACCATTTTTTTGCGATTATTTCTTTCTAGTAAAAAAATTATAAAACTGACAAGAATAGAAAGGGAAAAACCAACACAAAAGAAATTCTGGATCTTCATAGATAAAAAAATGTTTGTTACATAACAAACGTTGTTTTTTATCCACAAGCTCCAACATTTTTTTTGTGTTAGTTTTACCATTCATTTCGTTTTTTGTAAAAAAAAAAATCATCGACAAAAAAAAATGGTGTACCTTCGAGGACTGGAAATATTTGTTCAATGTAGAAACCGTTATTACCTTCCTGTAAAGCTGGACAGCCAGAACAGGAATCCGTAAACTCGACTTGTATAATTAAAATGCTTAAAAAGAAGCGTTGATTTCGCGATTGCGTGGATTTTTGATTGCAATGACCCTCGATAAACCGACGACCCGGTCTTCCGAAAAAACATTCTTATATTGTTCTTTTTCATTACTAAATAAAAAAAAAGAAAGATTACCGTAAATAATTTCAGCTCGGGCCACGCCTTCTGTGCATCGTATAGCTATTTCCAAGCGCAACAGTTTTGTCCCATTCGAAATTTCAAACCAAGATTTTATACTTCGCCAGTAAAAAGAAAAAAAAATACTTCGAAGTTTGAAAACACGACGTTAGATAGAAGTAAGAAAAAGATGAAACTGTAATTTTGTATGCGTTGTTGCAGGGTCGGTGAGCGTCGAGCGGAGTCGAAGCGAGGCCCTTCGGCCTAACGGTATGGAGATGAGACGGGGACCGAGATGGAGCGGCGTTATGTGGCATAGAGCGTTATCCATGCTCCCCTGTCGCCTGTTCGAGGTCTTTACGACTGTGTCGTGAAGCAATCGAGGAGTAGAATAATAAAGAGATTCAGGGATCTCGGGGCGATGCACTCTGTCTGTGAGTCACGGTCCTCTTCTGCTCTCCTCCGCGTCTCGTCGCCTTTTCCGGACGCGCAGAGTGCGGCACTCCGATCTGACGCTCTCTCTCCCGATATTCATTGTGAATATCTGGACGGAGACAGAGTGGTGTCGGAAAGTCGCAAAGAGCGCGTACGCGAATTGCGCGTTTCGCCTGTGGGCCACGATTATTACTCGCTCTCTACGACGCTGTCACGGCTAGTAAATTCTAGGAAGCGCGAGCGCGTAATGCGTAATTCACGGCAATTAAATAGTCGCGGAAGTCGAGTACGGATGAACTTCCGCGGCGAACTCCCCACCGACGGGGTGCGTTACGTCGACGCCGGACAAACGACTTAGAAACACCCCTAATTTCTTGGGAAACGAGATTTCCTCTAGACCGGATGTTCTACTTTCGGTTTCGAAAAGCTAGTCGTTCGTCGAGCAACTCTGGAGATCTCTTTGAATTTTCTGGGTCCAAGGAAACGCAAAAAAAATTACCTACGCTGTTAAAAAAATTTGTTACTTTAATGGAGTGGACTGGAAGTTTTTATGCAAAAACTGGTGCATTCAATTTAATGGAGAATTGTGAAGAAAATGTAATGTACTTTTACAGTAAAATTAAAGTCAATTATTCAAATTAAAGTGTTTCTCACTTTTTTAACGTACTGCACATTCACTTTTCATCACTATTGGACATGAATTTTGATACAACAGTTTGTGCGACAAAACTTCCAGTGCTGGCATGCTAAATTTCGTACGAATTTCATTCACAGTGTATTTTTAAGAATTTTTGTTTCACAAAGATAATTGTCAAAAGATTTTTGGGAAAGATACATTTTTCGTTAAGAATTAATATCTTTTTATTTGAACAATTTTCTCTTGACCGACAAAAATCTTGTCTCAAGGTGACGATATTCGTAAAATTGATTGTTTTTGTTCACCTTTAAGATGCGGGTAGTTATATTTTTAAATCATTTCAGAAATATGTTCAATCTTTCAAATTTAACGAAATATGTCCGAAACATACGAAAGTTATATTTTTAAATATTCTATAAAAACATTCCAATGAAACGTTTCTCAAATATTTCAGAAACATACTCTCTCAACGCTTCTGAAACATAGTGAGAACAAATTAGAAAAGTTTTTTTAGTTCATGTTTCACCGAAATATTTCTACGATTGTTTCCGTGTTAATGCGGTCGCATATATGCAAATTGAACTGGTAATGTGATCTTTGACATTTCGCTGAAATGTTTTTAAAACATTTCGAAAACATTTCGATATCAGACTTGTCAGCGTACAAAAAATATTTTCAGTCTTTTAAAAACATTTCGCAAATATTTTTTAACATTCGTAAAATATTGTCAATATATCAAAAAAATATTTTTGGCTCCTATCAAAACTATTTCAGCGCTATGTGGCTAATGAAAAAATTTCCACATTTGCCCTGTTAATATAATCTGCGATTAATTATCGATTGATTGATCGATCGTAAAATCGCATCCGAGGTGTTGTTTTATAGAAATTCAACAGTTTCATACTAATTTCAGAGTATGATTATCCGTTATATTTCACGTAGACAGCATTCAAGCCCCTTTTTCCCCCATTCGGAGTAATCATGCGTATACGATTGCCTGCGTCGGCCGTTAGCTTCTCTAATTTAAGAATTTAACGGACGATGTTTCCTGTTAAAAATTGTTTCGTCACAGAGCAGGTTTTCGGCCGCATCGGGATGACGAGGGGGAGGATCGCTTATTACGCGGTCAGTCGCCCTCAGCTTCACTTTCTACCTTGTGTATATATATACACATTGAACCGGTGCGCATCCGTATAGCGGTATTTTTATTCTCACGGCCGGCGCCCGGCGATGAGTCTCGATACGGCTGCAGCGGCACTCTCGCCTTTTCTCGGACAAGTACCGGCTTCGCTAGCCGTTCTAGAGGCTCGTTTCATCGATCGGCGAGACCAGAAACCTTCCGTCTTGCCTATTGCATCTCGAATATCATCGTCGGTTCCGTGAAGAAAAACATTAAACGAATTTCTCAGAGCAGAAACAAAGATGCACTTTTTCCTGATGCTCCAATCTTCGAGAAATGTTTGTCATAGTATAAAAAAATTATCTTAACTTTTTTGAAAATTTTCACAAACGTCGTCACTTCCGGTTTGAGAATATCGGTGTTTGACCGGCAGTACGGTCATCGGGGAAAACGTCACTTCCGGGGTGAAAACCTCAGTATTCAAGAGAAATTGATGTTGCACGGAAAAACGTCACTTCCGATTTCAAAATCGCGGTTTATGACCGGAAGTGACGTAGTACGAGAAAATGTTGCTTACCATTTTTAAATCTGTACTTCAAACGGAAGGGAAATCGTACGGAAAAAGTTCACTTCCGGTTTTGAACCGGAAGTGGGGTAATCCGGGAAAACGTCACTTCTTGTTTGAAAATCTTGATTTTCAACCGGAATTGAATTTTTTTTCTTATGACGTCATTTCCGGTAAAAATCTAAGATTTTTGAAACCGGAATTGACTTATTTCGTGTCAAGTCACTTCCGATTTAAAAGTAAGATTTTCAAACCGGAAACGACTTTGCAGAGAATATTTTTTTATTTTTCTCTGAAATGTATGCCCAATGCAGCCAGTAGCAGAAACGTATGAATTAAGAAGCACACAGTGAACGGTCCAGTGCCAACGAATTTCTATTATTTATTAATTTTTACATTATATGTACCCTGTTTGTTTTTCCGTTTATTGTTTGTTTACTCGTGTTTGTTTATTTTCACTCAACATTTTTTGCGAATTTTTGAGATTATGAGATTGTTGAAAGTAGGAAATATGTAACAGGATAATTAATCACTTTCGTTTGATACATTCTAGGTGAAGAGTAATCGGCACGCAACGATCAACGGGCATTGGAATTGCTGATAGCCTTATGAAATTGCTGATAAGCTCGAATCCCCTGAGCCGCTTATCCATTATTCAGGCTCGCCGGTAACGGGCTATCACGACCGCGATGGCTCGTTAACTCCCGTAAACTCGGGCGTAAATAAAGAAAAAAGCATCCGAATTATAAAAAAAAGTGGATCGCAGAAATTCCCGTTCGATTACGGATGGGAAGATACTACTTGTCTGATGAATCAGCGCACAGTTCCGACTATATCGCTGCATTCTAACGCGAACTCTAACGTGTCGCCGAACGTGCGATGCCCGCACAGCCGTGCACTTCGTTTTCACTTTCGCGTCCGAGGGAAGTGTTGGAGCAGTCTCGAGAATCGAGTTCTTGTTAATTTTTTTTTTTTATTTTTTTTTCTCGAGGAAGCTGGAGGCGTTACAGGGTCGGCGAGATGAGAGAAAGTCCCTCGCTTAGATGGGATTAACGTCTCCGGGGCTAATCTCAGTCACGCTACTTCCATTATTCGCCGATCAATTTAATTACGAATCGACCCGAAAGGATTACGCGACGATCGACTATAGTGATCGAACTGTAATCAATCGGGAAAAGAGTATCCCTAGAAAAAAAATATATCTCAAATATCGCACCGAAAATTAATGGTCTTCTTTTACCGTTAATACACCCGGAAAAATAATTTATTTGACGGCGACCGTATATTTGGTTTAAGTAAAATATCGATTTAATCTAAGTAAATATTTATTTCATTTAAGTAACTATTTACTTAATTTAAATGAATATTTATTTTTATCAAATAAATATTTTACTTAAACCAAATAAACGGTGGCCGTCAGATAAATGATTTTTCTGGGTGCAACGCCCGGTTTGACTTCGCGCAAAAATTTTTATGCAAAAACTGGTATATTAAATTTCATGTACAATTTTTATGAAAAAAATAACGTGCGATATATTAAAAACTTTAGGACTGCTTAACTTTCAATAATTTACTGTAATTTTCATATAAAAGTACTTTAAATCCAATAGTCCGCTTTAATATCATGGCATAAATTCGCTAATTTTTCATCATAATTGTACATTAAACTTAATATGCCTGTTTTTGCATTAAAAACTTTTCATCCGGTACATTCAATTTACAATATTTTTTAAATGTTCACATACATTAATTTCGAATTTTTCATCACGACATACAGAACGTATCTTTCGTAAATTTTTTTTTTTTATAATTATCTTCGTAGGATAAAACTTCCGAAAGTACATTTTTTCAAGTTTTCGTGAGCGTACCAAATTTAAAGACATTTTCCGGATTGCTCGTTGATCGAGTCGTTTTTCATCCGTTATAAGTAACAAACATTATTCTCCCCGAAGGCAATTCGACATTGCCGTTTGCGTAGGTTTACTATAGTAAACCTACGCAAACGGCAGTGCCATTCGTTTGTTACGTTAAAAGTTATTACAGGTGGTCATATCACCCGTGTGGCCATATCACCCGTAACTTACCTTATAATCATAGTCGTGGGTCTCGAAGCGTGTAGAAAGTGCCAGCTCCGTTTTTTCGCACCGATAATGATCCGTGATCTCGAGACATCGTAGATCCAGTCGATGTAAGCATCGACTATATCGTAATTCTTCAAAATCATATGTGTACAGTAGAATCTCGATTATCCGAACTGCAATTTATTTTATCCGAACTGTAATTTATTTTATTCGAACTGTAATTTATTTAGTATATAGTATAATATCCGAATCTTCACTATTCGAACCATGCCGCAAAATTTCGTTGTTACATATCGTCGAGCGTTACTTTGTTGTGCAGGCGTGTGCAAGTTTGTAGCATGCGCTTATACAACCAGAAATTGACGACATTATCAAAAAGAATGCTTAAAGTAAGCATTCAATAATATGTTCCAAAGTATATATATATAATGTTTGTATGCGAATTTATATTTTAAAAAACTCGTATTCATTACGTATGTTATTATTATAATATTTTTTATTCATAACTTGATTATCCGAATAATCGTTAACCCGAACCGGTCTCGGCCCCAATTGGTTCGTATAGTCGAGGTTCTACTGTATATGTATGCGCGATTTCGACTGTAATTTTGCATGATCAGTAGCCGGGTCCTGAAACTATAATCATAGTCGCGAGTCTCGAAGCGTAGAAAGTGCCAGTTTCGTGTTTTCGAACCGATAATGATCCGCGAATCACGAGACATCGCAGATCCAGTCGATACGAGCCTTGACCGTACGCACGTCGATCGAACGGGGCGGAGTCATCGAAATACAAAGTACATTTCGTCAATGTTAATTTCTGGCCAGTGTGTGTGTGTGTGAGTGCACTCCGCTTTGGGGTAGGATTGGGAAAGACCAGAGGAGTAAGAGTTCCTGGAGTTTAACATTGCACAAGGTACGGAGATCGTGACACCCGTCGGATCTTGGATCGCTCTACGATCACGTTCGATTGAGCAATATAACGCCGATACGTGTCTATATGATATTTAATCCGATTGTACGCGCGCGAAATGCTGGATGCATGCGTTGCCCTTGTCCCCTTTTATTTTACGAACGGAGACGGGTGTTGCGTCAGTCACGAGATATTCTCATGGAATAAATCATCGTAGGATGTTTACTGTCCACTGCTTTATTGTAACGTTCTTTTTTATGGAATGGAAATCACAATTGTTTATTTACGAGAAAGTGATATATCGGACATTTGAATTTTGTTGCTTTTATTTTACTTCGTTTTACTGATAGATTCTTTTGACGCGCGGAATAGTACCAGAATTATATAAATAGAGGAATAGTTGTCAGGACCTGGAAACGAGACACCTGGCGGGACCTTCAGGATTTTTGAAAATTGGGACAAACACATAAACGAACAAACAATTTTTCAAAATATATATGAGATTTAATTTAATTTTTTTTTTCAGACTATGCGTGGACCAAAGTGCCGAGCAGGAGCGACGGCTTCGCAATATGCAGATGGAGATGGAGATTCATCAGAGGCAATTAGCAGCTGCGTCCACCGATCGCGACAACGCCGCGCAGGAAAACAGAAGATTGCAGGATGACCTGGCGGCTGTGACCTGCGAGATCAGGACACTCCAGCGAGAGCTCGAGGCATCGCGTGCTGAGTCTTATGATCTCAAGAGGCAACTGCAGACTTACGTCAGCGAGGTTCGACGAGCCGAGGAGCTTATAAACAGGAAGGTGCGATTACTCTTCGCGCTATCACGCACACTTTTAATTGGCCCACCGTGTAACGAGGAGCTTATTATTATTATCGTTATTATTATTTAATTTATTGGGTCCCGGGAGTTTCAATTCCCCTAAGGACCGAAGGCATACAACAGGCGAGAAAATACAGTAAATTGAGAGAGTACAGAGAGTAATGACAGAGATGAAGCAGCGCCATCGAAGGTTAACAGAAAGCGTGAAGTGCAGATAAGCGAAAGGAATAGTTGGAAATAATAAGCTTATGCCGAAAGGAAAGAGTTGTATTCTTTTAGGTACAACAACGTCATGGCTTGTAAACGATTTTCTCCCCCTCCATGGAAGAAATAATGCTTCAAAAAGTTTGTGATTTTTTAAAAGATTTTTCTTCCGCGGCATCGAACAAATAACGCTTCTAGCAGTTTATGTAATTTTTTTGAATAATTTTTTTTTCAACTAATTTTTTTTTACTATCCAAACCTCTTCATGTTTTAACAGAATGATATATTGATGGCTAAAGATTTTTCTTCCGCGCCATCGTAGAAATAACAGTCCAATCAATTTGTGTAATTTTGGTCGATTCTTTTTTTTACTCATTTTGTTACTACCCAAAGGCTTTTCAAGTGGTTAACAGAATGATATTATATCGATGGCTGAAGATCGTAAATTTTATCGTTATTTGCATATCGCGTTGAATTTTTCTCGACAAAGATTAATTTTTGTTCAATCAATTGACGGAGTGTCTGTGAAAAATGTTTCAGGAAAACGAGAGAACGGAGATGCTGAATCATTTTCGAAGTTTGAGCCTCGAGGCCACGATGCTCGAAAACAACAATCACAGCTTGGAGTCGGAAGCGGCCGAGACTCGAGGCGCCCTTCAATCGGCGCGTGATCGTTCGTTGGATCTGGAACAACAGCTTGCCGACCGGGATTGTTTGATCAGAGGATACGAGACGCAGATCAACGAACTCACGCAGACCGTCGCTGGCCTGGAAACTCAGATGCGACAGCAAATTGATCAGAGACAGAGGGCCGAGGCCGATTTGAATGCCGTGCGCGATCTTTGCGTGAAACTCGATCAACAGAAAGAAACGCTCGTTAAAGAACTCGGTGATAAGGACGCTACGAAGGCGCAGGTGAAGACATTTTCATTCCCACTTTACATAAGGGCTTACGTCACAGTAAAATTTCGATTTTTTTTTTCTAATAGTTTATAGTGTCAAGAATATTCGGTTAAATTTTTTTGTCGAAATTCAACGAATTCGGAAAGTTAGAGACCGTTATGTGGAAAGTGGCGGAGTACTCGAGCGGCTGCCCGGAGTGCTCGAGCAGCGGCACGGCCGAACTTTGAACGCCTTTTTCTCGAAACGTGATTTTCAAAATCGGTAACGCCGGTATCTCAAAAACGATTTGATGGATTTTTATGAACACTTTTACCAATGTACTTCTACAAATTCTTTAGTCCTTAACGTTTTCATATTTGAAAAAAAAACAATTTAAAAGAATGATTCAAAGTGTAAAAAAATTGTTAAAAATCTTTTTTTTTTTTCAAATGGCCACCATTTTGCCTTCTTTTCCTCGTCGAGGAACGCGTTAAATATCGTTTGTTAAGAAACAAAAGTAAATAAAAAGTAAATAAAAATCCATTTAATAGGAAAAAAAAATTCATTTCCGAAGCGAGGGAATTAAAAAATCCGAAAAATGTACAGAGTACCTCCGAGTAGTACTGCAATTTGGCCAATTATGAAACAGACCCGAAAGGGTCAAGCAAAAAGAGGTCGGGCTGGTGAAGAATTTATCATGTATGTCATCTAAGTGCAGTTAATTTTTTTTCCTGCAGTATGAAGCGCAACTGGCCCGTCTAAGAGCGGAACAAAATATGATCCAAGATCAGTTGAATCGAGATCACGTAACCGTGGAGCGATTGGAAACCTTGCTGGATCAAGCCCGTCAAGAATCCATGGACAGTCAAACAGCGAATCAGGAATTGCAGTGTGAGATGTCGAGACTGAAACAGAAGATATGCGAGTTGCAAAATAAATTGTGAGATACACGGCGATAAGACTTCTGTTAGCCTTTGAAGCACGGTCGTGAATATTTACTGCACCCCGCAAAGTTAAAGAAAAACATTAATTTTCTACGAAATAGTAAAAATGCAATTTTTTTTTTTTTTTTACAGTAACGTTGCAATTTTAAGGAGGCCGGTGCAGAAATTGCAAAGAAAAATGCATTGCGACGTTTCAAAGATACATTAACCAAGTGATAAAATAGTACATTACGAAACTAGCGCAAAAAGCTTTTTCCGTAGGCGAGTATTGCAATCACATGAATTGTGCAAAAGTTTTTCGCGTGAGTATCGTGAAATGTTTTTTTTCACAAGGTGTGAAAATTTCGCACCGCGTGAAATAAATAACTACCATGTTTCAAAGAGTCAACAATAATTATGACTAACAATACTATAAACTTTAATTTATTTTACGCGAAGCGTGCGTAAAACTGTCATTTTTGCAGCGAGTGAAATAAATATTTTTACCGTGTTTCAAAGGTTAAACAATAATTATGACTTATTATGAATGGTAGGATAAACTTTATTTCATTAAAAAAAAACCAACAGATCGTCAGAATCGGCCGAGTTGAGGAGGTACCAAAATCAATCGGCGGAGTACAGCAAGCAGATAGGTGAACTTCGAAGACAAGTGACGAACGAGCGTTTCGACCGGGCGAGGAAAGAGGAGGAGCACCGGAGGTATTGTTGTGTCCAGATTTTTTCTGACCTTCCTCGGTTTCCTTGTTCCGAGAGAAAGCATCAACGGCCATTCCCACTTCCTTTCCTGTTTTTCCTTACTTAGAAATTGTCAATGCGGCGAATCCGGCAGCACGAAGCGCAACGAAAAGTTTTCCGGCAATGCGCCGCCGTGTTCCGCAGCGCCGAGGTGTTTGGACTCCGGCGCGCCTAACGTGAACGGCGGTCCGTCGTCCAGGTAGCCAATCGAATAGTTTACCCGCTACTAGTTCTCGTAAACGTACGTTGAATTTATTGACACGAGGCATTGGAACGATGTGCCAGGCGAACGGACTGGCTGGCTGGAGTTACCCTACGCCGCACTTCCAAAAACCACCCCTCGTCTTAATTCTGCAAGAGCAGGATCAGCCTGCGTTGGCAAGTCCTCGACTCCCTCGCGATGCCGGTGTCACGCTACCAGATCGAATAACACTTGCAATGTCGCGCCTTGTAAACTGTCGCTGTTCTGTAACGTGTCCTGCTCACGTGTTTCGTCAACGTTTCCCCCAAATAAATCGGCTAGGGTAAACCGGCCAATGAATGGACAGTTAAGCAGTCGAAAAAGCCAGTGAATAGACGTTCTTTATATACGTGTTCTTATGAAAAGTATCTATTCATTGGCCCTGTCCATTCACTGGCTGGTTTACCCCATCTCCGACGCTATTCGGCTATCTCCTTCCAATTCTCATCCACGATGACC
Source organism: Amblyjoppa proteus (assembly GCA_963922035.1). Taxonomy (NCBI): domain Eukaryota; kingdom Metazoa; phylum Arthropoda; class Insecta; order Hymenoptera; family Ichneumonidae; genus Amblyjoppa; species Amblyjoppa proteus. The sequence goes on along the minus strand of OY998232.1, from coordinate 6,539,169 downwards.
CAAACTCTTCATGGTCAATTATTCAACACCTTTTTCGTTGTAGTCAAATTTGTTACATATACACCGCCTTTGTATGTTTGCAAGTCACTAATTTCAACACCGGACAGTTATAACGTAGATTCAAACGTGGTTATCTAAATAAAAAAAAAATTACATATATTATCCCGTTATCGCCGTTATCGCGCTACCAGATCGAAGAACACTTGAAAGAAGAACACTCGTCGCGTTTCGCAAAATGTCGCTATTCCGTAACGCGCCCCGCTCACGAGTTCCGTCAACGTTTGTACCAAATAATTCAGCAAACTCCGATCCATCCGCCAATTCCTATCCACGACGATTATTCGTAGTCAAATTTGTTTTTCCCTTCTGTGAAACATAAATAGTTGCCCGAGTTCAAATGGGTCTGATGATTAGTCCATTAATTTCTGTAAGACTATCGACTAATCGCGTTTTTCTATGTTTGCAGGTCGCTAAATTCAACGCCGGACAGTTTTAACGTAGATTTAAACGTCGTTATCTAAATTACAAAAACACAAAATAATAATTTAAAAAAATTAAAAAGCATTCCACTGAGAAAAATGCCTTGATCGGTATAGATACGGTCAGAGCGTCGAGGAGTACCGGCATCGCGGAGATCTGCGAATCGAGGCCCAGAGAACGAACAGATTTACCGGGAGTGGAGCGAGCAAAGTGTCGCCCTTAACGATCTGCGGCTGCTCGGAGAGCAACAGTAAAATGTACAACGAGACAAAAGTTGGACGATCAGGATGACGATAATCATGGAATTAATGTACAGATTGAATCCAGATAGTTCGACGGCGAGAGCGGAGCAGCTTAGAGCGGCAGTGTCGACGAACACCCAAAAATCTCCGCTGACAAGCGAGAAGGCTCATCGGGCAAGTCCGCCCTGCGGATTGTGCGTGCGAGCGACGGTCGAGGAGGACGACGAGCACAAGGACATCAGAGTGCGAATATCCGACCTTTCGGCGTTCGTCAACAACGACGGCGAGAAGGAAAAAACAGCGTTCGTCAAGTTCTGCACGCCGCTCGTGGGCGAGGAGGAGACGAGACGAAGCTCCTCCACGAAAAATGCCGACGAAATATCCGCGGTGAAAACAAACGAGAGCCCGAGCCTGCCGCACATCGGCGAAGCTTCCGGCAGCAACATTGGTGAAAATATTTCTCTGGAAATTTGTCCGAAAAACTCTAACCGGACCGTTTCAGTAATTTTCAGAGATTTACCGACATTTCTCTCTGAGTTTCTCTGCTATCTGCTAAACGCCTCTACCATTTTCTCAGCAAGACCTCTGCAGTAACAATTTATCAAAGAAATTCAATTTATTTTCCAACAAATTCTGGAAAACTCGGTTTTTTCGGATACATTGCGTTAAGAGAAAATACGAGTCGTCTTTAAGCTCTAGTAATTCTGTCACTCGTAGCAAGAGTAGAAATTCTCAGAAAATACTTTTTATGTTTCGGAAACGCTACGATTTTCCCGGATAATTTCTGTTCAGAGAATTTTAGAGAACTCACGAGTTCCCGCTAAATACTCCTAATACTGTTATTCACTGTAAATCAGCTAAAATTTGAGTCATCCAGATAAATGTTCGTGAATATAGAAAATTAATAACCAGATAAAAACGACAAACATAGTTATTGAGAGAAGTCGGCAGGGAAAATCGAAGATTTTCGGAGCAATCGCACATATTCAGGTTCCGAAAAGTCTTCGACGTTTTCTGAAAAGTCTTCGACGTTTTCTGAAAAGTCTTCGACGTTTTCTGAAAAGTCCGAAAACTTTGAGAAACTCAGAGGACTCTTAAAAGTAATTTCTGGAAAATATATCGAGACTTGCAGAAAAAATTTTCAGACATATTCAAAGAAATATTTTCACCAGGAAAGGAACTCGCAAGTCCGACCGTGAACGGAAGAAGCGAAACGCCCCGGTCGAGTCTGTCGAGTAAGATCAACAAGACACTGAGACGCTTGAACTGCAGAGGCAAAAATAACGGCGCTAATAAAACTCGCGACGATCGGTACGAAACGGCGAACGGTGAAAAAATGATGGAAAGCGCGACCCTCACCGAGGACGATTCTTCGGCCAAGGAGACACCGAACTCGAAGAATCTGCGCAGCCGGAGTTTCGACGTCATTCAAAGTCATCAACGGCCAAATAATCAGCTCGGCGAAGGAGAAAATCGCGAAGCCGTCGACGAGACCTTGAGAATTCTGCGGAGGCTTCTGGAGAACGCGGGCGGACCGGAAGTCGAAGGCAGACGAGCGAGGGTCGAACGAAGCAGAAGCGTTCCGCGAGGAGGATGTCGCGAGTGTGAGAGCGATCACGCGCGGTCCAACGTGTCGTTTCCGGTTCGGGTCGACTACAGCCGCGCCGCCCTCACCGCCGCCGATCTCACCCGTCCCGAATTCGTCCAGATGCTGACGGAGATAAAGGAGCAGACGAAGAATCTCGAGCAACAGTTGTCCCAGATGAACAGCGCGATGAGAAGCGCGAGCTTCAACGACGCCGTGTCCGATACCGGCAAGGCCGAGAGGGAAAAGTCCAAAGGCCGGCTCGCTCGCGAAGAAACCGAGGACGATGCTTCACACAGTAAAACACTTACCAACGCTACTCGTCCACAAACGTCTACAATTCCTTTCCTGTTCATTTTACAAAAAAAAAAATCTTTTCCATTAAAAAAAAGAATATCTGTTAATTTTACGAATATTCTGTTGCAAAATTAACATGAAAATAATTGTGGTCGTTTGTGGGCATAAAAAAGTTTGCTAAAGGTCCAAATCTTTTTTACTGCGCAGCGTCGTACGGATCTGTCGAGGGTCTTCGCGATGCGGGAGTTCCGGTCTGTCGCAATGGGATCGGCGCTAAAACGAGGGAGAACAAGACAAATAAAAAAGCTAAGGACGCTTCGTTACCGAGCGATTACTCGGAGATCGACGGAATAGTCGCATCGACGCCTGAGGGACGAAAAAGAAATGAAGAAAAATCGACGGAACAGGATATCGGAGCAAAGAACGTGCGTCATCGATGCATCGGCTTGGAAGCTTCGAAATCAAACGTCACTTTCGCGCGAGGTAATGAAAACGCGCCGAAGAGTTGTCACGACATCGAGACTTCGACGCAGGATCGCAGAAGAGAATCGCCAGTTGACGATTTCCGAGTTTCAAGAAATCGTATCGTCGTTCCGAGATCGAACGAGGCGTCGGCCGGAACGCAAACGATACCGTCGCCCCGTCTCGCGAGCACGGTCGACGAGGCAGTCGCGGTTAAACCCTCGAGGATCCATAAATTGAAAAAATCGCCCAAGTCAACTTCGAGTCAGAGACCGGAACCGAGGCCGAAGACTGAAGAAAATCCCGTAAAATCGACTCGATCTGCAGACCGGAAGGCGCCATCGGCGTCGCCCGGAAGTCCCGGAAGAACAAACTGGTCACCGGAAAACGCTTCGCGTACCGGAAGTTTGATACCTTATGGAGAAAATTCCGTAAAGTCGGCTCGATCTGCAGACCGGAAGGAGCCATCGGCGTCGCCCGGAAGTTCCGGAAGAACAAACTGGTCACCGGAAAACGCTTCGCGTACCGGAAGTTTGATACCTTATGGAGAAAATTCTGCAAAGTCAGCTCGATCTGCAGACGGGAAGGGGCCATCGGCGTCGCCCGGAAGTCCCGGAAGAACAAACTGGTCACCAGAAACCGCTTCGCGTACCGGAAGTTTGATACCTTATGGAGAAAATTCCGTAAAGTCGGCTCGATCTGCAGACCGGAAAGAGCCATCGGCGTCGCCCGGAAGTTCCGGAAGAACAAACTGGTCACCGGAAAACGCTTCGCGTACCGGAAGTTTGATACCTTATGGAGAAAATTCTGCAAAGTCGGCTCGATCTGCAGACCGGAAGGGGCCATCGGCGTCGCCCGGAAGTCCCGGAAGAACAAACTGGTCAACGGAAAATGCTTCGAAGCCGAGAAGCGCTCCGGTTCGGTCGGCCTCGTCGAGGATGGCGGCCGGCGCTTCAACGGTCGATCTGCCTCGACCCGGACGTCCCGCGACTCCGTCCGAGAGCGAACAGCGACGCGGCCGTTCACCGACGCCTTTTTCCCTCCGGAAATTGTCCTCCCGCAGCAATTCTTCCTCGCAAACGCGCGGGACCAGCGTGTCGCCGGCGCCACCGTCGAAGACGGCGACCGGCTCTTCGACGGCCGATCTGCCTCAACCCGGATGTCTAGCGACTCCCTCCGAGAGCGAACAGCGACGCGGCCGTTCACCGACGCCTTTTTCCCTCCGGAAATTGTCCTCCCGCAGCAATTCTTCCTCGCAAACTCGCGGGACCAGCGAGTCACCCAATCGAAGACCGGAAGTTGGGTCGAGAGGCGACAATTCCGAGACATTGGCGTCCGTTCGCGATTCGATTGTGCCCCACACCCTGGACGATAGCCTCAAGGACTCGGCCGGCCGCAGCCAGGGTCGATCGGAAATTACCGAGACTAAGAGGAATCGCATTCGAACTTCCACTCCGATAGACTCCACTTCCGGAACGGCGAAGAAATCGGTTAAGGCACGAGGAAACGCTAAAGCTGGGGGAATTTTTCTAGACGAATCTGCATCCTCCGGCACGACGGATACCTGCGAAACGTCGCAGGGCGATCCGCGAATGAGTGGAGGGACGATGAAGTCAACTCGGAATGCTCGAATGCGAACACCGGAAATCGGCGGAGCAGATAATGAAAATAACAATAGTACGAGTTCGTTCGACGAGTCGCGAGCTGCGGGCCCATCCGGCTACACTGTGGGAGCGCTGTTCGAGGGACGCACGTCGGGGATGGTGTTTATTCGAGACGGAGGCCCGCTCGACGATGAGAGACCTTCGGCGAGAGGATCGTCGAGAAGTCCCGCGAGTCGCTCGCGCAAGCTCGAATCGAAGAACGAATTTCCTTCGAATCGCTCGCCAAACAACAGTCGATCGGCGCGCGTTGGTAAAACCAGAGACGGTGTGACCTCCGACAAAAGAGCGGCGAATAATTTTATGCCGTTAGACGATAACGATAGGAAGTCGAGGACTCAGCAAAGATCGAAATCCGATCCACGGGAATCGCGAGACAACGCTGGAAGAGATTCGTGATTAAACATCTAAAATCCTTCCTCGGTTGTCGATCTCATAAGCGGCGGCGAATCGCTCCGGAATATAAATGTCTTATAACTAAGAATGTATTTTGTTATTTGTAGAATTTTTTTTTTTTTTCATCTTTTTGTAGAAAAGTATTTTGTACAAGACCTGCGTATTTTCACGATAGCAATAAACATTTTCGTACCTCAGTGTTGTTGTTGTTTTTTTTTTATATACAGTAGACAAGCGCGTTTATCCGAACCTCGGGAACCAAGTGAATTAGGCGCATAAGTTGCATCGAATTTGCCACTCGCAAAAATGACTGTAATTTAAGCGTTCAGAAATATATTTAATGTATTTCGGAGCTCCAGCCATAGTTTGAAACTGAATTCTTAATTTGAATATGAAATGCATTCTGTCGTTCAAGGGATGAGGTGAACGGCCCAGTTATTGACGTTGGCAAAATTACTGTCCGTTAATCACATTATCTAGGATAGAAGTTTCTATTTATGTCCAGCATACTCACTTTTTTTGTACATCCTTTATGTTGTGCATCGTGTGATTGAATAAGCGTCGGGCTAAAATTTTATAGAAGAGCCGATCTTCAGAGTTTTATTTGTGAACCCACCAAAAAGAAGAACGCGAAAGCGATTTTTCTTACTGAAATCGGCTCGTTGTCTTTGTCAGAAGCGAATAAAATGATGAATTCACGTTGTACCGTGTGATTAAGGATCACTTAAAACTGTAGTGCGTGAGATAAAAATGAAAAGTTACAATTTGGCGGAAAAATACGTGGGTCACAATTAATATCGCTAATCGGGCATAGATACAAGACGTCAAAGGTCAGTTATTGGGCCTTAGATAGGTCACTATATGGGCTATATGACAAAATTGTAGGACACTAGTCGGGTCATTTACAATAGTGCGCATATTTCGAGTTTATTATTTAAAAAATTGTCAAAAATAATAAAATAATACTTGTTTAGTTAATTAAGAGTCCAAGCTTTTCTATGATACCAGTTATTTCAATGCCTCCACTATTTTTAACAAACTTCTTTCGCTTTCTATGCCATGCGGAGCTTAGGTGGTCTAATAACAAAAGGGAAGGGACGCGTTTATTCCCTTACTTCAGTATGAACAGGTATATGGACCTTGAAAAGGAGCCGAATTGAACCTGCGCGATCGTCATTATTGGAATTATGCGGTTTGAAAAAATGCGGTCGTCTACTGTATATATAAATAAACTGTCGAGTGATCCGAAGTCACGCGCGTGAACAGTAAATTGAATAGTTTATTATTCGTCAGCTTGTTTCGTTTTTTTTTTCTTTCAAGTATACTGCTTATTACAGAGTTAAAAGTCTCTTGTATCGAGAAGAATTAGATTTACTTTGATCGATCGGTCTTTGAAAAAAGAATTGACGCAATGCAAAATTAAATAAAAGATTTACGTTTAATTATTATATTTACGGTGGATTTAGTAGAACAGTCAAGTTCTAAGTTCTAGAAAGATCGAATGTGACAAACAGGGCGGTCCGTTGCCGATTCTCAAAAGGATCGGCGAAATTCGTGAATCCGTTGAACGATTTTAATTGTAACATACGCAATTTAATAATTAATTATTCGGACACGACGACACTGGAGTTGTCGCGATTTTGTTAAAACATTCACAATCGTATATATCTTCGTAATGCGTGTCCTCTCGTCTTCTCATATTTCAGTCATTTATTACATCGCTGTTCCGCACCTTTACATTTTTTAAATATTTTATTCGTTTGTTTTCTTTTTCCTTTTTCTCTCTCTCGCTCTCTCTCGCTCTCTCTCTCTCTCTCTCTTTTTCTTTTTCATTTGTCTTCTCACGATCGTACCATCAACGTCGAACATTTAAACTAGGTAAATTACAAATAATAAAAATAAAAAGCCTCTTGCAAGATTTTTCGTCTTTCTAAACGTTTAGCTATTTAAACTTGTTTTATATATATATTTATATATAAAATACACGATCGAGGCTCGCACGGGGGTCCATTATTATACTATACGTTCTTAGTTTACACATTATCGGCTGCTTCGTAATACTGACCCAGCCCACTTTAGCTTTCATCGGTACGTGGTTGTTGTTGTTATCTTTTTTTTTTCTACTTCTTTTAAAGATTTTTTTTTCTTTAAATAATTCAAAAAAATTCCTTCCTTGCAACTTCTACGTCTTGTCATAATCCTATTATAATACAGAAAATCTCAGTTCAGTTTTTTAGACGTTCGAACCTACCCAACTGACGACCAAAAAAAAAAAAAAAATGAACGAAAAATATATAATGTACACAGAAGACATCTTTCGTGTACACATCGTGAATCAAATACAGAGCGTTTTTTTATGTACAAGTATGTATAGAGATATTTCGATTCATCAACTTATCGTTTTTTTGTTTTTTTTTTTTTTATAAAGTTACTGTTTTTCTCTCTGGTGTATTGTGGTGTAAACGATATATAAATGCAATCTACTCTCGACCGTCGAAGTACAAGATGTCCATTTTTCATTTTTCCGTTTCTTCACATTTTATATATTCAAATATATTTATAGAAAAAAAAACTGCACAGTAACGCAAGAATCGAAGTAGTCAGTTTCGTTATGATTACATTCGACGTCTCTCGATTTTGTTCGGCACGAGGAGTTCTCTGTCATTAGTGCTCAAAAAACATTATAAATGGAAGGATCCGTTTGGCTGTTCAATCGACGGGTCGTTTGCGCCGTGGCTTTAAGTGGAGATGTCGACGAGGGGAGGAGGGCGATCTTCTGGTAGATTTGACTTCGCCGTCATGTCGACTCGGTTCTTTATTCAGATGCGCGAACAAAAAAAAAAAAGAGAACAAAAAAAATAATAAGAGAGATGACGAATCTGCAACGAACGACTTTGTTGTACAACAGGCTTTTGTTTTTGTTAAATATAATATATAAAAAAAAAAATAATCATTTTATTGAGAATAACCGGTATTCTACGGAAAATCTTGAGAACGCGTAGGATTTCAAGCCTAAACTGAGCTCTAAGCTAAGGTATTTCGTAGATTCCTGCAGTGATATGAAATGTTCTGTTGTAACAATGGCAGCTTGCTCGTTATTCCGTTTCATGTTTCGTGATACCCTTACAGACTTCCGACTTCCTTTTTTTTTTGTTCTTTTTCTTTTAATAATAATAATAATGATTATTTCATAATAAAAACAAAGAGAGACGATAGATTATAGCGTCCACAATTGCAATATGCAATCAGCGGTGAACCGATAGATTCCCTAACAAATACATTCGATAAACAGATTGTTGTTTGTTTGTTTGTTTTGTTGTTGTTTTTTTCTAGTGTCTAGATTCTTGATGACTTATGAAAGAAAGTGTAGTCGATACAATAATAATAATAATGACAATAATAGTAATAATAGTAATAATAATAATGATAATAATAATAATGGTTACAATTAACTATAACGTCCATAAAGTATTTTCTTCGCCACTTTTTTTTTTGTACACGCTTACTAAACCCATTTTTTCCACATCTTGTTGAGAAAATAAATATTAATATTAAATCTGAAATATTATCTCCGTTCGTTATCACTGTTCTGCATCACTTCTGCTACGGTCTTCGTTTTGTTTCTCTTCTTTTATTCTTTTTTTTTTGTGTTTTTGTTTAATGACACTAATTATAGTTCGTATTATTTATAACTCTAAATTGGCAATGGTTTTTTGCCTAGTAAGTTTATAGGCCTCATTTATATACGGAACATAACTGCGTTCTTATCCGCTGTGTCCTCATCGTTATTAATTATTATGTTGTTATTTTTTATTTATTTTTTTACTTTACACAAATCCACACTATTCGGAGTTTATCGGTGGATAACTCGACCGTCATTTCTTACTGCCAGTCTAACACTTTTACACTAGAATTCGTAATAATGGTGTTGATCGCTGCTCGTAAAGTTTCTTTTTTTTTTTTGTCCGTGTGCATCAGTTTTCTTCCTCCTTCCGTTTATTTATTTTTTTTGTTCTTCGAGAACTTATTAGAGGCCTGGTTCGAGAGGTCACCTGTGAGAGCTGTTGCTCTGATCGTTCATGTCGTACAGAACCTGCGCGATTGTCCTCGACGATTCTACATTGCTTAGTGCCACGCCTGCCAGATGAGGCTCGTATGCTCGTAGGTGTCTGCAATTTCAACGAGAAACAGTGTGAAAAAAAATAAATGCTCGAAGCGTTAGGATAAAAAAAAATAAAACGAACGTCTCACCTTCTTCCATGCGCAGAGTATATGACTAGGTTTCTGAGAATAAGAGCTGCCGTCAGGCGAATACTTTTGGTCACCGGACCTTCGTTGTCATCCTGTAAACAAAAATCGCACATGTATTACATCGTGCAACGAGAAAATCAGTTTCTAAAAAAAAAAATAGCAACGCTTCCACACATTCAAGGTTCGAAGTTCGCTGAAAATGGACATGATATGCAGTGCGGGCTTTGATTCGTTAGTAACGCATGTATACCGGTCAATCGCGTTACGTGCCCGCTATTAGTAACATCCGCCTCGCATTGCGGCGCTATTACAAGATGAGCTGAATCGTCGAGGGCCACTTTTCTACTTGTACGAGGAGGCTCAAACATTATTCATCGTGACCATGCTTCACGGAACTTCCGGAGCGCTCGCTCTCTAATAAATCGTGCAACACATCGTACTTCTTATATTCAATTAGAAATAAAGTTCGTATGGAAACATTTTTTTTATCGGTGGAATGCAAATTCGTTTGATTCGAGAATGGCAAACGTGCGATCAATTAATTAAGAACTTGTTCGATGTTGACTTCAAATTTTGTATTCGCGGGAATGTTATGAGAAGTAAAAAGAGATGGATATAAAATTCAGACCATTATTTTCTCGGACATGGCTTCGCGGATAAATTTCGGAAAGCCCTTCATCGATAAAAAAAAAAACTCGTAGCTTTTGGACACTCGATGCGCCGTTTTTACTTTAAGCAATCTATATGTGGTGAACGTTTTATCGGCTTAATCTTAAGCTACGCCGCGCAATACCATCTCATATAACTCGTGCATTCACGGTCATTCGACTAAATTCGATGGAAATAAAAACATAGCCACACACATATTCAAAACAGTAATAAGCCAGGTAAAAAGGAAGAAGTAATCATTCCATGGATCGGGAAGCAGTGGAGATTAGATGATTAAAAACGATACGCTGCAGAAACGAGGGAATCAAGCAAAAAAAAGCAATGAAATAAATTTTTAAAACATCAAAACAACCAAAAAGCAGAAGTGCAGCTCGCAAGGGCCGCGTCCGTATTATTAGCACCTTTTTTGATTTTAAACTCATGTTTACCTGTTCTGGCGGAGGGTTTTGCCCAGGTCTGGGAGAAGAAGAGCTTGAGATGGCTGCAGCGGGCTTGGTTGGCCTCTGCTGCTTCGCCAGGAGAACAAGAAATCCGGTTAAGTTTTAACAGTCAAAGATTGGAGTAAAAAAAGAAACGGCAGGCAACAATAGTTTCTCGGGATTCTCGAGGGTGTGTAAGATTTACGTGTACAAGAATCTATGCAAATATATGTATATATATATGTATATAAATTGAAGTACATTCGAGAGTCCTCAGCCAGGGATTCGTGGCATTATATCGAATTCAATCCCATACTCCCTTAATCTAACGTGACTATTCGCATCGTCCAATCTTGCAACGATACAACTAACGAGACGCCTGTTGTCACAGATGTTAGTTTACGTTATACTTCTGTATTCAATGTTTTCTACTTTTTTTTATCACTTTCGCTGATGGAGTAGTAGGGTGGTCTAGAAAACCATGATTTTCAGATAATAATATGCTCAGTGATATTTAGATACCTCGCTGGTAACACATGATATCTATTTAAGGTAGGACTTGCGGTTCAGTCTCGTCTAATGGGAGTTTCGGAGAAAATGTTGAACACTTTTCGACGGGACAAATATCTGAAAAAATCAAGTGTATGGAAGGTGCTGCAAAGATTGTTTGTGTGAAATAGTAATTCCAATTTGTCATTAACAGAATGAAGGTAAAAATTATTATTCAACAAATTATCCGGCAACTTAACTATTTTTCTTCATAAAAATAATTCGGTTATTTTTCCGAATACGTATACATTTTTTCAGAATTTTTTGTAATCTTCAAAAATTGCGTTTTTTCACAGCTTGAACATAGAAAAGACGCATGAAAAAAATTCATACGTATTCAGAAAAATAAACGAATTGTTTTTATGAAGAAAAATAGTTAAGTTGCCGGGTCATTTATTCAATTATAATTTTTATCTTCAATTTGTTAATGACGAATTGAAATTAATATTTCACAAAAAACAATCTTTGCAGCACCTCCCATACACCTGATTTTTTTCAGATTTTTATCCCATCGAAGTGTTCAAAATTTTCTCGGAAACTCACGTTTGGCGGGACTGTACCGCAAGTACTACCTTAATACTGCCGTATCAGTCAAAGTTGTCAAATAGTCGTGGTTTTCAAGGCGTAAAAAAGTTCTGTTTAAGCGGAGATGTATAATAATTATGTATACTGCCCCATCGACACTGGAATTTTCAAAATCGTAAAACTGATTCAGTTAACAATCATGTTTTACAGCTGCTCAACACCTAGTGTGTGCTGCACTACAGCATTAGTTTTTTTCATTTTAAGTACACGTCTTACGAAATTGCGGTGCTGTACGTTAATCTTTAATACTTCCGCATCATTAATAAAGTTTTTCTATTAATCTATTATTATGTGAAAATCATGGTTTCGCTAACCACCCTACTGATCGACAGTCGAAAGATTGTAAAAAAAAAAACAAAAACATAACGGCACATGAAGTTACATTGGACTTCGAAGCGCTAGAGACTCACTATCAACTCCTTCGGATTAACGAATTCCAGGGCATGCCTCTTGATGGCGTGAAACGCTGCATTAGGCGCGTAACCAGGATGGTGAGGCGTGGGTGGTGTGGACGTCGAGACTTCGGTCTTTCCGGTAACGGTTAACTGTTTCCGTCTCATTGACATACTCTAAAAGATAAAAATAAAAAGATCGTTATTAGTAAAGTCGATCGGTATGAGGCGCGATATTCTCAAAGCAGGTATCTGCGTTACCTCTGAATTGCAGTGCCTGTCGTACAGATGCGTCATGAGAGAGAACCTCCGTCGCTTGAGCCCGTCGCAGCTCGCCCACAGACATAAGATCTCTTCTCCGCTCGTCGGACAGTGCGCTTCGCACACGTGCAAGTACACCTCGTGCGCCGTTTTGAATTGTCTTGAAACAATATTTAAAACAAATAATTAGTACAGATAAATAAATCGAAACGTTTCAATGAAGTTCGGACATCAAGTTCGACGGCACGAATATTTTTTTGTTTATCCGCTACACCGCCCATACAGCACGCAATATTTTGAAATTATTATAGAAATATTTTCAATCCTTCGAGTCCTACGAAATACTTCCGAAATATGTGAAAATAATATTTTGAAATTTTCAAATATCTTTGATTTTATGTTTCATCGAAGTATTTCTACGATCGTTTCTCTGCTTATGCGGATGTGTATATGCGAATCGGACTGGTGATGCAATCTTTGACATTTCGCTGAAATGTTTAAAAAAAAAACGTTTACGAAACAATTTCAACATTAGATTTATCAGCGGGCAAAAAAAATATTATCAATGTTTCATTTCCGTGCTATGCGATCGAAAATCGAACACTACCGACGATGAAAAGAAAAAAACTTCGCCCCCGCTTTTTCATTTTTCTAGTGCCGACAGCACCGACGATGATGTCCGAACGGCCGCGACGCGATATCAACAAAATATTCGATCAAACGAATATCTACCTCAGACATCCCCGCCACTCGCACAAAAATGCATTGGGATCAATTTTGATGGTGACAGTTTTACTGTCGGGCGTTTGATGGCTCGTGGAAGGTTTCGATTCGATCGGCTCGGTCGACGTCGACGAGCTGACGGTCTTGACGACCTTCACCGGTTGTTTCGCTGCGAGGCCATGGGTCGCGGCGGCCTGATGGGGTGTCGTCGGTCTCGTAGGCGGCGGTGTCGAAGCGGGCGTCGGCGTGACGACGCGGGAGGGCACGCTGGTCGTAACCGGGCACTGTTGCATCGTCGGAATGGTGACCGTCACCGTGTTCTGATTGGCCTGGGCGACCGAGCTGTTGACTATTATGGAAGTTTGCGGAATAGTGACGGAGGTCGGTACGAGGGGCGGTGGTATGTTGCCGATGGCGGAGCTCTGGAGCAGCGGCCGAGGAACTTGTGTGACGACGACCTGCTGGCCCTGGGAGGTCATGGCGAGCATCTTCTGGGTGTTGGGCGGTCCGGCCGACTGTGGTTGCAGTATGATAATGGTCTTGGCGCCGGTGCCCTGTTGTTGGGTCGTCTGGGTGACGAGGAGCGTCTGTCCCTGTCCCTGGACGAGGGCGGTCTGCGACTGGGCGAGGACGTAGTTCTGACCGGGCACGCCGCCGGAGACGACGTACTGAATCTGCCCGCTGGCGTTCTGCTGCAGCAGGACCTGAGGCTGCGAGCCCGGCGGTCTTCCTTTCATCTGCGCGGAGGGAATGAGAATCTGATTGTTCGACTGTATCGCCTGCTGGACGACGATCTGCCTCGAACCGGTGACGATCAGCTGCTGCTGAGGCTGGACCTGGGGCTGGGGCTGATGATGCTGGACCACCTGATTGATGAAGGTCCGCGCTGGCTCCTCCTTTATCATCGTCGGATGATCCTCCTTTATCGGCGGCGGCGGCGGTGGCAACGGCAACGTCGGCTCCTCCAGGTCCGTTTCGTCCTCTATGCAGTCGGCTGCCAGTGCCGCGTAGAGATTCGCCGCCGTCGACGAAACCGTCGCCTTGTCGTCGTCCTGGTCCTCGGACTTTATACTCGAGACCGTCGACTCGACTGTCGTTGAATCCACAGCCGGATCCGGCGACGTCGTGCCGTTCGAGTACTTTGGCTTCTTCGCCTCCACGTCCTCCGCCTCGCTGCCTCTCCTCTTGATTCCCCGCGGCGCTTCTATCAGCGCGTCCTCCGATACCTCCGACTGTATCGCGTTCATCCCGTCCACCTCGCTCTTCATCTTCGTCCCGTCCGTCGGAGACTCCTTCAACACCTTCTTTATGTGATTCTCCACGAGATCCATTCCCTCCTCGCTTATCGAATTTTTTCCTAAAACGCCATTCATTATCGGCTCCTTGTCGACCTTTCTCTCCAGCAGATCGGCCAGCATCATACTCTGGAGCGGCTTCTCCTTCGAGCTCACGCTCGACGAATCCTTCGACGAACCGTCGTCCTGCGCGTCCATGTCCAAACTGCTCGGCGCGCCGTTCAACAAAATTCCTTCGAAACTCGTCAAGGAATTCTCCTCCTCGGCGCCGACACCCGAACAGTCCCTGCTACCACCGATGCCGCTGCTCGACGCCAACGAGTTGTTCGTCGAGTCGGAGTCCTCGGCTATCGGCGTTGAGATTACTCGCTGATTTGCCTTGTGCGCGGGAACTGCTGCGATGTGCGGTGGTCGGCACACCTTTGGACTCGTGGATATGTGATTCTCGGTCATCGTCGACACTACCACCGTCGATGCCACCGTTTGGCTGTTGTTCTCGTTATCGTTTACTTCAGTCTGTGAAGGAAACAAAATATTTCAATTTATATAGAAAGGAAATAAAATATTTCAATGTATCGTTTTTTTGCAACCTCATGGAGGAGCTATGCTTTCGTAAAAAACATATACATATAGATTTTAATGTCAGCATACTTAAAATAGCCTTAACCGTCGAGAAATTATTAGCTGGCATCCGGATTCGTGTGTGACAGACTTGCATAGTGTACAACGACTATATCTTGGAAATGACTTGAGATGACGAGTTGAGTGCTGGTACGCCAGTAAAGTAGTCACGTGTCTTTTCTCGGTGCAATTTTCATGAAGATTGAGATCCGGTTCGAGATTTTACGAGACTTTGAAATTTCTCAGAAAAGTGTGTGCTCTAACTTGCGTAAATTTTGAGTTATCGTTCTAAAACTGCATCAAATATAATACAATGCTATGATCAATGATCATTGGTATCGAATTTGGCCGAAATCCATTCAAGCGATCTGTTTTTAATGAATTTTGATTTTGTTGAAAAATTACAAAAAAAAAAGTCCAGTTAGAGTAAACATGACGGTATCGAGCCGGGATTGACACGGGAATGGACTCACCCTTTACAATATTTGGTATTAACATTTGCGAGAGTGGAACTAACTGTTTAGATTTTATAAGATCTTGACATTTTTTAATATTTCGGAAAATTTGTATTTTCCTTCCGACGACAGTTTTGCATAAAATATCGATCTGGGAGTAAAATAAGTTCGAGATTCGTAATGAGGGGGAAAAATACATATGACATGGTCTCAACACGACGAATTACAAAAATTTCAGTCAGCGATTCTCTGCAATAAACTAGTGGTAATTTTTTTGACCCTTTTAATTTTATAAGACGTAGACATTTTTTAAAGTTACGAAAAAAGCTGCTAAGTAATTTGCACATGGCTTGCTAATTTCTCACAATTTTGCCGAGAGCTTCCTCTACGAGGAAGCCAAAAATCGGCCAGCAAACTTTCTCATAGGGAAAGCTATGCGCAAAATAGTAAGCAAAAGATGAGCAAGCCATACGCAAATTACTTTACAGCTTTTTTCATAGTGACAGAATGCAAACATTTTGTCAAAACGTTTCCGGCCCTCCTTGAAGATAATATCGATACTCGAATATAACTCTCCATGTCTTCATGTCTCTGTTTGAGAAAATTTTATTGGCGACCTTTCTTTTCAGCAGTCGAATAATTTCGTGATAGATAAATAAAAATTTGCCTTTTCGCAGTTATTGGTGACGACAAACGTCGCTCCGTTAACCCTCTGTATTTTCCTGGCAGAATTTGTTCCGACCGGTGGTTTGTGTGGTTTCGAATTGACCGGAGCTTTGAGTATCGTCGCAGGGGTGGCCGCTGGTGCCGCGGGCTGCAGAACGCCCGTCAGTTGTTGCTGAAGTAGCCTCTGCTGCTGCTGCCGCTGGGCAACCTGACACAAAATATCATCGTTAAAATTGTCACGAATTTATCCTTTTCCAATCCCGGCACACGCTGGATTCTCTGACACAGTGTTACTAATTGTATTTAAAAAAAAATCGTAAAACAAAACTCTTCTCCATGCCAATATTAGTATTCATCGGATTATTATCAGTGCCAGTACTGAAAACGTCGGGAAAAAAATCATTTTGTTACAATATTTCTAATAATGGTGAATCGGAGCGACCGGGTCGGGGTTTGATCAACGGTTTGCAAAAATCGATCAGGGTGGTCCGGAGGACGGGAAGAACGTAAAGGAATGGAGCACAAAAAAAACCACAACGTAACACAATTTACAACAACAACGATGATAAAAAAAAGCCCAGCTAAGACGAAAAAAAAATACATAAGCGAGAGAGAAAAACGTGAAGTTTGACAATCTTTCAACGCTGTTCCCTCGTTATTCTCTGAAAAAAAAACAGTGTTAATTGTCGCGACAATTCTAAGATACCTGTCGAGCGCGACAAACGAAACTGTACTTTGCCGTGGACAATTAATATATCGCGACCGCACGTCGTAACATGCGGCGCTGGTTTCAGTCGCGGGGACCGAAAATTCCAGGATGAAATCCTCGTTCGTCCATGCGCAAAGTACAGCGGAAATCAATTTTTCTTGTTTTCACACTGCAACTCTTTTTTCCTACAAAAATTTACGAACTGACGAATCAGAAAGAACAACAAAAAAATATAAAAAATAAAAAAAATGGTCTCGATGTTATTTGTACAACAACAATACCTGGTTGCTGGTTATTAGCTGGTTGGCACTGATGCTGGATGCGATGCTAGCAGTAGTGTTTGTTACACAGGCAGTAGGGGCAGACACACAAGTCGCAGCGGCGCTGGGCATGCAGTCGCCGCTGACCGTTACCTTCGTAGCCAGGAGGCTTTTTATAATCGAACTCGAAGTCGCCCCGCTTCGATTTTCTTCTTTGGCGACTACCTGGATTTGTTGATTAGGCTGGTGCTGTTGCTGCTGTTGTTGTTGGTGAATTTGCGAGCCGCTCGCTAGCAACGCTTGACTTAGGTGCGGGTGCGCCACGGACACCTGATCCACACCAATCACAAACAATACTCAACAATTCTAGCGATACATGTACGATATATATATATGTATATATGTGGGTGTGTATATTACAACGCTACGCCTAAGCTGTGAGCCCACGCCAGAAATTCAACCCAAAGAATTCGAAAATCGGGACTAGCGTCACGATACCACGCAATTAATCGAACATTTTTACAGAGAGAATATAAGCAAGTTTTTTTTTGTAGATTCAAGCCTGTCGAGTCGGGTAAAAGACAGTAAATTTCCGATTTTCGTGCCATCTTTCGCCTCTATCGAGTAGAAGTGTACGAAAGCCAACTTGTCATTTTGCTATTAAAAAAATGGTTTTTCCCGACTTCGTTAAAACTGCCGCATTCCTTGCGTGCAAACACGGGCGGAAAATCGCCTATCATTGGCCAATGATTATTGGCCAACAATACCGTGCGCACGCACGGTATTGTTTTCGTCACTTGCTAGAAAGTATTGGCGAATATGTCGATTTTGCGGCGCAAGAAATGTGATAATTTTAAGAGAGTTGGTAAAAAAAAAGTATCGTATGCAGCTCGGGAGGGAGCGGATTTTCGTCGGGCGCGATTTCTGCTCGGTGAAACTTCACGCTCGGTGAAAGCTTCACACGCTTTCCTCCCTTGTAGCATAATCCCATATAGCACGCAATATTTTAAAATAATTTTAGAAATATTTTCAATCTTTCAAATGTTACGAAATATTTCGGAAATATATGAAAATAATATTTTGAAATATTTCGTCAGAATATTCCAATGGAACGTTCCTCAAATATTTCAGAAACATAATTTTTCAACACTTCCGAAAGATAGTGATCAACATTTTGAAATATTTTTTATTTCATTTTTCACCGAAATATTTCCAAGATTGCTTCGGTGTTTATGCGGGTGTATGCATGCAATCTTTGACATTTCGGAAACATTTCAATGTAAGATTTATGAGCGGACGAAATAATATTTTCAAAATGTTTTAAAAATATTTCACAAATATTTTATATTGGCAAAATATTTTTAATGTTTCAGAAAATGATTCAGAAAAGTATTTTTGGAAACTTTCAAAAATATTTCCGTGCTATGTGGGAATATACAATTTTTAAGTTTCTGCAAACGCGCTTACTCGATAGAGGCTGAAATATGAAATACTGGAATTTGATCAATTCAACTCGACTCGACCCTCCCAACGAGTGCCGATTATACTGTATAATGGTGAGACACACATTGGTAACTTTTTACAAAACCCTATCACCTCAGGAACAGTGGTAAGATAGTGATAAAAAAAGGTAGAATGAAGACACCAAAGTAACCTCGATGTACCAATAGAGATTAGCGATGAAACTATGTAGATGTAACGAACAAACGTGGAGTACTGTACACAAAGAATACGTTTAAACCGGACACGACAAAGTATAAAAGAGTAGGATTCGTAAGAACAGAGGTAGAGGCCGAGAGAAGTGATTATGTTTTGGATCGACCGTCAACGTTGATGCGCCACATGGTCCGTTATTAATCGAACGCGTCACTCCGCTGTTCGTCGCATGCTTGTGACAACAAATCACCTGTTATATGTATTACGGAAAAATCGGACTTGTGTTAAAAAGTAAAGCCGATTGATAAAAACGAAAGTAGCCATTTTTCTCGAGAAAAAATATGAATAAATAAATAAATAAATAAATAAATAAATGAATAAGTAAATAAATAATTAAAATAAACCACTTGATATATAACATTTGCGACTATGATAATAAGAACCAAGGGCATGAACGAATGACGTACAGAGAGCTAGGACTCGGACCCACCTGACTTTTAGAGTCAACCTTGGTGACTGGATTCTGGGGTTGATTCGGAGCATTGGAGGGTGGTTTCGGCGGGGCTGACAACTGGGCCTTCAATATGGGTGACGCGGGTGCTTGGATTCTCGGGTTAAAGGATGGATTGGAATTTTCGGTAAGCGTGCTATCGCCCATGGGGCTTATTGGCTTGACTGTACGCTGTTGAACGGGATGCACCTTTACTGGAGTTGTGTTGATCGCTGGTATCGCTATTGTATTAGTTCCAACCGCGTTTTGGCTCGGATAAGTCACTGGTGCGGGATTCGCTCGTACTCTAATTCCCTCGTAGTACTGGGTGCCCGTTGTTTCGCCTTTCAAAGGATTCGGCCCGATCGATCCCCCGAATACGCTCCTGGAAATTAAACAACAAAATATAATACACGAATTTACCAGGGTAAAAATTTATAAAAGGCAAATTAAAAGAATATTTTATTCAAATATTTTCCTCGCCTGACGCAGTTTGGAAACAACAAAATATACTAGCATGAATTTATGAAGGAATTTACAAGAGGGTAAAAATGTATAAAAATGCGAATAAAAAAAATATTGTATTCAAATATTTTCCTCACCTGACGCATTTTGGAAAATGCAACGGGGCGATGACTCCTCTCCTACCGATCTTCGTGCAACAGCCGAGATACTTCTTGTACAATTCCTCTTGTTCTATGCGAACGACCGGTGCCAGCTCGAATGTCGCTCTCAGCCAACCGAGAGCAAATTGTTCGTTTTCTTGAATTATTTGCTGATGTCCGTGTACCGGATGGTGAAGCGGAGTTATCGTCTCTGCCGCTTCTACAAATAAATAATAAATAATAAATAATAAATAATAAATAATAAATAATAAATAATAAATAATAAATAATAAATAATAAATAATAAATAATAAATAATAAATAATAAATAATAAATAATAAATAATAAATAATAAATAATAAATAATAAATAATAAATAATAAATAATAAATAATAAATAATAAATAATAAATAATAAATAATAAATAATAAATAATAAATAATAAATAATAAATAATAAATAATAAATAATAAATAATAAATAATAAATACACTCATGTTTCCCATTCGAACCCAGGAGCTATGATGACTCTGAAGATATCTGAGACTGAATTTCATCGCGTTATAACGGTTGTATTTCGCATCGCACAAACTTCACTCGTGGAAGTTCACTTGAAGAACAAAATTCTACGAGTGAGACATTTTTGCTTTTCCCAAAGCATTGACAAACATATGCAAAAGACGATTCTTTTATGTCAGATATCTTCGTGATCGTAAGTTAGAACCTTCGAGTGGGTGAATGAAAAAAAAATTGTCTTCGCTCACTGTGCGTCACGACTTTGTTGACCGGCGTTGCCGGTGTAGTCGGTCGAGAAGGTGCCGGACTGATCGGAGCGGGAGTCGCGACGATCGGCGTCGGTGCCGGAGGAACGGAAACTATTGGCGTCGGTGCTGGCGTCGGCGTGGAAGCCCGTGCAGTTGACGGAGCGGCTGCAGGAGTGGCTTGTCCCGCCTGAGCCGAGGTTGGGGCTATGGTCGACACCGTCTCGACCACTCTCATTAGGATACAGGCCTTCGGACCGTAACTCTGAGCCTCGACGGTCACGAGAGCGACCAACGTGTCGATAGCTCCGCGTACCCGCGCGACGCTCGTACATGGCCTCTCGCCCAACGACGTCAGAGCGTAAAGACACTCCAGAGTGTAAACGAGCAGGGCTATGTCGCTGAGAGCCAAAAACCTGCGAAAAAAACAAAAATCATTAGTTTCAATTTCGAACATTAGTTACGAGAACGCTCATTGTTGAAAAAAAGAAAATTGTAAATTTAATGTACCGGATGAAAGTTTTAATTTTATTTTTTGAACTGGTTCGCTTCATTGAGAGCTGGACAAAGCACGAAAAAATACTTCAAGTACAAAGTATCGCAAATACTTCGAGTATTAAGTACTTTTTGGTCTTGAAGTACTCCTCAAGTGCTTTTCGTAACTAGGTTCGTAACGTTATAAAAAAGGTGCGAGGTAATTTGCACAGGGCTTTCTCATCGTAAAAAAATTGTTAACTGTAATTTTCGTAATTCGTCGGATTAAGGTTATTTTTTAAATCTATTCTTCAATTTTTTTCAATTAAATAAAAAAATCAATCAAAAATGTCATAAATTTATTACATGTTTGACACATTCTTTTTCTTTCAAATTTTTTTGAAATTACGATTTTTTAGAAAATCTTTCTTGAAATCAGTTTTTAAAATGATAAGGGGGAAAGAAGTTCATTAATAAATTTCGTAAAAAAATTCATTAAAAAAATGAAATGGTCGCTTCTCGTTTCATTTTTACATTTTTTCGTAAGAATGAATTATTAATTATTAAAAGTAACGAATTTCGAAAAATGTTAATACACTGTAAATTAATACTTCATCACAGTTGTACATAACATTTAATATACCAGTTTATGCATAAAAACTTTCATTACCAATACATATTAAATTTCATACAAATTTTTTCCCTCTAAATTTCGCCACGTGTTCAATAAATGTTTCCTTTATTTTTGTAAACTATCATCGTCCCCATTCACTCAGATCTTTTCCGTTTCTCGCGCCTGTTTTTCAATTAGTTTTTTAATAATTATTTTTCATATTCCGCAGCTCGTCGTTATTAGAGCTTTACTTTCCAAGTGTCTTCGCCTCTTCCGGGCTCGATTGTCGATGGATTTCGTGTATAAAAACATGAGTCCTACAAATCGAATGATCACCTGCATATGAGTTCGTAAACTTCGTCGTGAAGACCGAACGTGACGATTTCCTCGTTGCTGTCCTGTTGGCTTACTTTGTTGAGGACTTCCAAGCACGAGATAACGATAAATCTATCCTGCGAATCGACGCCCTTGCCGACGCACGATATTATGGCGTCGGTTATTCTCTCGCCGGCTTCCTTCAGCACGATCTCGCTCGCGACGTTGCCCAGTATGTCGAATCCGAGCTGGTGCAAATTGCTCCATCTCGCCCTCACGCAGAGCAGGACGAATCTTAGAAAGCACCGATTTCTCCCGAGCACCGCGGCATTCTCGGGTGTAAAGCTGAGATTCCTTAGGATCGAGGCTATCTGCAGTACGCGCTGGCCGTAAGGATCCTGCGTTCCCAACGTTCTACCGACGCAGAACAAGTCCTTGTCGTCGTCCTCGAACTTTATCGAATTTTGATTTTGATCCGTCGGAGTTTCGTCGCTCGGCGATGCGCCCGGTTCGAGCCTCGAACAATCGGACGGTAGCTGAAAAAAATTAATAAAAATTCGTTAAACCATGAAATTATCGTTATCGCGTGTAATTTTAATCCATCGATTGGAAAAGCGTTTTCTCACCACCTCGACGTCCATCGGTACCGCTTCATTTTCCTGACTGCTCTTGTTCAGCTTCTCCTTCTCCAGTGTTTTTCGTCTCGAAAATGTGTTGAGATGACTGGCGGATTTCTTCAAGAAGTTCCTCTCGTCGGTCAGGTCGATGACGTCCTGGGAATCGAGCACGTCCGACCAGAAGGAATTGATCGAGTAATTCCTAACGCGCGAGTAAACCTCGATGAAGAGCTGCCGCGTGCCGGGACAGTCGAAGACACCGGCATGGGCGAGCAGGATGTTCACCAGCCTCGGATACTTGTCCAATCGCAGTGTGTGCTTTCCCTCGTTCGACAACAGCGTGCAGACGTTTATCGCGAAGTCCTGCTCGTTCGGCAACGGTGACAAGAGCGAAAGGGCGAGCTTGTCGTAGTTCGAGGGCTTGTACAGATTCGCCGAGAGACCATTGTAATCTCGTAGGGATTCTGTAACAAAAATATAAATGAGTAAATAAATAAACAAATGAATAAATTAAAAGATTAATGCAGAAATAATTTTTTTTAATTCAATTTAAATAATAAAAAATAGATATAAGAATATAAATAAATTTAATATATATTTTTTTAATGTTTAACTAAATTATAAATAATTTTTTTTTTCAATTACAAAAATTGAATCCCAAAGTTCGGTAGATTCGAAAGGATTACCTTAAATTTTTTATTAAAAAAATATATATATTAATTTAAAAAAAATGTTAACCCTGGAACTCGTGTATGGGGTACAAAAGTAACCCAGACCGTTTCAACTTGCATTCCGAAAGTAGAATTTGATATGATCGACTTCTGCGATCATTCAGTTCCATGATCTGACTTGCTGGCTGTCGCACAGGACCCTAACGCAGCGTGCTTGGGGTAGCAAAATACCTCAGTCAGGAGTTCCCGTTTGTGTTTTATGTAAGTAATTTTTTTTTACTATCGAATGTACGTTAGTATTATATAATTTGAACGTATACAGTCGGCATTTTATTTTTTTATAATTTCGTATAATAATTATCATTATCCTCAATTACCTACAATGATTAAAGAAAAATAAATGTTAAAACCCATGCAAAACCAATTTTGATTCCGTTTTCATTGATTTTTTCCATCGTGCAACTTTTCCTCATTTTCAGATCCCCAAATAAATAGACTTTTTGAACGGAACTCAATGGGACAATTTTTTCCCTAACAGCCTGACGTCTCCCCCATAATGGCCTTTGAAATTTGAAAATCGGACCATGTTTGAAGAAACCAACATTTTTCGCACAAAAAGAATGCGGTTTTTGCTAATTTCCCTTTCGGACTTCAAGGGTGACTTTCACCCCCTAAACTTTAACAAAATCAAATCCGCCGCATCCCATTACGTTCTCTTATGAAAAAACGAAGAGATTCATGTGCGACAAAGCCCCCTCACTGTTCACAGGACCCTCGTACCTTGAGGAAACGCCTGGGGTACATATGTACCCCAGTCAAGAGTTAGAAGGTAGAAAAACCGATACGTGACTTCTAGGCTTCCAATATCAACGAGATTAGAAAACCTTCTAAATTGCTTTAAAAAAAAAAAAAAAAATGAAATTCAGTCGAACTCCGATGTTTGTCGTCCGAGCCTTCAAGGACTTAAAGTGTGACTCTCACCCCCTAAACTTTGATACAATCAAATCCGCCGTATCCCATTCTCTTGTCAAAACACGAAGGGATCCATGCTTAATTTAGGCTTAAAATACCAACGAGATTGGAAAACGTTCTAAACCGCTAAAAAAAAAAATAAATAAATAAATAAAAATAAAATTCAATCCAACTCCGATCTTTATCGCCCGAGCCTCGATCGTTCGAGCTAAGCACGTGGCGGCTCTAAGTGATCGGCGGCGCGACCGGCGACGCAGGTTTGCCTTGACTCCCTTGCCTCTCCAAGGTCCTCTCGGTCGCGATCTCCGCGTCGAAACAACGACCGTTCCTATTTCCGTAACGAAGCCGTTCCCTGTCTTCCCACCGCGGCCGATTTTTTCCCCGTTTTCCCGCGGCCGTCGGGACGTCGCAGAGGGTCGCCTCGCGCCCGCGGCCGACGGCGGAGCAGCGAGCCGGCGTCGACGGCGACTTCGGACCGAATGAATGAACCTCTCCGCGCGTCCGCTCGCGTACGCGTGCCGCCCGGTGGATTCTTGTCGCCGGCCGGGCGTAGAGAGGGGGGGGGGGGGGGAGGGACGAGTAGATCAGCGCCGCGGTGTGCAACCGTGAATCGCCTCGGTCCTATCGCCTCGGCCAGACCGTACACGTATACGGTATACGTACGGCGCGTTACACGGCGCGGACACACATCGGAGCAACAGACTTTCAAGGCAACGTCGTACTCTTCGTGACGAGTTGCCCCCCCTTTCCCTCCTCGCTCGTCGCCCCCCCCCCTTCTTCGGCCACGGAACCCTCCCGGCGAGGTCTCGCGCGGGCGCTCGCACGCCAGCGAGGAGAGTGCAACGAAGGACGTGCGGCGATGTTGAGGCCGGTCAGGGAAGAGCCGAACGAGGCAGGAAGCCATCGGGGAGCGACGCGCCAACCTCTAACCTGCGGCTGATTACCGAGCGCCGAAGCGTGTTGACAATGCGCGGAGAGGAAAGTTGCTTTTCTTTTTATTTATTTATTTATTTATTTATTTATTTATATATTGACGGGAATGACCCTTTTACTATATAATAACAAAGAAAAAATATAATATAGTCTGTTCATTTGCTATTCATTAGATAAATGATAGTATATAGTCTATTCAATACTTTCAGTTTATCACAATTATTTCACTCGTCTTTTATCACAGATTAGAGTTGTCCATTTTTTGTTTTTTGTTTTTGTTTTTGTTTTTTTTTTTTGTGATGTGGTGAAAAAATGGTACATTACGATACTAGTGCGAAAAAACGTTATTCTGACGAGTGTGAGTTTGCAACACGAGCCGAAGGCGAGTGTCGCAATCACGCGAGTAAAGAAAACGTTTTTCGCACGAGTATTCGTACGAAATTTTATTTCACAAGGTGCGAAAGGGAGAGTTTCGCGCGCGCGAAGCGTGCGTAAAACTGCACTTTACGCACCGAGCGAAATAAATTGCTTTGATAGGGAGAATATTTCGAGGGGGTTTTTTTTTGAGGGGGAAACAATCGCTGGTCGGGACTTTACGTTGACATTACAATACTTTTTCTTTTTTGTTTTTATTTTTCTTTTTATGCGAGGGAGGAAAAAAAATTGTATTGGAAGGAAGAAAAATATTCGAGGGATTTCTTGGAGGGGGAAAAATTGTTTTGGGGGGGAGAAAAATATTCGATGGAATTTTTTGGAGGGGGTGGAGAAACTGAGGGTCGGGGCTTTTATGCTGACGTTAATTTTGTTCGAGCGGGTGAATAATCCGCCATTTAGAGATAAGAAAAAAGGGAAATTATCGGAGCTTCCATGTCGAGGTTAGTTTTGTTCGATTAAGAAATGAAGAAGAGGAAATTTCTTCGTTACGTACTCAATATATCCGCATGCGAGACGATGAAATTTCGGGGACTGCATTATACTGTGCAAAGTTTAGGATTCAGTTCGCGCATGCACAGTACAAAATATTTGTACTGTTTAACAAACTTTTTTTTTATCCACAAACGTCGACAATTGTCTTGTTGTTGATTTTACCAAGAATATTCGTAAAATGAACAGACCTTTTTGTAAAATGGACATGATTTTTTGTTGTAAAGTTAATATCAAAAGATTCGTGGATGTTCGTGGACAAGAAACGTTGGTACTTATTTTACTGTGTAAATGTAAAAAAATTAAAAAATAATTATCATGTTTTTGTTACTATATACTTGTTTTGTATATTCGATCCGGAATTGAAAGCGGAGTACGATGATATCGCTTTGACTATGTTACATTAAAAAATATATATATATATATGTCGAGTTCAAATCGACCATCCAGAGTGGCGAGCGCAAAATTGCATATAACATATTTTGTATATTAAAAGTGATCTCTCTGTATATAAAAATTTAATATGTAATATTTATATCGAGCGACTTACGACGACGAGAATGTTCGTCGAGGTCGTTTTTAAAACAGCCGCGAGTATAAGAAGACTCGTCGAAACGCGATAGTTATGTCCTCGATGGTTCTATTTAACCTTGTAGAGCATACATTTAAAAAAAAAACATTTTTTTTTTTTTTTTACTGAACTTTCAAATACATTGGTTAATTATCAATGCACTGTTTCATGAGCTCAAAAAGGTTCTCCGTGCTTCGACGACTTGAGCGGATTGTTATTAAATAAAATAAATAAAATAAAAAATTATCAAAGCGTTGAATAAAAAAAAAAATAAAAAAAAAATATATAGTGATTCCAGTTCGGCCATCCCGAGTGGCGAGCACAAAATCGCATATAAATTTTTTTTTTTTTTTTTGTGTATACGAAGCGATTTCTCCGTATATCAAAATGTAACATGAAATTTTTGTATGTACGAAGCAATTTATTCGTGTATCAAAATATAATATGCAATTTTTGTATATACGAAGACATTTCGTCGTACATTAGAATTTAACATTCAACTTTTATATAGAGTTACGACGACGAGAATGCGCGACGAGGTTGTTTTTAAGACGGTCGCGAGTATGTGGACACTCGTCGAAACGCAAGTTGAAACGCGATAGTTATTTCCTCGGTTGTTCTATTTGAGCGGATGCAATTAAATTTAGACGGGAGCTACGTGGGTAGACCGCAAAATCGTCTACGCGGCATTATGCCAAACCGGCCGCCGTCTGGCCGGTACGAAGAAACCGTATTTTCGGAAAGGAACGGGGAAGAAAGAAAAAATCAAAAAATATATAATGAATATATGCCCACTCTATCTCTCGAGGCTCTTTGATCGCTCCCACGCACCGACGATGACGTCTCGACGCACCAAATTCTATATTATTAGGGAGGAAAGTGCATTTTTTTCACCGACGTGTGAAGTTTGATTGCAGACTCGAGATAATGGCAAACGACGGCACGAACCAAACCTAAGCGCCCAATTTAAATACCACCATCCCACCGAAAACGCACACATCTGTACAAAAAAGCGAATCAGGGGCCGAAGGACTAAGGTCGATGGCCCGTTGGCAATTGGGCACATTTATATCTCTACCACTCCCAACTCTACCGGATAACGAGTCTACCAGAAAACATCTCTCCCCAAACAACTCTACCAGAAAGCAACTCTACCGGATAATAACTCAACCAAAAAAAGCATCACTAACAACTCTACCGCATAACAACTCTACCAGAAAACATCTCTACCATATTACAACTCTACCGTATTAGAACTCTACCAAAATCTCCACCACTGAAGAAAAAAAACTCTCCCGAAATTTAAATAAAACTCTCCCGGAATTGAAATAAAACTCTCCCGGAATTGAAATAAAACTCTCCCGGAATTGAGATAAAACTCTCCCGCAATTGATATACAACTCCGGTAGGTCTGACTTAAATTCCGGGAGAGTTTCATTTCAATTCCGGTAGAGTTTTATTTCAATTCCGGTAGAGTTTTTTTTTCTTCAGTGGTAGAGATTTTGGTAGAGTTCTAATACGATAGAGTTGTGAATGGTAGAGATATAAATGTGCCATCAATTGTACTTGCAGAGGAATATATTATGTAAATAATCGCGCAAATGTATCACCGTATCCATGTAATACATTGTCAATAAATACATTTACTACTACTAATTTGATTTCAGAAATTCATTTGTGCTTATTTTAGAGAATTCGGGAAAAGAAGGGTTTTTGAGCCTTTGCGTTTTAAGCCTTTTTGGGGTGCTCGAGAACTCAGTGTAACGTTTTTTTTTTTTTTTTTTTCTAAAAAGCTGTCTGTTCGAAGGGAGAAACGGGGATTCGCTTCCGGTAATCAAAGATTCACACTGTTCGGCGTACGGTAATAAAAAAAAAAGCTACGGGTCCGAGTTCAAATTTATTAAAGCTGTTTTAGCCACCTAGCCGTAGCAAGTGTTTTTTTTTTTTTTTTTTTTTTTTAATTTTATTTCGTTTGCAAGAAATTCGGATAAATAATAAACTCAATTTTTGACTGCATTTAGACGAATGGATTGTTAATTAAACATTTTTGTCTAAATAGAGCGAACTGCGCAAAACGTATTTATCAATATCTCGAGGAACTATAAACCGAAATTGAAAAAATATAAAGAAAGGACAATAGCCAGAGACGAGAACAGTCGCCGTAATTCAAAACCGCGACGCCTGGTTTCGAAGCATCATATATATATATATATATACATATATTCACTCGTACTTATACACGGAGCATTCCCTACCATTTCGACCTGGGTCTAAGTTTCTTTTAAGAAGAAGAAAACAAAATGAAAAAAATCTTACGAAATTCCCAAAAAAAATACAGTGTTGCGTATTCATAATTGTCAAGCGACTATAATCGCCTGATTTTTTCGGACTCTCACTGATATATATATATATATATATATATATATATATTTTTTTTTTTTTTATTCGAAAGAAAATAGAGGGTTGAAGCCAGCCCAATACGGCTCAAATTGCACAATTTTTAAATATAACACAACATTGATCAGAATTTATCAGCCTCATAAACAGTAATAATAATAAACAATTTTTTTTTTTTTCAAATCTAATAAAAAAATCTGCGTTCTTTTGGGTGTTGGTTCAGTAATAAAAATCGAGATGAAAATTGTAGGGAACGCTACGTATATGAGCAATTCGTCCGAGTGCGCAGGTGCGAGTCGTTCCGTCAATTCCTCTCTGGAAGATTTTGCCACATATGGATATACAGCCTGTGTATGTCAACAGCGTCAGATAGTGTAGTGGATAAGCGAGGGGAACCCCGGTCGGGAACCGGCCGTGTGCACCTCCGTATCCCCCATACAAACGTTTATTGATTGTGGTTCGTCGCTGTTGCCCGCAGCGCTCGCAGCCTCGACTTTATCGCTCCCGATATGCTTGGCCGTTCTCTCCGGGCTTTTCCTCGTCTCGTCCTTCGCCGCAGCGCTCCGGGCTGCCTTATTGCACGCTCCCGTATTAATCACCGAAATATCGTCGGTACACACCCGGATTAAATCTACGGACGAAGAAACGCTCCGGCGAAGGAGGAAAACATTTTTTTCGAGATCGAGGTCGCTCGCATCCCGGAAGTTAATCGAGCTTTCCACGGGCTTGTCCTTCTCCGGGATGCTCCGGCATGTTTTATTCCACCCTCCGGTATTCCCCGATATAATCCGGTAATCGCCGATATATCGCTCGTAGAACCGGATAAAAACTATAGGCGAAGAAGCGCTTCGGCTGGCGATGCGTCGTGAAAAAGTTACCGTCAATTTTTACCGTCCTTGATCGTAGAAAATGTTTGCTGTGACATGACGGTTATTTTAATTTTTTATTTTTTTTTTATTTTTTTTTTTCGGTCACAATCGTGATGAATATAGCAAAAATAGTTGTTGAGTCAAGTTTTTAACGTTCTAGGTTAATTACAAACGAATGTTTCTCCCTCGTTGAATGTGCAATTAATTCATCCATGAAACAGTATTACAATATGAATAGAAGATTGCAATAATTTGTGATAGCAAAGTGCGGTGAAAAGCGAATTTTATACGCGCGCTTCGTAGTGAGTCACATGAGTACGAGTGTCGTAGAAGTGAGAACCGAAGGCGAGGGCTGCCTATGGTACGAGTGCGACGAACACCGCACTAGTGTCGCATAATATTTTGTGCCTGCTGATTGTGGCACTGTACAGCCAGCGTGTGTAAAGAACGAGAAGCGTGCGTAAAGTGCAAGAAGCGTGCGTAAGGCACGAGAAACGTGCGTAAAGTGCAAGAAGCGTGCGTAAGGTACGAGAAACATGCGTAAAGTACAAGAAGCGTGCGTAAAATACGAGAAGTGTGCGTAAAGTACGAGAAGTGTGCGTAAAGT
This sequence comes from Amblyjoppa proteus, assembly GCA_963922035.1. Classification (NCBI taxonomy): domain Eukaryota; kingdom Metazoa; phylum Arthropoda; class Insecta; order Hymenoptera; family Ichneumonidae; genus Amblyjoppa; species Amblyjoppa proteus. Next base: position 6,508,714 of record OY998232.1, on the reverse strand, counting down.
ACGAGAAGCGTGCGTAAAGTACGATAAGCGTGCATAAAGTACAAGAAACGTGCATAAAGTACGATAAGCGTGCATAAAGCACGATGAGCGTGCCTAAAGCACGATAAGCGTGCCTAAAGCACGATAAGCATGCGCAAAGTACGAGAAACATGCGTAAAGTACAAGAAGCGTGCGTAAAATACGAGAAGCGTGCATAAAATGCGGGAAGTGTGCGTAAAGTACGAGAAGCGTGCGTAAAGTACGATAAGCGTGCATAAAGTACAAGAAGCGTGCATAAAGCACGATAAGCGTGCCTAAAGCACGATAAGCGTGCCTAAAGCACGATAAGGGTGCCTAAAGCACGATAAGCGTGCCTAAAGCACGATAAGCATGCGCAAAGTACGAGAAGTCTGCTTAAATTAACATCGGCCCAATCTGCGTATGCGTCGCTCATTCACAGTACACTTGGCTGTAAAGCGCCCCTTTCGCCACTCTCGTTAGACACGAAAAGTACCACTTTTCATGCATATTTTACCTATATTTTTCTTCCGATCAACAAGATTACTATTTTATATAAATAGACTGTTACGTGACAGTCAATAGCCAAAATAAAAAAATAAGAACTGGTCACAAAATCGGCGCCCATCTCTAGGTGCAGCGAACGAGGAAAACATTTTTTTTTCGAGGTCGAGCTCCCTCGCATCCCGGGAGTTCACCGAGCTCCCGGTGTATCGAGGGGCTTTTCCGGGTGCCCCGCCGAGGGGAACGACGAGGGCGCGGGTCGCATAGTCGCCTCGCACCCGCGGCCGTGAGCGGATCGACGAGAATGCGCGAGTGGGATGGGGACTTTCCAACCCGCTGCTGCTGCTGCTGCTGCTGCTGCTACTCCGTTTCCCTGCACATTCGATCTGGCACTGTTGCTGCCGAGAGCCGAGCATCCGGAGGGACCGCGGAAACGCGCATGCGCCGTCCGTATAGACCGCGGACGGTTTCTCAAATTATCCCGACGACCCAGTCGGAAGGTGTGAAACACGTCGGGTCTCTCGATTCCCCGACGAGCGTACGGCGAATCCTCCACACCCGAGCATAGAGGGAAACCTCGTTCATACGTGCTTGCAACGCTTCCACGGGTCCCTACCCTCGATACGATCACGAGCCGCCCGATTGACTCGAGAACTCGACACCTCCCTGCGAATAAACCGGGAGGGACGAAGAAGACGCTAGGAATTCAAGGATTTTTTTTTTTTTTTTTTTTCTTCCGTACTGTTGTAAGATGCGTTTCACATTTTTTTATTTCATTTTTTAAAAAATTTTTTTGAGACACTTTTCGACATAAAGTGTAATGAAATATAAAATTATATTTTTGTAAAAAATTACTTCTTTTTTTTTTTTTTTTTTTAGGAGCAGCAAGAAGAATTTGAATTTTAGCACGATTAGTGAATTTGCGGTTGAATTTTGATTCTGATAAATCGTTAAGGCTCTTAACATCAAGTCGCCGAATCGTCATTCTTCTGAATCGCCTATCAACCGAATAACGAAACTAAATAATATGAGCGAATAGTCTGAATATCTGCTGTTATTAAAAAAATCGTATCCTCAGTACAAATCGATTCGGACAAATGACTTGAATAAATACTACTCGGAAGAACGATGGATTTGGTGACAATGTGTCTATATGCACTGTAAAAAAGATATGCACTGTAAAAATTCACATGAAAAAAAAAAACAAAAAAAACAAAAAAATGTATCGAACTAGACGGTTTTACGCAAAAACTGTTATATTAAATGTTAAATACAATTGTGATGAGAAATGAATGTTCAGTGTATTAAAAACATATTAGGAACACTTTATTTTTGATAATTTACCTAAATTTCATGATGAAAATTCTTTAATTTTAATTACTTTAATTTCGACCAAGAAGCATATTGATTTTTCATCACAATCACACATTAAATGTAATGCGCCAGTTTTCGCATAAAAACTTCTAGTCCGGTGCATTAAATTTACAATTTCTTTTTTTACAGTCTGTCTCGAATCGGTCGAAGAAGATTTGGAGAATTATCAGATTCAGTAACGGCCGACCGATTACGATTTAGTCGAATGCAGCAAAAATCAGGGTGGAATTTCGTGAAACAAAGGAGACTGAAGAAATACAGAGGCAAATTGATGGTATGCGAGACTGGCTAAATCAATCAAGCAGGATTCCTCCTGCTAGGCAACATTGATTCAGCGCACCCGTTGAATCCATCGGAGCGGCGGGATCCCGATAGTCACCGGAAATTACAACGAACCGAATTATCGAAGCGTGGAGGGGTTATTGCATCCGACCACTCGAACGCGCTTACCTATGGATCGGCCACAATGTGCGTGAGTAATTATTTTATTGGAAATTCGTACGCGGTTAATTGCCTTACACGTACACGCGGCGATAAAGAGCGATAAAACTTATCGGAGCCACAAACGAAACTGCAGTATTTTTTTTTACTTTATAAGAGACGAATTATTATGATTTATTTATTATTTATTTATTATTTATTTATTATTTATTTATTATTTATTTATTATTTATTTATTATTTATTTATTATTTATTTATTATTTATTTATTATTTATTTATTATTTATTTATTATTTATTTATTTATTTATTATTTATTTATTATTTATTTGCCGTACCTGCGACGTTGTGCTGATGATAGTTGTAGGTGAGTGGAACAGAGTGGAGTGATCTTGCGGACCACTTCCGGTGCCGCGAATCCTCATCGTCGTCGTCAGCCTGTTGACCGTCCTCGCCGAGAAAATGGACCTTTTCGTACCTGTCGAGATACCTGCGGAGACAGAAAATCATTTTAATTAAGTAATCGACAAAAAATAAATACCCGATCGACTGCCATTACTACGACCATATCACCCATGATGTCCGTAGTGATATAGACGGGCGCAAACTTTCTGCCATAGATGGCGCCCTAGTACCGCGCTACGATCAGATATACAAATTTTACCTAGATCGACCAGTGGTATCTAGTAAATATGGCTATATCGCTTAAGACATATTACCATAGTGCACAGTACTAGGGTGCTTACCGCTATAAGTGGCGCCCAACAAGGGCGCCACTTATAACGGTAAGTACCGGATGTATAAGAGTTTTTCGTAGATATTACGGTAAAGATTCTTGGAAAATCTGGGACTTTCTGCCATAGATGGCGCCCTAGTTCCGCGCTACGATCAGATATACAAATTTTGCCTAGATGGACCAGTGGTATCTAGTAAATATGGCTATATCGCTTAAGACATATTACCATAGTGCACAGTACTAGGGTGCTTACCGCTATAAGTGGCGCCCAACAAGGGCGCCACTTATAACGGTAAGTACCGGATGTATAAGAGTTTTTCGTAGATATTACGGTAAAGATTCTTGAAAAATCTGGGACTTTCTGCCATAGATGGCGCCCTAGTTCCGCGCTACGATCAGATATACAAATTTTGCCTAGATGGACCAGTGGTATCTAGTAAATATGGCTATATCGCTTAAGACATATTACCATAGTGCACAGTACTAGGGTGCTTACCGCTATAAGTGGCGCCCAACAAGGGCGCCACTTATAACGGTAAGTACCGGATGTATAAGAGTTTTTCGTAGATATTACGGTAAAGATTCTTGAAAAATCTGGGACTTTCTGCCATAGATGGCGCCCTAGTACCGCACTACGATCAGATATACAAGTTTTGCCTAGATGGACCAGTGGTATCTAGTAAATATGGCTATATCGCTTAAGACATATTACCATAGTGCACAGGTAAGCACTAGGGTGCTTACCGCTATAAGTGGCGTCCAACAAGCCACTTATAACGGTAAGTACCGGATGTATAAGTGTTTTTCGTAGATATTACGGTAAAGATTCTTGAAAAATCTGGGACTTTCTGCCATAGATGGCGCCATAGTTCCGCGCCACCATCAGCTATAGTAATTTTTCTTAGATGACCCGTAGCTTTCACTAAATCCCTCTCTCAGTCAACAATTGCACAAAAACCTTAAATTTCTATATTTCCCAAAAGCCTTAAATACTCCCGGAGTGCTAAAAAGTCCCATTGGAGAACACGCTGGAGTCCTCGAGTCAAGTCGAAGATCGCGAACGAAACTGGGTTTCACCGAGATGCGCGACAGAGGCCGATTTAGCGAAAAGGAGTATCGTGAGTGGAAGACTCGGTCGGTAATGCAGAGGGGGGTCAGAGAGGGAAAGGGCGGCTTGATCGGAGGGCAGCCCCATTGACGAGAGGGGAGAATCGCGGAACGGAGAGAAGCCCGACGGTGCCGAAGTGCCCCAGCAGCAGGTGTTACGAACTGTCGGAGCGAAGACCGTACCCGGCGGCCGACTTCGCCGCTCGACCGCCGCGGCGGCGGCGTCGTCGTCGTCGTCGCGCTCGACAAACGGCGAAGTGCGTTGCCGCTGGTCGTAGGGTGCAGAGTCTCGTGCCCACCTCGATCCCGGCGGCTCCGCGACCACGTGACTCTCTCACGGTCTTTCGCCGTCTAGTCGGGACGCGGGCATGAATGAACTGCACCGGTACGTACGTAGTACGTAGTAGTAGCCGGCCCGACGATGGCAAACGTCGGAGTGTCCCGGTGGAGGGGGAACCGGCATTAGCGGACTAGCGGAGCGAGAAGGGCCGAACGACGACGACGACGATTGCCGCCGTGGTCCTGGCTTTCGTTGCTCGAGGCGATGCAAGCTCCCTCGCCCACTTGTGCCGCTCGGTCGGTAACGAAAACTGTAATGGGCGCCGTTTCCAAACCAGGGACGGCTGAGGAAAATTCAAAATTGTCCTTCCGTGCGGATGCCGATTTGCCGGCGAAAGACAATTTTTATATTCCTTGGATGTTTTTGGGCATTGGAGGTTTCGCTCGGTCGGTAACGAAAACTGTAATGAATGGCGTGTCGGGACGGCGGACGGCTGAGGAAAACTCAAGGCTGTCCTTCCCTGCGGATGCCGATTTTCCGGGGAAAGACAAATTGTAATTCAATTGTAGTTTAATTTTCACGTGTACATTTCACGCCCACTTGTTCCGCTCGGTCGGTAACGAAAACTGTAATGAGCGCCGTTTCGAAACCGGGGACGGCTGAGGAAAATTTCAAGTTGTCCTTCCGTACGGATGCCGATTTTCCGGCGACAGACAATTTTTATTTTCCTTGAATGTTTTTGGGCATTGGAGGTTTCGCTCGGTCGGTAACGAAAACTGTAATGAATGGCGTGTCGGGACGGCGGACGGCTGAGGAGAATTCAAGGCTGTCCTTCTCTGCGGAGCCGATTTTCCGGGGAAAGACAATTTCCTTTTTCCTCAACTGTTTGTGGTCTCAGAAATTGTGGGCATTGCAGGTTTTGCTCGGTCGGTAACGAAAACTGTAATGAATGGCGTCTTGAGAACGCAGACGGCTGAGGAAAGTGAAAAATTGTCCTTCCGTGCAGCAGCCGATTTTCAGTTCAGTGGTCTCAGAAGTTGTGGGCATTGCAGGTTTTGCTCGGTCGGTAACGAAAACTGTAATGAATGACGTCTTTGAGAGCGCGGATTGCTGCGGAAAGTGAAAAATTGTCCTTCCGGGCAGCTGCCGATTTTCCGAGTAAAGACAATCTTCTTTTTCATCGACTGTGATCTCAAAGAGACATTCATTACAGATTTGGTTATCGACGGAGGTATTTCATGTAACAGTAAGTGGAGCTCATACTCAGGACGTGGAGTTATCGATGCGGTGTTTAAGGATTACTTGAAACCCACTTTGAAGATGGATTTCTTATAAATCTGATTAAGAATTAAATGACTTTTTTCTTTAAACTACTGGCCAACAGACGATTTAGTAGTCCGGTATTCAAATAAGCAAGTGTAGCAAAATTATTTTCATCAAACAAACATATTTCCAGCCGTAAATACCCAAAATAATTCCGTCCGCACAAACGGTAAAAATAAATTTTTTAAATCATGACTTCTTTTCTTAGTTGAAAAAAAATTACGCTACACGCGCAACGGAATGATTGCCTAGAAACGCATAGAATTATTCATCGTTCTTTGCACGATCGTCCGTGATATGTTTGCCGATGACATTTCGCTGGAATGTCGGGTGTACGAAGCTCTCGTGTTTGTCAACATAGCGTAGGTAAATTTGCTTCAGTCCGACGTCGCTATTCACTATCTTATTGTGATAATTAATATGAAATTTAGTTTAATATTTAATTAAAAATTTAATTTAATTTTTATTTTAAAACGTAACTTAATTTTTAATATATAATTTAATTCAATATTCAACACGAAAGTTAATTCAATATTTAATATAAAATATTCTTTTTTTGTTGTTGTAAATTGCGTTACGCGCACAACGAAAGATCGCCTACAAACTTATGGACTCATCGACCGTTCTTCCCATGATCGTGTGTAATATTGTTATCGCCGAAATTTCGCAGTAATTTATTGTGTACGAGGCTCTCGCGTTTGTCAACATACCGTAGGTAAATTTGCTTCAGTCCGACGGCGCTATTCACTTATTGTGACAGTTAATATGAAATCTTATTGCGACAGTTAATATGAAATTTAGTTTAATTTTTAATTCGAAGCGTAATGTAAATTTTTCATTTTAAAGTTAATTTAATTTTTAATATAAAATTGAATTCAATATTCAATAAAAGACTTAATTAAATATTCAATGTAAAATATTCTATTTTTTTTTTTCTCTTTGCAAATTGCGTTACGCGCGCAACGAAAGATCGGTTTGCAAAAACACGGACTCGTCCACCGTTCTTCTCGCGATCGTGTCTAATATTGTTGTGGCCGAAATTTCGCAGTAATATCTTGTGTACGAAGCTCTCGTGTTTGTCAACATACCGCAGATAAATTTGCTTCAGTCCGATGCCGCTGTTGACGCAACCGCCGGGAAGGTGAAACTGTTCGCACAGCGCCGACCACTCGTTCCTCGTGTTGACCTGCAACGAGAAAAAGCGAACAATCGATTAGAATCAGCGAAAAAGCGAGCCGGAGGTTTCGACGAATCTATGTCGGGGAACACGCTGCGAGAGAGGAACAAGTATTTCTCCCGACGACGAGGAGGAGAAGGATAGTGGGTCAGTGCTCTCTGGATCTACGCCCGAAGTGTCTATTCTGGTCGTAGCGACACGCCGTCGTCCGACGACTGCGGCGAGGACGTGGCGCCGCACAGTGGACGACCTCGCACTTTTACTACCGTTGCTAATGATCTAACGCAAAGCCCCACCGAAGAATAATGGGAGGAAAGACGAACAAAAAAAAGTAAACGTACTACGGAATAGACGAAACAATGAAATTAAAACACGGTTTTTACCCTCGCGCTTTTACTACCGTCGCTAACGATCTAACGCACACCGAACAAAAAAAAAAAAAAAGGTTTGGTAATATCAACCTCATAGCTGCGGGCACGGAGAATTGGTTTCAATAAATTGAGGCGCATTTAAATACGCTGCACCGTTGTTGAAGCAATAAAATTGCCGTTGTTGTGTCAATTGCGTACAGCAGCTATTGCGACTACAACGTTGCCTCAGAGTAAACCTAAACTGCATTACATCAACAAGTTTTTTTCGATTCAATCGTATGTACTGTTTCAACATAAAGAAGGTATATTATTTTAACTTGAATGTGAATTTGGTCAATTGGAAAAAAAAAAAATTGTGGTCCGATGTGTTTGCATATACACGAACATCTTGTCATCTTGACAATGATTTTATTCAATTCGACAAGACGTCAATTTAGTCATTCACAAATATTATACCAGCAATAAAGAACTTTCAAGTTGTTTCGATAATTCAATGTCAAATCATCGAAGTTGAGTCTAAGTTCATGACGGAGAATAACTTATACATCAGATTCACGATTAAACAATACCGTCCGATTTGGTTGATTCAAACAAATTTTGTTTCACCTTACCAAACATTTTTTTTCGGTTGGTAACTGGGAAGTGTCCAGTCATTGGTGCGTTTACCTTATCGTACGTAAGGTACAACAGTACCAACGCTTCGACACGTACAAGCATAGCCGGCCACTTGTAATCGTATCTGCGAACATTTCTTGCTCCACAGAAGAAAGTTATACAAGGTTTAAGCCTAAATTATTTTCTACTGTTACATTTTGTTAAAAGACAGACGATGTAGCATCCGTAAATTGGTACAAGTTGCTATATACGAGACTCAATAATCGGACAGTCAGAAATCAGGTTGGCCAACGCTCTGCATAGCTCATCTTCAGTACACTTTCGCGTAAATATAATTTTTTCATTTATGTAATTAATAAATGGCGAAGAAATTCTTTCAGTTAACACGAACAGGTGAGTTCGTACATCAGAATTCTCGAAATCTGTGATTGTCCGAAACACTGGAACAGACAGTGTCCGAATATAGAGATACAATTGTACTTGTTATTTTCTTCCGTAATTAAAAATATATTTATCTTCCTGCAATTTCATTGTTAATCGATGTGTTTTGGAAATTGGAAACTATCAGTTTCACATTGGTTTCATTTGATCTCATAACAAAAAATGGTTCTTGACCAATTAATAACTACTGGAATTTGCTGGGATGCTCTTAATCGTCCGAGCATTGGTACCTTTAACTTATTCGCCGCTGCGGTAATATGTATTCAAAGCGGTTTCGAACGCGGACCCGAAGCACCCGTACGCTAAATTCCGAGCACGTACAAACCGTCTCGTTATTCCGGCGCTGGATATTATGGGCAACGGCCGGTCGATGCGATTCGTGTAGATGAGGTTGGGTGGATAAACTGAGGCGATAAAGTTTTTTTTTTTTTTTATGAATTGTACACAATTTCCAATATTCAATATGGACGTGGGTTGCCAGAATTTCATATGTATTTGAGGCACTAAAAATTTATTGGTTCCATTTTCTTTTGTTTTTTTTTTTGGTTTTTCAATTCGTTTTTACAAACTCTAACTTCGTCGTATGCGAAGTATGTCGGCGAAACGTAGTTCCATGCGGGATTTATGTGCTCAGGCCAAAACCGTTTATGTCGGGGTTCCGAAAAAATTAGAATGATGCATGTTCCCTGTACGAGCATAGGAGACGACTACGTGTCACTTGGGTCGGGGTATATATATATATATATATATATATATATATATATATATATATATATATATTTAAATTGTTACACAATAAAAATAAAAAATGTACGCTCGTTAATTGTGATGAAAATAATAGAATTTCTTTTTTTTTTTTTAATTACGGATTGTATCCTTGTCATTGACATAGAGCTGAATGAACAGTTTATCTATGCCGATAGTGCAATCTCACTATGCAATTCCCACCCAACTCTTCCATAAATAATAAATTTAATATTAAATTTGCTATTCAATTAAATAGCAAGAATTTCATGCCAGAATGTTTAACACGATTAAGCTGGTATTTAACAGATGTTTCATTTGTACAAAATCACAAATTATACAGTAAATTAAGTCACAAATTACGTAATAAATTGAATCATAAATAATAAATTCAGTAGACCATAGATATGTACACAGTCCACATAGATGGTTCAGCGTCAAAATGGCATTGGGACGATGGCTATTCGCATGCCAACATGTCTAACCTCACTGACCCATGTACATTCCTTCTACGAGTCATAGATTCGACCAAAAAAAAAAAAACAAAAAAAACGAAAAAATTATAACAATAAAAATCGAAGAAAATGCACTTCACGAGTGCTTTTTTTTTGCGAGTTTCACTTTAGCGTTATTCGAGCGATGCAAATCGGAAATGTTGATCCAGAGTTCGGATTTCTCGTTTCAGATCGTACGACAATCTGTCCGACCTTCGTAAGGCTGACCTGCCGGGGTACGCGAGGCGGGACGAGAGGACGAGCGGATGGACGAGCTCGCAAAAGCAAACTATCGAGCGCAAGCGCGTAAAACTTCTTTGGACGTAGAGTCAAACGTGTCGCGTACTCCACGTGGTCGTCGTAGTCGTCGTTCAGTTTCGTTCGGCAGCAGCAGGCCAGTCGGCGAACCTCGAGCTGTGTCTTCACGTCTCGATATGTGTGTGTGTGTGTGTGTGTGAGTGTGAGTGCATGCCCAACCACGTGCTGTCTCCGTGGGGTAGGACATGGTCTCTTCTCTCCCCACCCCACGACCTCGAGGGCTTTCCTTCTCCACTTCCTCCCACGGCGCGACCGTTTCCTCTCCTCCTCTTTCACTCTCTCTCTCTCTCTCTATCTATCCGTACCTGTCGCAAATTTTCCGCGGAGAACGCACACCCTTTTCAACCTGCTGTTAATCGAGCGTTCGGCGCGACGAACGCGCCAGTCTCGGCCGAGCGGCCGAAGAAGAATGCACGGAGAGCGCCGACCATTGTTCGACAACACCGAGTCGACAATAACGGACTCTCGATCGGCGGCCCGGCTGCGAAACACCGAGCGATGCTGGGGCGGTCGATGGCGTAAAAATGCGCGGAGAAGATTCGAGGCTTGTTTTTAGTGCTTCAGTGCGACCCGTTATGATCCTTTAAGTTTGTAAAGTTTTTTTTTTTTTTTTTTTTTTTTATTAATTGTAGACAATTTCCAGTGTTCAATATTTGGGGGTGAGTTCCCAGAATTTCATGTGAATTTGAGGTACTAAAGATGTATCGGTGCAAATTGTGCTTCCTCGTGGAGGAAGCTTTTTTTCTTTTTTTTATTTGTTTTTAAGAACTCGAACATTGTTCGACAATTACGATCCGTTCTCGTTCGGCAGCCCACAGTAGAGTTTGGATTTCTAATAATTTATTACGAATTTAAGTATTTTAAATGCAGTTTTGTACTTCTAATCGTATCTACAAACGTTATCTGATGCCCGGAAAAAGGTCGTACAAGTTTTAAGCCGAAATTATTATTTTTTGTCAAATTCTTTTAAAAAACGATATATATATATATATATATATAATTTTATTTTACGGATTTCGCCTTCTTTGGCCGATTTACATTTAATTCATTTAATCCAATAGAGCTCTGAATACAAAATTATAATATATCAATAGATTCTAAATTGTCATACCAAACATAAATTACACAATTGGTTTATTTTAACAATACCAGACCGGGCTTCTCTTTCCCTACTCATACTTCAGTACTACGGAGTTAGCCGACCTTTTAAAGGCCACGAAAGATGAACCCAGTGAAATTCAGTGTTGAAAACTAAACGTAAAAAATGGGAAGTCAGTTTTCGATGAGACTTTTCATTCGACCGAACGTGCATGAAAAAAAAAAAAAAAAAGTTGAATGCACTTTTCATTACCGACCGGGCGCGGCTTAGACGTCGTGGTGGATATTTCACGCAGTCATGAGATGACAATGAATGTAGCACGACCGCGCGAAGGGAGCGATAAAGAAACCGTTATTGTCGCTCGCCTTCTCAACAGTGTGCGGAAAATACCGCGGGTCGGTAATAAAAACCGCACTAAACTATCTTCGCGGATGTTCTCGCGTGCAATAAAATGGGGAGTCTCATTCAAAGAAGACATCATGCCAGCTTCCGATGAGCCTCTACATTCGATCGTGCACGCCAGTGGCCACGAAGAAGAGTTGACTACAGTCTTTGTTACCGACCCGGCCCGGCTTGGGCGCTGAGCCAGGTCTTCAACTTCCTCTTCCTCACCAGTTAAAAAAAAAAAAAAAAAAAAAAAAAAAATGCTTAAACAAGAAAAACGGAAATCCACTTTGGCTGAATTCTACCCAGGGTGACCACGAAGGGTTAAGGGCTGAGTTAAACGCCTGAGCACTGGCCGGTGCTGGACTGGTTTCAAATGGCAACGTATTCAAAAAAAATTGCATGAGCAAGAAAAACGAGAAAAAAAAAAAACGGAAATTCACTTTGGCCGGATTCTACCCAGGCTGATCACAAAGGGTTGAGGGCTGAGTTAAACGCCTGAGCACTGGCTGGTGCGGGACTGGTTTACACGGCCGTGGGACTAACGTGTAAACCAGTCCCGCACCAGCCAGTGCTTAGGCGTTTAACTCAGCCCTCAACCCTTTGTGATCAGCCTGGGTAGAATCCGGCCAAAGTGGATTTCCGCTTTTTTTTTCTCGTTTTTCTTGCTTATGCAATTTTTTTTGAATACGTTGCCATTTGAGACCAGTCCAGCACCGGCCAGTGCTCAGACGTTCAACTCAGCCCTCAACCCTTCGTGGTCACCCTGGGTAGAATCCAGCCAAAGTGGATTTCCGTTTTTTTCCGTTTTTCTTGTTTAAGCATTTTTTTTTTTTTTTTTTTTTTTTTTTTGAATACATTGCCATTTGATTTCTCATAATAATATCTTTCGCACGCCAATCAGAATCTTTGAAGGATGTTCTGTAATTCGTTGAGATTTTGCCGATCGACAGTTTGGTCGCAATACCGGTTAAAGTAAACGCTAATAAAAAGAAACGATAAAACATTCCTGACAACAACGAGCACAACGCGAGGATAATCGATCACAGTATTGGCACACCATTGATTTTAAGCTACTGAACAAATAACTTGAGACAACAAAAATAATAATGGCGAACGAAATAAATATCATGTAACTAACGATAACACCGCCTATGTAAATATTTTTCTATTCCTGTATTGAGAAAAATACAACAGCCAATGAAAAAAAAAAAAAGGATTTTTGTTTCTCATTGGCTAATCGCTATGACACCGCAAACTATTAACTCGTTTATCGGAATATAGTAAATTTACGTGCGTTTACCTCTTCAGCATAAATTTTTTAGTTCACAAACATGGATCATTATACAAAGAATCAATGTGCCAAAATTTTGTTAGGTAATATTTTATCGTTTCGACAAACACGAGCGCCTTCGAAAAGATGCCAGATTGGGTTTTCGCAGAGAAACGAGCAGCTCCCGTTTTGCCCTAAGGCCAGTCGGTAGTCAAAGATCGACGGGGTAGAATCGACCCGGTGTGACCATCGAGATTCATGAAACGTGTCCGACCACAAAGCGTTTAGAGCGTGTGCAACAACGCATTCGGTAATAAAAACTGTAAACTCTTCTCGCGGATTCTTGCATTGACGATCAAACGAAGAGTCTCGTCGATCGAAACGAGACGACATCCGCTTCCGCTAAGACTTTTCTTTCGGGTACATGCGAGACGTCTCAGTCGACGACGAACGACAACCAACAAAACACGAAGGTGTATTTTGTTGGTACAAAAAAAAAAAAAAAAAAAGAAAATGTTTCTCTCAATCGACAAATCTTGAATAAATTGAAGCAAACAATCGTTTAACAAGACAATGCTTTACTTGTACAAAACGTATAACAGCTTTGAACCTATAACACCGCGACTTTCGGTTAATCGAACAAAATGTTTTGTTTTTCGTTTCGGTTGTAGACTTTTCGGGAGAAAGTCGAAGCATCAGCGAATGAACAATTGAAAACCGCGTCCGACGATGCTTCCGTTTCATCCGAAAGGTCGATCGATTCATTGAATGTGCATCGATCAGAAAAAATCCATCAATCTCTCTCGCACTCGTCTGTCACCGTCGTGCGTCTTACGCATGGCCTCAAGACTTATGTGAAACACGTTCTAAGCGTGTCTCGCTCGCTCCGCCGAAGAGCGCCACTGGTGCGTATCTCTCTAGCACTCAATAGTGTTTCGTACGCTCTTGAGCGTACATCCGAGAACCCCCATGAGGTGTCGATTTCAGTTTCCGATGCCGACTCAGCCCGGACTCAGCACGGTAAGACAGGAATTCCACATGGTCCTAAAAGCCGCCCACTCCCCCCACCCACCCCCCCCCCCCCAAGCCCCTAAAGCGGCTCGTTTCGCCGCAGATTTTCAGCCGACTCTCGAAGTCCGCGATTTCCGCCGCACGGAATCTTGGTCCGCGCGCCCGTTCGGACTTCGGACACCGCGAGAAAATCCAAGATAGAGCGAGAGACCCACCGGCGGTATGGCCACGTGGGTTTCGCAGCGGGCCCAGAGAACACCGCGCGACTGACGGTTGCCCAAGAAGCGTCGGCAGGCGCAGCAGTCAGCTGATCGCTGGAGCGCCGTGGGGGAGAGGCGGCGAGGTGGAAGCGTCGACGGAGGTTGCGGAGAGAAACGCCGGCGGGGCGGGGGAGAAAAGGGGCGGAGGGGGGGGGCGTGATGTGGCGGAGAAGCCAAAGGAGGTGGAGGAGCGGTACATGAGAGCCGTAGGGGAGGGAAGCGGCTCCGGAGAGAGAAAGAACACGGGTAATACCGGAGAACTCTGTGGCGCGAAGGGGCAAGGGTGGGACGGTCGAGAGGGGGGGGGGGGGGGGGTTGGCGACGCGCGGTCTACCGTCGAGATCAGCTGATCGGCGGCAGCGGTCGTCGTCGTCGTCGTCGGCGTACTACTGCTCGCTACTACTATCGCTGCTGCTGCTGCTGCTGCTGCTGCTGCTGCTGCTACGACTAACGTGGTACAGGGACAGATCGGTGTGACTGACTCTCTTGGTGACTCTCAACGGTGCGAATGAACCTGCCACGTGCGAATGAATGAGTTTCGCCAGTGTGCGCGCCAACGTTCGGTCGCGCCGTGCTCACGACGAAATCGAACGGACTCGGCGAGCGGCAGGGCGCTGCAGCTCGATGTGGGAGTGGTTGTCGAGGAACCGATCGAATTCGAGGCCGAAGAGATCGAGGCGCGAGGCTCGGTTGGCGAGAAGGGAAGAAAGGGCTGGGGCGCGATGAAGCGTTGATTGTGCGGATGATTTGAGTTCGGTGCGAAGGGGACTCGTGGAGTGGGCGGTGGTTGAGCTTGTTGCGGAAATGTGGACAGATGGGCCGTGCGAGACTCCGGTGGAAATTGGGTGGGTGTCGGGTGTGTGAGCGATGCGGTGATGTCGGAGGATTTTTGGTCTCACTGATGAGCGATATGTGATCTGTGGGTTGGATATTGGATGAATCATCAAGATTCGGGAAAGTCCGTTCATTACGACCTTTCGTTAAATAGCGGGGGCAAGTTATTTGCTTCGTGTGTATCTACTTTGATAATAAAGTACAAGGGCGTTTGACAATCTCAAGGACACCTCACACGGCGACCGCTCAATGAGATTCACGGACTCTCGAGGACACTCACGGACTCTCAAGGACACTCACGGTCTCTCGAGGACACTCACGGACTCTCGGGGACACTCACGGACTCTCAAGGACACTCACGGACTCTCAAGGACACTCACGGACTCTCAAGGACACTCACGGACTCTCAAGGACACTCACGGACAATGAAGAACACTCATTTGCAAGTGTTCGATGAGTGTTCGTGAGTGATTCGGCAAGGTTCGTGAGTGTTAGTGAGCGATTGAACGATGTTCGTGAGTGTTCGTCAGTGCCGATGAGTGATTCAACGATATTCCTGAGTGTTCGTGAATGTTCGTACAAGTGATACAGCGATATTTATGAGTGGTTCGTGAGTGCTTGAACGATGTTCGTGAGTGTTCATGAGTGTTCGTGAATTATTCAACGATATTCGTAAGTGTCATGAGAGCCCACGAGTGATTCAACGATATTCGTGAGTGTCGTTGAGTGTTAATGAGTGTTCACGAGTGTCCATGAATGTCTGTGAGTAGCTGTGAGTTTTATGTGTGGTGTCCTTAAGTGTGCTTACAAAAGCATCTGTGAGAAGCTCTCATGGACACCCATAGACACTCACGGACGCACACAGACACCCATGGACGTTTGCCGACACTCTCATAACACTCATTGTGAGTAATTTCCCATTGTATGAGTTAAAAAATTCAACCATTAGAAAATTTAGCCACCAGCCAATCTATTTATATATTGGCGGTCCAACTAATATCCAATCGCGATGCTCTTCACCGAGTGTCGAGGTCGGCACTCGGTACGTTTACTTCGAACAAATTAAAGTGCTTAAAGCAGGCTATCTTCGCCCGAACGATGTATACATGGAATAATAGAATAAGATATCGGTTCAATTTTGTTGGTTTTCGGAACCCCGAGGTCATGATTAATAGGTGGGGACAAGTTGACGAATTCGTATTGCGACGTTAGAGGTGAAATACTTGGATCTTCGCAAGACGGACAGAAGCGAAAGCGTTTGCCAAAAATGTTTATATAATAGATTGTATGACCGTACATTTAAGTAAATTCCATTCCATGAGCAATGCACGATAATGACAATGATAATAATGACGATGGACAATGATTCGTCCATTAGAAAATTAATTCGCCAATCATGCAAGGTTTCCCTTAGTGTTGAACTAAACAAACTGTCGTTACTGTTAAAACTTTTTGAAAAATGTATTGGCACTGTTATACAGAATATAGTGTCGTTGTACACTAAAATTTGAGATATTAATTTAAGATTCCGCGACGAAAACGCGAAAGCACCGAAGGTTCGCGCGCAGAGTGGAAATAAAATTCTATCCATTCTATCTTGAAAATCTATCGATAAACTATCTAAAATTTATTCCTGCTCTCTCCGCTAGCTCGACCGAATTGAATTCATAAAGAAACGTTTCGTCGAGCACTGTGGACGATGCCAATTGAAGACTCCAACGGTTTTACAAATCAAACCGGTTATTACCTGCAGACTTTTGTTCCAACGTCAGATCGTTACGCTGCACAATTCAAATGAAAAAAAAAAAAAAAAAAAAAAAGAACGATACGTAACACGAGAGTGTAAAATGATCGTGGAATAAGAAGTGGGCGGTCCCAGTAGGTGGAAGTTGTTATCGGCGTCGGAAAATCGAAACCGCTCGTACTCGTGCGATATGCCGAGTGAGATAAAAACCTCGTGGTCTCGTTCATCCGTCACGCCGCTAAAGCCACGGCGCGCGCCAACTCTGTCATTAACTGGGTAATGTGCGGTGCACGCGGCGGGGAAAAAAAAAAAAAAAAATCACGCCCCGTCGGTGCGGCGCGAACGGGTCTCGGTTAAGTCATCGAGACGACTTAGGGATTAAATTCTTAAGAAGCTTCAATACGAATCAGAAAACAAACGGAAGAAAAAAAAGAAAAGGTCCGCTCAATTTCCAACGAAGTACAGACTTAAAAAAAAAAAATAAATAAAAAGAATCACCTTGAGACTCGTGCGTTTTATTAAACGAGTGTTCTTCGCACGATTCGCAGAAGCGACGGTCGGGCGACTATTCCACGAACAACATTCGCGGCGACGGTTGTATCGCTGTCGGAGAGTCAGGATTTATTCCCCCCCCCACCACCGCACCGCACGGGAAATTTAGTACCTAAACTCAAAACTGTATAGTGCGCGTCAACCCCGTTCTCCGTCCCGCTCGCACCTCCTCGGCGATAAAATATTTACGACAGACCCGAGAGCGCTCGCGAAATAAACGTTTTTGCCTTCGCCATCGCGCCACCGGCGTTCTTATATAAACTTATGTGTACAATAGCGTATAGTGTATCTCATTCGCAGACCGAGCTTCTGCGCTCTTTATGCCGCTCCGAAAGGCTAGAGTTACTTCGTCCAAATAATAATAATAATAATAATAATAATAATAATAATAATAATAATAATAATAATAATAATAATAATAATAATATGTTTTGATGTCTCGCGAAACGTCTCATGTCGGGCAAAGGATTTGTCGGGCCATATTCCACGCTATGCGCACAAGGATAAGCCGAATTTTCATACAGACATTCCCCGAAGGATGTTTTTTACGAGCAAAGTTTCGAGCCAATCGAGTTTTTCTGGACTCCCCATCTTCGGGCCTCTCGGGGGTCCTCTTAGTTTTTCACTCGTAGACAGTAAAATTGCTACGAACGTTTCTTGTCCACAAACGTTTACGATTAATTTTCTTGTGAATTTTACGAAATTTTTGTTAACTTTGCAAATATTTTTCGTAGCAATAACACATTTTTTTTTGGCAACATTAATGCATTTTTTGTTGTAGAGAATTTGACATTTATTTGTTTGTAAAGTTAACAAAAACATAAGAAAAAAGGTTTGTTAAAAGTACAAACCCTTTTTACCGTGTGTCTTAGGAAAGCCTAGTTCTACACCAAAAGTCATTACGCCCAAAAATCTTCGGTACGAAATAGTTCGCAAACTCTTTCGTCATTATATTCATGATATTGTATCAACGAACGTATTTCGTCATGATATTGTATTAGCGAGAAACCCCCAAAATTTACACGAAGGGACACGACTACACAGCTTCGAAGAATTTTTTTTTTTTCCCACAAAGTACGATCCGTTTTTTCAGTAATTTTTTTTAGTCGCGTTCTGCCTGCACTCGACCCAAGCGACGTTCCCAGAATTTAGGCCTTCATAGACCACGTTAAATCCAAGTTCGTTTCTTTGAATTTATTTCGGTCGAGCCTTCGAATAACATTGTGTATTAATTACGTTTTTCCCGACTTCGCTCGGATAGCAAACTTCACACTCGGCGGAAATCACGTACTTCCCTCCTTGTAACACAATATATCATTAATATATCTTAGTCGAGACATAAAAACATTATGTTAGCTAGGAGATAACCGAAAAATGAACTTGTCTTTGTTGTATAATTTAATTTCATTGAAAGTCTATATATGTACAATTGTGTTATTTTAAAAATAAATAATTCTGAAGAGGGCCAGCACCTATGGCCGAAACGTAAACATGAGCTTGGGAGTTTCCATCTGACAGTGCCGACGAGTCGACTGCAGCCGTAGCACAAACAACAATATTTATCGATATCGACCACTGCCCGACGATCTTAATGATATATTATTCTTCGTCCGACATTATTACTTTTTATGGAAGCAGCAGTGGACATTTATTGACCTCACTTTCAATGCGTGTTCCAATTTTTTTTTTCTTTTTTTTTTCATTAGAATAACTTAAGTGTGGGCAGTAATGGTCATTCGCGAACGTGCCGACTTTGCGACGCAAGAATTATGGTTATTTTTTAACGAAGTCGGAAAAAATTATCGTACGCCACACACACGATAATTAATGGTAGGGAGTGGATTTTCACCTCGCGTGAGTTCCACCCTCGCCTCGCTCGGGTAGCAAACTTCACACTTGGAAAAAATCGCATACCTTCCTCCCTTGTACATAATATAGTATTATCGGTCCGACATTATTACTATTTATAGTAGCTATAACAAACATTTATTAACCTTACTTTCAATGCGTGTTCCATTTTCTTTTTTTTTTGCATTATAACAACTTCATTGACCGAATTCCTTCAGTCTTACTTTTAATATTAACATTATTTTACACCAATAAATTTTTGTCATTTTTCTCATTCCTTCTTTTTCTTCTTCATGTACATCAGTTTAAGGTTTTTTTTTTTTTTTAATTACTTATTTTACTTATTTTTGCACATATCCTCAGGGGCATTTATATGAAGACCTAAAAAAATCTTCTATCTCTACGTCTATCTACCATGTCGATAAATTTTTTTTTCGCACCAAACAGAAAAAAATTTCACTCGCCGATTGCCGTTCATGAAAAAGTTTCGACGCATTTTCTTTAATTTATTTTTTTCCATTTATTTTATCAGCTATTCATCTCGCTATTCCTCATTCAATTATTTCCACTCGCGCACGAAGGCCAGCCTATCGTCTATTTTTCATCTGGTTCGACACACGCATATACACACACACACACACGCGCGCGCACACACACACACACACACACACACACACACACACACACACACACACACACACACACACACACACACACACACACACACACACACACACACACACACACACACACACACACACACACACACACACACACACACACACACACACACACACACACACACAGAGAGAGAGAGAGAGAGAGAGAGAGAGAGAGAGAGAGAGAGAGAGAGAGAGAGAGAGAGAGAGAGAGAGAGAGAGAGAGAGCTACGTTGAATGTGCACGAACGCATGTGTGCTGCAGGTGCACACACCATTCCAAAATCGATTTGTTATCGCGACGAGGACGACAGCGGGCCGCGCACGTTTCGAATTCAATTGACACGATGGAAAGGGCGAGGCAGAAGTGGCCGCTGCTGTTGCCACTCGACAGCCGAGGGCCGCTGGAGAGTGCAGCCGTATATGCGAACGCCACAATCCGGCGGACCTACCAGTACCGCCGAGTTCGCGGGGTCAAACAAACACCGCGGCATCTATTTCCGCGACGCGTGTACCGTGCTCTGCCTGACGAGTGCCGCAGCAGCCCGAGCACGTTTCGATGATAAACTAATCCATCGGTTGGTGCGCGAACGAGTAATGCAACGAAAACAGGGGGCAGCTGTGCTTGCTCTGTATTTGATATTACGAAAAAAAAAAAAAAATACAGATGTACCTACGTATATGTATATGTACAATCTTATATATATTCGTCAAACCTCATCGATGTGGCCGGAATGAATTGTCAGAATTATTAAAACAAAGATGTGGAAATTCATGTGCAAGAAAAAAAAAATGATAATCCCTGTTGTACATTACACTGACCAGATATTGAATTCTCGATATCGAATACATTAGTGGAAGCAGTAAATGCGATTTATTGGCATCAGTAATAAGTGGCTTGGTGGTACAGTAGAACGCCGATTAACCGGAAGGCGGATTAACCGTGCATCTTCCGAGGTTCTTTTTTTTTTATGTTAATGTCCCGAGCGCGAAAACATGAAACAGGTGATAGACGAAAATTAAAGGTAGAGCAAGAAGCAAACCAAGTCACTGAGTACTTAAAAAGCTCACCGAGTCACTGAGTACTATAAACAAAAAAAAAAAAATTAAGAAAAAATCTTTAATAAAAAGATGACAAAAAATGATTAAACGATTCCACAAGCTACGTTAATTTTTTAGAATCCTTGGCGCGTCCCTCGCATTATCGGCGGAAGGAGAGCACGCGGATCCGTGCGCGCCAGCGGCGAAAGCCCGGATCCTAAACCAAAAAAAAAAAAAAAAAAAACTAAGACTAAAAAAGAATTGATTGATTTTTTTTTATTACAATTTTTAAAAAAATCTTTAATAAAAAAAAATCTTCAATAAAAAGAACAAAAAAAAAAAATGATGAAACAATTGTACGAACTACGTTAATTTTTCAGAATCCTTGGCGCGTTCCTCGGATTATCGGCGGAAGGAGAGCACGTGGATCCGCGCGCGCCAGCGGCGAAAGCCCGGATCCTGAGCCAAAAAAAAAAAAAAACTAAGACTAAAAAAGTATTGATTGATTTTTTTTTATTACAATTTTTAAAAAAATCTTTAATAAAAAAAAAAATCTTCAATAAAAAGAACAAAAAAAAAATGATGAAACAATTGTACGAACTACGTTAATTTTTCAGAATCCTTGGCGCGTTCCTCGGATTATCGGCGGAAGGAGAGCACGTGGATCCGCGCGCGCCAGCGGCGAAAGCCCGGATCCTAAACCAAAAAAAAAAAAAAAAAACTAAGACTAAAAAAGAATTGATTGATTTTTTTTTATTACAATTTTTAAAAAAATCTTTAATAAAAAAAAAAATCTTCAATAAAAAGAACAAAAAAAAAAAAAAATGATGAAACAATTGTACGAACTACGTTAATTTTTCAGAATCCTCGGCGCGTTCCTCGGATTATCGGCGGAAGGAGAGCACGTGGATCGGTGCGCGCCAGCGGCGGGAGCGCGCGGATCACGTCGACGCTGATCGGTGTGGCGTCATTGGCCCGAAAGGCGAGCACACGAGGTTCGCGAGAGCGTGCGAGTAAAAGTGCACTGACCCCTGGGGCTCGTGCCGCTGTGGGCCCGGGCCGACAAGTGTGTTACCGGCTAGAAAGAGAGAGGACGGTGAGCCGGCGTGCGCGCAGAGCATCGCGAGAGCAATGGTTTTCAGCAGCGGAGAGGCTCTCTAGCTGTATCCATGATCTTCGTCGTTCCCCGACGGCCAAGGCCGCATCATTATATCGGTGCGGTGCGCGGGCGCGCTAAAGCGGCGGGTCTTTCGCGCCGCGGACAGTTCGGGTCGGGCGTGAGGACGAAGCACGCGGACGTTCCGACGCTCGCCCGAAGCTTTGTACTCGGCCTGCTATTAGAAACCCGCCTGTCCTACCGACGGCGCACCCTCGACTGAGCACCCATTTGAATACAATCGAAACGGTCAACGACTGCACTGCAATTTTTATCGCTAAGTTGTAGAGCTGAAGTCGACAGTGGGAAGAGAAATTGTGATCTTTTTTTTTTTTTTTTTTTTTTTTAAGAATAGTCGACGAGCCGATGTGAAAGAGAGGTAGAAGAAAGATAAACATTCGAACTTTCTTCTTGAGGTCGAGGGCAATTGAACCAGACTGTTTTTTTTTTTAACTCATAATTTTTATTTGAACTAATTTTTGTAAATTCATACACGTTTTTTAATCATGGTGGCCGCGGTCAGGAAAAACCGGGGAAAAAATCTTGGTCAGGGAATCAAGAAATTTAAAAATTGGTCAGGGAGAAAGTACATTGTCGCCGAGTCTTCTATAAGTAAATAAGGAATAAATAAAAAGGAGCGTTAAAAAAATTGAGAACATTTAGGAAAAACGAAAAACAAAAAGATCGAATTAAACATTAATTCAATAAGTAGGCATTTTCATTTGCATCATTAAGGTTTTTTTTATATACAAGTACTTAGAAATTTGGTCACGGAACATTTTTAATTGGTCAGTGAAAAGTCAGGGAAAAGTTAGGGAATTTTTTTCCGGAGGAAAAAAGGCCACCATGTTAATCTATCCACCCTAAAAAACGAAACATGCGTGCATTTTTTAACCCTTTACTGTGGCATAAGCCCTTAAGGTAGTCCTTGCAAATTGTGTTCACTTCGGATAAGTTTCAGAGAAATGAGAGGGAATTGCGAACTCTGGACGTTATAGAAATCTACAAAAATCAAGCATATTAAAGGTGCTGAAAAGATTATTTTTGCATAATGACAATTCCAAAATGTTACTAACAAATTGATGCAAAATAAAATTGTTCAAATTATTTTTAATAAAAATGCTTTATTCAATTTCTGAACACGGTACAAATTGTTTCAAATTTTCAAACCCACTTTGAATTTCTTTTTAGTATCTAAAACCATCAAGAAGTGTTTGCAGTTCTCTCTCATTTCTCCGAAACTTATACGCAGTGAACGCTATTCGCAAGGGCTACCTTAAGTGAATACCAAACACACACGAGTGCAAGAGAAACGGAGTTAAACTCTTAAATCGATTTTTCCCCGAAACGATCCTACAAAACAAAACAAAACAAAAAAAAAAACTATTTTCGGACCTCACTGCCCTTAATCAAATACGCAATGCGTCCGCAATTCGTTTCTTCTTTCATCAAACAGTTACATAGAAGAAAAAAAAAAGGATTAAAAATATTTTGAGGTTGAGTCGATCGTTGGCCCCGCCTTAACACGCTGCTGATTGCCGACGCTGCATACAGCAAGCCTCGAGGCAACTTCAATGAAGGCCCCGACACCGAAGGCAAGCCTGCGACCGAATCGCTGACAGGTTTCTCGGATATCCGAAACAAATAAAAACCGGTCGAGTCTCGCTGCGAAGTGCAACAAAAAACAAACCAAAAAAAAAAATGTTAAAATAAATAAAAGTCGAGGAGGACAAGAAAGCGAGGTTCGAAAGATCGCGAGGGGCAAGGAGCGCGGCCCGAGTGACGAACGTTCGCCGTGAGAGGACTCGGAGACAGCTGCACGCTTTCCGACCGTGGAAGCTTGACTCTTCGACGAGGATCGCCAAGTCACCGTGGAGGGGGGGGGCGAATATGGCCCGCTTTGTCGCGTCGCCTGCTGCCAGTCGCACACAATCTCCCCCACAGCGAAATCGAAGCTATACCACCGGTATATACGGTTTCCCTCGTTCGCCAGAAGTCAGCCTGGAGCGCACTGGTGCAACTGCGAGCGCTGTTGCGGTTGCAGCTTTAACGGTCTTTTTTTTTTTTTAATCGTTCCTTCTGCGTCGCTCCATCGCGCTTTCTCTCGGTTTGTCGCTGCAGCTAAGGAGGTTCGATCGTCGGCCCGTGGAGGGGATAGAGTCGGGCTCGGGCACGCGAGGGGGGCAGAGAAGTGCCACCGCTGGGCTGCGAGCGGTGCGCGAGCAGGACAGAAACGGGGAAATTTTTCCTTTCGCGCGAAACAAAAAAAAAAGTGCACGAGGCGAATCGATATTAAATTTTAACGTGTTCCCTCCTCGAGGGTACACTGCCGAGAAGTCTTCGTCGACCCCCATTCACAGTCGTTGGTTCGTTGTCTTTGTCCGAGGGGAAAATGACTTTGCCGCATGCAAATAACAGAACGTAAACGTAGGCTCTCTTTCGGCTCGCGCAGCGCGAGACGGGCAGATGGGCACACGCACTATGCGCTTCGCGTACGCGGTTCGAAAAGTACTTCGGGCAACGAAACGTTGGGTCGTTAGGAATTTGTTGCCGCGACGGCGAAACTGATCTGCCGCTGCAGATGCAACATTTGCTACCGTAGCGAAGAATTGATGCGACGATGAAAAATTTTGAGCTGCGGATAAAAGTTTTATGAAGCGATAAAAAATTGTGGGCTGTAGCAACAAAAATTTGATGCTAGAGCAAAAAATTGCTGTTTCGATAAAACAAAATGCATGCCACTGAAAGAAAAATGGTACGCTACAGCAAAGGATTGTTGCAGCAATAAACTATTTCATACCACAGAAAAAAAAAATGTTAGGCTGCAGCAAAGAATTTCTGCTACAATAAAGAATTTCATACGGAAAACAAATTTTATGCTACAGCAAAGAATTGTTGCTACAATAAAGAATGTCATACCACATAATATAGTACATTACTCCACGAGGGCGAAAAACGTTTTTGTAACGAGTGTGAGTTTGCAGCACGAGCTGAAGGCGGGTGCTGCAATCATACGAGTTAGAAAAAGTGTTTCGTACGAAGGATGTACGAAATTTTTCATCAGAAGATAAGAAAATGACGGTTTTAAGCACGCGAAGCGGCCGGAAAAGTGTCCACTTCCGTACCGAGTGATGAAAAAAAAAATGTTATGCTACAGCAAAGAATTGTTGCCACAATAAAGAATTCCATACCACAGAAATAAATGTGTACAATAAAGAATTTCATACTACAGCCAAGAAATAATCTATGCAATAACAAAATAGCATGTTGTCCCTACACTAAGTAGCTGAATTAGTTAAGGTGACAAAATTTTAACTGTTACGCGGAAAAAAAATGTCCCCGTCTAATGAAAATTTGGAAATATTTTGGCACGTGGGAATGACCACGAAGCATCAAAAGCCGTTGCTCTCGTGTAGAGTAGAAAAAAAAAACATTCAATAGAGCGTCCGGTAAAAATTTGCCTACAGGCTTTTTTTTATTTCAATTCGCCTAAACCAAATTCTCGTGTAATTTCGCAAATGCCATGATACCTGCTTGAAAAAAGTCTCTTAATGCAAACGCAACCGAGCGAATAATGTTCTGTGCTGGATCGATCGAAAAATTTGCGTGCAAAAATAATTTTCCTATACGTTATTATAAATATCCCCGTGGGAAATCCAATTTGCCTTTAAGTACGGAGTACCGACAGTTTTTTTCCTAAAACTAATTTTACATCACCAAGTTGCGCCATTCCGCACGATAAGGGCACAAAAAAAAAATGGCTAAATCGAAGCCTACACTACAGCACGAAAAAAATCATCATTGACGAGTATAGCGCAGAAACTGCGATAGATTCCTGCATTCTCGACGGAAAGATCTCCTTAAAGCGGCGAGGTTTCTTTTCATCCTGTGTGGGAGACGAGAACAACCATCAGCAGCGTTAGCGCGGAGACTTTCCTCCAACCGTCTCTCCCCCCCCCCGGCCCTCTCAGCGCCGAGCGAAACCGCGGTGAAGTTGACCTGCTTAAACCTCCGAGCGCTCGAGGGAGGCCGGCAGAAACTGTAGGCGAGCTGGTCGGTTTCACGACGGCGCAACGGTTGCGCGGAGTATCGTAGCGGCGGCGTCGAACCAGCGGGCGGAGCGACGTTGCCGCGTCCGGTGTCTCATCGAGCCTCGGAAGTAGCCCGTTTCACGGCTTCGCGGCAACGCCGCATCGAACGCCCCTTCTCTCGCTCCGCGCCGCTCACCGGCGAGCTCGCGCGCGGATGTGACTGTTACTTCTCTCTCTCCCACTCGCTATCGCGAAAAACCTAATCCGAATAAACTCATCGGCCATTCTCGGCGCGATAAGAAATAAAGAAATAAACGAAACAAAAAATTTTTTTTTTTCAATATAAATAAATAAAATAAAGAAAAGAGGGGAAGAAGAACAAAAGGGAGGCAACGAATGCCTCGACCTCGCCTCTCCGGCCGGAGATCGGCTCTGAACAGCAACGTCGCTTCCTCGCCTACTCCGCAGTTCGCGGCTTCGAGAAGCGGAGGAATGCCGGAGCGAGAGAAAAAAAAAATAAAAATAAACGAATAAAAAATATTTCAAGTTTGATAAAGGGGAGGAAAAAGAAAAATTGAAGAACGAGAAGAAAAAAAAAAAAAAGTACTTGTGTGCATTAGATAGCCCTGAGCGGGATTCTGACTGGCAAAGAATGGCGTGCGGTTCCGCTGCAAGCCGCAGCTCGTCCTGTGCACGTGTGTGCAGCACGAGGTCGCGAACCGCTCTCAAGCTGCGCGATGACTCCTCTCGCTCGCTCCGGTGAGCGCTCGCTACGGGGCAAACCGAGGCTCCGTTCGACGCGAGAGAGCCTTTGCAGCGGCCGTCCAGCGGAGCTCGGCCCCGGCTCTCTCGGATTCGCGCGCGGGGTTGCCGGATCTTTCACTCCGTCTCGCTCGCTCCTGGCCTTTTGCGCTGCCACTTTCGTTGTGTGGCGTGCGTGTGGCTCTCGTCTCTCACCCATGCCTCGGCGCCGCGCTCCTCGGCTGGCTACGCTGGCGCGGCGGTGCCGGTATGCGCGCAGGCTGGGCGCGGTGTTGCCGTATCGACCGAACGACCGAGAAGAGAGCCAGAAACACAAGCTCTGGCCGATCGGGCTCCTAGCTGTACTGGCTTCGTCGCTCGCTCTACGCCTGTGTATATGTATTGCTGTGTATATATGTTTTTACATATATATATGCATACTGTCTGCCCGGCGCGGCAGCCGCGGTTGGCATAGCGGCGCACCAACGGGCGGCTTTAGTGTACAGTAGATTTGCATAGCCCCGTGATGCTCTCCGCGCGGAGCGGAGCGAGAAAAAAAGTGTAGCTCTACACATCGTAATTCCTAATCGAAGAAATAAGTTGCAGAAAAAAAAATATATGTCACGCTATTATGAAGTAACAAAATTGTTAACGACTATAGGTTCTTTTTTTTTTCTTTTCGAAGCAGAAATATCTTTGGGGCGAAGTAGCTGGGGTGGTGATGAAGGTATAGTAAGCGTGGCCGCAGTCAGGGGAAAAAAATCTTGATCGGGGTATCCGGAAAAAGTCAGGGGATTTAAAAATTGGTCAGGGAAAAAATAAATTAGCGCCTAAACGTCTGTAAATAAATGCGGAGTACATAAAAGGGAGCCTTAAAAAAAATGAGAACTAAAAAAATATCGAATTACACATTAATACAATAAGTAGGCGTTTTCACTTGCATCATCAATTTTTTTTATACAAGTCGTTAGAAATTTGGTCAGAGAGAATTTTTCAATTGGTTTGTGAAGTCAGGGAATTTTTTCCGGGGAAAAAAAGGCCACCATGTATAGGAAAATTATCGTTGGAAAGCTCTCCGAGCGGAGGGGTGTAAGAAAAAGAGGTGTAGCTCTACACATCGTAATTCCAAATCGAAGAAATATGTTGAAATAAGATGTCACGAAATTACGAAATAATAAAATTGTCAACGACCATAGGTTTTTTTTTTTTTTTCTCGAAACAGAAAAATCTTATGGGCGAAATTGCTGGGGCGGTTGAGGAAGGTTAACAAATTATTGTATATTGTACATAGATTTTTTTTTTTAATATATTTTTTATAAGCCTCTGTGACGAGGGAATATTGTAAAAAAAAATTAATTAAAAAATCATGATCGAATGAGCATTTTCCAACCTCCCCAAGGATTTTACGTTGCGGCACCGCCGCGACTGTGGCAAACGATCCGACACACGAGGCGACGGCGGGCTTCGAGGAGGCTCGAGCAATGTGAGTCCATTGCGGACGGCACCTGACTCACACAGCGATTTTTCTACGCCTCCCCTCCATACTCACTCTCTCTTCACGATTACTGCCGGCGCCCCAACGATTCCGACGACGACGAAGTCTTTCTCATCCCAGTGAGTGCGAATAACTCATCGCACCCCGAGCGCCTCAAGGGCTTTACGAACCGAGGTCCTGTTTATATTAAGTTTGAAACTGCGTCCACTGCGCTTTGCCCTCAACAATTTTCGGATTACACTTCGTAAAGCGGGTTGTAATTGAAATGCGCGTGAAGCTAAAGAGCTTCCGCAATACAACTGTAAGCAGAAGTTGTAACATCTTCTCGCGTGGGGACGATGTTTTTTTTTATTACTTATTTTTATATTTTATTTATTCTTTTTATTTTATGTTTAAATTCGAAACTTCGTTCTCTGCGCTTTGCCCTCATCAATTTTCGGATTACACTTCGTAAAGCGGGATGTAATTAAAACGCGCGTGAAGCCAAAGAGCTTTCGCAATACATACTGTAACCAGAAGTTGTAACATGCTTTCGCAATGGGTTCATGCTTTTTTATTACATTTTATTTCTTATTTTTATATTTTGTTTTATTTTTTTTTACAACTCGATAGCATTAGATTTCCCCACCCCGCTTTCTCAACTCGCACGCAGCTCGTGGTCCTTACAGACCAATACTGACACACGCAAGCACACGCACCTCGCACTTTTTCTCATACTCTATATTTATAGCTACTCAGCTTCTTTCCTGACTAGCGTTCCTCTACATAATCTCAAAATATTTTCAATCAATTTTTCTCCGAAACGGTTGTTCATTTCGTAGAATCGTTTCGGAGAAAAATTCATTCAAAATGTTTAACTCTGTCTCTCTCCCTTTCGTACGTGTTCAGCCTTCCCTCAGAATAGGAGTCTAAACCCAGACGGCGGTTGATTGGGTGTAGTAGTAGTAGTGATTTATTAGTACTACAGGATCAGGGCTCCTCTAGGCACATACACTCATAAATCAGACAAGAATAACAGTGGTAGTACAAAGTACATAAATGTAAATAAACATAGAGGAATATAAAGAAAAACAAAACATAAGGGCTGAAGGACCCAGATCGATGGCCCTTTGCCAAGGTGTAAAATTAACATTAAGTATATAGGTTTGTATACAAAAAAAAAAATGGTTTCAAATTTGCAGGGCTCTATGTTAATGGTATTTAGAAAGGAATGCTGCCAGGTACAATGAAATTTGTTCACCCGTACTGAAATTCGAGCATGACACGGACGTCCGACCAACTAAAAGATTTATAAAAGGTAATTTTTCTTGTTTTTAGCTAGAATGTTTATAAACATTAACTTATATTTGTTTAATTGGTTTCAAATTCTCCAGGATGTTTGTCAACGATACAACGAAAGTACGTAGCAAATTTTAGATGCGTTGGTTGATTCGTTGCGAAGATATACCATGACACGGACGTGCGATGGGAAAAATAGTCATTTTAATAGGCACTTCTTACGTGTAAGGTGCGAGCGCCTAAAAACTGTAAATATGAACTTTGGCAATCTCTTTTACTACTACTAAAACATATAAAGAGATATAAAGAAAAATAAAGGAATATAAAGAAATATGAAGGAACCGCAAAAGAAAAAATTACAGAAATGATAATAATGATAACAGCCGAAAAACAAGTGAGAGGCAGCGCCATGGGGATTCTGTGAGAGCGAGAGAGAGAGGAGTTTGGACCCCCCTTAAGGGTAGCCGATGATTCGCGTACGTCTCAATGACTCTAGATCCATCCACGAACCGTTCGCGTTTCCGGCCTCTGGACAGAAATTGGGTGCGCGTTAACGAATTCGCGCCTGTTTCCAGGCCCTCGTCGATCGAAACCATCAAACACACACGCAAGCGATGTACAACGGGTTTGAAATCGATATGGGCCGCCTAGTTGTGTGTCACTGTGTGGCGCCGCTGCCGACGGGCGCTCTCCGGGCGTTAGCGGACACGGGAATGACACCGACGTAGTCCGCGATACGCGTTGAGCACGACGAGTGACGGGATATCGCGATATAATTGTGCCCCGAGGGGATAAGCCCTCTCGTGCTCGCTTCCTAACTGGGAGCGGGGATGCTTATGCTTCGATAGGGAAAAAAAAAAAAAAAAAAAATGAGAACACTTCAGATTAATTCTTCGACATTCACCGACGATTGGAAAGATCGCAGACTGAGAAAACTGTTTAATTATTTTTTGTTAATCTTTCGTTTTATATGGCGATATAAATTTCGTTAAGGAATAAAGTTTACTTTTTTCCCTAACAATCTGATGAAATTTGAAAATCGAAATATTAAAAAAAATCTACAATTTTTTTTTCGCAAAAACTGCGAGTTTTGCCAGTTTTCACTACGTTTTGGGCTTTAGAGTGTGATTTTCACCCCGAAAAAGTTTGTAAAATCAAATTCGCCGAACGTCATTCTCTTCCTTGTCATGAAAACGTAGAGATTAATGTGCGGCAAAACCTCATTTACTGCGCTTATTGTCCCCGTACGCCTGGGGTAGATATCTATCCCGGTCAATGCGTTAGAAGCAACAAAAACGATACACGAGTTCTAGGCCTCACAAAAATGCTACCAGCTTAGAAATATACTTTAGTGTAAATGTGTTCAGAGTCGCCGTATCGAATAATGCTCATCCGAGTATTAAAAACGCCCGTGACTTGAGTTGCCCCGCGGAGGGTTCGATTTGGAACAGTAACAGAAAAAAAAAAAAAAAAACAATTCGGTCGAGCGAGATCCGTGCGGAGAAAAGGGAGAGAGACTCGAACCCCTCGGCTTCGGTTTGGTTTTGCCCGGGGGTTTTTACGAGACTTTTAGGTACCCGCGGGAGCCCCGAGCCGGGTCGCGCAGTCTCTTCGTTTCGTCGCCGAGCTCTCGCGTCGAGAGCCGCGACCGAGAAACTTTGCGAGAGTTCCTTGTCGGCCGACCCGTGCAAATGTTCTTCGAAGACGCCGGCGTTGTACGGTAGTCGAGGCGACGGAGCGGGGAGCAACAACACAGCGGTGGCCGAGTGGTAGGAGGGGGGGGGGGGGGGAAGAGCGAGGCGAACATCAGCCGTCCCGACCGGAAGTCGCTGCCCAAGTTTTGTCCGCGCGCCTCGGACGACTTTGGCCGGCACGAGGCGGGACGATACTTTCGCGGGTAAACCGACACAACGGGACGGCGTGGCCGCGGAATGGCGAATCTCATCTCGTTGGGACGCCGGAGCGAGTGAAACCGAGGTACAGTACAGCCCCGGTTAATCGCGCGCTCGGACCGAGGAGACCCCGGATAATTGAAATCATGGTTGATTGGAATCAAATGTTGCGATCAAAAATTATTTTTCAAAAGGCGTAGAATAAAACGACTGAACATTTTTTAATTACATTTTTGAAGAGACATTGACGGTTAATCACAACACATGCTTTGTGTGAAATTTGCTGATCGGTCGAGGCATTCTCGAGCTATAGCGGTTTGAATTTTTCGCGTCAGATTCACACACACACACACGTGCGATTCATTACAATGTCGACATTTTTTTTCCGCCTAAACAGAATTTGCCCTGCGAGGAAACAAAATCCATTCTAATTCAGTATATATTAAGTATTGCTGAACCCTTTGAATTCTAAGACTCAATGTTATCCAAAGAAGAAGCCGAAATATTCAGATTTTTTTTTTATGTTTATTTATGTTTAACATTTTTTTTTAAATACCATTTTTTTTTCTCTCGAAAAACTGTGTTCGGCATTCATTACTGAGCATAACCACTCGTCGAAATTTTCGAGAATGTTAATGGTGTTTTGTAAAAACTATAGGTCTTTCTTTTAATTGCGTTTTCACCGATGTCTCAAATTTTATAAGTGGTCATTAAAGGTAATGTAAAGCTTTCGTTTTTTCGTACATTGTCTTGATCATCCTCGCTTTTTGTAATAATTACTCCCTTTCATTTGTTTTGGATTTTTTAATGTGATGTCGTAAAATAATGTAATTTAATGTCGACTTGGGTAACGAAAATGTGTTTCAATGTAAAAAAAAAAAAAGGCACTCGGGAGACTAATCGGTTAATGGGGTGCCCGAATGATCCGATCCGGGTTGATCGGGGTTCTACTGTACGATCGTGAAACGGCGGTGGAACGAGGACGGGCTGCGATGATGAGAAATACACAAGTCCGGGGGGAGCCAGAGTCTTTGAATTTTCGTGGAGAGGCTATGAAAGAAGTCTCGCGGTCCCGGGTCGGTCGGTCCGAAGGATGGATGGGTAGGTATATACGTACATACAGTCATGCATGCCACTGCAAACTATATACTACATGTATACTACATGGGTGAGGATAAAGGAGCCTACAGTGGAAAAGGGTGTCTATATACGCTATACGTTACGTGCAGGACTTATCGATCGTGGCGATACTCGACTCCTCCATACAACGCGCTGTATTCTCGTTGTCATCAATATCCCGAAATCTGATGCATCCCCATTCTACCGTATCCGATAATTCGACAATGACGAAATTGATCGAGCGTTCGTAGTTCGCTCCGCGTTTCTCGCTGATAATTGGAAATTCGTAAATCGTCATTGGAATTTCTTATTAAACCGGTAAATATGCAACTTCAAGATTCAAAAATTCCACAGACACAAAACGCTAACGGCCGTATTTGATTTTCTGAGACATGGCGGCCAAACGAAATGAACGAAAAATTCGAATAGACCTACGGACAGATAAAGGAAAATTTTTTTTTTTTTTTTTTGTGCATGCTGAAACATGCCAATTGGAGGTGTTCAATTTGTATTATTATAACAGAACTTGCTCTGCTCAGACTAAAGCGTGTTGTTCCAACACGCTTTAGTCATGTAAATCGTGCAGTCATCCTTTACATGCTTAATAGCATGTTGATTCTCAACTCATGTCGAAGTGTGAAAATTTTACACACTTTACGTGCATTGTCACAACACGGTTTCTAGGTGTGTTCACCTCGCTCCTCCCCTCAAACCATGTTAAGGCGTGTGTACACTACAAAAAAACTATTAAAAGAATGTCCATTAAATGAAATAGTCTTTATTCTTCAAATGCATTACAGCCTCTTACAAGTTAATTACAATGATTTACTTCCACATCAGGGCTATCTGCAGCTTCTACGTTAATTTCAACGAGAGGATGCTTTCGAAAGACATGCTGCTTGAAAGACTTCCAATTCGTAAACGTTGCTCCACATTCATATTCATTGCACTGCACTTTAAACGACCCATCACATCGGTGACGTCGAACAACGTATCTCAATAGCTGATTATCCGATGCAACGTAAAAATAGCACATACGACACTTGAAAATATTGTTTTCTTTTATTAAGTGTGTAGTACTCAGCGTGTACCTGCGCACAGAGTTGTTCGGCCTCAAGCGCGTTCAAACAACACACATAACGTCTATTCCAATAAGCGTGTTCCGTAGCGAAACACCAAAAAGTGTTTTGTACTGAGAGCACAGGAAAGATGGAATGCAACCGTGTTGTTTCGACACGCAAGTCGAACAACACGTATTTCATTGACGCATTTGATTAGCGCAACACATGCGATATGTGTGTTGTGAGTTGTTTTAACACGGTTGTTTTTAGAGGGTAGACCGTATGTGGCGCCGAAGTAAAGAATGTCTTATCGCTCGTTTCTACCTCAGCAAGCTCATAATTGACCGCCGCGAAGTCGAGTTAAAGAGACGTTCCATTTCGACGTTTTCGCTGCTCTTCCGCCTTGCGCGGCGAATTCTGACCGCGGCGCCGGTCCGTTTCGTGGTGGCCTATATATTTGCAAGGCTCCAGAGTGTCCAACGCACCCGGTCAGTCCCACGTGCGCTGCGGCTCGAGTCGAGGCCCGATCACACTTGTTGAGGGGAAGAAGCTGCAGCAGCGGCGGCGTCAGCCTTGCCCAGCCTTGCTCCTATACTCAGAGTAAACCGCGGTAGAGACTGAGATACCTGCGTCTATCGAACACTTGTGATGGTAATTGGGCGCGTTGGAAAGCTTGTGTCCGAGTTGTACGATAAAAGTGAAAATGAGGGCTTCTGCGCAAGCGTGCGTAAAACTGCCACTTTCGCACCGAGTGTAATAACAGTGATTTGCGATACGAGTGCGGTAAAGGGAACTTTGTCGCGCGACTCACTTCACAGTCAGCGTATGACGTTCGTTACATCGCACCTAGTATCGCATATTTTCTGTAACGAATGCGGGAAAACGCTGATCCGTGCCTGCTGATTGGAGCGCTGTACGGTCAGCGTGCGTAAAGTAAAATCGGCCCGATACGCGCATGCGCCGGATATTTGTAGCACACTTGGCTGTAAAGCGAAAACTAGCACTTTACATGCGCGAGTTACATAATAGTAATTTACGACACTGGTGCGATAAAACTTTTCCAGACGAGCGTCAGTTTGCAATCGCACGAGTTCAGGCAAAGTTTTCGGCACGACACTTGTACCAAATATTACTTCGCAACGTCTGAAAATGGCAGTATAGCAGTGCCATTTTCGCGCAGTGTAGTAAAAATATAAACGATTTTTAAAATATGCTACTCATTTCACCAGTAAGAAGCTCTAACTTGTTTAAAGAAAAAATATATTTTTTATCAACTACTTGGCATATTTACATTACAAGCACTTGACGTACTTGCATACAAGAGAGCATCATTAGCTTCGCAGCCAAATTTTCATCGTTGAAATATCTTTCGCAGCCGCCGTTAAGTGATCAGTTTACATTAGCCTCTCCCCTCGGCCCCTTATTTACCGATTCCCATCACCGGACACGAACGACCTCCGGCGGGTCGCGAAGCGGCGACCGTACCGCTTCACGAGCCGCCTTCTCACCCGATCACTGTTTTCGCCTCTAACTGCCGCTTCGCGCTCTCCTGACGCTGTCTCACCCGGTTTCCGCCGTTGCCGCTCTCCCCCCTCCGCTCACCCGATCTCGTCTCGCACTCTCGGTCGCCGGGAGTCCGCGCGCACCCGCGGTCTACCTTCTCGTCCGATTGACCCTGACCTTGCGCCACTTCCGACTCTCTCGTCCCTACGATTAGGCCTCGCGCGGCCTCTCCGCAACGCTCCTCGCGACTCTCCGCAGCGAGCGCTGCTGTTGCCGCCGCTGCGCTGGGATCGAAGGTAGCCGGCGTTGCGCGCGCGTTCACGTTCCATTTTCGACTATCGAGAATTTAAAGAGTGGGGAGGGGAGTGGAGAAGACTTATGCACGCGCGACCAACGGGGAGGGGGGGGGGAGCTCGAACGACGGTGTCGATGACTCCGCACTGTCGTCCGACGGCGACGAGTCGGACGAAATACCGGGATTCCTCGAGCGCGTACGCAATAGCGACGAAAGAGGGGGAGGTCGATGAGAGGGAATGTGTAGTAATCTCGAAACAAGGACTGTGTATATCCCCCCCCTCCTGCTCCTCCCTCTTTCCTCTGTGTATCGAGAACTACGGCGAGCTTCCACTTCATTCAAGTTTTCTCAGTCGGGGACGCGAGAGTGTAGACTCGTCGGCACAACGGACTCGGGGAATCTCCGAGCGTGCCCGGCAGTGCCGCTTGCGACCGGTCAGCAGCGGGCGGTGTGCGGCGAGCTTGGGAAAAGGAGAGTTTGTGGATCATGCCGGTTTACCGGTCGCCTATCGGAGATAGGATTTTTGTAAGAGTGGCCGGTCATTTGGCGATCACGGTGCGGAGTAATTGCACGATCGATAAGATTCGTTTAATAAACTTTGTGTCACTCGGGATAATGGCGGTTTTGCCGGCGTAAGAAACCCGGTTTTCGGACATCGCGAAGGAAAATTTCGTACGCCACTCCCGTGAAAAAGGTTCTCTTAACTCGTGTCAT
The DNA here is from genome assembly GCA_963922035.1 of Amblyjoppa proteus. Taxonomy (NCBI): domain Eukaryota; kingdom Metazoa; phylum Arthropoda; class Insecta; order Hymenoptera; family Ichneumonidae; genus Amblyjoppa; species Amblyjoppa proteus. The sequence goes on along the minus strand of OY998232.1, from coordinate 6,472,803 downwards.
TGCAACTCTCGCATTCGGCTCGAGCGCTCGAACTCCGCGGACAAAGTTCTTTTGCACTAGTAATGTAACCTACGTTTCATTTAGCACAAACGTCGGACAATTTTTTTTTTTTCTTAATTTTACAAAAAAAAAAAAATTCTAAAGTTAACAGAATTTTCTATGAATTGATTTTTTTTTGTGCATCGTTTCGGACCTTACTTAGGCCAGAATTGCTCGAGAACTATGAACTTTTATTGACTTGAAGGTTACTCATGTTCTTTGCGCGAAATGAACTACGCTCGGGCCTTGCAACCGAAATCGCAGTGATAGAACGGAGTATTTTTTTTTAATATCGATACTTTAATGGGGTTCAATGATTTAATTAAATAATGAAAATTTATGGATGATCCATTTATGTCGTTCAGGCAAAAATGCGAGGGGTTTCCGACTGTACATAAACATACGCAATGAAATTGATTTTAGCTGAATTGTATGCACATGCTTCGCATAGGGACGGCAACAGAATGTCGCCATGATCATGATGATGATGATGATTACTGTTATTACTACTATTGACAATGCAATAGCACTCTTGCTACGTTGTTCACTGTAAACTGGAAGAGCGATTAACGAAATATTTTGAATAGAAAAAATCCATCGTTATTCCATCGTTACCCGTTTATTGTTTTCTTTCTTTTTCATTGCATCGACATACCTGTTAACTTTTATTAAAACGGGGACTAAATATTGTAATTAAATTTACTTTATTTTCCTCGCGCTACAATATCGGGCGAAATGTTTAGTTTGACAGTTAGCGACTTTACTGCCGTACGGTAAATTAACAGTTATTCTAAAACTGGAGCGTACATGCGTCTCGACGATTACTTGAGGCTGGAATTGAAAACCGGGTCAGCAAACTAACGTACAACGGGCCGTTTGATTTTACGCACAAGGGCGTCTTCCCTCGCATCGAGACCGGGTTGCAATTGCAGTTGAGACTGTCGGGGAAATTACTTTGAACCGAGAGCCCTGATGAGGACGGAACTCACGTGGGGCTTGGTTTGTTCAGTCGAGCGCTCTTCCCCCCCTTCCACAGCGCCTTTGGCTCTGTGGACGAGCTCGTTAATATCTTACCCGTGGCTTTTATCCTCGCGCGACAAGGGTGTAGACTTGACGTCTTAGCGTCGAAAAGTTTATATTATATGTTATTAAAAAAAAAAAAAAAGGAAATGAGAATACAATGGTAGGCATTTGAAATGGAACAAGGTTTTTTTTTTGCCGATTTTAGCTAGAGTTGGACCGATTTCGAAAAACCAAAAAAGTACATGCGAATTTATATACATTTAATTGCCTTTCGAATGGCGCTTGTTTCATCTAGATCGGTCGAGAATTGCCTTTTTTTGACCACGAGAAGTGGCATAAACCGGTCGAAATTAACATTAAATTAAAGTTAATGCCGATTTTCACACCTTGCGAAATAAAATTTTTTACGATACTCGCGCGAAGAACGTTCTCCTAACTCGTGTGATTGCAACACTCGCCTTTGGCTCGTGTCCCAAATTCACGCTTATCAGAAAAGATTTTTTCGCACTAGTATCGTAATGTACTATTACGCACGCTTTAACGTGCGTTTTTATATTGATGTTCTAGCTTATTCTGATGTTCAATTTGCATTAATTACAATATTTCAAAGTGAACATATTGCTAGTCCAAGTTAAAAAGTCTGAAAAAAATTCTCAAAAATCCTGTATTTGATATGTAAATTTTTAAGCCAAGACCCAGAATGGTACGATGCCTTGCTTCCAGATATTTTTTGAGCTTTCCTCGAAGAAAACGTTATTAAATATAGAAACTATAGTCAGTTCATTGTGGGTTGTTGCTGAAGTATTCGTGTATATAATACAGGCTAGGTGAAAAAAAAAAAATTGTCAGATTTTTCCAAATTTTCCTTCGTTTACTTCACGCACCCTTCAGCATGCCTAAATTAAGATCAGGGCCGACGTGCGCGCGCGCGCCGGGTACTTACAGTACACTTGGCCGTAAAGCGCCACTTTCGCCACTCTCGGCACGAATAGCGCTTTTCATGCATCTCGGTTCGCTGTATGATTCGCGATGGGAATAAACCGACGAGAAAGGCAGTGGCACATATCATGTTTCGATTTTCCTCAACATGAATGTTTTGAGGGGGAAAAAAAAACAACAACAAAATGCAAAGCTCTCACATTTCTTAGCAGTTTTCTCTCCCTCTCTCTCTCTCTCTCTCTAGCTTGTTTCGCCGGCAATAAATCACCGTCCGGTCAGGCCTGTCGTCGCCGGCAAGTAATCGTGATGAGTGACGAGCGAACGGTCGATTTAATGCACAGCATACGCGGTACACGCGAATCGTGAGATACGTCGGTTGTCTATCGAACGCGTCCGCACCCTCGGTCTATCATCTCGAATGACCTCGCTTCGATCTAATTTCACAACCGCTATTGTGGTGTTAAACAAAAAACAATATAACAGTAATTGCCGAAGATGATCCTCGGAATTGATTAGCCAACTCTCGAGTTTCGCAGAGAGACGGCCACAATGCCCGTCGGCAGCTGCCTCCGCGCTATAACGAGCCCGAGGCTGGCGTTTTATTTTATTTTGCTTCCCGATAAAGGAAGCTTCGTTTTCGTGAAATGTTTTTTTTTCCAGTTTTTCTTGTAAACATGTTCATAATGTTCCATGTATAATCGCGAGCATCGGAATCTTCGGGTGCCGCAACTGCACTTCATGTCCTTGTTGTAGACGATAATTAAAAAGCATATTTGAATTGTCATTGGTTTTTTCGAAAATAATATTTTTTGTTCCATAGAGGAAAGTTCGTTTTTGTGAATTTTCTTTTTTTTTTATTTTTTCGAGATTTTCATATAAACATGTTCAGAATGTTCCGTGTATAATTGCGAGCTTCTGAATCTTCGGGCGCCGCTCTTCGTGTCCTTATTTTACATGACAATTAAAAAGCGTATTTAAATTATTATTGGTTTTCGAACAGTGATATTTTTTGTTACACAGAGGAAACTTCGTTTTCGCGAAATTTTTTTCTTTGTCGAGATATTAATATAAACATGTTTCAGAATATTTCGTTAATAATCGTGAGCTTCAGAATCTTGGGAAGCCCCAATTACACTTCATGTTCCTATTTTACACGATAATTGAAAAGTATTTTAAATTATCACTGGTTTTAAAAAAAATATTTTTTCGCCTCATGGAGGAAGCTTCGTTTTCGCGAAATTTTATTTTCTCTATTTTCATGGAAACATGCTCAGAATGTTCCGTGTATAATCGTGAGTTTGAGAATCTTCGAGCGTCGCACTTCATGTCCCTATTTTGCGTGATTATTAAAAAGTATATTTAAATTATCATTTTTTCCTTTAAATATTGTTTTGCTTCGCAGAGGAAACTTGGTTTTCATTGATATGAAAGAAAAAATTATGCAAAGTAATTTGCACATTGCTTCCTCATTTACTACAATTTTGCGCGTAGCTTCAACCCATGAGGAAGCCAAAAATCGATCACCTAACTTTCTCCCACGGAAAATTGCCCACTCGAAAAATTGTAATAAATGATGAAGCCATGTGCGAATATACTTTGCGCTATTTTTTCTCCGCATCTCGAAAGAAATAATATTCAATTTAAGTCTAAACCCGACGAGGCTGTTTCGCTTTTTTTTTTCTTCTTTTTATGACGATTTTTTTTGTATGACTTTTTTAAAAAATAAATGTATGACTGCAGGCCGGCGAAACCGGGGGACGACGAAATTTATCCAAGGCGCGTTCGAATCGCTTCAGTGGGAGGATCGGATACGTGCACGGAATAGCGAAACGGCTCGAGTCCCGAGCGACAAAAGAGTCATCAATCATTTTTCGCAGTACTCGAGAGGATTCGTCACGAAAGATTTTGCGAAAAAAAAAAGGAAGAAAGAAGAAAAAAAAACACACACACACATGCTGAAGCTTCTCATTGTGTTGCCCGGCGCATTCTTGGCTCGTTAATCACACGCGAGACACGGTTCGCAACTCGCCCGGCGGTGGAAGGAGTCGTCGCGGAACGGTAAGCCCGGTACCAGAGGCGAAACTTTTATTCTCACCGTGTGCGCTTATGCGTGCGAGAGTAATTGTGTCCCCGACTCGGAAAATCGTCGGTATTACCGAGAATGGCTTAATTACATTCGTAACATTCGCATGAGGTTGCATTAATTTAGGTCTCTCGCCATTTGATTTTTCACCGTTAAATTTTCGACGATTCCAGTTCACGCGACGATACGAAAATTATTGATCCGTAATAACAAAAAGTTCAATTGTAAAAAAATTTCTCCGAGACTCGAACAAATACTGCAGTGTGTCGTCGGCAGAGTTGAGCAAAATCGTACAAAATTCTGGAAATACGAAATACTATATATGTATTTTAGATACGAAATACTGTATATACTTTAAATACAAAGTAGTGCATATACTTTAAATACAAAATAGTATATGTATTTTAAATACTTTATTTTAAATCGATTGGGTTTTAGTTTTTTCTTTTTTTTTTCTTTTTTCGCAGTGAGTTTTGTAAATAATTTCCCGAGATTTGATCCCTCAGTTGATACTTTTGATTGAAAAGAAGGACTACATTTATATTATCATTTCTCATTTTGTAGACATAACTTTGTACATCACTAAGCCCTACTAATGGGAGTATTCTTATTGGGCTTTGTTAATAAATAAATAAAAATATCTATTTTTCCCGCAAACTTTTTTTTTCAGTTTTGACATCCGATATTTTTTTGATATCTGAAACTTTTCCATATTTGCCATTCACTATGTTGCTTGCATTGCAAATTTAAGATTTTTTTTTTTACATTTGACATTTGGCACTCGGAATCTGAAATTTGCTTTTTTAAAAGTCTAATGATTTGACTTTGAATGTTAAACTTCGCATGAAAATTTGGCATTGTTCAGGATTGTACATCGGAATTTTGATAGGTATTTCACATTTGTAATTCGTCATTTTGCAATGAAATTTTCAAAAATTTGACATGCAATTTTAATTTTTTTCCTGTTAACATCGTCCGAGTATTTTGGCTCCGGATATTTCCACGATCATTCTTAACATGTCAATGTTAAGAATGTTACCATGTTACCCAAAATACATCATGTATTTAAAATACTGTCCGCCTCCCGTCGTTGGGTTGTTTAAAGAATACGGATAATTTTGTGAAAAAACACACTATACTTCTCAAGGGATTAAAATTCGATATTTCCTTACTAAAATGTACTACAAATAACTGTGCTGTTTTTTTTTTGTTTAGTAGAAAAGAAAATTTGCGTAGAAAAAAAAAAATTGAATCTGCCGATCGTGACGAATGTTTTCGGTAATGCGCAAACTACCGCGTCGAACCTCTTTTCTCATAGCGGTGAGCTGCTTCACTACCATAGGCGGACTGTTCGATGTTATCGTCAACTAACCAAGGGAGATTTTAGATAAAGCTGTATTCCCATGAGAAATACGTTCGTGTATACGTGTATATACTATCCGTATATGCTACGTATACTTTAGTTTATATATTACGTATACATTACTTATGTGTTAGCCATAGTAAAAATCAAATAGAAAACGTAGAGAGAGAGAATTGCTAGAGAGCTTTTGACTCACCTTTATCCATCCACCGTGGGCTGTGACGAGGACATACAGTAAGTACAGATCGATGTCCTTCCCACTGATTTTCGGTGACTTCTTGAAAGCCGTTCTGAAAATAAAAATAAAAAATTTTTATTGAAACCGACGTAAATTTCTTTGGGTATTGAAAACATAAAATAAAGAAATTTCATTCGATATAAATTTCTTTGCGTATTAAAAAAACAAAAGTTTTAACCATAAGGCTATAATGATCGAAGTTACGGATATGGATTCGTTAATTGTTGCCCCGTTGCTCTATAGCGGGGAAATCGATGCATAGAAAAATGACTGAATAATTCACATGTGAACGCGAGCAGGTTGCATCGAAGCGCCCCGACTATAGATGACAAAATTTATTTTTTGTTCCATTTAAAGTCGACCTAAATTTCTTTGTGTATTGAAAATATAAAATTAAAAAACAAAAAAAAAAACAAAAATAAAATGAAATACGATAAAAAAAAATTTGATCCGGAAGGCTAATTGATCAAAGTTACGCATATGGATTCGTTAATTGTTTGTCCGTGGCCCTAGATCGGGAAATTGGTGCAGAGAAAAAAATGACTGAATAATTCACATGTGAACTCCAGCCGGTTGCTTCGAAGCGTCCCGACTATAGATGACAATACAGAAATAAACGATTTGACACGATGGATGGTTGAAGAGTCGCGAAGCCGGAAGAGGGTAACGCTCTCGAACGGTTTTCTCGTATAGGCCTCTAACCACATCCGACAAACGCTTCGCGAAGCTTCCGAAGGTTGCCCGTTGCCTCAAGCAGTCTCGCAAATTCGGCGGGCGAAAATGTTTCCCGGTCGAAACAGACCGGTAAACAAACGTCCATGACGAGACGCCGTAGAGACTGTCCGACCTAGGTCGAACTCGAAATTTACCAGACCAAAACTCTTTCGCTATCATCTTTTTTTACTATTTTCATTGTATATTATTTTATTTTATTATTATTATTGTCATTATTATTATATAATAAGTTATATTAATTTACTGGATCTGTTGCGATAAGTATTTAGGTTAGTGCGACAAGCGAACGACATGTGTTATTATATATTATTTATATTATTTACAAGGAATTTGCGAGGACGGTCTTACGTGCCGATGCGATAAGCGAACGAGACAGTAACGCCGGCGTTATAAAAATAGAAACATTGTGTACGATACAAGTACGTACTCTAGAATTAAATATAAGATAAGGATTAACGGGACAAAAAAAAAAAGACGCCAATAAGGAAAGCCCCTATTGACGCGTTACTGCCGGACGCGAAACGAGGAAAATCGTTCGGTCTTTGAATAAGTAATTAACATCGTGAAACACCTCCGAGCCGTGAATTGTCGGAGGTTGGGTTGAGTTGAGAAAGTTCGCGAGACCCACCGGCGTGTCCTCTCGGTTCAGTTAAATACACGGTAACGGCCTCGAGGAGAATGACCTAAAAGGATATGTCAGTAGCAACGGGAGTTTGCAGGAATCGTAATGAATTTCAATTTTTCTTAAGACCAAGAAGATCAAGCGTAAAAATATCAAAAACTGAAAATGGCGTCCTTCGTTTGCATGCGACTTGAGGGTTAAACGAGTGAAAGGTTCGATTTTTTATTATGATATTTTTATGCGCTTTAAAGGATAATTAAATATCTTAGTTGCCTTGTAAAGCAGTTCATTTTTCAGTCCTCACATTCGTAGTGTTGTTTTTTTTCTTCTTCTCACCAACTTAATTAAAAACAATGCAATTTAACTGCGCATGGTCGATGTACGAACTGTGCACGAAAAATGACCCAGTCAATAGCTCGTTGGCACTCGAGTATGTTCATCTTCCATCCGAAAATAAAATGAAGAAATAAGAGAAGATCATTTTTCAAGGTCTGAAAAGAACTTGGGTCGATGGCCACTGCGCAATGTGTACACTGTTTAAAAAATTCTAAACTTAACGTACTGGACTAGAAGTTTTTATGCTATAAAACCGATAGCTTAAAGTTAACGTACAATTGTCACAAAAAATTAATGCATCTTTTCAGCAAATTTAGGCGAAGCTATTTGAATAAAAATATTTTTACAGTACAATTAAAGTGGATTATTAGAAGCAAAGTCTTTTCAAAGTTTTTAATAACCCAGAAATTTAATATACCAGTTTATGCATAAAACACTTCCAGTACTTGCACACATTAAATTGCATACGAATTTTGTTACCGTCTATAATCTATAATTTTTTTTACATTCTATAATACAGGCTTTTTAGATATAAAATGAGAATAAAAAGGGCTGAAGGGCCTCGGTCAATGGCCCGTTAGCCCGAGAAAAAGAAACGATAAACAAAATCACACATCTGTACACGCAACACCGCCGAACCATCTATTACTGAGGCTAATAAAGCGCATTCACTGCAACTGCTGGAATAAGATTACAGCCGTACAAAAATGTAAAACTTTGTCAATTGATGTAGTATGAGCGTATAGGCTAACACCACGTAAGATTGAGAGCGAATTGCGAACACTTGTCGAAAATGAGAATTAGCTTTGAATTACCAAACATCTACGACTACTTTTTTATTTGCACTGTGATTTGTCGACATGTTGGCAGTTTTTTTCCCCAAAAAAAAAATCCCTGGCTTTTCACTGACCAATTCAAAATTTTCCCCGACTAAACTTCTAACGACCTCTATAAAACAAAACAAAAAAATAATTATGCAAATGAAAATGCCTAATTATTGTATTAATGTTTAATTCTGTTTTTTATTTCTCCTTCAAAACGTGCCCAATTATTATTTCAATGCTTCCTTTTACGTACTTTTTATTTATTCATAGAAGGTTCGACGACAATTTACCTTTTTCCTGACCAATTTTGAAATCCCCTGACTTTTCGCTGACTCAAAGTTTTTTTTTCCTCTGACTTTTCCGGTTTTTCCCGACCGCGTCCACCGTCAATCGAACATGAATAAAAAAAATCTACTTCTCGATTAACATACTTTTCATCGATCGGTGCGGAAATGGCCACTTTTCCGTCCGCTTCGCGTGCGTAAAACCGCAATTTTCGCACCGTGTGATGAAAAATTTTGTACATCCCTCGGGCGAAACACTTTTTCTAACTCGTGTGATTAACAGTACTCGCCTTCGGCTCGTGCTGCAAACTCACACTCGTTAGATAAACGTTTTTCGCCCTCGTGGCGTAATGTATTATTTCGACATGGTTCCTCACGAGGCGCCTTCAATCGTACACCGTTCAACTGTACACTTGTTCATTCTTACGGAAATAAAGCGTACACCGCACAAAATGTTACATAAGTTCACAACTTCGTTCAAATTTACACCACAAATACCTAACACTTGCCCAATCCTCGGATCAAAAACTGTACACCGCCATTTCTTTACACCACAAAAAGTGTACGTATTCAATATGTTACACATTAGTGAGCTTACACCATTTCATTCTTACACTTGCCAAACCTTACAACTTTAAAACTTTACACATTCAATATACTTCAGATGCGCAAGCTTACACGCATGCAACCTTGCACCGACGGAGAGGAAGGACGGCCTTCGAGAGGGGCGTTGGATGAGCACTGCTGTTATTCTGCAGGTGAGATGAACCGACCGTTGGTTGTGATCACATGCTAGCCCACCATGTGCTTCGTCTTACCTGCAGAATAACAGCGGCGCTCATCCAACGCCCGTCTCGAAGGCCGTCTTTCCTCCCCGTCGGTGTAAGGTTGCACGTGCGTAAGTTTGCGCATGTTAAGTATATTGAATGTGTAAAGTTTTGAAGTTGTAAGGTTTGGCAAGTGTGAGAATGAAATGTCGTAAGCTCATTAATGCGTAACATATTGAATACGTACACATTTTGTGGTGCAAAGAAATGGCGGTGTACAGTTTTGTGATCCGAGGATTGGCCAAAGTGTAAGGTATTCGTGGTGTGAATTTGAACGAAGTTGTGAACTTACGTAACATCTTGTGCGGTGTACGCTTTATTTCCGTAAGAATGAACAAGTGTAAAGTTGAACGGTGTACGATCGAAGGCGCGCCTCTTCCTCACTTGACGCGCATCGCAACTACCTTAAAAAAAAAAAAAAAAAAATCTCCCTCCGATAATTCCAAAATCTCAAAGCTCACCCTCGGGTCTCGTGAAAGTGATGAAGTTCCCTGATGAAGCTATCCCGTTCCCGCTCGTAGGTGACGGGGTCCTTGTTGAGGAACTGTGCCATCTTCGTGCCGGGCGTTCCGGTGGGAGCGCGGGCGTCTCAAACGATAAGCGCTCTGGGCCTACAGGACACGGGGCATGACGAGGAGTTGAACATGGGAGTTGCTCACGGGTGCACATTTACGCGAGCCTAGGAGAGAGCTTCGTGGACGCAGGGTCGACGCGGGGTCGCGACCCGCTCCCGACATTGGGAATAAGGGGGGGGGGGGGGAGGGGGCTAAGTCCGGCACAGCACAGTTCACCGTACGACAAACCGCGAAGCTACGATATTTGTTTTTGTTCTTTTCCTCCTCCCCGGCCTTGCACACGCCGCCCAAATATTCCCTCTCGAGATTCGCCGAAAAAAAAAAGTTTTCAGAGAATTGAAACAAAAAAAAATAATTTTTTTTTTTTAATATTTTTTAATTAAAAAGTTTTCGTGTAAAAATCCCGCGGGTCCGCGGCCGGCACACGTACCAGCGCGCGCGACTCGCCTCTCCCGGCCTCTTTTTTTCCCCCCGGTTTTTCCGTTCCGCGCCTTCGGCCTCCCTTTTTCTATTTGTTTGTTTGTTTGTTTTCTCAATATTTATTTTCGTCCCTTCGTCTCTCCGGTCGCCGATCGAGGGTCCTGCGAGGAACGTTCTCACGACAAGCGTCTCGGTCTCATCGGCGAAACGCACGAGAAACCCTCCGCCTCTTCTCGCTCTCCTCTTTACGCGCACGACGCACTCGCGACACGTTTCTGTCCCGAAAGATTATTCACCTTCTCTCGCGCACCAAGCTCACTCATCGAGATTCGAAGCCGAGAGAGAATCCTTTTCGCGCTTAATCGCGAGATTTTTTTTTTTTCGTTAGCGATCTTGACGACGAAAACTCTCCAGCCGTGCAGGTAAGGAGCTTCGGCAGGGGGGGGGGGGGAGGTGGTTCGAGAAATCGAGCGGGTGGACGATCAGACGGTATCAAAGCCTCGTTATCACTCACGCACACACACACACACACTTAGGTGAAGGGGGGGGGGGGGGGCTCGGTTTATAGTAGCGCGGGGGCCGCACACAGTGCGTAAGCACGAGAGCCACGAGAGACGCGCGAGGAGACTCCGTGGGCCGCGCGCGGTTCTCTCGCACACGAGAGGACGGTGGGTACGAGCACGGCGGATCGATTCACCTGTCACTTGTCACGGCGTGTGGCAGCGGGCAGCGTCGAACGTGCACACGCCAGGCGCACCACTCTACACCCTTTCGACGATGTTTTTTGTTTTTTGTTGTTTTTCTCACAGTTAAAATTATGAAGAGAAAGAAAGAAAGAAAAATTCTCTGCGATATTTTTTTCGTTCTTTTTGTTTTGTTTTTCTTTCTCTTTATCGTATGTTTGTGTTTTATATACTGGCTGCGTTGCGGCTCGACGTTCCGAAACCCGACCGGCTCAAACGCGACGCCCAAACTTCGCGAGGCGAATCGTCGCTTGCCGTTTCACGCGCAATCGCCCGATTGTCCGAGCTTCCTTTACGCTTCCCTCTTCTTCTTCTTTTTTTTTTTTTTTTTTTTTTTTCCTTGTCCTCTTCGTCGAACGTTCGGTTTAACTTGTTAAGCGCTGCGGCGGACAGGAGCAGACACGCGCCCGCGGTTTGTCCATTCGCGTTCCCCTTGACGTGCGAGAGCGTATATCAAAATGGCGTCTCTCGCCGCCTGGCATCCATTGCCCGAAGCCTCGGCCGATTTCCCGTCCGCACCGTCGGGGACGCGCCGACCGCGGCACACACCGTTTCCGTCAGAGCGTTAGGCGGCGCGCGCTCTCCCTTCACGCCGATATAATATCCACACCGCGCACAACGCACAGAGCCACCGCGACGGCGACACACCGCTCACTACCGCCTCTCCCGCTCCGTCTCTCTTTCGCTCTCTCTCTCTCTTTCTCGAGAGCCTTCTTCCTCCTCCTCCTCCGCCTCCTCGTCTTCCACTGTTACCGCTTTTATTCTCGTCGTCCTACGTCATTATCAACTGCAACCGGCGTCGCGACGAAAACCGGCTATCGCCTCGCTCGAACCCTCGCACGCTCGAACTTGTCGTAACCCCCTCGTACGGAACTCGCGCTCGCCTCTCCTCACTACCCGAGAACGAAAACTCCCGGGTCACGCAGTATATTTTTACTTTCAAAATGGATGTTCGTCGCAGCAGCGGCGGACGTTTGAATTTCCTAGCCGAAGCCCGACAGAGGCGCCAGCTACACCGACCGACCGGCGCGCCATCTCGCGGCGATCCGTCGCGTCTCGCGTATTACAGTTTTTCTCTCTTACTTTTCTTCTGTCTTTTTCTCTTTTTTTTTTTTTTTTTTTTCTAATTTTTGTTATTATTATCGAGGCTCACAGACACACCGACGGGAGCTCGCGAGGAGCTCGACCGATTCACCGACGCCACAGCCAGCGGTATCGCCGAACGGCCTGGACCCACGAACACAACGATGCACCGTTCACTTACTCCCACCCCCGCCCGCGCGAGAGCGAGGTCTGCGACTCGAGTACTCGTCAGCGAGCTAGCAGTAGTCACTCGTTCGGCTCTCTCTCTCGCCGAAACCTCATCACTCGTCCTCTCCTTTATATATTTTTTATTATTTTACTTTTTTTTAAATCATTTATTCAGTCGGTTTTTTTTTAATATGTTTGATCGTTCGCTCTCCTCGACGGCAAGCACGATTTTCTTACTTTTCTTTTTTTTTTTTTTTTTTGTCACTAAACGAGGACGTTGCCGTTGCGGCCCTCGCGCTGCTCGTGTGTAGAGAATACAATTCACCCGTACGTCTACGCTTTCACGAGAGAACTCTTCGCCCGTATATACGCGACCCCGTCTCGGGGACGGGCGGCAACGAGAACTAGCGAGTCGTTAACTTCGCTACGAGCGGACGATCGAACGTCGTGAAACGTTACGCCGAACTCTTGGTTGCTTTCCCTCGGATAACTCCGGCACTAGCAGTATGGCGGAGAAGTGTACTCTGTCGGAGCTCCGTTCGCGCCACGATCGTACGATTTACTGACGAACCGGAACGGTACGTCGTGCTTGGACAGTCTGGCCAACTAGCGACACGCTTTATACTGGCATCGTCACTCATAAACGAGACAACAAAATTTTAACGAAGTTTACAACATACAAACAGTCATAACTATACGAGTTTTTAACGTACTTCGCACGCTCGTGTTTACGACCGGCGGAAACCATCTCGATCTCTCTATATTATCTTCCGGATCACACACGCGCGGATCCCGAAGTCTCAGCGTACTTCCTAGCGTATACCTAATTCGTCCCCCCTCCCCTCCCCCGCCCCGCCCCTTCTCTCGTGCGCTCTCTCGCGAGCTGCGCGAGCCGTGTGGGAGTCGCGCGGCATTCGATCTATCGTAACAACTCACCGCAACGAGAGGGCGCCTGCGCGGTAGCGTTGTGCATTTGCGTTCGCGCACTTGTCGAGCATTTTTTGTTGTTTTTATTCTTCATTTTTTCTTTTCTTCAGCGGCTCATTGTCGCGCGCGTTAGCAGGCGTGTTCAGTGATGACTTACAAGCGTCGAAAGAACGTTAGAGGCGACGGACATTTGAAGAAGAGCTGGAGAACCAAGAGGAGAACCAAGGATCTCGACGAGGTTAGTTCTCGCGATGAATTTTGCATTGAATCCTCGAGAGTCTCGAACAATACCTGCGCGCACGTGTCCCAATTTTTTTTTTTAACCACGTGGTCGAGCGGCGGCCATTGAAGAAAATTCCTTCCGGTAATCGTTCGGTAACTTTGGTGGAACTATTCGATTGGTTTTTTTTTTTCACAGATCGACGAGGATATCAAGGATGAAAATGCGAAGAAGCTCTTGAATCAGGACATCGATCTCGACAAAGCCGGCGCCGCCCAACACTACTGCGTCCATTGCGCGTGAGAACTTTTTTCTATCACTACGTTTTTAGACGTAACCTCACTTCTGGGAGAAATTTCCGGAAATTGAACATAACCTCAGTTTGGTGCACCAGACGGTTTCAGATTCCAACTTTCCGGAGGTCGTTTTTTCGTTGATATTTCAAAACCAACCGTAATACCATTATATGTGTTGGATAGAAAGTTACTTTATAATTGGTTTACAATTGGGTTGAATTTTGGTAATTTTCTGAAAATCTACTGTTCGGTACACCTGACGGGTTCCGATTCCAACTTTCCGTAGGTCGTTTTTTGGTTGATATTTCAAAACCAATCGTAATACCGATCGTTATATATGTTGGATAGAAAGTTAGTTTACAGTTGTCCTAACGGAACTGAGGCGACCATCGGCAGACTGTGAATAGACTAATGCAGAATGTGCAAAATTCTGACGTTGCCTAGACTCGTGCACAAACTTTATTTTAACGCCGTCTTTCCTTTAATCCTTGGAGTCATCGTCGTATAGTCTTATTTATGTGACTTGTAGATGCATGCAGATTCTGCAAGTCTATCAAATCGGAATTGCGTAAGGGTCAAAAGTTTGCACAAAGCGATTAGTCTCATTCCGGTATACCCAGAGTCTCGTCTAAGTCGTGCAACTTGCAGGTGAATGTTTAGACAACCCTAGTTTGATTGTAACTATGATGCAACTCCGAATCCGTGGTTGCATCAGTTTCGCTGCGGTGGACATACCCAACAGACCTAAATTTCCGACTCTATGCCGAGAGCAACGTTAGCTTCAGGGTTGGAAATTGGGTTGTTTTAGGAAAATCGTTTTCATTCGTTTTTGTTTTCCCCACAGAAAATACTTCATAAATCCGAGGGCGTTGGAGGACCATTTCAAGACGAAGGTTCACAAGCGAAGGCTCAAAGCTCTGGAAGCCGAGCCCTACACGATAGAGGAGTCTGAACGAGCGGCGGGACACGGTAATTGGATCGCAGCCAAGAAGCGAAAGATCGAGACGCTGACGCCCGAGAGTTTCGAAGAGATGCGAGCCGACGAGCCGGAGACACCGAAGTCGAAAGTTTTGAGGCTGGGAGAATAGAATTCGCAAATTTCCCGGTGAGACACGGATTTTTGAGCAATCTGAAGATCATTTGAGGACGAAGGTTCACGAACGAAGACTCAAAAATTCCTGCAGTCGATAGAGGAGTTTGGACGAGCGGCGAGACACGGTAATCGGATTGCAATCGAGAAGCGAACGATCGAGAAATCTCGCAAATTTCCAAAAGTGCAAGTTTGAGCAATCGGAAGATCATTTCAAGACAAAAAGCCTTACACGATAGAAAAGTCCGAACGCAGACTTCCTTACACGCACTGTTAAAAAAAAATTGTAAGTTTAATGTACTGGACCGGAAGTTTCTATGGAAAAACTGGTACATTAAATTTAACGTACAACTGTCATGAAAAATTAATAGACTTTTAGAGTGGAATTAAAGTAACTTTTTATTGAAGTAAATTAGGATTAAACCTTCACGTACAGGTCCCTGTTTAACGAGCACCTAGAATTTGCCAAGACGCAACTGTCGAATGATTCAATTAACAAGTAGATTTGTTAAAAAAAATCTGTAGAAATTAACAGATGTACCTTGAAGTATTGTCTTTTCGATAACGCAGAAAATACATTATTACGAATATCCCTATTGTTTTTGTTGTTAAAAGAAGGCATGGCCGTTTGCCCTCGGCAAAAAGTCTCCCGCGCTTGAAAGGTTAATGTATTTTCATAGTAAAATTGAAGTAAATTGTTGTAAAATTAAACTATTTCCAACGTTGTAAATAATACTGTACGTCAATTTTTCATCGCAATCGTTCGCGAAATTTAGTACACCAGATTATCAACAAAAAAACTTTCGGTACAAGTACACTAAATTTCATACGATTTTTTTACAGTGCTGTTAGAACGGCCCGCACCATCGCACAGCGATTGCAGCCGGGAAGCGAAAGATCGAAAAGCCGACGTCGAGAAGGCGAGTTTGAACGAAATGCAAGCCGTCGAGCCTGAGGCCTCGAAGTCGAAAGTTTCCATCTCAGAGGAATAGAATTCCCAAATTTTCAGGCACGAATTTCGTGCGACATATTTTTTAAATCGTACCGGACCGTTCGCGCCGAAGCGCCATGTCGAGGGTTCTGCTGCGTTGGTCGAACGTTTCCCAAATCGGTGCGCGCCTCGCGCCGATCCGGCACGGCTCAGCTCTGTTCATTCCGGGAAACAAGGCGTCAGAGAATTTCGCTCTCCTCTCGCCGCATCTGGACTTCGACTCGCGTTTCGCCGACCTGGCGAGATTGCGGAGGGAGCTCGCTCTGCGCGGCGCGACGGAGAACGTCGAGGAGCTCGCGAGAAGCTGGGAGTTTTACAAGTGCGTTAATGCAAACAGGTGGACGCTGGAGCGCCGAAGGACAGAGATAGCCTACAGAATGAAGAAGCTCAACAAGACGGAGAATCTGAGCGCTGAGGAGCTGAGCGAGAAGGCGCGTCTGACGACGGAGGGAAAGGTGCTGAGGCAGGACATGAGGATAATAAAGGAGACGCTGTGGGAGATGGAGGAGAGCATCGTGATGAGAGCCCTGAAACTGCCGAACGAGATAGACGAGAAAACTCCGCCCGAGTCCTCGGTCGTATTGAGCGCGGTCGGCGAGGTTCGAGAACCGCCGAGCGAGGACCGGAGAAAGAGTCACGTCGACGTAGGAACGAGCCTCGGACTCTTGGAGTACAGGAATCCCGTTCACTGTTATCTCTGCGACGAGGCCGCGCTCTTCGAGCTCGGGGCTCTGAGTCTCGCGGGGCAGATTCTCGGCGACGCGGGCATGATCAGAGTGGCCGGTGCGGATTTCGGCCGAAGCCTCGTGCTCGAGGGCTCGGGCTTGGACCACGAGGACCCGAACGCCGCTTTCGTGCTCACGAACAACGAGGGCATCGACTCGAAGACCTGCAATCGATTGCATCTCGTCGGCGGCGCGAGCCTCGTCGCTTTTCTCGCCATGCACACCAAGCAGCTCATAAATCCGAACGGCTTTCCGTTGAGGTACTTCGCGACCGGACGACAGTACAAGCCCCACGTCGGACCCGCCAGCGGACTCTTCACCGTTTGCCAGTCGTCGGCCGCTCACGCCTTCGTCATGGTCAAAGATCCGCGCAGCGACGAGTACACCGGCCAATTCGACGAGCTCGTCGACACGGTCACTAGGCTTTACGACTGCCTCGATGTACACTACAGGGTCGTCATGAGATCCGCCGGCGAGCTGCGACCCTGGGAAAGCCTCAGAGTCTCGTACGAAATGTGGTCCGCTCACTCGCGCCGCTATGTCGAGGTTGGTCATTTGTCCATGTGCGGCCAGTACTTCAGCAAGCGTCTGCTCATCGCCTATCAGACGCCCACTGGAAGAGACTATCCGGCTGTTATCTCCGGCACCGTGCTCTCCGTTCAGAGACTACTCGGCTGCTTGCTCGAGGAGGACACCGAACGATTCAGAATCCCAACTGAAATAGCTCGGCACATACCGGCCATTCGCTAAACTTCGATGCTCTTTGTTTTTTTCATCCGACTGTAAGAGGTTTTTATAACTGGGGTCGAGGGATCGAGGTCGACTGTTGTGTGAAAAAAAAAAAAAAATACGCTGTTGAAATAGTACATTTCGATACGAGTGCAGAAAAACTTTTTCGGACGAGTGTGCGTTTGCAGCACGAACCGAAGGCGAGTGTTGCAATTACACGAGTTCAGAAAATATTTTTCGCACGAGTGTCGAACAAAATTTTATTTCACGAGGTGTGGAAATTGTCGTTTTCGCACGGGGAGCGTGCGCAAAAATTACCATTTTCCCACCGAGTGACATAAAAGATTTTTCGGTCGAGTTACCTGCGAAGCCGGAAATTCCCGGTCGGTAAAACAGTTCGTGTCGGTTCCGCTTGAGAGCGAGTTTTCTATTGATCGAAATATTTATTTTCGAATGTATGGGCTAAATACTCATCGTAGCAGTACTGTTTACCGAGAATACATGAGTTTACGCATAGATTGTCTGTCAATAAACATTATGCGATTTCGTGGAGTTCACGTATTAAACTAATTTCTTATCGAACGATTCTGAATTCCGACCGAAATAGCTCGGCATGCCTGCGATTCGATGAACTTCGACGCTAATGCTCTTTGGTTTCCTTCGTTCTACAACTGTAAGACGGTTTTATAATGACGGTCGATGGATCAGGATTGACTATTGCGGAAAAAAAACAGGATGTTTGTTGAAGAACATTTTGCGGTCGAGTTACCTCTGCGACGCCGGAAATTCTCGGCAGGTAAAACATTTCGCGTTTAGCGCGAGAACGAGTTTTCTATCGATCGAAATATTTATTTTCGAATGTACAATACTTATCTTAATATTACTCGCCACATGGCACGGAAATAGTTTTTAAACATTTGAGTGATATTTTTTTTTTTGAAATGTTGGAAATATTTTTTCAATATTAGAAATAATTATGAAATGTTTTAAAAACATTTTGAAAATTTCGGTGAAATGTGAAAGTTACATCATCAATCCAAATTGCATGTACTCACCCGCATAAGCACGGAACATTAATAGAATTATTTTAGACGTGTTGAAAGATTACGTATGTTTCCGAAATATTTAAGAAACGCTTCGTTGGAATATATTGATAGAATATTACAAAATATTATTTTCATTAATTTTAGAAATATTTCGTAAGATTTGAAAGATTGAAAATGTTTCGAAAAATTATTGCAAAATATTTCGTGCCGAATATGGGCTGTTTACCGAGAGCACATGAGTTCACGCATAGTTTGTCTATTAATGAAAATTATGCATTTTCGTCGATTTTTAATTATAAGAAAATTTCTGTTTCTCTCATAGATTCGACGCAACAGCGCTTTAGCGAAAGTTCGTTCGACAGTCGTGCCAGACAGAAGATCGACGATCAACTTTACTCACGTGTTTTTCATCAGAGACAGACGTTTCGACGAAAATTCGCGAAGCTTGAGAGGAAAAAGCGTTCATAGAAATTTTCTAATCAACTATGGGCATCGAGTTTGGCAATCTGCCCATTCGCATACGTCGAGTCGTCTACTACAGACTGTCGCCTTTCGAGCAAAACGCCTGGACCCATTCGGTATCGCGTGGGATACCAAATTTGGCGAAACGTTTTTTCTACGCCCTGCCGCCCATGATACCAGGTTATTTAGCTTATAAAATTTCTGTCAAAAAATCTTTTCCTTCTCTCACCCTTTTTTCGAACGCTCATAAATTTTGTAAGCTAATTGCTTAGAAAATTTCTGTCAAAAAATCTTTTCCTGCTCTCAACCTTTTTTCGAACGCGCATAAATTTTATAAGCTAATAGCTTATAAAATTTCTTTCAAAAAATCTTTTTCTGCTCTCAAACTTTTTTCGAACGCTCATCAATTTTGTAAGCTAATTGCTTATAAAATTTCTGTCAAAAAATCTTTTCCTGCTCTCAACCTTTTTTCGAACGCGCATAAATCTTATAAGCTAATAGCTTATAAAATTTCTATCAAAAAATCTTTTCCTGCTCTCAACCTTTTTTCGAGCGCTCATAAATTTTGTAAGCTAATTGCTTATAAAATTTCCGTCAAAAAATCTTTTCCTGCTCTCAACCTTTTTTCGAACGCTCATCAATTTTGTAAGGTAATTGCTTATAAAATTTCTGTTACAAAATCTTTTCCTGCTCTCAACCTTTTTTCGAACGCGCATATATCTTATAAGCTAATAGCTTATAAAATTTCTATCAAAAAATCTTTTCCTGCTCTCAACCTTTTTTCGAACGCTCATAAATTTTGTAAGGTAATTGCTTATAAAATTTCCGTCAAAAAATCTTTTCCTGCTCTCCACCTTTTTTCGAACGCTCATAAATTTTATAGGCTAATTGCTTATAAAATTTCTGTCAAAAAATCTTTTCCTGCTCTCAACCTTTTTTCGAACGCGCATAAATCTTATAAGCTAATAGCTTATAAAATTTCTATCAAAAAATCTTTTCCTGCTCTCAACCTTTTTTCGAACGCTCATAAATTTTGTAAGCTAATTGCTTATAAAATTTCCGTCAAAAAATCTTTTCCTGCTCTCAACCTTTTTTCGAACGCTCATCAATTTTGTAAGGTAATTGCTTATAAAATTTCTGTTACAAAATCTTTTCCTGCTCTCAACCTTTTTTCGAACGCGCATATATCTTATAAGCTAATAGCTTATAAAATTTCTATCAAAAAATCTTTTCCTGCTCTCAACCTTTTTTCGAACGCTCATAAATTTTGTAAGCTAATTGCTTATAAAATTTCCGTCAAAAAATCTTTTCCTGCTCTCCACCTTTTTTCGAACGCTCATAAATTTTATAGGCTAATTGCTTATAAAATTCCTGTCAAAAAATCTTTTCCTGCTCTCAACCTTTTTTCGAACGCTCATGAATTTTATAAGCTAATTGTTTATAAAATTCCTGTAAAAAAATCATTTCCTGCTCTCAACCTTTTTTCGAACGCGCATAAATCTTATAAGCTAATAGCTTATAAAATTTCTATCAAAAAATCTTTTCCTGCTCTCAACCTTTTTTCGAACGCTCATAAATTTTGTAAGCTAATTGCTTATAAAATTTCCGTCAAAAAATCTTTTCCTGCTCTCCACCTTTTTTCGAACGCTCATAAATTTTATAGGCTAATTGCTTATAAAATTCCTGTCAAAAAATCTTTTCCTGCTCTCAACCTTTTTTCGAACCCTCATGAATTTTATAAGCTAATTGTTTATAAAATTCCTGTAAAAAAATCATTTCCTGCTCTCAACCTTTTTTCGAACGTGTCTCACTTCACCTTAAGACAAAGTGAAAGAGCTGTGCGTGCGAGATAGCTAGTTGCAATTTTCAAATTAACTTTTCTCCACGCGGTCTTCGTGAAGCAATAGCTTAAAAATTTTACGCAATTCACTCTCGTAATCGCCGGCGCATGATTTTCATTTCACTGATATTTTCGATGTGATGTTTTTGCACTGCGAAGGTTTCACCATGGGGATCGGGACTTACACGTGGGCGAACTGGGCTCACGAGCGTTCGCTACGAAAGAATCCGAAGGATTTCGAGAATGACGAATAGCTCGGAAAAAAGAAGAGGAGAGCGAATGTGGCATTCGAAAATTTTGAGTACATATTTTTTTTTCTTCTTTTTCTCTTCCGGTTTCATCGGAAATTATTTGTTCGATTTGCCGACATAATTGTCATCCAAAGCTGCGTATATTTTGTAAAAGCAAAAAAAAAAAAAAAAAAAAAAAAAACAAACAAAACCGACGAGAATTCGTTCATGCGTTTGTAGAGTACGGGGAGCTTTTTTTTTTATGTAGTCGAGATGCAAATTCGTAAAGCCTGCAAATTCGTAAAAATATTTTTCCTCGAAAATCACTTAATGGCAGGCAAACCAAGTGAGTGACCGAGCTCATCCGGATTGTGAGGATTAAGCGATGTCCGTGCAAAAATTTTGCACAATCCTTTTTCGCACCCCCATCCGCTCGGTCCGCATTTAGCCTCCCCTTGTAATACAGAGATTTCGCTATTTTTTTTTTTTGCTTTCTATTTTTTTCGCTCTTTGTTCGGCCGAGGCTGAGGCAAAACCCCCGCCGTTGCGACGGCACGGCGAAGGTTTTGCCACAGGGATGGGCACGCACACGTTTGGCAACCGGGCTCACGAGCGTTGACCGCGGTAGGATCCGAGGAATTTCAAGAATGACGAATAGCTCGAAAATGAAGAGAGAACGATCGAACTCAGCATTTAGGCCCATATTTTTTTTATTTATTTCTTCTTTCATCTCTTCCGGATCATACGAAACTATCTCTTCGCGCAAGGCTGAGTAATATTTTGTAAAAGTAAAAAAGAAAACGACCCTAATTTCTTCATGCGCTTGTAGTTTACCGAGAGCTTTTTTTTTATACAGTCGAATCTCTTGGTACATATTGACGCAGTCCAAGAAAATAATGGATTGAAGTCTGTCTCCGGCCGCATAGACTTTTTTAAACATGTGTGTATATATATCCATATGCATATATATATATATATATATATATATATATATACATATATATATGGATATTGTACGTGACTCAGCGTATGGAAAGTGATTGGCCGTCGCAGTTTCCGATCTGCATTTTCTTTTTTCTTTCTTTTTTCAGTGTATCCGCTTGCTGAAGATGAGGAGAGGGCAATCGTTTACCTCCCGGGGTGCGGTCAGCTCTTACGAGCCAACATCAGTCTTTACCGTCGTTCTCGGTTCTTGCACGGTTTCGTTGAGCATACTGACCCATATTCGATGGGGGGAAAGCTACGCAACACAAATAGCATCCGAAGGTGTTCCCGTCATCGCGTAATGACGCATTTGCATGACAATGCCGTTTGCCGTCTCGAATGCTCTCCGTAATAAACTGGCAATTGCGTTGTACACAAACTGGTGGACAAAACTGTTTGGATTGACCCGATGCGAAATTCCTCTCTGCGGGTGCGTTTCTCGCTGTGACGCGTGCGCCGATAATGTTATTTCTCCGGTATTGTACAGGCTTTCAAATGATAATCCAAGGCGGCAAAGGACGGAATTAATTGAAAATACGACGCGGAGACGGAGATAGTTTTGCATAGGAATGGCTACAAAAAAAAAAAAAAAAAAAGGAAAATTTTCCATGCAATATCGTAAATTGAGAATATTCTGCGAAACTGGCAATTTTTTTTTGCTACACTGTGTATGGAAAAATATTCATTCGCGTCCACAATGCAGACTGGGAAATATCGCCACACTCATTGAAATGAACTCAACGTTAAAACGGCAGGTAAAATAGAGCGTATCAAGCACAATCGATAGTGTGTCCGAAATTTTTACGCCAGTTTAATATGCATTGTTTATAACATCGCGTTATAAAAGCCACGGGAATGTAAGGTGCGTATTATTGAGCTAAAGTTATTGCAATGCAACGCATCGCGGCACAAAAAAAAAAAGATATTCAATAAAGGAAGTCAATACAAAGAAAGACAATGTTTGTCGAATACATTTTTTTTTTTAATTAAAAATTTGCATTGCTATATGCATGAATTATTAAAAATACAACACACACGCATACAGGCACGCACACATCGGGACATTTTTTTTATAAATGTGATTTTTCGATGTTTTCGAACATTTTGAACGCGTTTTCATTAAAATCTGAAAACATTTTTTTTTGTTTTTTTTCACCGTAACAAAGCTTCCTCCATGAGGAAGCAAAAAAGGTTACAATGGCGCTATTATGTTATATTCCGATAATGGTTGTATATTCCGAGTTCGCCGTACGAAGTGTGATAAAAATTGCCAGACCCTTCTCTCCGTGCATGCTGACCTAAAGTTCAAAGCTCGAAAAATAATGATTATTAATAACCGTCGTATAGCCGACACAGTATCGCAAGCGAATTCACTCCAATTATGAGACGACGTTAAATACCGTGATCGGCAAAAAAAAAAAAAAACTGTAAAACCCTATTTGCATTAACGGACACATTTCGTGTGTCAAAGGGTTCGAGGTAATTACACTGCAAATGGAAATCTATAATGATTCGCAATTAATACGATATGAAACATCGGAGCGTGTTTATCGCCGTTAGGTAAATGAGAATTGCGCTAAATATCTAACGCTTTGTAGAGCTCGACGTTCGTTCAATAACAGTCAAAGGTAATCCAAAAGCGTCAAAGGACCCGATCTATCAAAGGCGGTTACGCACGATGGGTGTTAATTTAATTTATAAAAGCTCGGAGAGCAATGGTATGCGAGCAATTGTAACAATGTGCGATCCCATAATCGAATTTCACTTCAATGCCGAGGGTACGTAAAATATAGTGGTCGGTAAAACATTTTTTTTTTTTAAATTATCACCAAGCTTTCGATGGGACTCGATGAGATGGGAAGCGAGTATCATGAGTGACTGAGGTGACTGAAAATTCAGTCACTTTAGAATGCGTGTAACGAGGCTACTACAAAATGTAAACGGTTTTCGTTATGGTGAACATGCATGTCAACATTATTAAGTGGGAGAATACATGAAAAATTCTTATATTATATTAAAACAATCGTGTTATTGCCGTTTGTACTAAACAAGAACTTTTCACTCATTTCACCACTCAATAATGTTGACATACATGCGCACAATAAGTAAAACCGTTTACATTAAGTTGTAAATTTGTTATACACAATCTAAAGAGACTGCATTGTTGGTCGGTCAATCGTTCTCGTCCCCTTGAGGTAGCTATGTCGTTTCGCGCTCATTTCGCATGAGTTCGAGAAAAATTTGAGAAAATTGCAAGTACCTCTCGACGGTATAAAAATCTGAAAAAAATTCATGCATATCGAAGGTACTGAAAAGATTAATTTCGCATAATAATAATTTCAAAATCTTATTAACAAATTAATAAAAAAAAAAATTAATTGTTTAACAAATTATCGGGAAAACCAACTTTTTTCTTCAATGATAATGATTCGTTTATTTTTCTGAATACGTATGAATTTTTTCAGATTTTTCAGTCAACTTTGATTTTTATGTTTTTTCACACATTTTTTCCATATAAAGAAAAAAACAAAAAAAAAATCAAAGTTGACTGAAAAATCTGGAAAAATTCATGCGTATTCAGAAAAATGAACGAATCATTTTCATTAAAAAAAAAAAAAAAAAGTTATGTTGCCGGATAATTTGTTAAACAATTAATTTTTTTGATTCATTTGTTAATAACATTTTGCAATTATTATTATGCACAATTAATCTTTTCAGTATCTTTAGTGTGCATGAATTTCTTTAGAATTTCATACCGTCGAGAAGTACATGAAATTTTCTCTTATTTTTCTCGAACTTATGCGAAATGTGCGCGAAACGACATAGCTACCTCAATGGCAAATTAGTATTTCGATTATCTCACATGTGCAAATTTAAATCGCGTCCGTTGTCTGATAATTGGAGTACGTCGGTTTAACGTTTTTATCCCTATGTAATGATTTATCCTTCCGATTGGCGGACACGCTAAGTTCCGTGTAACGATAATATTGGACCGTACGATAATGAAGCACTGAACGCCGAAAAATTAATACTCTCATGTAAATCAATAATGTAAAATTTTTTAATAGCACGACAGTGAAAACAGGACGAAACAAACACGTAACAGCGGCTGTCTAATAATCGAGGGAGCAAATCATAGCGACTCCTCTTTTGATCCAATGTTCCTGACGCTGTTCGCTGGGAATTTCCATCTCTAGAACGAAATTCGTCGAATGTCCTGTGGTGCTGAGAGTCCCGGCGCGTTTTATAGTCTTGTAGACTGGACACACGTAGATCCCGTTTTCGGGAATTTTGTGCCCAACTTCCGGCAGCAAAAGTATCGCCGGCATTTCTGAAATATAATTTGAAAAACAAACGAATATCGTAATAAATATCAGCGAATGGAGGTGTAATGAAATTCCTATAAAATTTAAAGAAACTGGTCTATCCACTTTCATGTAATATTGCAATGAAAAATTAACGAACGGTATATTTAACATTTTGTAAATACTTTACTTTCAATAATTTATATTAATCTTACGATAAAGGTACTTTGATTACGACAATTTACTTTAATTACACCGATAAAACCGGTACATTAATCGTAATGTACCAGTTTTCGCAATAAAGACTTTCGAACTTCCAGTCGGGTACAATAAGTTTGCAATTTTTCAAAGTGTCTTGCTGACTTTGACAATTTTATAATAATACCGTACCGGTGTAAAGCTCTTTCGGATATGACTCTGCCAAGGTGCGTTCTCCCCAGCGGCATCCTTCCAGAAAGAGTCCATAAACGGCGCAACCGTCTTTCGGTCTGGATATCGGCTTTTCTCGCAAAATCTAACGAAACAATATACGTTACGTTTTAACGGGTGTTCCTTCGTAAAGTTACTTCGTTTTATTGTTCGTTTCACTCTGAAACCACTGTTGAATTTTGCCGCTGTGGAACTCGTCGCCGGATTTGGGCTGTTTCCCGCAACTTGATATTTCCGATGCGAGATTTTAGGACACAGAGGCATTTTCAAATGCCATTGACTCTTATTATTTCCGGTCGGGTATTTTAAGCCCGACTCGTCTCAGGGGGGTAACAGACGAGTATGCAAGACCACAGTCTTGCATACTCGTTTGAGTTCACTGGGATGATGGTTTGTGCGGTGGTTTCAATCCCTAGCAGGTCAAGCGGCCACCGTACGACCAAAAAAAAAACAACCGGTCATTTTGTGCCGTTTTGACGACCGTAAAACAACCAATAAAACGACCATTTTGTCGGTTTATATTTAGTCGTCTTTTCCTTTAACGACCCAAAAACTACCGAGGTAACGCCTGCTGCAACGTGTATCAGTAGTTTTTTTTTTTTTTTTTGGTCTTTAAAGAAAATACGATCAAGCTGAAACTAAAAAGTGGTCGTTGTTTTGGTCGCACGGTGATCGCCAAAACGGCACAAAACGACCGACTGTTTTTCAAGTCGTTTCGCGATCGTTTTCAATGGGCGTTTGACGTGCTAGAAGTGGAAGTTTTGATGACAATAAAAATCGCGTTGCAAGCTCCCTAGAGTTTATTCGGACGGTGTTTTGTACGGTGGTTTGAATGGTGGTTATTTTAAAATCCACCACATCATAAGCTACCCTCGGAAATTTTGGATCCGCTAGGCTCGTGGTTTGACCAGTGATTTGGTCGGTTGTGTTTTCGACAATAAACCACTGTGGGCGGCAAGTGCCGATTTCAATATTTCGCCTGTCGAACGATTACACATGAAACAAGAGTGAACTCACGCGAAAACTGAAATCTATCGTGTCTATTGAGACGACGTGCTTTCGCGCGAAGTTCTGCAGAGTTCCGGTGAGAAAGGCTTGAGGAAAGTAGAAACCGGATATCCAGAATGCCGACGGAATCCCCTGAGTTTGCCATCGATTGACGAAGCTGATCCGCTCTTGCAGATCGAGCACCCAAGCTCCTAATGAACAATCGACACCGATGAGTGACAAATTCGGTTGTCGACTTTTTTGAGTTTTGAGTTTCACATGCTCTTACGGTTCCTATTATTGACCGTGGTGTATTTCACCTGCTGTTAAGGAATTGCTGGAACCCTTTTAAACTGTCGATATTCCTTTTTACCGAGGTAAATAAGCGATTTCTTTGTTTCAATTAAAAATTATTATTATTCTATGCACATATGCCCATATAGCAAGCAATATTTTTAAAAATAATTTTTCAAATATTTCTCAATTTTTCAAACCTTTACGAAATATTTCTAAAATATATGAAAGTAATATCTTTGAAATATTTTTATTTTCATGTTTAATTGAAATATTTCGATGAATTTTGCGTGTTAATGCTTTTGAGTTAAACAGATGTGAAGTTCCGAGCGGTCATATTGATTTAAGCAAAATCCTGTAACACTCGATTTTCTTAATTTCTTGGAGGTTTTCAACGGAAATCGAAGTGCACGACCAAAAGCATTTATGACTGTCATTGACGTCCGGTAAAATTTAAATCATAAACGTAGCATATTTACGACATAAAGTCGTTTCAACGAAGTCCCCTCGTTAAATCAGCAAAACAGGAAGTTCCAGCAGTCCCTTCAAGCCCTTGCAGTTTCCGCGGAGAGGATTAATTCGCTCGGAGAATTGGATTACCCACCGAGTGGTTTGAGCGAGGCGTAGCTTTTGTCCTGCCAGATCTTTGGTACTCTATTGTTGAAGAGACTCGCGGCGATGGTTTCCAATTTGTCAGACATCACCACGAGCCCCTTTAGAGCCTTCAGTAAATCGTTTAGTGTCGACGAGAGCTCGCTTAACAATCCGTTGTAGCGCCTTGCCTCTTGAAACAAGACCGTGTTGAGAGATTCCTCGTACAGCACCGGATACCTGGGCCGAAACACTTACTAATTAGATCAAATCAGCCAACGAGCAATGCAGTTGAGATCGACGGTATCGAACAGTGCCAGGAAAAGAGATGAGGTGCGAAAATTAATCACGAAACGTCCGAGATAATTCATTGAGAGACACACGAGAATTAATTACTTAACTCATGACGATACGAACTAGCGAAGCGTAAATGCGGTGAGAAGTGCGGCGAAGTCATTTGAGTGCGGCTGTGAGTGCTTCAGCGACACACTGAGGTCAGGATACGATAGAAATTATTATAAATCCGGTGAAACCTACAGAATTTTCGGGTTTATGGAAGTCACATGGCACGAAATTATTCTTTGAAAGGTATCAACAATATTTTTTGAAATATTGCAAATATCGTGTCGATATTAAAAGATATTTTGAAAATATTTTTTGTCCCCTCACAAATTTTTCAGTGAAACGTTTCAGAAATGTTTTTTTTTTTTTTTTTTTTGCATTTCAGCGAAATGTGAAAGATTGCATCACCGGGCCAAATTGCATATACACAATCGCATGAACACCGAGCATTAGTAGAAACAATTTCGGTTGAACATGAAATTCAAAATATTTCAATATATTTTATTACCGTGTGTTCAGAAATATATCGGATTTGTTGAATTATTCAGTTTCGCTTCCTAAATATTTAAGCAACGTTTCGTTGTAACATTTTTGAGAGAATATTTCGAAATATTGTTTTCATATATTTTTTGAAATATCTCTTGAGACTCGAATGATTGACGATATTTCAAAATATTTCGTGCTATATTGGAAAATTACAGCAACATCCTGACGAATATTTCTATTGAACTTAACATATTCTGCTTTAAAATATGGCAATTTTCGCTATCGCAAATATTATCCGAATATCGTGTAATTTTTTGCTAGAATACAAGTTCCTCTCACTAGAAACTATAGTAATCGGTGGGGTCGCGATAGCGAACAGTTTGTGCTTCGAATTTGCCGATCAAACTTTTTATACATAAATAAAAAGTATGATCAATGAAATTCTGAGATTTTGTCCAGAGAATTCTCAATTTTCATTCACAAAATTCTTAGTATTGTCCACAAAATGATTCGCCAGGAGAAACATAAAAAAAATTTGATCGACGAAATTCTCAGTTGTAATTCACGAAATCAATAATTTTTATTCTCAAAAATTATGAGCCAGATACGCAAAATTTTGACAATCCGCGTTCTGAAAAAAAAATAGCTCTGGCCCCCGTGAAAATTTCACATATCGCTAGTGGTTGTGCGGGTGTACACTGAGAAAAACTTACAGTCATAGGCAATTGAAGTGGAACACGATTTTTTTCGCCTGTTTTGGCAAAAGTTGGGCCCTTTCACGTGTACTGTCGCCAAAATAACTTTGTTCCACTTCAATTGCCTATTACCGTATATGGTAGATAGGACCCAGAGGGGACGACTATATTTTATAGTTACGACAATGACCAAAAATTATATTTCTACGTATAATCATAGTTTAATCAATTTAGTATATATGATCACAAACTATCTATATAGTCGTCCCCTCTGGGAACTTTTCGTTATAGTAGGAAATACCATATTTTTTTCTGGGTGTACCACGTTGCCTGGTCGAAATTTACTATGCGACTTGATAGTTTTTCCGAGATCCTGCTCTCAGTGTAGTTGCAATTTTTTGATGGTGCTAATTTTTTGGGGATGAATGAAAATTCGTGCCGGATAAGAAATTACCGTGCGCATTCGGCTCGAGTTTGCCCTTTTCGCGGAATCATTCAAACCATAAAATAATAATAATAATAATAATAATAATAATAATAATAATAATAATAATAATAATAATAATAATAATAATAATAATAATAATAATAATAATAATAATAATAATAACAATGATGATGATGATGATGATGAAGAAAATTCATTGTAATTTTAATTACCGACTGAGTCGTTTAACTTCGCCTCAATGGCATGGAAAATACCGTGGTCGACAATAAAAATGCCAATGCTATTTTTTCGAGGTTGCTGAGAGCTTAGCGTTCAATCGAAAAAAGGAGCCCACTGCAGAATTGCCGGACGCAGTGTCATTCAATTTCTGTTGGATAAGTTTTAGCGTCCCAGAAAAGAATAGCATTATAGTTTTTGTTACCGTTCCGGGTGTGGTATGAGCGGAAGAGGAAGGCAGTTTCACATCATCTTTAGCAAAAGCTTTTAGAATTTTCATAACGGCGAAAAATCTAGGACGAACTACCGGCTGTTATGGAAAATTCGCAAAACTTACTCTCTCTGAATAGCCGTGAGATCGAAGAGATCAGGAACTTTATAGAGAATGTCTCTGGCTAGTTGGCTCGTGGCATCGTCCGTGCTCACCGACGCTCCATTGGCATCCTTGGGCTGCAATGCCAAGAGGGTGTCCAGACAGGC
Source organism: Amblyjoppa proteus (assembly GCA_963922035.1). Classification (NCBI taxonomy): domain Eukaryota; kingdom Metazoa; phylum Arthropoda; class Insecta; order Hymenoptera; family Ichneumonidae; genus Amblyjoppa; species Amblyjoppa proteus. The sequence goes on along the minus strand of OY998232.1, from coordinate 6,442,688 downwards.
GTAGGTCTCCGCCTGAGCGCAACTGATATCGGCGTTCGCATGGAGACCGAACAGTGCCGGATGGTCGTTCAACGGAAGGGTTTTTATGTAAGAGACGTACTCTTGGAACAGCGTAGTGTCCGGTAACTGGATCGATTGTAAACGACAACGCGAAATTAGACACTATTGTTTCACTCAGTGCGTAAAATGCGGCTTTACGCACGCTCCGCGTGCGAAAAATCTGCATTTTTCACACCTCGTCATATAAAATTTCGTACGACACTCGTGCGATAAATCATTTTCTGACTCGTGTGATTGCATAACACTCGTCGGAAAAAGTTTTATCGCACTAGTATCGTAATGTACTATTTCGATACACTCTGCATATAATTTTTCTTCTCAGCTGGGCTAATCAGCTCGTCCAGTAAGACATTTTTTTTTTTTTTTTTTTTTAATTAAGAAAATTATTGGAGCAAAAATAAAAATGTTATATATCTCGACTGCTTAAAGACAAAAGGGCATATCCTTCGTGTTAAACATATGCATACTCTCGTGAAAATTAACCATTGGTATCCCATTAAGAAAGAACCATTGGGATAACGATTGGAATATGTCCACTGGTAAATTGGCGCACCATTCGGACACCCATTCAATGTCTCAACGGTAACTATTCAATTCCCGAATGGTAACCGTACAATTTTACGATGGTCACCATTGGTTATTAGTTTAAGATAATTTTATTAGTTCATGCCTTGTTACTGTTGCTCATAAGTCAAACCTCGATATACCTATGCTTGGGGAAAACTTTCGACTGATGGTGGAATTGATTATAAATGACAACTCGACATTATATACTTTTCGATACACACGCTACACATCATTTTTTTTTTTTTTTTTTTTTTTTTTTTTTTTTCTAACCAGGGCTAATCAGCTCGTTCAGTAAGAAAATAAAAAAAAAAGAATAATAATAATTATCTCACATAATTCGTTTCTCAATGCACCGAACAAAATCTTGTATAAGGCAAGAACAAAGTACTTGCCTGACGATAAAATCCTTCGGCGTCGAATTGATATCCGGCGGTCGTAACCTCAGTATTATAGAAATCCTTAAGAATCGTGAGAACGCATCGACGATCCCAATCGTCTGTTATCCTTCCCCCGTAGTTTATATGGCCGGCTGTGTATATTAAGACCTTGAAAAAAAAATAACAAAAATGATAATTATTATCCATCGATTAATTTAAAAAAAAAAAACGCCACGAGTCCAACGTCGGTTCAATTTCGATGCAATTTATTTTATTCTCCGTGTGATTTTCGTCTCGCCGATCAGTCGTGGACTCATTTTCTCGATGTGTTCGCTCAATGTGTCGTCGCGATAGTTGGTGGTCATGGTTCGTTAGGAGAATTGTATGATCGTAGACGAAAAAGCAATAAGTTTCGTCGGGACGCAATTTCGTGCGTCTGTGCCATACGAGAACTGCTCGATAAATTGGGCCGATTGGATCGACGAAGAGGCGATGAACCGTTCTGGAAGTCATTGTTCCCTAAATATCGTAAGGACCTTCGCTTCGATGTCTTGGGCACGCGGTTCAACGAAAACTCCGAAAAACAGGATGGGACAAAAGTGGTGAATATGTGTAACTAAAAAGTTTGAGCTTGTATCTCCTGCACCTTGAGGTAAATCCCACTTATTGTGGAAGGAATAGATAATCGAAAAGACCCTTTGTAAAGGCCTTGCTGGTATAAATAAAATGTTAAATGAAAACAATTGTTAATAATAATAACAGTTATTATAATAATGAAAATAATAAATCATTAATTATTGCACAGGATGAGGCAAAAGTGGTGAATATGGGTAACTAAAAAGTTTGAGCTTGTATCTCTTGCACCTTGAGGTAAATCCCACTTATTGTGGAAGGAATAGATAATCGAAAAGACCCTTTGTAAAGGCCTTGCTGGTATAAATAAAATGTTAAATGAAAACAATTGTTAATAATAATAACAGTTATTATAATAATGAAAATAATAAATCATTAATTATTGCACAGGATGGGGCAAAAGTGGTGAATATGGGTAACTAAAAAGTTTGAGCTTGTATCTCCTGCACCTTGAGGTAAATCCCACTTATTGTGGAAGGAATAGATAATCGAAAAGACCCTTTGTAAAGGCCTTGCTGGTAAAAATAAAATGTTAAATGAAAACAATTGTTAATAATAATAACAGTTATTATAATAATGAAAATAATAAATCATTAATTATTGCACAGGATGGGGCAAAAGTGGTGAATATGTGTAACTAAAAAGTTTGAGCTTGTATCTCCTGCACCTTGAGGTAAATCCCACGAAGTGGGATGTTCCATAAACGATAAGGAACATTGCTCTAAATAAACATTATTAACCTTGTTCTAATAAATCGTGTATTTATAATTCTCTAGGGTTTCAACCCTCAACTGGACAATCCCGAACATTCGAGCTAACGGCTCGAACGCAGGACGCGGAGTAGTGGCCGAGTTTCTGCGGATATAACATATTCATTAAATATTTTAAGGTTTTTTTTTTTTTTTTTTTTTTTTTTACAGATATCGCCCAGTAATCCATCTAACCGCCAGATTCACCACTACGACCCTAAAAGGACAATTATTACCTTGAAAGGAAGCTCCGCGTATTCCATGAGAAACATGTGAAGTTGCGATATGCAAATAGTCAGATCACCGTCGGTGAAGTCGTACGGTATGTTGAAACCCAGAGGGCCGAATTTTCGTCTCTCAAGCAGAGTGGCATGAAACATGCTCAAAGCGAACAGCAAACGCTTGAACACTCCCACTTTAGGATTCTCCGAATGCATAAAATCTTGCATCTCGGTGACTTGAGTGAGGTATGCTCGTAGAATGTTGGCCTGTTGATATAACGAGAAGCGGAATATATATATATATGTTTTACCAATTTTTATAATCGTCGGGGGATTTACGAACACTTTGAATCGATTGTTAAAGTGTCAAGTGTTAAGATTATTATGTACAAATTCCACGTTGAAATTTGAAAAATTCTGGAAGTTATGGATGAATTGGCCGAACCAGCGTTTAGTCATTCATTTGTCAAACTTTGCGACGCAACTCGAAAACTCGGTTGGTAAGAAAAACTGTAATCCATTTTTTTTGTTGTTTTTTTTTTTCGATGGTGTTGATTTAACTGCGGAAACGCTCATTATTAGCATCTGTCGGACGAAGTGTCACGTGAAAAATATGTTTGGGACAAGAATTTCAAACAGTTCTGTGAACCCTTTCTGGACGTCACAGACATTTGGAAAGGTTGACGGTGGCTCAACGAGGTAGTAGCGACAGAGCGCGGTGCTTCACAAAGCTTTACTCTGAAATTAATTTGTCGAGCCGTGTAAACTATAGCGGTAGCTCAACGAGGTAGTAGCAACAGAGCGCCGTGCTTCACAAAGCTTTACTCTGAAATTAATTTGTCGAGCCGTGTAAACTATAGCGGTGGCTCAACGAGGTAGTAGCGACAGAGCGCGGTGCTTCACAAAGCTTTACTCTGAAATTAATTTGTCGAGCCGTGTAAACTGTAGCGGTAGCTCAACGAGGTAGTAGCGACAAATTACCGTGTTTCAAAGAGTTTCCTCACGCAAAAGAACTAATAATAACGACCGAAAAGTACTACTCGTTACCAGTCCAGTCGTTGACGACTAATGAACTGCTGAACTACTGCCCAGTGCCAAATTGGCGGACTACCGAAAACTACTGGAAACTGGAGTAATCAACCAGCGAACATAACTGGATATTTTGCATAGTTAACTACCCGAAACTACTGTGAATCTTCAGTAGTTGAATACTCAAAAATGAAATTAAAGCGTAGCAGTTCACTACGCGAAACTACTATGAGCGTCCAAGTAGTTAACCACTAGGAATTGCTTGTAGTTTTCAGTAGTTTTTACTTATGCGCAGTAATTACCGATGCAGGAAACACTGACTCCGCAATAATAGCTAGAGACCGCGTTTTTTTTTTCCATCACATTTTTAACTCCAAAGAAACAGTCGATTCTCCATAAGCCTTCGTGGTCACCCTGCGTACGATCCACGTGAGGATTCTATCAGTTTTTTCCATTATTTCTTTGTGCATTTCTTTAGTTTTTAATGTTGCTATTTGATTTCTCATAAAAACAAAAAAAAAAAAAAAGAAATGTTCGTCCATCAACTGGAATATTTGAAGGATGTTCTGTAATTTCTTGAGATTTTTGTTCGACCGATAGTTTGGTCACAAAACTGATTAAAAAACGGATCGGCACAGAATCGACCCGGTGTGACCACGAAGGGCTTAGCGAGCTCATCAAATGGTCAATTGGAATTCGTTGAGAACGAGTGTCCGTGTACTTTAACGCCTCGGGGTGGTTCCACGGTCATCTTGCATCCATTCTGAAGGATGCTGACAGGAAAATCAGGCGATGGGGTCGACGTCAGCCAGAGACGGAAATCACGGTGGGTCGTGTCAGGCGGAAGATTGTCGACGAGTATTTCGAGTTTCGGCATCCAGCTCGGAGCGAGATGACAATTCTGTAGAAAAGTCATTCGGAGAAATATAAATTCAAACATACCGAATGATAATTAGATTCGTGCGTGATATTAGAACGGGCGAATGATTGAGCGACTGAGAAAATCAAAAGTGCGACGATTAATGACGAAATTCGTTTCCTTCTTTCTCTGCCCTCCTTTCCCAATTAATTCTTGCTCTGCGCTCCTTCCCGTCGTCGCCAATCCCTCTTCCCGGATCGTGACAGTCGCGGCAACGGCGGCGAAACTTTTATATCATAGAGATTTTTTTTTTTTTTTTTTTTTTTTTTTTTTTACTTTTCGCAAAGATATCATAAGTTACCTGAAAGAACACCCAATTTCCGGTTTCAACTGAGCTCCTCATCATGAGCTCGGCTCGCGGGCCTTGTCCTTGCCCGAGCGATATGGTGTGCAATTTTTTGCCCATCTTTAACTTCTCCGCAAATTTGTAGAGTTCGGCTGCGGGATCGGTGCCGATCGACAGTACGAAGACCAGAGGTCTGAACGGCGAAGAGTCTTTGTAAATGGCCGCGAGATCCGCTGTTTGCGGCTCCACGAAGCGTTCGCCGATATTGCGAGCGAGATAAATTTGCATCGCGTTCGTAACTTTATCGGGTCGCAAACACTTCAATACGAGGATTTTTTGAAACGAGTCGAGCCTCTCGTTCCATTCCCCCGGATATCGTGCGCTGCGATCGACGAAATTTGTGATTAACACTTTTTACTTTTTTATTTTATTTTTTAAAAAATTTTTTTTATTGCAATTGTATCACAAAGAAGATTCTCACGTTTCCGGTTTGGCGGCGTCAAATATCTCTTTGAACTCACTGATCGAATTCGCGAAAGATTGTACAAAGCCATTGAATGCGGAGAGAACTTCGAGAGCCTGAATCTCCGTCCAACATCGCGGTGAAATCCAATCCGGTGCTGGATTGATAGATTCCTGTCCGAGATGAGAAAGAGCTCAACTTTTATCTATCGCGTATTCCGAAGGTGGGGATGCAGATTAATAAAAAATTAGATCGACGCTCCTTGACAATTAATTGTTCGTACGTCTATTTCGATCATGCGGAAATATGCCCGGCACTCACTGTAGGGGTGAGCGGGGCAAAGTGGGACACAGCGGGGCAAAACGCAATGTTCCAATAACTTTTGGATGGTGGCGGCGGTGAAAATTCAGATATATCGTCAGGACGAAATGGTACATCCAAAAAGTTATTGGAAAATCGAGTTTTGCCTGCCCCCCCCCCCCCCCCCCCCCACTGTTCCATTTTACCCTGCACTCCCCCCCAAAAAAATGCAATTATGAATAAAAATAATGATAAGAAATTTAATTTAATTCAATTTGTGCGATCCACTTATTTTTTCATTTCAATCAATTTTTTTTCAAAGTAGGAATTATTTAAAAATCGATTTCGTCTTACAATTTTTGTTATGTTTTTTTTATAGTCGGGACGGGAGAAACACCTTTACGAGCCGTCCTCGGGGATTTCCCATTCAATTTTTTACCACCGAGAATAAAAATAAAAACCTTTCCTTCGTTTTTTTTTTTGGCCGTTCTCGTTATTCGTCGTGCTATTTATATTGATTGAGGGGTCCGTTTTATTGATTTCTTCGTTGTGAATAAACTGTACCACTGTAAATTGAATGTATCGGACTGGAGGTTTTCATGCAAGAAAAAAAAACTGATAAATCAAATTTAATTCACAATTGTAATGAATAATTGATGTAATCTTCAATTAATCACCACGAATTTTCTATTGAAATTAAGGCAGATTATAAAAATTAAAGTACCCTCATAGTATAATGAAAACAAAGTATTCACAATGTTTTTGACACATCAAATATTCATTTTTTTTTTTTCATCACAACTCTACGTGAAATTGAATACACCAATTTTTGCACAACAACTTCCAGTCCGTTGCATTGAATTTCATACGAATGATTTTCACATTGCCGTTCGCTATCTTGTAACGATTCATGCTGTCTGTCGAAGTTTGCACTGTAAACAAAATCTATATGAAAATTTAATGCACTAGCACTGCAAGTTTTTACCCACAAACTGGTATATTAAATTTCAGTTAAAACTGTGCTGAAAAATGAACGTACAGTATATTAAAAAACTTTAGAAACACCTTCCATCTACTAATTCACTTCAATTTTTCTACAAAAGTACTTTACATCCAATAATTTACTGTAATTTCACTGTAAGAATTCATTGACTCTTCATCGCACGCTACATCAAATGAATGCACCAGTTTGCATAAAAACTTCCAGTCCGGTGCTTTCAATTTACAATTTTTATCAACAGTATGGCGGAGTTTAACTTCAAAAGTTAATGATTAATTGCTTCGTTTTATCGTCCTAAATCGGCAGACGGAGGGAACGTGTTTTTTTTTGTATTAGAAATCCCCATCGCATTAAAAAAAATTTACGACGCCTCGATTTTCGTATAGATTGGAATGACGGTCTTTGAATCTCGAGGCAAGATCTCGGTGCAAAATCCGTTTTTCGAACCGCCTCGGAAGTATATATAGGTCGACCGTCCGAATAGGCGGAAGGAAAAGGGCTGTCGTTGCTGATAGCGAATAAATAGCTGAATTAAGGGTGTAACAGCGGCGGAGTTCGAGCGGCCGGGGGAGATCGAACCGCGAGGAAACTGCCGAAGAGTCGATCTCTCAAGAGTATCATATCGTAAATTTGTTAGTTTCGATGCCCGGTAGTTACGATCTCGGAGATTACCTGAGGTGGCACCGAACCGGAGAGTAAGTATCGCCATTCGGCCGAATCGATGAGCCCCTCGTCCATCCGAATGCGGGCGCACACGAGAAAGGCAAAGTGTAACTTGTGCTTCTCGAATAGGCTCCGACATACGTTCGAGAATAGGGAGAATGTGAAGTATTCGTTGATGTTGCGAACACGTTTCGCTATGTCGGCTGTGTGTACGAAGAATCAATCATTTACGTGCGATTTTTTTTTTCTTCTATATATATATATATTTTTTTTTCTTTACAGTGTGTATATATATATATATATATATATACACTGTAAAAAAATGTTATGAAAATTATGTTATCGTTGCAAATATTATAGAAAGCATATTATTTTTAATATACCGGTGACGCAATATTCTTACATACGTGTCAATGAAATTTCATATACTGTATATGCATAAAACTCCATATACATTTATGAATTTCTAAACAGACATTTTTTACAGTGTATACATGACTAAGAGATTGGCGCGGCTCGAGTTTTTCGTGCCCTCGCTATGGATCATGAAATTTTGAAACCGAAAATTTATGAAAAAACATCTCATTTCATCAAACATCTCATTTCATCAAACATCACATCGAAGTGACGTCATACAGGAAGTACGTCCATTCGGGTTTGAGAATCTCATTTTCAAACAGGAAGTGACGTCATACTTGGGACTCAATACGTCACTTTCGGTTTGAAGATCGCATTTTTGAAACCGGAAGTAAAGTGTTTCCGGTCGAAAAATAAGTTTTTTTTTTTTTATCGGACTTGTGGACAATAATGAGTGCATTGAATTATTGTGCACAATTCACCGAGATGCACAGAATAGTACCGGAAATTATACGATGGGGGAATACTTATCAGGGTCTGGAAAAGGGGCCTCTTAGGGAGACATTAAAACAAATCCAATTCGAAAGATCCAACGCCCCGTACGGAATGGATTTCAAGAGAGAGGATAAAAAAAAAAGATAATTAAATAGAGATCCGACTAAATTTTATTTTTTAAATAAAATAAAACAAACAAACTCCTGTGCCCGTTTGAAATTTTGCCGTCTCTAGGGTAATATACTAGTGAGCATGAGGCACCAAAACAGTTTGGGCCTGTATGCACTACTCCAAGTGGGAAATCCCACTTCGTTGGAAGCAACAGGCACTTTATAAAGCGCTCTTTACTCACAATGAATTTTGTTTTTTTTTTTGTTTTTTTTTTTCACAGACGTCGGATTTTCGTCCATTTCACTGACTTTTTTCGCACGTTAATATGGACCATAAGGATCGACGAATAAAGTCCCTTATCTACGAATGTCTCGGCAAGGCTTCATTCAAGACACTGTTAATGAAATTCAAGTCTCTTCGAATACTTGAAGTGTTCACGGAAATAAATTAAATTTCACTGATCTAAAGAGTTGAAACGATGGTCCGTATCATCGAAAAACAGGCGGTTTTGAAACTGAACGAAGCTCGTGTCCATATTTTCGAATTCCATCGGGAGCAAGATTTAACACCTAATATATCTCACCGTTATCGATACGAGTAAGTGAACCTAGTTTGAGTGGTTTTTTGTTTTGTTTTGTTTCTTTAATCCGCATTCGTCTCAACACCCACTGGTCCAAATTTACCGCGACGCGGTAAATTGGGACCAGTGGGTGGTCCACATTCCCATCTAGTAGAGCCGACTATATTCCAGACTGATGCTCACAACGCAATATACTCCTTACGATTGAAAAGAGCGAATAAAAATAAATGGAAAAATTGATGTCGAAGAGCCCGGTTACGTGGGCGAAATGTCTCGTTCGCTCGGAGGATCTATAGAGGGCTACTTACGAGTTTTCTCGGTACTGATGATACTCGACACGAATACGTTGATGAACCACTCCAACGAGTACTGATACATGGTATCGACGAATTGCAGATCGGACAGGCAAAAGAATAAAATTTGCGCCCGATTCGCTACAGGTATGTACAACGATCTCGTCACGTCGATATCCGTTTGCGTCGATTCCGCCGACGCCACTTTGTCCTGTGAAATTGATTGACGGGTGCGCCTGAGTAACGCGGAGGATCCTCGACAATACACTGACTCCGATGTTGCATTGAGAACGTTTCGCGAAAAACCTTGATCTCCTCGCTCTTCACTTTCGATGCCTCCAGGGTGAGAATCAAGTCGATATCGTCGACGGCGGAGCCCTCGGATGCCGACAATTTGTGCAGTATCCTGTCCTCTATGTCCTTCAGTTCCCTCTTCATCTGTCCACTCGATATTATCAACGCGCTTCGGACCTCCTCCAAATCCGGTCGCTCTTGCAAAACGACGAGCGACAGCAACTGATCCAGAAGACCGCTTGAAATTAAGGACGCTTTGCACGTACATTTCCAGCGAAACGTGAAATTACGGAATTTCAACGCCTCCTAATCCTATGAAAATCTGAAGAACATCAACTGTATTAAAGGTGCCAAGAACGTTGATTTCGCATAATAATAATAATAATGTCGAAAGGTTATTAACAATTGCTGAACAAAAAATTGTTCATCGATGAACCTCCTTTATTTATTCGTTTTTTCAAATGAATTCATTGATTTTCTAGAAGCCACAACAAGTTTTTCAGAATTTTCTTACATTTTCGAATTGTCGAATTCGTGCTTCTGCATAGATTTTTTAAATTTTTGAAAAAAAAAAAAAACACTTTCAAATGTAAGAAAATTCTGAAAAAAATGTATATAAATTAAAAACAAAAAATTATGGGACTCATTAAAAATGAGAAAATTAAAGGGTATCTGAAAAAAAAAAAAAAAAAAAAAACAATTAATTAGCTAATAACTTTTTGGCATTATTATTGTGCACAATCAAAGTTCTTGGCATTATTGATTAGGCTGATTTTCTTTCAGATTTTTGGCCTATCGCTCGATACTGAGATTTCGATCGAATAAAACTTTTTCGTTGAGAATGTATGTGCATCTTTGAAACCATTAGCTAATTTGACTGGATTGCGCCCGCGCGAATTCCGGCGTTCGTTTTCCTCGAACTCAATCACACGGAACTTTCGATTCGGCGTTCGATAATTTAATGTCGTTTTTCAGTGGCATCGATTATTCAAGTGACAAATCCCGAAATGTATCGACGATCTGCGAGCGCATTTTACCTTATCGTTAGGGTGAAATTGACGAGCAACACTTTGACTGCCACTTCCGGCGTGTAGTGAGGATTCGAGAGTTTCGTCGTGATGTACAGTCGAAAATCGTTGCTGTACGGTACAACGTTGTCGCCGATCTTGACGCTAAGTTGTCCGGCGTGACGGTAGAGTGTTCGCATGAGAACCGAGTCGAGGGAGGGCTCCAGCTCGAGCCCGACGTTCTCTATCAGGCAGGACCTTCCGAACCTCACGCAATTCTCGACGATCCGCAGAAGATCCCTGTCGTTCATCTTCGCCACTGACAAACCGCTGGTCTTTCCCTGGATGCGTTATTGGTAGTCGAAATTTTTTTTAAATAAGTAAAAAAAACATCACTAAAAAAAAAAAAACAAAATTCGTATGAAATTTAATGTAATCACGCTGGATATTTTTTTACGCATAAACTGATGCATCAAATTTCACGCACGATGCGATGTAATGCGATGAAAAATTAATGCACAGTGTATCGAAAACTTTAGAAATCATTCCACTAATTTCACTGCAAAAGTATTTCAAATTCCAATGATTTCATCTTAATGTCACTGCAAAGGTCCATCAATTTTTCATGACAATTTAGTGTAAATTTAATGTACCACTTTTTGTCATACAAACTTCTGATGCGACACATTAAATTTATAATTTTTTTTTTTTATTTTTTTATTTTTTTATTTTTTTTTAACGGTTGAAGGAAATAAATTTGTAAGCCGCCTTCGCATGTGCGATCCTTTGTGAGCAACCTTTACGGGCAACCTGTTGGGCTCAGTGTCTTATAACGAATAAAAGAAAACTTAAATAACGAAGAAGAAACATTCAAAGAATAAGCGGCAGGGAAAGATCGAAGAAAAGCGAATGAAAAAAATTCCTTAAGGGGCTCCGAGTCTCGCATGATTAGAATAATCATCCGTGTACACTGTGCGTAGAAGTGGTGGGTCTGGCGAGTTTTTATGTGCCCAGTAATGGCCCAGTCTTCTGGCAGTTCTGAAGCATAACCAGCCAGCCAACTAGACGGAATTCGACGGAATTCGTTCTTTGATCATTCCAAGGTCCAACCATCAATACAGCGTTCTCATGTATTTTCATGAAACTCCAAAGCGTCGCTGAATTGCCGATGAAATTTTAGCACGGTAACTCATATTTATGCCATATATCTACTCGAGGAGAGAATTTCAAAGGCATTTCCAGCGATTCCTTCATGTTTAAACATTAATTGTTTAAATGTAAATCGTGAAAATTGTTATATTAAAAAATTGTTCGATCATAAAGAATGAATGAATCGTTAAACAAATTTTTGACAAAAGAAACATTGTTAGAGGACAGAAAATTTTTTTTTCATTATAGAAGAATAAAAACTTTCGGAAGAGGATCGAAAATTCGGGCCGAAACGTTAAAAGAAAAAAAAGAAAAAAAAAACAAAAAGAGGGCTAATCGAACACTCACTTCTCTGCAAATACAAAATCAAATACAAATCCGACAAATGCAAAATTATATTCACGTTAATCGAGAAGTTGTAAAAATTCGACATCGAAGATATATTCAATGAGGTGCACGAACCATATTCTTAATCCACTTGTTGGCTTGTTCCTGAGGATCGATGAAGAGGGGCCATCGAGCCGAGTGGGTAACGAGCACGGCGTTTTCCACCGACAGTGAATCACGAGGTAAACCCTCTAGTTGCCATTTACGAATCTCAATCGGATCACCGAGGATTGATACGGGATTGCAGCCCCGGGAATGCGGTACTGCGGCTCCGAGAATCTCGTACCATGACGCCAAGAGGCTCTCGCGATAAGTGTCGGTGAAGGGAGTTAGGTAGGCGATTGCACCTGTATGAAATTTTTAGTAGCGCGCGGATTAATCGTTCCGCGGAGGGATAGAGACAGATTAATTTTCTTAAGGAGATTCGGCGGTGAAAGCAAATCGAAGATAAAAATTTGATTATTTTGTTCGAGCATAGATGTAACACTTTGATGCACGCGTTCACGAAATTTCCAAGGGATTTGTCGCGTAGTTTCGGAGATGTGAAATTACATAGTTGTGACTTTTTACGTGTAAAAAATAAAAAGGTGAAAACAATGTTTTACTATTTACGTTTTTTTTTTTTTTTTTTCTTACATATGTTGGATCCAAGATATAATCATAAAAAGCATCATCTGTGTTCGTCCGAGTTTTCTGAATGTCAATGTTAGGTTAAAATTTAAAGTTTATGGCAAATTTGTTATAGATATCATTGATAGTTTGATTGAACGATATGATGGGGCTGGCGTGCCGTCTCGCTCATTCGCCAAGTGGCTCTTAGCGCGCAGCGCAACAGTGCCAATTACCTCCCTGTCATTGCCACCGAATCTCCTTACCTAAAATAGTTCATGAAAAGATATGTAATATGTAATGAAATGTCATATCGACGTGGGGCAAAATGGGGTACCCAAAATTTACGAATAAATCGATTCATTATAGCCAACAAACGAAGGGAATCTACGCAAAATGTCTCATTGACAAAGATATGTTACGAGATATGAAAAAAAAAATTGAAGGCTCGGCAGAGCAGAGCAGAGACGAATGAAAGGGTTGACGAAGCTACGATGGTCTGCCGAAGATTCCTACCGGAAGACAACAGTATATCGCCGACTACGTTCTTCAGCGACAGTTCTATGTCTTTAACCGTGACGATCCATCTCTTCTGCTCCTCGGCGAGACCGGCAATGAGCCTCACCGCTCTGGACAATCTGTCCTCGCAAAGTTGTTTCTCCCTCTCGAGTTCTGCCTTCGCTTTCTCCTCACCTCGCAGTAGCGCCTGCAAATGCTCGATACCCTCTTCGACACTTCTCAAACGCGCCATAGCCGCGCTCAATGATCTCTCCGTTTCACCGAGCGCCTCTTCGGCCGCCGCTAGAGTTGCCATTTTAGGTGCCACTTTCAAGTTCACGAAGTAATAGTTGTACATCGCGTGGATCCAGAGACACAGCGAGTGGCAGGCCTTCGATACTTGAATAATCTGGAATAGTTTTTTTTTTTTCTTTTCCTTACGTGCTTTAATCATGTGAAAAAAATGGCACCTCCGCGAAGCTACCACCATTTATCACAACCATCAGCGGGATATGATGCTCGCATCGTTTTATAAAATAGACCCGGTTTGCACATGCCTCTATGATGTCATCATATTTTTGCAGACGAACCACACAGACTACATTGCAAGAGCGGAGAGTGTCTGTGAGCATCAGTGAGCATCTGTGAGTATTTGTGAGTACTTGTGAGTATTTGCGAGTACTTGTGAGTATTTGCGAGGATTTGCGAGGATCCGTGAGTATCCGTGAGTATTTATGACCATCTGTGAGTATCTGTGAGTATCGTTGAGAACTGTGTGAGTATCTCTCGATATCCATGTGAGTATCAGTGAGTATCTTTGAGTATCTGTGAGTATTGATGTGAGTGTCCAGTCGACATGGACTTTATATATATATATATATATATATATATATATATATATATATATATATATATATATATATATATATATATATATATATATGGATTCGGTACTGAGATAATAAAGGAAATATAATGGTGAAATAAATGAAAATTAATTGTGCTTACTTTGGCTGGAAGAAAGGCGGGATTTTCGATGTATATCTTCAGTTTGTTAATCATATCCTCGGTGATGTCATTCTTGTCGAAGTTTTCGAGTTCGTTGAGAAAGTGGCCGGCATCGGCGAGCATCTGACTTCCCGGAGTCCAGTAGTCGAGGATCTTTTCGCCGGGCAACTTTCCAGGAAGCTTTAATATTCAATGCAGTAGGTGTGCAGTTTCTCAGTGGTCTCAAAATGAGCATTTTGACGTTGAGGGAATTAATAAAAATTCATTGACAGTGACAAATTTTCCTTCATACCTTCAGGGGCTTAACGTCTTTCACGATGCACATCGCCTCGATAACGAGCACGACGCCGACCGGTGGCCTCTTCATCGCCTTCACCTCGGTTATATCGCTCTTGTTCAGCGACTTTAAACTCATCTCAGCAGCTTCCAGCATTGGTCTCGCTTCGCCTGCGCTCACGTAAAAAAATTAAAAAATAAAGTTAAGTTCTATTAAAAAGAATAAATAAATAAATGAAAAATGTCTCATTCATTTGGAAACGGTAATTTTGCGGCCGAAGGCGTTCTTATATTTGGCTCTGCTCTCTGTGCAGAGTTTAGTTTTAACACCAATCTACTCTGTATAAGCGTTCTTTGATTATCGAAACGCACTAAATATATTCGGCGTAAATAATAGAATGTAAGGCTGGTAATTAGAAAAACAAAAACCACTCGCAGTGGACAGTGACAAGTAGGGGAGATCAGGGCAAAACGGGACCGCGAGAGCAAAACTCAATCTTAAAATAATTTTTGGCTACCCTATTTTGTCCCAACGATACATCCGGTTTTTTTAAACCCCTTTTGCCCCACGCACCACCATTGCCACCATCCAAAAGTTATTGGAAAATTGCGTTTTGTCTCATTATCCCGATTTGCCACGCGGTCAAACGACCAATCCATGGCTGAGCAGAACAGCATTAAAAAACGCCCCCAGATAGATCGAGGCGCGTTACATCGATCGAATCTTATTGGGAAAAAAAAAAAAAAATGAGTCCTCTTAAATTCCACTCGTTCGCTTGATTCGAGAAAAGTCCCCATCGAACGATTCGAGCACGTACCCAAGTCAGCTTCGGCCTCGTCTTTGATCGCTTGATTGTCGAGCTTCAATTTTGTCGCTTCTCTTTCCTGAACCAGTGCTTCGTTTCTCGTTATCTCGGCTTCCATCTGAGGATAGTAGAGGTTTTAACATTGAGTTTTTACAATTAAAAAAAATATATATATATATATATATATATCGTGGTCCCAGTCGCGAAATATATATATATATTTTTTTCAATAAATTTATCGTTCTTGGATCTATAATGGCTTACGGTATCCTTCGTGATACGATCGATCATTTTCGCCGTCGCCGCGGCTGCCCTCTCCAAATCCGGCTTCATGTTCGTCAAAACGATTTGCATCTCCTTCACTTCGGCCTCCGTTACAATCAGTTTGTTCAAACCTGTGAGTTTTAATGTTTATCGTTACTCAATTCCAGTATGGAGTATTTAATCACTAAAAATAACATTCAACATTATTTTTATCTAAACAAAATAAAAAGGGCGGCCTGCATTGTTCTTCTTTGAATAAAAAGTTGAATAAAAAAAAAAACAAATAGCGTTCCACGTTTTTTAAATCTAAACAAAATAAAAATAGCGCCCTTCGTTATTTTTAATAACGCCCCTCGAGACAGAACCACGAACGAGTGCTCCTTAAAATAAATTCCACTCGTGAGCCTGATGGGGTTACTGGTAAGGATGAAGTCGGGCTGGACGTTAATTCGATTATTCAGTCGAGGAGAGGAACCGTGAAGGGAGACGGCGTTGTGGGTGATTTTCTTTATATTAGTATTATATATATTATATATATATATATATATATATATATATATATATATATATATAATATTATATATTATATTAGTATTATATATATAGTGCATTCCGGGATAGTGTATCGGGATTACCCATAGATAAACGAGATATTCCAGACGTCAAATCGTTCTTCTTCTTCGCCAGTAGATCACCGTAACTCGACAGCAATTCCAGGTACGACGTAGGCGTCACGTAATTGTGACGATTCAAGGTCTAGGCAAAAAAATATTTTTATTTTACGTACTTTTTGGATTGTATTAAAATTACTTCGAACCCTTACTGTGCGAAATCGAGGAGAAATTCATAAAGATCGATAAGGTGATCGGTCCAATTATTGACCGTGGCCCGATCGATCTTTTCGATTAAAATTAAAATTAATCTGAAATCCTTGGTGTGCAAAATCGAGAAGAAATTCACAAAGATCGATAAGGCGATCGGCTCATTTATTGACATGGGTCAGACGTTAAGAAGTCAACAAAGACGCCGTATGCTGCGATTACTGTTCGCATATTTCAGTAAACGCAATGAATCGGCTGGTGAGTTGCGTTTGGTCGCTAATCGAGCATAGATGCGAGACGGCATAGGTCAGCGATTAGGCCTTAGATAGGTCACTATATGGGCTACATGAAAAAAATTGTAGGACACTAATCGGGTAATTTACAACGGTGCCTATATATCGAGTTTATTATTTTTTAAAAAATGGTAAAAAATAATAAAATAATAGTTGTTTCAGTTAATTAAGACTCAAAACTTTGTTTGTGATACCGGTTATTTCAATATCGTCACTATTTTTAACAAACTTCTTTCATTTCCAAAGGCATGCGGAGCTTGGGGTGGTCAGTAATTGGGCCGTTCATCTCAGAGAAGAAAAAAAAAGACTTCGTCCAAATGCACTTTTTGTTGTTGTAATTATGACTTTCACGAGTGTAACACAAAAATATTATGGATACAACATTTGTATGGATACAAAGTTTCGTGCTCGATGGTGTTGCTTCCAACTCGCTAAATTCCAATTTAGCGAGTTGGAAGCAACACCATCGAGCACGAAACTTTTTATCCATATATCCAATTATATCCATTTTATCCATATATCCATCCAATATCCATCCATATATCCATCCAATTTTATCCATATATATCCATCCATATATCCATCCATATATCCATCCATATATCCATCCATATATCCATCCATATATCCATCCATATATCCATCCATATATCCATCCATATATCCATCCATATATCCATCCATATATCCATCCATATATCCATCCATATATCCATCCATATATTCATCCAATTTTATCCATATATCCATAATTTCAATTTAGCGAGTTGGAAGCAACACCATCGAGCACGAAACTTTTTATCCATACAAATGTTGTATCCATAATATTTTTGTGTTACACTCGTGAAAGTCATAATTACAACAATAAAAAGTGCATTTGGACGAAGTCTTTTTTTTTCTTCTCTGAGATGAACGGCCCAATTACTGACCACCCCAAGCTTCGCATGCCTTTGGAAATGAAAGAAGTTCATCCTATCGGCTCATCCTATTTCCGAGAAGGCAAAAGCGGACGGTAATTGGATTCGCAAACTAATTTATGATGTATTACAATTTTCTCATTTACCAGTTGCATTGACTCACCGCTAGAAACGTTTCGCTCGCCTCTACGACGCTAGAGTGCATAAATTGGCAAGTGACGACGACCGAGTTGAAAACCTCGCCGACCATCGCTTCATCTTCAATTTCCGACAGGAACTGCGTAGCCACGCTCTATTATGTGATTCAAAGGAAACAAATTGCACCCTGCACGCTCGTCCCATGTGAAACACACTTTCGCATGATTGTTACGCGGTAATCACGATTGCACGGAATAAGAGCAATTTTTATTGCTCGATTTTGCCAATTGATTTGAGCCAAATCGAGCTCTTGAGAATGTTCAATTTTGAATGACCCGAAGCGAACGAAGAACAAGACAAAAATCTTATAATTTTCGATATTTTCACTGAATCGGCCTGTGCCTACGCACACGTATGGCGTGTGTGCCGTAAACTCTGGGACTTTACGAACCTGAAGTGCGTTTTTGGGCCAAGGACTGAACCAATCGATCGTGCAGCAATTCACTAAAGCCGGAAATTGTCTGATCCGAGCTCTGAACACTTCGCCTATCGGACTTTCTCGGTTGGAACAAAAAAAAAAAAAATCAACGACGAATAAACACGAGGATTCATCGTCATTGTGAATTATCCAAAATTGTCGATGTTCGTACCTCATTGTGATGACGGTATGCAAATTGTTACGGAGGATCTTCTGATAGGCGGAAAATAAGTTGCTCCGATTGATCTGCAGTCCGGATTCCTGAACGGGGCCCCGCATAAGCTGATATATTCTGTCCAACTCGTCCGCTTGATAGATATTCGGCACGTCTCCGCTGTTCAGAATGTTATTCAAGTCCTCCAGGAAAGAGTCGTTCTTTATCTGGACATCGGTCGTCGAGAGGAGGGAGGGAAAGGAAAAAAAAAAATTAATCGGTAGGAAAATTATCCGCAAGTGTATTAAATTCATGATGGCCGTTTTTGTCCCGTTTTTGTCCCTGACTTTTTCCTGACTTTTCACTGACCAGTAAAAAATGCTCGTCCACCCAACTTCTAATGACTTCTGTTTAAAAAAACATTAATGATGCAAATGAAAATGTCTAATTTTTGTATTGATGTTTAATTCTATTTTTTTTTTTTTAGTTTTTTTTTTTTTTTTTTTTCAAAATATTTCCAATGCTTTCTTCATGGCTCCCGTTTATGTACTTCTTATTTATTTATTATAGAAGGTTCGGCGACAATTCACTTTTTCCCTGACTTTTGGTGACAATCTACTTTTCCCTGAGTAAGGATTTTTTTCCCTGACTTTTCACCGGTTTTCCTGATTTTCATCGGCTTTTATATTTCCCGAACAGTGGAATGCCGAGATAATGAGCTTTGCATTAGCTTGTTTATTTCGCGCGTGCGCGAGTGACACAGGTAGAAGTGCACCACACAGTAAAACAAGTACCAACGATTCTTGTCCACAAACGTCCACAATTCTTTTCATGTTAATTTTACAAAAAAAAAAAAAAAATCCTGTAGGTTTTACAAAAAATTTTGTTAATTTTAAGACAATTTTTTGTAAAATTAACAGCATAAAAGTTGTCGAAGTTCGTGGTCAACAAAAAGTTTCTTAAATGTACATATATTTCTAACTGTGTGGAGAAAATAAATATATCCACTTCGGTGTTTTTTGTTTATAGCTCTCGTCCTTGTTTGTCAAAAATCATTTTTTGCACATTCAACGTAAATCGATTTAACGAATTGGACTAAAAAAAAATGCACTCAATGGCCCGATTCGTCCAGCCGTAACCCTGCAAAAAAAACTGCAGATTTATGCGCGTGGAATTGTCGAACGAGTCCAATATACCTGAGTGTCGGAGAACAGAAAAACTATTGGACGATTTTGCAAGCCCGCTTTAAGCATGACTCTCTTGATGTCCTCTCGCCAGTCGTTATTCGAGTACGCTTTGCTCAGCTCCACTTGAAAGCATTGGTACTCTTCTATGTGAGACGCCAGTTTCGTCAAGCTCTGACGTCCTGGGAACATCGTCATTTTTTATGTCCACCGGTCGGACGAGGGCGCGTGAGTGGAAACAAATTATTATTATTTTATTGCCGATTATCGGAGCGAAAACGAAAAGCGTTTGATGTGTTGAGATCGTTACCGGATCCTCCCATGCCCAGCAGCAGGGCGTTACCACGCGGTTGACGGATGATACGAGTGATTCGACAAATGTGATTCATCGCGTAATCAAAGAGGACAAGTTTCATCGGTGACGTTGTCGAGTTGTTGTACTCATCCAGATACTCGATGAGTACCTGCTTCATCTGTTGCAACATCGAACTCTTAAGTCATAACATTGAAGTGCGCTGTACTTTTAATTTTGTTAATTTTTTTTTTTTTTTTTTTTTTTTTTTTCCCCCTCAGCAACGACCGAGTTATGTATCATTTTTGTTGAGAAACAATTGAAATTTTTTCTTTCGGATAAAACGACAAGTCGAAATCAGCTACATCGCAAACGATTTTTCGAAAAAAAGCTCGCGTACGCCGCCCGATGAACATTAAATTAAAGATAATTCAGAAATCGACGAACCTTTTCGGCATTGACGATTCGATCGTATTGTCCGTTGGTGTCGCAAAAGTCACCGTAGTACAAATCATCGTCGCCGGCAATGTCGTACTCTCGAACAAAATTGCCGAAATTCGCGTTGAGAATAGTTCGCAGGAGATTCTCGAACCATTTTCTATCGACGTCGTTTACCAATCGATCGCTGAACACCCTTGCGTTCTCGTGATACCACAGGGGTAATAATTTTCCTGGGGACTGCGGATAAAGTGTTGTGTAACTCGAGTGCGGTTTCATACAGTCGCGGACCAAAAGTACATGACAAAACATATTTTTCATATATTATATATTATATTATATTATATATATATATTATATATATATATATACAAAACATATTTTTCATATATTTCATATAGTTTTCAAGAAATTTTTTGAATATAATTAATAAATTATGAATAAAAATAAAAATTGGTGAATAAAACTTCATGTTTTCTATGTGAAAATATATATTTTCGCTTACATGAAACTTATATAATTAATATGTGGAGTATATTGTCGCGCGAAAAATTGGATACATTAAATATATTTTTAGTATACGTCTAAAATATTTTTAATATAACTTTAATATAGTGCAAGCCATGGTGATGTGGCCACCAGCCATATCTTTTAACGTGACAAACGAAAAGCTCTCCCCTATCCGGCATTCGTATCGTATATGCCATAGGGTTGTTATTCTGATTTCGACAAATTATTGTTATTATTTTTTGATGGCGTGCCGACAATCGTGATGCAATTATTGTCTCGCAAAGATATTCAATGTACACCGTACATGTATGAACACGATAGACTTCGAGTGTTGTGGACAAGAAAAAATAGACAAAAATTGAGAGGGAAAGAAAAATACTTACGTCGATCTTCGACGGATCCGCCATCAACATTCCCTGAAAGACTTTGCTCAGGTCCCGTAGGTTGAACGTGTAATGCGATTTGTCGGGGGTCGGCAGCAACTCTTGGCAAATCGTCGAGAATACATCGAGGGTCGAATCGACGAGTGATTCGACGAGGTTGCCGTAGCTCGGTGTCCGTGACAGCCAGGAGTCGAGAATCGTGCCGAAAATGTTTTTCTGGCGTGGGGAAAGCAAATGTACCGGAACGATAATATTAATGTGAACAAATACGAGGCGAGGCGATCGAGTGTCGTTGAATCCAACGGAGCGTTCGCCAAATTAACTTCCGATCGGAAAACTTTTAATTCTTCTATTCGGTAGTGAAGAAAAACGAACGGTGACCGAAGTCCGTTCGTCAGATCGAGTTCCTTTCCCCCTGCCTCTTCGTCAAGGTGCTGGATACGCGTATTCGCGCGCTCCCCCGAATTCATGATTTATTCCCGATAGTCATAGTGGTCTCCGTTGAATTCCAAAGTAGGAACCGCGGATTAAGGTAGTACTTGCGGTACAGTCTTGTCAATGGTGAGTTTCGGTGAAAATTTCGAACCCTTCTCGTTGGGACAAAGATCTGAACAAAAATAACGTGTATGGGAGGTGCTGCAAAGATTATTTTTGTGAAATAATTATTAAAATTTGCCATTAATATATTGAAGATAAAAATGATTGTTCAACAAATTACTCCGCAACTCAACTATTTTTCTTCATAAAAATAATTTGTTAATCTTTTTGAGTACGTATGCATTTTTTTGAGAATTTTGTGTATTTTTTTTTTTTTTTTTGGAAAATTACGTTTTTTAATTAACTGAAAACGTAATTATAAAAAATTACACGAAATTCTGAAAATAATTCATACGCATTCGGAAAAATTAAGAAATCGTTTTCATAAAAAAAAAAAGTTAGGTTGTCGGTTGTTTTGTTGGGATTTTTTTTTTTTTTTTTTTCGTTAATTTGTCAATAACACTTTGGAATTATTATCATGCGAAATCAATCTTTTCAGCACCGTGCAGATTTTTGTCCGATCGAGAAGTGTTCTCAATTCTCTTCGAACTCACATGGGCTCAGGCTGTCCGCAAGTACTACCTCAAGGGAATAGCTTCATACAGCGACTTCTCAACTTTTGGAACTACAAATCACAAGTGTTACAGAGCAATGAATGATGCTTCTTTTTAAAGAATTTCTAATAATTTAAATAACAGTACAGAAAAAAAAAAAAAAAAAAAAAAGTGCATCATAAAACAGAGTCCTCAATCGACCGAATTACATTGCTGATGACATAATATTAAATAATAATTACTGACAGGTAAATAATAACTACTAAATAATACTAAATAACAATAACTGAGAATCAAATAAACGAAATGTCGAGTAAAAAGAAAATAAGAATAAAAGCAAAATTAACAGTTAGAAGTTACAACTTGTGTATGAATGGATATCTTGGCCTCGACCGCAGCTAGGAACATTCCCACGACTATGAAACGGCGACCACGTGACGTATTACCACAAAGAATCAACTGCCGTCTGCAGGAATCTTTGAACGAGCTCCTTAACTTCTGTCCCAATAACGCTTAGGTCGCCGCACGTTCCACATCGACCTGGACGATCGTTACGTCCGATCAGGCGTGCCCGAAACCACTTACTCCTATATATCCTAGTTATACATCGGAATAAATCGTGTAGATTCGCTTGGGTGAGTCGAGCGATATATAATTTATGCCGGTACCAATGGCCGGTGTAGGGCCAGGAAGGTCGCGTATATGCCTCTCTCATCAATCGAAGACGTGTGTCTTCGCCGGGGGTGGCTCAGGGATGGCGTGGAAGAAAGACCCTGGGAAGGGTAGCACTAACGGAAAATTGTGAACGGTCGTATAGCAGAGTTACGAGACATAATTGATCGGGAGGGGGGGGGGGGGGTGGAGGCGAGGGTGGCGCCCTACCGAGGCAGAGAACTCGCCAGGTAAACAGAGCTCTCGTACTACTACTCGTATCAGCTTCGGTATCGCAGAGTATGCATATATTCGCCGAGAGCCCCAATTATGCCCCGTGGGCGTGGAGCGAATTCGATGGAATAACACCTGAGACGCAGCTGACGAGGGTTCAAAGGGGCGACATCCGACTGCGGTATTGAGGGGGGAGGGGGGGGGCGGGGGGGTGGGTGGGGTTATTAAGGTTCGGAGGATCATCTATCGCAGGATTCCGATGAATGATTCTCTTGCGAGTGGAATTTTTTTATTTTAATTTTTTTTTTTTTTTTTTTTTTTTTCGCAAAGCATCAAGTTTTCGATCGACGAAGTCGAGAGGGAAAGACACGGATCGAGCCGAGTGCCCCGTTGAATGAATCATGGTACAAACTCACTTTTGCATCGTTCTCCATGTCGGGGAACGCCAGTACGTGAAAGTGACGAAGCAGTCTGGCCGTGACCGGATTTCTTCCACCCCCAGGGGGACCCATCGCTCCAACGACGTTGACGTCCTCGATTTTTCTGAAAGCGCCGATTTCCTTCCTGTCGTACCATCCTTCGGAGAGACACGGTTATTATTTATCATTTTTATTTTTATTTATTTTTTTTTTTTGCAGCTGATGTACCGGCGGTTAGAGTCATAAATCGGGTCATTCGCGGAGATAAAACGTTACCTCCGACATTCGGGTTGCACAAAAAAAAATCCTCGTTTTCGAGCATTACAATATAGCAAACAATAACGATCTAATAACGATGATTAATTTTTATAATTAATATATAACCGTCGATCGTTTAGATTACTCGAATATATTTGTTACTCTTGCTACATGCGGTACTCAGTACTCAGTACTTTAAGCACTTTTCGATACTTTGACCAGCTCTCTAACCCGATTGACTCACCGTCAAAGTCCATGAACTGACGAATGAGCTCGATCGGAGGCTGCGCCCCGTAGATCTCCAGTGCGGGCATGTTCATGTCGTCGATGAAGAAGACTTGCTTCCTGAGTACCGGGGGACCGTACACCCCCTTTCGTTTCTTCTCGAGTTTCGAGTCGATCAAGTCCTTCGGGGAAAAAAAAAAGAAGAAAAAAATTCACTTAATATTGTCCGAATGCCCAGATAGTCAGCCGTAGCACGGGCAAAGAAGTACAATTGCTTGCCATCACGCTCTGCCGTTTGCCCGCCAACTATAGTGCTACAATAGATTCTAGCACGAGATTTCACTGTATTGATAGCAAAAATCCAACAACCGTTGCTATAAGCCGACTACTTATTCTTAACAATCGTGAAAGAGATAAAAATTCCTCATCAGAAGCCGACCACTGATTGCACATTTCCTCAATCAGCGATATTGCCAACAATAGTGAAACATCATTTTTTCATGCGACGAATGAGTTCGATGATGGGTTGGTAACGACTTACGTTACATGATAATGAGTTATTTAAGAGTTTTTTTTTTGTTCGCCCAGGAGTTCCTAAGAATTCACGCAAAATAACCGTGACTCAAGCAAATTAATCTTCGTAGTGACCGAAGTAGACATTTTCGAGCGGTACATCGGGCCCTGATAGGGTCTGTCAGGCCCTTGACAGACCTCTTCAGAACCTCATAAGGGTCCGATGTAGGGCGCGAAAATTTCTACTCGGGCAGTCGCAAAGTACCAACAAGCCTTGTTGACAACTTGCTGACAATATTGTCAGCAAGCTCGTAAATAATTCGCCATCATGTAACGTAATTCATTACCAATCCATTATCGAACTCATTCGTCGCATGAAAAAAGTAGCTTCCACTATCGTACCTTTCACTGTCGAAAATTCTCAGGACCATATCTATTTATTTATTTATTTATTTTAACGGGCACAAGCTCCTTGTAGAAGAAGATTTTACATGTTTAACAAGTGGTAGATATGATTATATAAGATATATTATTCACTTTCATAACGGTAACAGGTACTAGGATTCCTTCTATAACACCTTTAAATTGATTAGATTTACATCACTCGCATATGCCCCTAAGAATTTTCGGGATTGAATGCTTGCAAAAACATAGGCAAATGTGGATGCACATGGAGCGATTTTGTCGCCATTCTGTGCGGACATAAGCTGTCCATTTGCTGGCGGGTCGTTGGCAAAATGCTATACGGCCGATGACGGTAATTAATTTGCATGAGAACACAAAAAACATGCTCACTTGCGTCTGATTCGCAGTTGTTCTTGCGGAAAACGTTATGAAGTCGCAGATATACTTCTTCGCCATGTTCCTCGAGAGTTTCGCTGTAACGGTCAGGGTCTTTCCACTTCCGGTCGGTCCGACGCAAAGAACGTTGCTCTCGTTGAGCAGCAAGTGATCAATAAGCGCGGAGCTTCGTACGTTGTCCATGGTCGGTATATCCATGTCTGAAAAATTCATTCCCTCTCAAAATTCCACTTTGAAAAATCCACTCATCGTTAATACTTCGCTACGTAATATTACTTCGTCGTCTGCGCTACTTGGGGCTTACTGGTGAGGAATTGACGTTCAGAGTCTCGCCAAAGCACCCCTCGACTGACTTTTGCTATCGACGGTGCATTAAAATTGTAATGAAAAATATCGTCTCGATCCCGCATCGTAAAAAGCTTCCAGCGCTGGAAGATTTTTATGAGAAAAAGGGGGAAAAAAAAAATATCTTCAAAAGTCTCTTCCTCTCGTGTATGATTTCTTTTCCTCTCAATATAACTTTTCATCATACAAAACTCTCTTCAGGCAATTTTCCTTAGTAATATTATACATTAATTTCTTATTATTTTGGCTTTTTAAAAATTCTCTGTATCAACGAAATCGTATATTTTCATCTGTATTCACTTTGCAAACGCTCTTGTCCAGTGAATAAATAAATTAATAAATAAATATATAAAATCTCGTACCGCAAGAGGTTCCTTACGGAATTCGTCGATATGTTTTTCAACAGATTTTTGGTTTCAAAGTATTCCGTCCATTCCAGATATTGCCAGGAGCGCTGTCCGAATTTCCGAAAACACTTTTACAATTTGTAATTAAAGAATAGATCCCTTACGCTGTTGGAAAATAGAATGTACGCATTTTTTTTTCTCAGAGATTCGGGAATATTTCGAAGTATCTGTTGATGAGCGAAGAGGGGATTATGAAAATTAATTTTGTCTCAATTTCTTCTAACCCTTCAATGAGTAGCCAAAAGCGATTTTTTTTTTTTTTTTTTTTACGAATTAAGCGAATGATAATTAACACGAATTCGACAACGAGAAACTATCGAACCTGCGAATTTCGTCTCCGGTGTTATCTTCACCATCGGCGTGTCGTCGAGCCATTTGTACCAACGGGGTGGTACGGGCTCGGCCCCCTCGATCCCATCCGTAAATCCACCGTCGTGCAATCTGAACACCGACACTTGATTATTATCACACCTGAATTGCATAAAATTCCGTCTCGAACGAACCTGTAGTCGAATACCAATCCCTCGGGTGGGAATTGTAAGGAATCATTATATTCCTTTTGCCTCTGCCTGAGCCATTCGCTGAATACACGACGACCCTTGTAGTCGCAACTCGCTCCAATGCTCCAAACCGTCGCAAAAGCTGCCCACGGTGTTAGCAGGGTGGCTGTAGAACAAAAAACTTTGTATAAGGCATTCCCTGTCAGCTTTCTGCTAAAAATAGCTTTTGCAACGAACAAAGGTATAACACATATTGCATTAAATAGTTAATGAATAAAAATTACTTTTTTGTCGTTAGATTTTTTTTTTTTTTTTTCGCCCAACTTATCCCTTTCGAGATATATGATTTTGAAAGAAAAACAATCTTCCTAAATGGATGGATTAAAAAGTCTGAAAAAATTAAAAGGGTACTTTCACGTGCTACGAAAATGTGAACAATTATGGGAGAGATCTGGGAAGGCAGAAAAAAAAGTGGTTGAGTTGATAGAGAATGCCTCATATAATAATAATAATAATAATAATAATAATAATAATAATAATAATAATAATAATAATAATAATAATAATAATAATAATAATAATAATAATAATAATAATAATAATAATAATAATAATAATAATAATAATAATAATAATAATAATAATAATAATAATAATAATAATAATAATAATAATAATAATAATAATAATAATAATAATAATAATAATACAAAAAAAACAAGGACGCGCACATCGCGTTTCATTAGTCAAATCCCGAACGCTTGAAAAGTTTTCTTATTTTTTTTTTTTTTTTAAGACAAATGCCAGGTTTTGTCGCCTCTGTGTCGATGGTTCTACGAATGTCCCCGGCGATGATAAGCTGACCGAGTGAACAGATAAAGGCGAGCACTCAAAGCGCGAGCATACGAATGGATGGGTTGAGAAAGGATCATATTGATAAATAATCCTTACGAATGATTCGTTGAAAGGCGAACGCCGGTGGAGCTTTTCCCTCTCTACCAGCCATCGGTCCGAACCGAAAGTCCATGAGATTAATGTACGACTGTACCATAGATGTATTGACCGTTTCCACGATTTCCCGTAAACTTGTTCGCAGCAGTTGAAGCCCGTCGGGAATGAACTGATAAGTCAGACTTCTGATGTTCGTCACATGCTCCTTCATACTCTGACGGCGCAGTAACCGTGAAATGTGAGAGGTCGGCAAAAAAAAAAAAACACCATTTTCGTTCTTTATTCGTCGTACTACGTGTGATGGAAATGAATGAAGACAGCCGTGGCGAGCTTTTTTTTCTCTCTCGAAACCCCGAAAGCTCGGAAGTTTGTGTCATTGCCGGAAATCTTAACGGCGCGCCTGCCCGCTCCCCTTAACGTCACCCATGAATATCCCCTAACTTTTACATTTTCTTCGATAAATACATAATCGCCGGGAGCCTCGAGAGAGAAATTCGGCCAATTTTTTTTCATGATTTTCTCCCCGACCGCACAACGCGCTTACCTCCGGAATGGTTTTCAGCCAGCAATCGATCAGAGGATGGAGACCGAGGCCTTCCGGCTCGAGATACACCATACCGCATCTGTGGGGAAAAAAAAAGATTAATTGCATTTCACTCCTTTTTGGTTAGATCAATTTAAAAAAATGTTGGACTCTTTTTTTGCGCGCTCTACCATTCATATTCTGGCATTTATATTTACTGCATTTATTTATATTTACTCCATTTATTTATATTCATTGTATTTATTTATAATCACTGCATTTATTTATATTCACTGCATTTATTTATATTTACTGCATTTATTTATATGTACGGCATTCTCGTCCGATATATTCTATAGGAAGCTCCGTTTGCCCGCACTAATCGCTTCCCGCTGATGCCGCTTTTCGGGGTTTCTTTATTTTATTTTATTTTTTATTTGTACTTTTTTTTTTTTTTTTTTCTATTCCGTAAGCGCTCACCGCTGTCGCCCGATCGCCTGATGGTGCGGACTTTACTTTCGCAGTCAACATTCATCACAGTCCAGTGAAAGATTGACGCGAGTCCCATTAGTCGGCCACTATTAGCGAGGCGTTCGCGGATGACGGAATGTTGGGATTTTTAATAATTTTTGTTTTTAAACAAAAAACTGCAATCCGTTGGTGAATCAATATTCGGCCGAACATTTGCCTTAATTCGGAAAATCAATGTTTGGTGAGTTCATAATGGGCCGGAACACTGGCCTCAAATCGGCAAACTAACAATCGACCAGTCAATACTTGACCGGGCATTGGCCGCAAAATGTCAAACCAATCATTGGCCAGCCGATACTTCACCTAGAAAAATAACTTATTTGACGGCCACCGTTTATTTGGATTAAGAAAAATATTTATTTGATTTAAATAAATATTTCATTAAATTAATCAAATAGTTACTTAAATGAAATAAATATTTAGTTAATTCAAATAAATATTTTAATATTTATTTAATTCAAATAAATATTTTACCTGATCTAAATAAACGGTGGCCGTCAAAAATAAATGATTTCTCTGGGCGTTGGCCGAACATTGGCTGTTCTGTCGGGGATTCGACAATCGCAACGCCAACGCTAGCCCGACCATCGGCCGCGTCCGTTTCATCGACAAAACCTACATGGGCTACGAGACTTCTTATATTTTTGTAGTCATCAAAATATTTTGTTCGACCAACTAAATATCTATTTGAACGTCCCTGACGGAATCTCAGTTGATTGAACTGTACTTTTGCATCAGTGCAGTTCCGCTAGGGTTTTGCTAAAAAAAAAAAAAAAAAATAACTCCATTCCGTGCTTGTAACAACATCGCAAAAAATTCTTACTTTCTATCCAATGGCATGTGCGCATGTATGGTTTTCGGTACTCCCGCCGCGCAAAAATTAATCGTCTTTCTCCCTAGGAAATAATAAAAATAGGAAATAATAAAACCATTTGCACATGCGACCGCGTTGCGCGCACGAAATGAGGCTATTGCAGCGAAGTCGAGAAAAACTGTACATATATATTCTTTGTACAGTAGAACCTCGATTATCCGAACTGCAATTTATTTAATCCGAACCTTTACGATTCGAACCATGACGTAAAATTTCGTTATTACACATCGTCGAGCGTTACTTTGTTGCAGGCAGGTGCAAGTTTTTATCATGCGCTTATACAACAAAAAATTGACGACCTCATCAAAAATAATGCTTAAAATAGGCGTTTAATAATACGTTCCAAAGTATATATATATAAAATGTTTGTGTGCGAATTTATATTTTTTTTAAACTCATATTCATTGCGTATGTTATTGTTATCATTTTTTTTTTTTTTAATTCATAACTCGATTATCTGAATAATCGTTAATCCGAACTGGTCTCGGCCCCAAATGGTTCGGGTAATCGAGGTTCTGCCGTACCGAGAACGAAGAGTATTAATGTCGCCTTGCGGCAAGTTCTTTTTATACTATCCGCAATGAAATTAAACGTGAGCACGCGCGGCGCCCGAGTTTCACGAGCCGCTAGTATTAGTTTCATGTACATATGAACACACACACACGCACCTGGACACTGTAGCAGGGGAGGCCACACGCAAATCCGCCACTTCGAAAACCATTGTCTGCGTTGATTGAAGCTTCATTATCTCGCCGGAAGAGAGACAAAGCTTTTTGTTGTCGTCGAGAACGGTATTCATATTCTCGATCCATACCGCGTCAACGGGACCGTCGAAAACGTACCAACGTTTGTCCAGATCCGTGGCCGCCGATCCGGCTCGAATGAGGGTCGAGAGAATTCCATCGGTCCTAGAAATATCGGCGGTAGAAACTCTTAGTCGGGCGCTGCGTTAACTTATTGAGAATAAACCACTTAGAAGTTCAGGCCTAAATCGCCCATCGTGAAAAGTGAAGATACGCGTTGGTAAACGCTAAAGCACAATTTATCTAGGAAATCCTGGCCTCGGAAATTGTGTTTGGATTTTTTTAATGGACGCTTCTTGGCGGTCCGTCTTGCTGGCTTTTTTTTTTAGATGATCGGCAATATGGAGCCAGATGACTAGTGCGGAATCTCTTGCAAACGGTCCGGTAAGGTTTGCGTGTCGAATAGTTTCGCGAAAATCAATGTCGCCGCTGAAAATTTCAAGAGCATCGATTCTATAGGAGTTCGGATATTCTCGAAGTCACATACGTAAAACGAGAGTGCACGCCGATTCTCTGAAAGTGCCCGAACATTCAAAAATCGTCACAGACTCAATTGTGCACAAATGAAATCCATTTAAAGTGTATTCTACGTTTTCGTTCACTGTTCACTTGTGACAAGTAATCGGAGCCTGTAAAAAGCGCACGAATTTAGTGGGACACATAGTGTAGGACACGATGTGGAGCAACCGGTGGGTCAATTCGCAAACTGCGTTCCTTCTTTTTTTTTTGTTTTTTTTTTCAAACTGTAATATTCGGTTTTGTTAATTCATTGTACGTTGTTAATGAAAATTGGACTACACGCCGAAGCGTTTGAGCCAATACGATAGTCCTGAACGATTTTAAGCGTATGCGTATCGTATCAATAGTTCCAAAGTGAAACTAAGAAATCGCCAAGTTCCGTCGATGAAAAGGTGAGCAAGGAGCTAAAAAACAACATTACTTGCAGATTCGGTGAAAAAAATTAGCGAATTAATGGACGTGGATGTTTATTGGTGTTTGTTTCATTAAAAACAAACACCAATGAACATCAACAACATCGGCAAAAGTAATGACATATTGTTGATAAACAAATAAATAATTTGTTATTTAATTTTTTTTTTATAAATAATATTTTATAATAAAATAATTAAAGATAAATAAACAAACTAGTAAGTTTCACAATTGTAATCAGAAGAAAAGGGATGATTCATGTTACCGAACCATGATAATCTCGTAAGGAGCTAGCGAGCTCGTGAGCACTTTCAACAGTTTTGTCCGACGCATTAATTGCCCCCTATAATGAGTTGATGTGAAAACATATTTTAATAGGAATCGGGGTAAAGTGCCGAATATGTACCGGCGCGTAAATCAATAAAATGCGGACCGGGTCATATTCACCACTTTTACCCTACGTAAGGTTACCGCAAATGTCTATAATTAAAAAAAAAAAAAAAAAAAAAAATACCGAACATTACATCATTGGTACAGACCACTCGTGAGTGTCCAGATCGTACTCGCCGTACAGCTGTCCCATTGTAATGGACTTTGGATTCAGCACGTATGTATGCACTGCCGTGAATGGTTTGCCGTTTGGTTGTGCCTGACCCTTCAACTTAATGCAGGCATTCTTCAGCACCTCGTAACACTGCACGAAAATTAAAATTAAAATTCTACAAATTTGTTAAAGATGAGACGATGTGTGGACAAAAATTATTGTTCATGTAGTTCGTGTAGCGTACAAAGATCGAAACGCCGAAAAGCTGCAAGATTGTAATACAAAGTTCATTAAAGAGCTGGCGCAGTATTTTAGATACTTGATTTATTTTCAGTATTTTAAATACATATTTCAAATACTCAAATACTTTTTGGTATTTAAAGTACTTTTAAAAATACAAAAATACAAAATACTTTTGGTTTTCTTGGGTGTACGGTTGGGCCGAACGGGATGGATGGATCGATGGATCGATGGACGGTCGGGATGAATGGATGGGCGAGCGTGACCAAGCTGGCTCAGCCTTCCAAAATCCACCCTGTTCCACCCTGTCCAGGCATCTCGTATTGATTTTAATAAAAGTATTTAATAAAGTACTCATAAGTGTATTTAAAATACAAAAAGTATTTTATATTTTAAATACATATAGTACTTTGAATTTTGTATTTCAAGTACTTTCGAGTATTTTGCCGAGCTCTGGTTCATTGGTGAGTTTTATTACGGTCAAAAAGTTTTTGTTTATTATCTTCCCGAACGAAGGTTCGTTGTCTTTCAAGAGCTCGGTTCAGTTCGGTATTCGATAGGACAAGCCCCGATAATCCTCCGCGACAATCGGCGAGAAGAATAGCCCGAAACTTTATTCAATGTTACTATGCGTGTCATACATATCCCATATCGCTCGTATTGAGTCCTGGCTTAGAGCCACAGAGCCGAATCGGGAATTTCTCATGTGAATAAGAGTTTCGAACTTTCTTTTCTACCACATTTTGTACGTGATCGACGAAAGTTGGCGGAAGCGTGTGCATGAGAGGAAGGAAGTTTGAAATCGTCCGCATCCGAGATGACAAACTTTTACTGGGTTAAACGTATCGACTGACACCGTATCTTGGCTCTATTGCCGCAATGTACAAGTCGCGGTAATGCGGGCCCGTCCAAGTCGCAGATTGTGGCAGAGAATCGGGATTCTTTTGACGGCGAATAATATCCAGAAAGATAATTTATTTGACGGCCACCGTTTATTTAAATTAAATTAAATATTTATTTGATTTAAATAAACGTTCATTTCATTAAAGTAACTATTTGCGTAATTTAAATAAATATTTATTTGAATTAAAGAAATATTTCACATAATCTAAATAAACGTTGGCCGTCATATAAATTATCTTTCTGAGTGAACTTAGGGGGAGGTACACGGTGAAAAAAAAAAAAAAAGCTTAAAACTCCGAACACGTTGCAGCACCGTGAAAACTTAGTGATGAATAACCAATCGTTCGAAGATTTAATACTCCGAACAGAGAGTAACCCGATGTGCAAGTATTTCGAAATAAATCATCAGAAATATTGCAAATATGAGAGATCTTTTAATCTACTTGAAGTACAAGATGTCAGAAAATCGAAAACTTAAATCTCTGGATCGTGAAGACCTGAAAATTGAGAACTACGAAAAGAAACACTCCGAATGGTCAAAAATTCAGAAAGAATCTCGCGACTGTACATGTTTGTTAACAGCGGTAGGAAAAGCTTCTTCAAGTTTAGTGTATAAATTCGAGGATTAGCCCTATAGGAGAAATCTGCATCCGAAGATTTGCTCTTTCGGAGAAATTTGCATTCCAAGATTTGCTCTTTCGGAGAAAATTGCATTCCAAAATTTGCTCTTTCAGAGAAAATTGCATTCCAAGATTTGCTCTTTCACAGAAATTTGCATTCAAAGATTCGACCACTCGGAGAGTGTACCTTCGGAAATTTGGCAGCTCGAGGAATTGACTTGCGGTGTCTTTGAATTTGTAAATTTCAGGTGCAATCATATTCTATCCATACTAAAAACTGTGCAAGAGGCAGCGTTTATTTAGAGCAGCGAACCATTAGTTTGTTATGCTAAAAAGATATTACGGGTGATCATATCACCCGTGTGGCCATGTCACCCTGATTTACCCTATGCGTATGTCAGAGTCGAGTTCTACTTGTCAATGATCCGTGTGTACTCGCGTACACACTTGACGCTGCTGAAAACTCCGAAAATACATTCGATGTCATCACGCTGTACATCGAACAGCCGTTCAAATCTGATAGCGAATTTTGTGCCTCAGCGATTACGTTGAACTCAAATTCATCCGGAGAAATCATTTATAAAATTCATATGCTCCATTACAATATCGATCCTTATTGCGTACAAGTAATCTACTGATCGATTTTACAAAGTTGCACACTGCGCTGATACTAAATTGTCCATAATTGCAGAAATTATTTTATAAAAAATTACAAATTGTCAACTTTCGTACTTCGAAATAATCAATGCCGTAGATCGTTTCTCTCGACACGTTTGCTGAATCCTTGTTGCGTTTGGTAAATTTATCGAAAATTCATTAATTTCGAGCGCTTGACCTCAAAGAACTCTACATATTACCGGTATATTACGTTTTCAGGAATACAATGCAATACGATATTATAATACGACTCTAACGAGCCGATCACTTTGTCAATGACCGTACCGAACAAAAACATACTTTTGCGCGTATATATTGTCCATGGATTGTTGAAATAACAGTGAGTCGAGTCGAACAACGAAGCTTCCTTAAGGTACTTAGTCCTTGCGAACAGCGTTCACTTCACATAAGTTTCAGAGAAATGAGAAAGAATGCCGAACACTTGTGGGTGATATAAAAAAAAAAAAAAAAAAAAAAAAAAAAAAAAAAAACTGAAAAAAATCAAGCATTTCAAAGATGCCGAAAAGATTAATGTTGCGTTATAACATTTTCAAAATGTCATGGAACAAATTGATGAAAAATAAAATTGCTCAAGAAATCATCCGAAAACCTAACTTTTTTATTTTATTTTTTTGAGAATGATTCGTTCATTTTTCTGAATACGTATTGATTTTTTTCCAGATTTAAAAATTCACTCTGAATTTTGTGACTTTCTACACAATTTTTCCGTATAAAAAAAAAAAAAAAAAATCAAACTGAATCCAAAAATCTGAAAAAATGCATATGTATCTAGAAAAGTGAACGAATCATTTTCATTAAAAACAAAAAAAAAGTTTGATTTTCGGAAACTTTGTTGAAGAATCTGAAATTTTTATCAATTTTTTAATGGCAACTTTGGAATTGTTATTACAAAAAAAAATGATTATTTTCTATAATAATTATTTATGAAAATAATTACTTATGAAAAATGATTATTTTTTATACCAACCGCAAGTGTATGCAATTCCCTCCCGTTTCTCTGAAACTTATGGAAAGTTCGCGAGGACCACCTTCAACCGTCAGTAAGAACATTAAACTCGAGAATTGTCATCGCGTCCAATGATTTCGCGAAACGCGAGATCGGTTTCATGAACGTATAGACAGACAACTGTATCGGCTTACAAGCGTTGTGCGCCACTCGATGTTTTCACTAATCACGCCCCCGTCTGGGTAAGATACGCCGTTCCAGGCGAAATCGCGAGGGCGTATGGGCGTCAGGGCGCATGCGGACGGGCTCTTTTGAGCAATGAGAGACCCGAACATCCTGAATCTCGGGCGCACTTGCTCCGACACCGGTATACAAGGCACAGCGCGCCGCTTCGAGTGCTCCGAAAATACCGCGAATTTACAGTCGAAGCATCGCGACGAATAGACGAGAAAAATAATACATTCGCATTATCAATCTTACAAACGTGACGAATATAAATTTATCTTTGAATCGTGAAATTTAAGTTTTTGAGTTCGGCATAAATTTTGAATTACGAATTTTTAATTTTTAATAAAATCAAAGATTGCAGTGTCGTAAGAAGTTTTTTGGAGTCGCGCTTCGATCAGATAAGGTGAAAGATAGGTGGCATAAAAAAGTGAAATTTTCGTTTGTCCAACAGTCAGTGATCTTTAGAGAGAGAATAAAAAAAAAATTGTGACAAATTCGGCTTGTTGGGACTGCAGGTGTGGTCAGAAACTTTCGTGAAAGTTCGCTTCTTCGCGAGATCTTTTGAAATCCAACGATAACAGAGTTTCGCACATCTAAGGCGTGCGAGAAAATTCTCAGGGATCGAAGGATAAACATTCAAATAAATAAATACTACCGAATACGTTGATTATCGTATTCTTAAAACCCCCTAAATAACCTTCTTCGGTGTGTTTCCCTCGAATAATCGAAAATTCGATCTATTGCGAGAAAAAAAAAAAAAACACCTGCAGTGGATGTTGCAGTGTGCGGTGCACGAAATCCATTTGTTTGACAATAATGATCAATCAATCCGGTCGGAAGTGACGATTGAACCGTCGTGTCGCGAGTACTCGCACGAAGTACGGTGCACGAGTGACGACTTCGCGAGTGCGGGCTAAATTAAACTCGGGCAACCCATTCAACAGGTGTTTGAGTTTCGTAGTTTGTATCGGGCCACTTATTCGCGTCAATCCGCACGGAAAAAAAAATAAAAAAAGAAGAAAACTGAACCTGGAAAATATACACCTCACGTAAATTGTATACTTTTCGTACACGCGTGAATATACAAATGTTTTCTACACTGTGAAAGTAAGTAGTAAATCTAAGAGGTACCGGAACTGGAAATTTACTTACATTAGTTGTACGAGTTGAACACTAATGATCATTTTTGATTTTTTAAATTAAAATATCAGATATCAAAATTACTGATAATTTGCGTGAAATTAAAAAAAAAATTGTAATAGAAAATATAAAATTTGACTGTGAAATTGCAACGCACATGTCTTTGAGTCTTCAAAAATTGATTGTGTATAAAAGCTTCCAATATCGTTCATTAGTATCAAATCAATTTTTTTTTTTTTTTTTTTTTTTTATGTCTGCCGCATGCATTTTTCTGAACATATGAATTGTATGCAATTTGTGGTGAAAAGTATATTTAATATATGAAAAATAAATTTTCGCATACCCTTCTTTGTTTTTTTTCCATGGGTGTAACATTCGGTCGAAAAAGCGGCTGAGACGATACTCGTTTACGTAATCGGTTAATCTTTAGCGTGTCAACTTTAGCCGATTTCTGTCACATTAACGAGTCGCATCTTCACCCGATATGCAGTACCAAGGTGGGGTGGGTTCGAAAGTAAAGAACAGTTGCACCGTGAAAACTTAAATAATGCCGTATACTTAACTTCAAAGAAATTAAGGTAGTGCGATAACGAACTTAATTATCAGAAGCAATGGAACATTTTTTCTATGCTACAAACAATACGTTGAGAATCAAGTACATAAAAATTTGAGAACGGTTTACAGACCTTTTACACTAAAACAATAAAATCGAAAGACGACGGATTTGGGATAGTTTTTTTTTTTTTTTTTTTTTTTTTTTTTTTGTAGAAAATGTCTCGCTATTGCGTTTCTATTAAAGTTTTAGTTTATTTCGCGATTCTGGCTAAAACGGAGTGTATAAAGTATAACCGACAGTGTGTCTGAAATTTTTACGCTAGTTTAATGTGCATGGTCGTAACGTCGTGTAATAAACGCCACAGGAATGTGCGGTGCGTATTTTTGAGCTGGCCGATTCGGTTTATTGCGGGCGACATAAAATTGTTGCAATGCAACGTCGCAGCATGGCAAAAAAAAAAAAAAAGATATATTGCAGGAATGAAGTCAATATAACGAAGGTCAATGTTTGATCAATAAAATATTTGTATTCAAAATTTGTATTGAAGTATGCACCAATTATTCGGATACAACGTTTTATTAGACGGCAGTACACCGAGAAAAAGAAAAAAATGAAAAATCTATCGAGTCAACAAAATGAGCGCTTACGCGTGGCGAAATAAATTTTTGATTGATTGAACAAAATAATTGTTGCGGTAAGTTGAGAAACATTCAATTCGACGATCTGTCAGTTTCGTCAACGAGGTACAGAAGAACCTCGATTAACCGGGTGCGGATAGAGCGGGCGGCGGTTAAGCTATAGCTTTTATGCGAACGATTCTTGGAGGTTTCGCAAACGTTTCGAGAATTGTTGATAATCTCAAAGCATTGATAAACTATTTAATTTCTACAGCCCGCATAGCAAACATTGTCCATGCGAATGAAAATCGTAGCGACAATTCACGGTGCTCTTGACACATTGTCTATTATATTTAATGATAAGTATCGGAGGACTTATTAAGACGATCGTTAAATTTAAAATTGGTAATCTCTACGAGTCGTCAATGACGTAAAACGACGGGGCATTATAACGACATAGGAACGTATGGAAAAAAAAAATGTCACGACGCCGCCATATTCCAAGTTTACCATACGAAGCGTGGTAAAAATTACCATTGGACGTTTCGGAAACGTTTCGAGAATTGTTGATAATCTCAAAGCATTGATAAACTATTTGATTCCTACAGCGCGCGTAGCAAAGATTGTCCATGCGAATGAAAATCGTAGCGACAATTCACGGTGCTCTTAACACATTGTCTATTATATTTAATGATAAGTATCGGAGGAATTATTAAGACGATCGTTAAATTAAAAATTGGTAATCTCTACGAGTCGTCAATGACGTAAAACGACGGGGCATTATAACGACATAGGAACGTATGGAAAAAAAAAATGTCACGACGCCGCCATATTCCAAGTTTACCATACGAAGCGTGGTAAAAATTACCATTGGACGTTTCGGAAACGTTTCGAGAATTGTTGATAATCTCAAAGCATTGATAAACTATTTGATTCCTACAGCGCGCGTAGCAAACATTGTCCATGCGAATGAAAATCGTAGCGACAATTCACGGTGCTCTTGACATATTGTCTATTATATTTAATGATAAGTATCGGAGGACTTATTAAGACGATCGTTAAATTTAAAATTGGTAATCTCTACGAGTCGTCAATGACGTAAAACGACGGGGCATTATAACGACATAGGAACGTATGGAAAAAAAAATGTCACAATGCCGGCATATTCCAAGTTCGCCATACGAAGCGTGTTAAAAATTACCAGATTCCTCTCTCCGTGTAGTGTCATACAGAAGTTAAATAATACCCTAGCATATCGCGGTTTTTTTTCGAATCTTAAATAGCAATACTTCAGAATTTCCATAGTCCAACCCTGGTGAGAATGACACACCGGAGCAGTGTTAGCCGACGTCGGGCGAACGCTGGCCGACGCTGTACCAATATCGGCCCTATGCGTCGCTCTCATTCGACCCATATGATAAATTCTCTCCGTCCAGTAAACGCCGAAAACTACATTTGCCTTTCTACGATGTTTCTCTCCGTTTTGTGAATTAGTTTGCTTTTTCCATTGCAGGCGGCGGATCGTTTTTCGGTACCGGAAGCCCCGATCGATCGTCAATATAGACCAATCTACTTGGTCCATAAATAAACCATCGGACATCGAGTACACGAAGGGTCGTCTCGAAGCTTCGCAGCGATCAGCCACAATGGTGCAGTAATAGAGTTCGATCGGCAGGCGTCTCATTCCCCACTCGCTCGCCCTCGCCCCCATCTTCCCCAAGACTGCGCGGCTTTGCGCGTCTTCCCGGCGTTATTCGCGGGTGGCGTCATCGTTCGTTTCAATTTGGGCGTGAAACGATCAGCCGGAGAGGGAACAGACGGGATATTTAGATCCCCCGAAGCGCAAGAGGAAGCGGCGGCCGATAATCTTTGCGGAATATCCCGAGGAAATTCGACTTGCAGCGAGCTCGTGGACCGACCTCGGGCGTTCAGGCAGTTCGCGAAATTCTTTATGAACGAATCATTGAAGGTGTCTCAACGTGAAAACATCGGCGTTTCAGCCGACGAGCTTTTTACAGCAACAGCGACTTTGCCTCCGGTCGAACGTCGCCTCCTTCCCTGGCTTACTCGCACGAGGACGCAGAGGGAGAATAACTAACGGGGCACAACGGTGAACGCTTCGTACTCGAGCGACTTTGGGGCCCCATCGATGTAATATATTTATCCGGCAAATATTGGAATTTATCACATGCGAGGAGAGCCTCTCAGTGATGAACAGAGACGTTAGCGGAATCAACAAAACTACCTTGATCGAACTTGTCGCGATGCGCGCGCATCGCCGGTATTAGGGCGGATCGCGTCGACGAAAGTTTGACGCGGTTTCGAGGGAAACACTGTCGCTAAAGCGAAGACCAACAAACGGCGGAGTATCGGTGATCGACGCCGCGGACAATCGACGGCCGAACAATGGTTTTCAAGCAGTGCGACGATGTCGAACCGACGATCGTTCACAGATTGCTTTTGCGCGCCCGACGCTCGACGACGCAGTCGATGACGAACATGTCGGCCAGCGAACAAAATGGAAGCTACGAATACTTGGACGAGGACGAGTCGACGGCCTGCACGCCGGTATTCTTTCTTCTCGATTTCTTTCACGATTACTACATTCCATCGATAATACTTGTCGGATTCGTCGGCAATATTCTATCGTGCATTGTCTTTCTCCTCACCCATCTAAAGATGAGGAGTTCGAGTTACTATCTCGCTGCGCTAGCGATGGCCGACTTCGGTTTTCTCGTTGCTCTACTCTTCGTTTGGCTGAACAACGCGCGGGTCTTCAACAGGGAAGGCTGGTGTCAGATACTCGTTTACGTTAGCGCCGTCTGCAGCTCGTTGAGCGTATGGCTCATCGTCGCCTTCACGGTGGAGAGATTCATTGCCGTCCAGTATCCCCTTCAGAGGCCTCGCATGTGCACTGTCGCCCGGGCCAAGACCATCGTCCTCGCGTTGGTGGTCCTAGCCCTGACGAGTCACTTGTACTCCTTCTGGACGGCGGGCATTATCAAGACACCGGACGGCTTCGAATTTTGCGACCTGAGGCCCGACTATTGGGAAATCATGAGAATCATCAGTATCGTTGACAGTATAGCCAGTCTCATTGTACCGCTGATTCTCATCATTATGATGAACACGATGATAACGAGGAATCTACTGAGGTTCAGCATAAGATTCAGAGACAGCCCCGGTGTGTCGACCCAGGTCGCCAGTCAGGACAGATCCGACATCAATCTTAACAAGATACCGGTGAGCATACCTTTCGTCTTCCTTGTCGTCAATGATGCTTTTAATACTTTTTTCTATTTTTTTTTTTTTTTTTTTTTTTTTTTCTTGCTGGGTAAATTTGCTATAACTCAAGAGGGACTTAATCAAAGGTGCCGAATTTTGACACCTAACTAGAGCAGTTAGACATCTCTGTTTCTTTTTTTTTTTTGCTTAGATTTTTTAGGTAATAACTATTTAGCGTCATTAAAATAGATACTTATTATAATCAAATAAATAATTTTTCTTAATCAAAATAAACGGTGATCGTAAAATAGATTATTTTTCTGGTTGTGTGGCTCGCGCGTTCTCCGCGCTCGCGTGAGGAGTCACGAAGACAGTTAAAATAGAGCCTGTACAAGAGCCCGAATGAACCCGAGTGCATTAAAGTGACTTGGGGCCGAATTTCATGACGCTAGTTTGAACGTAAGATCAATCTCGAGACCAAACTCAATTTCGTGCTTAAGTTTGATCTTGATAGTGTATAAATTAAAGATGTCAATGGACGAAAGGTTTAATCAATAGTCCGTAAAGTTCACAAATTTGATATTTACGACACTCTTTATCTCGTTGAATCTTTAGTCTGCGCTCCGATTCACTGCTCTCGATATATATTTTTGGATTGCTTGTAAACGTAGAGCCTTATGTAAGCTGGCTCCATTCATCTGTGCCCTCGCGTGCGTTAGTAATGCGGAATGTTCTGGCGAGAAGCCGCGTAGTTCGGGATCATCGTCTTAAACCCCCCCCCACGTACTTTCCATTGGAGGAAAATTTATCAAGCTGCTCAGCCCAGGACGGTATCGAAATAGAAATGAATGAGGGAGCTTAATGTCATTTTGTCGTACGTCCGAGTGTGTTAATGACGATTTGTCGAGAGGCTGCACGCTAAAGCCAAACGGCGAGTGAGGAATCAGAACGCTATTATCACACCCCCAGCTATCGAACCATAATACAGACAAACAATGGCAATTACTTGCTGCCAAGCCTGTTACTTGCTGTTTGCCTGTCAGCAATATCGTGACGGTAGTTTCTAGCACGAGATTGCAGCGTATTGGTAGCAAAAAATTCAACAACGGTTGCTACAAGCTGATTTCTTGTTCTCAAAAGCGGCGAAAGAGATAAAAATTTCTCCTCGTCAGAAATCGACTTGTAACCACACATTTCCTCAATCGGCGTTATTACTAATGACAACGAAAGCTTATTTTTTAAAACGAAAGCCTATTAATCACAACGAAAGCTTATTTCATGCGATGAATGAATTCGGCAATGGGTTGATAATTAATTGCGTTACACGACAATGAGTTATTTATGTATTTACTTATTTATATATTCATTCGTTTACACGACGAATCCTTTTACATACAATATAGATGTAAAGACATCAATAATCAATAATTTATAATCAAAGATTTAAGAGTTTTTTTTTTTTTTTGCCTAAGCGTTAATGTGTCATTCATAATAAGTAACGCAACAATTATTGTCGTAGTTATGATAACTCTCCGATTAATTTTTTTTTTTTTTTTTTTTTAATATAAAAGTGAATTAATTGATCAACGAACGATGTAAATTACAACTCAATGACGGTACGCATGTGACTCGACTCGCCAAAATTAAACCTCTATAACCATAAAAAAGAATGAATAAAAAAGATATTTAATTTGTTCGAAAAGTGTGACAAATTTTAGATTCATTTAGGATCGATATATATATATATATATATATATATATATGTATTTGTTAAATATTATACACAAATGGACTAGCAGTAACTGTCATTGGAATTGAATTTTTGTGAGAATCGATGGAGTCACTTAAGTTTTATAAGAAATAGATATTTTTTTATTTATTTTTTATTTCACTCAAAACAACCATGACTCAAGCGAATTAATCTTCGGTAGTGAGCGGCAAAGAACCAGCAAGCGATGTTGACAACTTGCTGACGATACGTTAAGAATTTTTGGCATTTCATGCTCGTAAGAACATAGGCAAATGCCGACGAACATGTCGCAATTTTGCTGTAAAAATGCTATCCGGACGTGAGCGACGGGGCGAACGGATAACGAAAATGACAATTTTTACACTACAGCGACATTATTCATTCAATTGCTAAGCGATGAAGAAACACTTGTGACGCGAATGGAATCCTCTCGTGACGTTGCCCAGAAGCATTTCGTTTTTCACTCGGGACGCAGGAGTGCAAATTTTCTTCACGCC
The DNA here is from genome assembly GCA_963922035.1 of Amblyjoppa proteus. Lineage (NCBI taxonomy): Eukaryota > Metazoa > Arthropoda > Insecta > Hymenoptera > Ichneumonidae > Amblyjoppa > Amblyjoppa proteus. Next base: position 6,399,679 of record OY998232.1, on the reverse strand, counting down.
AGTTATTGCTATCGTCGTTACTCTCTGGACATCCCGCAACGTCGAGACGACGAAAGTTTTAATTTCCTTCTATTTTCTCCGATAAGCTTTTCAATTCCCTTGAACGTTTATCGTAATTCAGGCTGACAGTTAATTAGTTGCAGAGTTCTTCGAAGTACCGCGTCCGTCAATTCACTTTTGATCCTCGCCCGTGTAAAAAAACTTAAACGCAAAAAAATTAACGCGCGCGTTTGCCTCCTCTATTTGCCCTGATTTCCCATGTATTTTTCATAATACGAAGTGTACGGAGAGAATTTTCTGGCAGAGACTATTAAAAAAAGTATGGGAATGATTCTCGTACAGTGTAACAGAGTTGGAACGTAGCGCAAGTCTCCAAATATTTGCTACACACGGAGAGTACCTTGCGAACGAGATGTCATAGGAAACGTTAATAAAAAATATTGTTTTTTTTTACCAGACGAAATACGTCGGCGAAAAAAAAAACGAGACGTTACGAATATACGTAACGTCTCGTAAAAAAAGACGTTACGTATATACGTTGACGAAAAAAAAGATATATATATATATATATATATACGTTGGATGGATGGATTCGAACTCAAATTCTGCGAGCTTCTGGATAATCATTGTAGCTGCTGGAACATTTTGTACTGTGCGAATAAAAAATTACGTATAAAAAAATTTCAAGCGTAAAAAAATGTGCGTATGAGCGTGGATATTTGGTTCTATTTGCCTCGTCTTTCTGCATATCTCCGGGAAAAAAAACTCGGCGGCCTTTGATAAGAATAAATTTTACCGTAATTTATTCTGGTCAAATAGATAGGAATAAATTACGGTAAAATTCAGCGAAATTATCATTAAATACGTTTCGACTGTACTAACAATCGAACGATATTGATTTTCGGAGAGTTTTTTTTTTTTTTAAACAGTTAGACTTAAATTTTAGTAGAAGAAACGTCTACGTCATAAACCGATATAAAGCATTGATAAACGAATGAGAGACGACGCTTTCGTGTTCATGAAACTCGGTCACGGGCTTTCACATTTTATGACTTTGAAGCACCTTAAATTTGCCACTATGTCTGTGTCCATTTGTATATTTGAATCGTACATCGAAATATCCTGTTAATTCAAAATTTGCGAGTTCCATCTTCGTAATCTTTCTTCGTTCACAAAACTTCTTTTACAAGGAAGCCAATAAATAGGAAATAAGTGTTCTCATAGAAGCAGCTTTGCGAATAAATTACCATGACGAAGCAGGCGCACTGCGTAAAGCCCGCGAAGGCTTGACGTAGGGCCAGAGTAGGAACTCTAATCCCTTGGAATGACGTGCTGATTCCACTAATGCCCGATTGATTCACTGAAGTTGTCCCGATTTGGTCCGGACTGTTCGATGCGAAGCGTTGATTGTTTCTTATTATTGTACATATTGTTTGGAATGATGACGGATAAATGTGAATAATGAATAAGTAAATTATGTTTTTACAGAGCGTCAGCGGGAGCAGTAGCCACAAAAGTTCCGCCGGTACACCGTTGGCTGCTATAGGAAAGGACCGGCAAACTCCGCATGAGTCGTGTCAGTCATCGAAAATCATTACTTCCCACAACCGTAACCAGTCGTCGTCAGCCACACCGGCATCGTCCACCCCCAAGAATATTTATCAAATATCGGAAATTGCGCCAAGATGTATACGTAAGTAATTACATCAAGTTCGCAGAATCTTCCCTCTATCGATCTTCCCTCTATCGATCTTCCCTCTATCGATCTTCCCCCTATCGATCTTCCCCCTATTGATCTTCCCCCTAGCGATCTTCCCCCTATCGATCTTCCCCCTATCGATCTTCCTCCTATCGATCTTTCCCCTATCGATCTTCCCTCTATCGATCTTCCCTCTATCGATCTTCCCTCTATCGATCTTCCCTCTATCGATCTTCAATCTATCGATCTTTCCTGTATCGATTTTCCCGCTATTGATTCTCCCGTTGTTGATCTCCGTGCTATTGATCTTCATGCAGAGCAATGCTCAAAGATGCATTAATCTGCAGTACAAATTTTTTGATGAGCTGCATGAAAGTTGAATCCGATTATGGGCATTCGCTTAATTAATTGATTTAAAGGTCAAAAAGCTGTATCACGAGAACGGTGTGAGCCCGGTTTCCAAAAACGACGGTTCCGGTTTCGAAGAAGCACATCTTTAAAAAAAAAAAAAAAAACGCACCTGAAGCGTGTAATTGAAAATGAAAATGTAGCGAAACGTATGAAGAGTGTCTGCGGGATTGACACGTATAAAGGCTGTTGAAACAACACGCTCGTGTTTTGTAGTGCACTGACCGAACATCGAATGTCGCCCGTTATCAATATAACACGATACTGTCAATCGTCATTTGCAGACGTGAGGTCGTCGTCGAGAAATCTCGTCTCAGGGAGGAATCAACAGAGCATCACGAAGATGCTGCTCCTCATCAGCACGGTATTCGTTCTCCTCAATTCTCCCAGGTACAATTTACAATAATAGACTATACGCGCTTGCTGGAGCGCTCGTGGTGTTCTACCTCAATTCGTCCATTTCTCCGTGTCGCCGACTACATTCCAGATGAATTCCAAATGCATTTGAGACGTATCACACCCGTTCTTTAACCCGCGTCCCTTAAGTCCCCTAATTAACATGTGTTCCTTAATTCACATATTTCTGTCAACGGCTCCATCCGAGATACATTCCAGAGGAAACCTTAAAAAAACGTTTCTGTAACGACATCACTTCCAGTCGAAAAATGAGATTTTCAAACCGGAAGTGACATATTTTCTGTGCAATGTCACTTGCAGTTTGAGAAAGGGATTTTTCAAACCGTCAGTGACGTTACGGGAAAACTTTTTAAACTTTTATCTGGAATGTGTCTCGAATGGAGCCACTGACGGAAACGTGTGAATAAAGGAACGTGTGTGATACGTCTCAAATGTATTTGTGATAACGTCTCAAATGTATTTTTGATACGTCTCACAAATACGTACGATCGGAGGTTCGCGAATACGTCGGAGTTTCTGACTATTGCGTTCGTGACCGTTCAATAAGTGGTGAGCTGCACGACGATAAAGCCACCGAGAGATCAAAGAGATGAAAGTGAGAGAATTTCATCAGTTGAACAAACCGAAGTGAACCCAGGCTTCAATTTCACCGTTTGTTAAATTCCCGAATGCTTGTATACGGCTTCCATCAACATTGCGCGATAAAACAAGAACCAATATCGAAGCCCGCTCCAATTGAGTCTATTCCGAATTCCGCCTGACAGTCACCATCCCAACCACCTAATTGTGATCAGCGGTAAGAGCCATCGGAGGCAAAGAGAACAGTAACAATTTGGTAAATGAGACGAATCCGCTGGTACTTCTGTTCTCGGTTTCTTCCGATACCGGAAAGACCAACTTAATAGGCCAAGTAAATTGTTGCTTGCATTCTAAACCTCAAGCCCGATGGCTTGGTACGGCGCGATATGTCGAAGGCTATCAAGAGCGGCAGGATGTTGCAAAATTGATTGGTGCTCCGCCCTCGTAAGTCATCCATGTCTGGTTAGCAATGTTAATGCTTGAGGCGGTATCACAGCCGAAAAATGTTTACGCGCATGCGCGTAACGCTTTTCGGCAATGACGTTACGCGATTCGCCCTGATAGCGAGTGATCTGGGAGGTTTTTAAGGTGACGGCGATTAGGAAGATAAGGAAATCGCGTGAAGTAAGAGCAACTTGTTGCAGCCACTTTGCTGTTTAGGCAAGATCCGCGAAAAAGTTACTAGAGTTAGTTTTACATTAGATCGCCTTGGTTATCAAAGTGAGCCCGTTCGCAAACAATAAATTTGTTACGGGAAAAGAACGTTGCGTATTACGTTAATACTTGATCATACGATTGCCTCTCGCTCTTCTAAATATTGAACCTGACGACGAACAATACAAATAATTACCTAACAAGACGAATGTCATGAAACGATCCTCAGGCCGATAAACAAGTCAATTGGCAATTCCACTGAATCACATACGCCCGATCCGCAACTTTAAGGATGCTTCACACGTACATTTCCAGCCAAAGTGACATTCAGTGAAAATTTGAACACTTCCTAATAGTATAAAAAACTGAAGAAAAAAAAAATCAACCGGTGTAAAAGTGTCAAGAACATTAATTTTGCTTAATAATGACATAAAAAAGTTAGTTAAAAAATATAAAAAAAAAATTGGTCAAAAATTAATCAGTGGAACTTTTTTTTCTCTTTTCAAAAATGAATTCTTATATTTTGTCGAGGACACGTGAATTTTTTTCAGATTTTTCCTACATTCATGAATTTTCCGTGTTTATAATTTTCTTAAGGTAGCTTCAGCGACTGGTGTTCATTTCACCTAAATTCGAGAAATTCGGGCAAAAATTGCAAACACTTAACGATGTTATAAAAATCTGAAAAAATGTATATCTATTACAGGCACTGAAAAAACTAATTTTCCATAATAATAATTTTCAAAATGTTATTAAAAAATTGTTGAAAAAAAAAATTGTTCATAGAAATATGCGGTAACTCAACTTTTTTTTTTTTTATGAAAATGATTCGTTCATTTTTCGGAATACGTATGAATTTTTTCAGATTTTTATCTGTTTTTTTGATTTTTGCACATTTTTCTATGTGAAAAACAAGAAAAATCAAAATAAATATAAAAATCTGAAAAAATTCATACGTATTTCGATAAATGAACGAATCATTTTCATTAAAAAAAAAAAGTTGAGTTACCGCATATTCGATGAACAATTTTTTTTCAACAATTTGTTAATAACGTTTTTAAATTATTATTATGCAAAATTAGTCTTTTCAGTGCCCATAATGAGTATGAACTTTTTCAGATTTTTATAACATCGAGAAGTGTTTGCAATTCTTGGCCGAATTTCTCGAATTTAGGCGAAATGAACACCACTCGCTGGAGCTACCTTAAGGCCATAATTACGGAACTATTGGCGCAATCGTCTCGAAACATTTTGTATGTACCGTGGAATCGTGACACGAAAATCTATCCGAAATTCGTGCCTGTACATCGATTTTCCATATTTTCAAAAAGAAATATTAATATAAGAAAATTTTGAAAAAAAATATGAATTCTCAAAAATTAAGGAATTTCATTTTAAATAATAAAATGAAAAAAAAATTAAAGATTTTTCCGATTTTTTTTTTTTAACAGTGAATTTTTAAAATAATTTCTTAATAACTTTTTGGCATTATTATTATGCAGAATCATAGATCTTAACATAATTAATGTGGCTGATTTTTTTTAAAGATTTTGGGCATTAGGCGAAGTACCGAAATTTTTTTATCGAATTAAACTATCGTTTGGGAATGTATGCGTGATGCATCCTTGACTCTCTGTGATACACATCACTGCCTCAAGCCTCGTTTAGCACCTAGTTTATTTTCTCAATCTCCCTCCATTAATCTTCTTTGTTTGTTACAGCTATGCGATACGTATATGCGGTTTTTTCTTCAGCCTGGCACGCAAGACAACGCCGCCGCTTATGTGGTGTCTTCAACAATTCTTCATGCTTTTGTACTACACGAATTTCAGTATAAATTTTCTCTTGTACGCGATGTGCGGCATAACGTTTCGACGATGTCTGGTGCAGCTTCTTCGCAAGGCCCTCAAAACCATCACCAGGTATCACTGCAATCCTCAGAGATGCATATAGCAAGCGGCTAGATTCATACGTGCGCGTTTCAACACCCCCGAGGCGGTCGTCGTGACGCCTACACGGGAAGCCATTGAGTTCATAGAACTCCACGAACGCCCGCTCGGTCATTGATAGCTTTTCATCGAAAGAACATTACAATTAAACTTTACTTTTCGGGCAAATAAAAAAGGTAACATCATTGCCAGCAAAAATTACAGAAGGCTAACGCGAACGGGATAAAGGTTGGAATTAAAAAAAAAAAACAAAAAAAACTTCACCAAAAAAGACCGTTAATTTATTTCTCGCATTATTTTTGATTAAATTACTACAGTGGAACCTCTGTTAAGTTATACTCCGATACGTTATGAACCTCTCCTTAAGGAGGGAGTCTCGCTGCGCGCTGACTTCGCATAAGTTCGACGAAAATAAGAGAAAATTGCAAGTACTTCTTGTTGGTATAAAGATCTGAAAAAATTCATTCATACAAAAGGTACTGAGAAAATTAATTTTCCATAATAATAATTACAAAATTTTATTAACAAATCGATGAAAAAAAAAAACATAATTGCTCAACAAATTTTCCCGCAACCAAACTTTTTTTTTTCGTGAAAATGTTTCGTTTATTTTTTTTGAATACGTATGAATTTTTTCAGATTTTTCAGTAATCGTTGATTTTTTTTTTTTTTTTTTTCTTTATGGAAAAATGAATATACCCTATATACTATATAACTATCTACATAACAATGAAGTTCATGTCGACTGGATACTCAAGGATTAAAAATTTTCATTCTTGACATGTTATACTTGACATATTATACCAACCTTTTAGGGTATATATTTTTTTGATTTTTTTTTTTTTTTTTTTTTAAACCGCTAACGGTATCTGCCCCCTTAATTATTATAGAGCGGATCTCCGAAAACGTATGACATTCTTCTTAGAGCTATGTTCAGTACTGTCAGTTGGTTAAATCGTTTCGTGACTAGTGAACTAGTTCCGAGTTAGTAACTTATGAGAGGTTCAACTGTACGTGTATGGAGCATGTGAAAATAATATTTTTCCGATATATTTATTTTCGTGATTGGGGTACGATTTTCAAAAGGCTTGAAGCACGGAAAAACAGTATATGCGAAAAATATATTTACGACTATATTATAAATAACAAAGTTTTCGCGCGAAAATATATTCTTTATATGAATTGTATCTTTTCATAAACGACGAAATATATATATTTTTTAAATTACTCCGATATATCCGGCACATATATCCCATAGTGTGTTGATTATATACAATTTTTCGTGAAAATTATATTTGATATATATGAAGAGAACAAAAAAAAAAAATATATTTTCGATGTACTTTTTTTCCATTGGGCGTTTTATATGACGTTAGGCGCGCGTGGGTATTTCGATGATCGCTGGGTGTCAGCATATATACATATAAATGTATATAGTGTAATATCGACTGTAAATAATACGACATATCGAGTTTTATAAGATAAATTAACGAGCGCAAAGTAACAAATACGCCTAAAATCATAAAGGCGTATTGTTATATGATTATCCATAGAAAATACGTCCTTATGATTTTAGTCACACGATATTATCATAGCGTATAAGGATATTAAAAAAAAAAAAAAAAAAAAAAAAAAAAAATAGAAGTTGAAATGAGGTGATCTGTCGTTGCAGAAACTTCGAACGAAACAGGAGAGATTCGGATAGTTCATAAACAAGAGTGATCGAGAAGACCGAGGAGATCGAATACTATTGTACCTGTCGAAGTCGATGCCACACACAATCGTTGACGTACGTACGTTAATTATCTGAGCTCTCCGTGTAAACAACACGGAAAAAAAAAGAGCGATGTCAATTCTATGCCACATGGTTCCAATTGCATCACGTGCGATTCGCACAGTAGACAACCGTGTTTTTCAAAACCGCATAATTCCAATCGATCGCGTATTAAAAAAAAAAAAAAAAAAAAAAAAACAAACAAACAAAAAAGAAAATGACCGCGTAGGGGAGACCGGGGCAAAGTGGCACAGCGATGACAAAACGGGACACTGAGGACAAAACTCAATCGTCCAATAATTTTTCGATGCTCCACTTTACATCCCAACGATACATCCGAATTTTCAAACCCGTTTTGCCCCACGCAACAACCATTGCTACCATCCAAAGGCTATTGGAATATTGCGTTTTGTCTCATTATCCCGTGTTGCTCCGCTGTGCCATTTTGCCCCATGAAAAAAAAAAAAAAAAACAACAAAAAATTACAAAAATTACTATTGACCCATAATATGTTCGGTTTTTTTTTTTTTTTTTAGTCGCGAGGCGCACCACCACTGGAAATCTATCAGCGAACATTACCGTTCATTATTTTCCGTGAATTCAATAATACGCCGATTGCTACGGTAACGGACGTTCAATTAATTGACCATCAAGAGCATCGAAGAAAAAAAAAAAAAAAAAACGCCGCTCGTAAATTCATAAGAATATAGCGGCTCGGTCGAATTGAAACCCACGCAGATCTGTCCATACGGCACAACGTATACGCATACATTCAGGCGGAAACATCGCTGAGGGCGAAACTCGTGCTGTTGCTGTGGTAACAATGATAAAATGATCGAATATTTGATATTCGTATGACGTGAGTGAAACACCGCGTTCGGGTCGAGAGGAGGATCCGATATCTATAGAGCCGGCGATACACAGAGGGGAGATTTTTTTTTGAGTTTCGCAGCGATAAAGACAGTAGTGAAAAAGCAGATTAAAAAAAAAAAAGCTGGGGCGTCGTTGCCAAGGCGTCGCCAAGTCGGAGCATCGTCGTCGCCTGCTGGGTCGTAAAATATGTTCCCAGACGCCAGTGCATCGAAGAGAGCCTGGTTCTAAGGTGATGCTAAATACCGTATTCGGTGACGAAAATCTTGAACAAATGACGTTTTGGGATCAGAAAAAGTTTAGTGAAAGGGAAACTGTCGATATTAATATAAATATACGATTGTTGCTGCAAGCTCGAAAAAAAAAAAATTAATCGTTTGGGGATTGCAGTTGATATCACGAGTGGTCGTTTCCGGTCTAATGAGGAATCGCAACTGAACTCACTTTAAGAATGCTTCATACGTAGACTCCCGGCGATAAGCGAAATTCATTGCGAATTTGAAGAGTTTTTATTGGCATAAAAGTCTGAAAAAAAATTAACTGTATTAAAGTTGCCATGAATATTGATTTTGCATAATAATAATATAAAAATGTTATCAACAAATTACCGAAAAAAAATGATTAAACAAGTACACAGTTAACCTTCTTTTTTTTCTCTCTTTTCGCAATGAATTCATTGATTTTCTAGAAGCCACGTGAATTATTCCTGAATTTTCTTAAATTTTTGGGATTTCAGTAAAACATTTTGTTTTTAAGGCCATAAATACGGAGCTGTTGACGCGATCGCCTAGGAAACTTTTAGTGTGTACTGTGGAATCGTGGTACGGAAACATACCCAAAATTCGTGCATCTACGCCGATTTTTCAAATTTACGAGAAAAACAAATTTGAAATGTATGAAAATTCTGAAAAATTCATATTAATTCTAAAAAATCAAGAAATCCATTTAAAATGAAAAAGTCAAAAAGTCTTTCTCATTCTATTAAAAACAATTTATTTTTCAAATAGATTGTTAATAACTTCGTTATTAACAAACTAATTGAAGGGCAATTTTTTTCCATATTTTTGGCGTATCGCAAAGTACTGAGATTTTTATCGAATTGAACTTTGGTCGGGAATGTATGTGTGATGCATTCTCGATAGAACTGATTGAAAACACTCAGAAAAATAATTTATTTGACGGCCACCGTTTATTTGGATAAAGTAATATATTTATTTGATTTAAGTAAATATTTATTTGAATTAAGTAAACAGTCACTTAAGTGAAATAAATATTTATTGAAACCAAATAAATATTTTACTTCATCTAAATGAACGACGGCCGTCAAATAAATTATTCTTCTGGATGAAAGCGATCGTTACGTATAAGGTGATACGGTAATTTAAAAAATGTTCAATCAAATGTTCCACATTTATTTCCAATACTATCCTAACTTTCTGAATAGTATAAAATTTTCGCACGGCATCGACCTTTAGCGTATGACGTAAGCCAACGGACTTACAGACTCGGTGATTGTCTGAATGGCCTAAAATATATTTTGCCGATCCGCCCAAATCGTATTTTCCGGTACACTCGATGTACAACGAAATTAATTGCGCACGGCGCTTTGTTTGTTGATTGGCATAATTTCGCGTCAAGACGGAAAATTGTTGCAAACGCCGGTGGGAACGCGCACACATGACCGGTACTGGCCGACGTTGGGGGAACGCTCGCCACCGCTGTGCCAATATTGTGCACTCGCATAAGGAAATCGTTCGGCGAATTAGTAATCGAATCGTTAAACAAAACCCGCCTCTGAATATTGATGCTTTGTCCCGAGCGTGTAAACTGCATTTGGTTAAAGCAATGTTATCACAACATTACACAAGCAACGCGCAAATTTACTCGCTTCGCCGTCACTGAAATTTAACAATTGGTACGCTACGTATGAAATTATATTAGAGCGGGTATTCTTATTTTTTAAATGTAACTTCTCGTATACGTCAATATGACATTCGTCGATATTTAATGCCAAAGATATTACGGTAATATACGTCATTCCTGTATATGTGTAAATAACGTAAGTTTCGTGGAAAGCTGATGGGAGGCAAATGCAGAGCCGAATACATATATATATATACTAGCGCCGGGTGCGCAATTTAAATGATACAATTGACATATAGTCAGTTTAAATTTCCAGTGTACGTTTAATGGGCGTTATGTGATAAGATGTGCAGTTATTATTAGAACAAACACATACATTATATATATATATATATATTTAATCGAAGAAAGATAATGTTTATGAGATATGTCTAATCTCGGAGTATTGTATATTACGTGTATGAGATAAAAACGTTAAGATCCACCTCGAGACCTTAAGCGCAGTTCAAGATGATTTATTGAGAATAGAAGAACAAAAGGAAATTATATAAGACGCAACTTTCATTTATTTGCCGACGGCAAGGAGCTTCCGATTGTGAAAAAAAGTATTAAAAGTTAGTGTGTACATTGCAGTTCGAAAATAAGAGTAAACCATGTAAGGTCGAATTAGTAATCGAATCGTTGATTAAAACCGGTCTCTGAATATTAACGGTAATCCCGACTATGTAAACTGCAATTGATTAAATCACTTATTCGATGTTATCACATTAGACCGATAGCGAGCAAATTTATTCGCTTCGACAATTTTAAAGATTAACGATCGATACGCTGTGTATGAAATTGCATTAGAGCGAGGATTCTGACTTTCTTAATGTATCTTGTCATATGCGTCAACGCGACGTACATTTATATTTAATGCCAAAGATGTTACGGAAATAAATGTCATTCCTGGATATGTGTAAATAACGTAAGTTTCATGGAAATCTAATGGGAGATAAATGCAGAGCTAAATACATATATATATATATATATATATATATATATATATGTATATGTATATATATATATATATATATATATATATATATACATACTGGCGCCGGGTGCGCAATTTAAATGATACAATTGACATATACTCAGTTTATGTTTCCAATGTATGTTTAATATTTAATGAGCGTTATGTGATAAGATGCGAACTTATTGTTAAAACAAACTTCAACAACAAACAAAAAGAAATTCTGTGTCTGTTAATCAAAGAAATATAATGTTTATAAGAATAAGGGCATATGTGTCTTCACAGAGCATATTACGTGTACGGCATAAAAATTTTAAGATCCACCTCGATCGCAAGTACAATTAAAGATTTATTGAAAATGGAAAAAAATATATATATATAATTACATGTAACTGTACGATGTAATTTTATTTTATTTGCCGACGGCAAGGAGCTTCCAATTGTGACGAGTGTTATAATTCAATTTGTACATTACAGCTGGAAAAGGGGTTAATTCATGCAACGACGTGACAACAACGAAAAAAGGTGCAAAGTAATTTCCATATTTGCCTCCCCATAGAGGAAAAATGTGCTCAATATATAAAATTCAAATCGTCAAAATTTACCGCAAAAATTCGCTAAGTAAAATTTTCGTCAATTAACGTTTCGAGGGCACGTTTCGTCTATTTCTCCTTGTGATCGCGAATCTGCAACTTATTTACTTCCAACTCGTTGTTCGATGCACAAACTCATGGCGGAAGCGAAGTACAGATTTTTCGAAAAATTCGAATCTCATTAAAACTAAACGATCAGATCCATTTTTTTTTTTTTTTGTTAAATGCAATGTCAAACATCGTACAATGTTAGAGCCATTCACCTCGATGCATAACGTATTTAGTAATTTTTCAAAAAAAAATGTAAAATCTCATCAATTCTTACTGCTTGGATAAATCTCGGACAAATTCCATATTGAAAATTCATGATCGATATATTATATAATTTGTTTATAATTTATTATAGCTCGAAATTTACAAACGTCGGAGGCTACTTAAAAAATTTTGCCCACGATACTCACAGACATTAATGGCCTCTCACGGACATTCAAATTTAGAATATAGTAAATAATGATACAGATAATACATCCGGAACGGTTAATATACGAGAACAATTATAGTTATCAGAAAAAATGAAGAATTCCGTGAGTAGAGGAGTGACAATGTTGGCGCCACCAAGAAGGATGATCGCCCTTTCAAATTCTTAGTTTTCATTTCTTAGACAGTCGCGCATGCGCGCACACATCTGGTCACCGGCTAAAAAACGCATTTCTCGGCATTTTTTTTTTTTTTTTTTTTTTTACCGTTTTAACTACTCTGACACTAAAATCTCGGAATGTTTATTTTTGTCGAATAGTCCACACTTCGCATGTCGTGAGAAAGTAAAAATAAATTATTGTACACCATTTGCAGACGGAAACAAATTATTTGACTGGCTCGCGATGAAAGCAGCCTTTTCACGTTCTCACCATATGCGAAGTATATAATTAGAAAAAGTACTGTAATCGAACAAAATTGGCCTTTTTTTTTGGTTTAGAAACATGTTTTGGATAGTCCAGAATTAAAAAAAAAAAACACTTTTTTAAAACCCTATTAAGATTAGGTATTGGCGAGACAATACCTAAATGCTATATAGATGGACTATTATCGACCGTACAACCAAAAAAAAAAAATTATTTTAAGGTTCACCCGCGAACAATTATTCATTTAATTAAATTAATTAAAATTTTTTTTTTTATTTTTCATGTGTAATAGAGGGGAGCAGGGTTTCGCGATATTAATCGATGATCTGTCACGGCGTGACCCTAGATGGAGAACGCGAAAGGAGCGTCGACGATGTGTCATCGAGAGCAGTCGGTATCGACCGATGGAGCAAGTGACGAACGATTGAGTGAGAATTTAATTTTAATCGAGAGTCGATCTAGTTCCTAGTCCTTTCGCGTATGTCCGCTGATCTGACACCGTCTGATAAATGTATCAAATATTTAATCATTGTTATATCGGGGATATTAAAACATTAATGAGTGTGAGCTGGCACCAAAGAGGACTCGTGTCGCCTACGTTATTTCTTACCTAGCTCTTACCCTTCTGATCCCTATTCAAATTCTGAAACTTATAATTCCACGGATTTTTTCGCGGTGAACACGAATCAGACGTTGCTTTTGCTGAGAGTCGAAGTCAGGCATGGATTATTTGCTGAAAAAAATATAATTCTTCACTCACCGGACGACAAAAGCTCCGCACAAATAGCTTCCAGTTTCAACCTCGGGCTCGCAGCCAGTCGGCGCATAAATTGACTGCTGTCGATTTATGCTTTCGCACCCAGAGAAATAATGTATTTGAAGGACGCACCGCAAATAAATATTCAGTTGGTTAAAGTAATTATTTACATCGTTAGAATAAATATCTATTTAATTCAAGTAAATATTTATTTGGTCAAAGTAAATGTTTACTTCGGTAAAATAAATGTCTATTTGATTTAAATAAATATCAATATAATTTAAATAAAAATTTATTTTTGTCAAATGAATATTTTTTTTTTTTACACCAAATTCGATCGTCGATAGAGATATTTTATACTTTTTGACTATGGCAGGAATTTGTCGACGCCCTTTACCAGAAACGACAAATCTTCGGTTTTTTTTTTTCTATTGAACTCTTCTGTTGCGACAAACAGATTTTCATTTTTTACAACATTTTATAACGATCAGCTATAACGGTCGAAAACTTCGTTTTTTTTTTTTAACGCTCGGCAGCGACCTTTAAAAATACTTCGATTTCATAGGGATTTGGCAGACTTTTTTTCTTATACGCTATACTTTGGCAGTGCGGAGGGCTCAAAGGAAATCTCGAATTTTTTATTTCAACAACGTCACCAATAATTCCACTGTTTTCTGAATCAAGACAAAAAAACGACCCCCCAGACTCGATATGAAGTCGGTACCGAGAACGAAATGTCTCCGCGGGATGAATAGCGATGGTACAACTACGAAATCGATGGAGAGCCAACATCGATAGGAGAAAAAAAAATTTAGCCCGAACAAGAAAAACAATAAAACCGTTTTTCTATGTATAGCGTCGATGCATTCCTTCCACGTACCTCTATCGCTTTATCGCAGTGGGCAAAGAGCGATCGTTGATGTTCCACGTCGCGTGTATTAGAGATGAAAATCTTTTTGACGTGCCACGTTGAAAAGTGAGACCGTTTTTATACGAAGCCGTAGGGCTCTTCACTCGAGGGATTTATATACGGTTTACATTTATATACGGTGAATAAAACAGTGGGTTGAACGACGTCAACGCTGCTAGAGCGAAATACCGCTGGGGGCGGCACGCGTATCGACATTCAATAAAGTACAAATTGAAATCGACTTTTTTGACAAAGCGTCGAGGAAACATCTCGATGAGGACTTTACGCACGCTGGCTGTACAGCGCGACAATCAGCAGGCACGAAGTAGACTTTCTCCCGCATTCGTTACAAAAAATATGCGATGCTAGTGCGGTTCAGCGAACATCATACGCAGACTATCAAGCGAGTGTAAAGTTCGCTTTATCGCACTAGTATCGCAAATTTTGCAGAATTCTCTGTATACCAGTCGCGCGCGAGAAATAATCAACCCTGTCGAGTCCAGGGTTCAATATATTTTCGATAAAACATATAGAATTCGGGTAATAGAGTAGTTTCTGTTAGGCTATTACGAACCGAGATTCTCGGCACGTAATACATTAAGTCTGTAAATATCGATGGGAACCAGTTCGACTCCAGTCTCCTTTAAAATTCCTTCCCACGCGCGGACACTCGCACGAGCCATGGGCTTTCTACGGATGTTATATCGTTGGTTGGATCGGATCTTTAATATATCCGGGTACGCGAGGAATTAGGGTCGAACCCGGACAACACTGGGCAAAATAATAATGGCTCGGACAAAGACCATTATACGATGTCGCCGGCCAGATTGGAAGAGCTACCGAAAACTCGTGCAACAATACTCGGCCTAAATGCCGCGAGTTCTAACGTCCAGATAGCGTCGATTGTCATGTGCACATTGACCGCCTAATAGGTGGATGCGATTAGTTAAGGTGGTTGGAGCGCTTCACACTAGACAAATTAGTACTACATTTTTAAAGTCGTTTATACGAACCTCTACGCATCTATTGATCATAGTGGATGGTTACTTGTATTACAGCAAATGTCCTTATCCTCGAAAGACATTAATTGCCATGGATATGCAAAAATATTAACTGGTTTGTGCTAATTATCGAAAAGGTACATTTCGTTGGAAAAAAAGTTGAAAATTGACATTTTCATATAGCTTCCTCATGAAAGCTTAAAAATGAAATTTTCATATCGCTTCCTCCTAAAAGTTGCAAATTGAAAGTTGAAAGTTGAAATTTTTATATCACTTTCTCATAATGGTCCTTTATTCGGAAAGCTTCCTCTACGAGGAAGCCAAAAATATAGTACACGCTTCCGCATAGAAGGACCTTCACGAATAAAGGACCATTATGAGAAAGTGATATACAAATTTCAACTTTTTTAAATTGTCTACACAAATCGTAAATCGTCCGACGAAGCGCGTTAGCAAACATATTAATTAACGCAGCGAATTCTCGTATTACCTTTGTCTTTCCAGATCCGGTAGGACCGACCAGCATAAGTCCGTGACGCACGATCGTAGTTTCGTACAGCTGTATCACTTTTTTAACGTATTCTGAAACAGAATTAACGACCAAGCCAAGAATTACCATCCACAGTTCGAACAATAATTAAATCCTCTTAGCGGAGAACAAAAGCTTGATACATTTCATTTAATGTACAATTACGACGAAAAATTAATATAGTTTTTGTAATTATAATTAATACAATTACAAAAACTATATTAACTTTTGGACAACTCTAATTTCACTATAACTATATTAAATAGTTATAGTGAAATTAGAGTAGATGATTGAAAGGAAAGTATTTGCAAAGTTTTTTATACACATGCATTTTTCATCATGATTATACATGTAATGTAACCCTAGAACTCATGTACGGCGTAAAAAACCAGCGCAGACGATATTCAAACTGCGCCCCTAGGGGTAGAACTTAATATTATCGATCCGGAACCGGAACATTAATTTAATTCAACTAATGACGTGGGCAGACCGGTAGTAGCCTCAGGTACTCGCGGATGTTTGCACAGGACGATAACGCAGCGCGCTTGTGGTGGAAATCCACCTCACTCTGGAATCCCCGTTAATGTTTCGTGTAAGTAACTTTTCTTTTGTCGGGAATCTCAGATGTAACTCACTATTGTGTAATTTTGGATGTAAATAGTCACCATTTTTTTAATAATAAAAAAAAATTGTATATTTTAAAAGAATACTTATCATAATCTTTAATAACCTACAATATTTCATGAAAAATAGATGTTCAAACCAAAAATCAAATTTTCTTGCCTTTTCATTCATTTTTTTTCTCCATATTATAAGTTTTAAGTTTTTTTTTCCATTTTCATATGTCCATAGAAATAGACTTTTCGGAATACAAGGGAACTACTTTTTCCTTTATAGCCTGGTGTGTCCGCTGTAAAATCCCGTTTGAAATTTGAAAATCGGTATTTGAAAATCCACAATTTTTTTCGCTAATAAATGCGGTTTTGCTAATGTCGTTACGTTTTAGGCTTTAAGTGTGATTTTCATCCCCGAAACGTTAATAAAATAAAATCATCTTTACGAAATAAAAATCAACAGTTTCATAGGTGGAAAATTACTGCGCATTTACTGCGCATAAGACCGGTGTATGTAGAATAAACGCGCGGGGTCGATATCTACCCCAGTGATGAGTTAGAAGGTAAACAAAAATTATACACGACTTCTAGAGTTACCATAGCAGTTTATGCATAAAAACTTCCAGTATCAGTACATCAAATTTTATGCGAATTTTTTTTCCAGCATACAACACAACCGTGAAACTCACCGTCTACGTCTTGCAGGCCCATTTCCGCAATACACTCTCGTATCCCAGCTTCGAGTATTCCATAATCGACGGGCTTCTCAACGAGCCTTGGAAACAAGTCCGAAACGATACCTAAGGAAAATATAAGGTGCAATATTAATCCAATACTCGTATCGAGCCAAAGTAAGAGTATAAATATTTATAATGAAAACATTCAATGGGACGGCCCAGTATGCATGGAAAATCGATGGATGCGTTACGTATCGTCGATTCCTCGGTACATATTCCTCGATTTCTTTACCCTATAGGATAATATCCTGTATGATAGGATAGGACACAATGAGGAAAATGATGGTACTTCCTACTATAACGAATGTTTGCCAGTCTGTATAGATTGTTTTCGATAGTATATGTTCCATTGCGTTAACTATAATTATGGTTGCAACCATGATTTTTTGTCATTGTCAAAACTATAAAATATAGACGTCCCCACTGGGAACTTTTTTTATTGCAAAATGTCAGTCCACATGGAAGAAGACGATCTAAAAAATCGTAAGTTCGATATTCCGCTGACCCGCAATATCAAAACGTTTCAGCATACACGGAGATAATTTCTCTTGGCTTATTGTGCACAGTGAAAATTGTACGAACGTTTCTTGTCCACAAACGTCCACAATTATTTTCTTGTTAATTTTACAAAAATATCTTGTCCGCTATAAAAAAAAAATGTCTGTCAATTTGTGGACAAAAAAGATTTGTTAAATGTACAAATCTTTTTTACTGTGTAAGCCAATACCTTCGGTGTAGATGTAACTTTCGTAAGACCAACGAGTAAATCTAAAAGAAAGAGTGCAAATTATGTGCGCGGCTGTCTCACCGTTGAACAGCTTGAGATCATCCTTGAGAAACTTTGGCACGTTGACGTCGCGTAACGCCCTTAAGCATATCTGATCTTCCTCCAAGTCTCGCTGCTCCCGTTTCAAATTTCCAGCGACCGCGATCACAGTTTTCACCGCTCTCATGCCGAAATCGTAGTGATCCTGCATAAGTGTCGATCACACTTGTTGAATTGACAAAATCGCAATTGCGAGGATAATAATAAATAGACATCGCTACTCACCTGACTACTCAACTGCTCGGAGCTCAGTTTAAAGGTCGTCGTAATTTTACCAGCTAAAGTTGTTGCGTCCGCGAAGCCGTACGAAAATAATGATATTTCAGCAATTAAAGTGTAATTCGGCACCATCATTGCGACTGGCCGAAAGAGGGCTTTCAAATTATCGGGCAGCTCGGTTCTACCCGCGTAGCCGGGATTCATGGTAATGAATACGGCGCAAGAGGATTTCAGCGGGATATCGAAGCCCTCGAATACAAACCTGCAACGAAATGGAAGCTCGAGAAATGTAATTTTTAATTAATTCATTATTCAATCAGTGTAATCACGGCGACTGTGTCGCCGGCTGCAAGACGAATGCGTGATCCGTGAGAATTTTTACCATAGCCACGGGGATATGTGGTACAAATTATTCGTTAAATCTCTCACTTATTGAAAAATTTTTTTTGAAATATTTATAATTTTTTGTTGTTTTTTTAATGAAAATTTTCCGTATTTTCCTTATTCAGTGAACTTCGGAAAACTGTAAAACGACTTTTTTAAAACGGATAAGACTACCAAAAAAATACTAGATATTAAAATTAGAAATCTTATGCCTGAAATTTACAAAAATGACAATTAAAAATTAAAGTTTTACTCTAAAATTGCAACGCGTATGTGTTAGAAGTTTCAGAAACGATTTATGTAAAAAAAAACTTCCAATACCATTCATTAATGTTCAAACAAATTTTTTTAACGATGTACACACTGCTAAAAAAATTGTACATTTTGAAAGTTTCAATGCAGAAACTGCTATATTAAATTTATTCAACAATTGTGAAGAAAAATTAATGGACTTTTAGAGTGAGAGTAAGGTAAATTGTTAAAAGTAAAGTTTTACAAAGTTTTTTTATATACCATACGTTAATTTTTCATCACAATTGTTCATGAAATTTAAATACAAGTTTATGCATGAAACTTTCGCTACCACTACATTAAATTTCATACAAATTTTTGTTTACAGTGCAAATATTGAATAACCAAATAACATGTACATTGGTCCATTTGTCATAAACAGAATTTAAAAAAAAAAATCGTTTACTGTTATTCAGCTTGTATAAAACGAATCGCTCACCTTTCAGCCCTTATCTGTTGAGCTTTTTGAATGGTCATTATCTGCTGGGCAATGACCGACAGTACCTCGATATCGATTCGGTTGAACTCGTCGAAGCATGCCCAAGCCCCGGCACTGAAAATTGCCTTTACGTTAATAAATGTAAATTCCCCAAAAAAAAAAAGAAAGTCGATCACGCTTGAAAAATATAAAATAAACATGAATAATTAAATATTGAACGATCTTTATTTTAGAATAATCTTAACGATCACCTTGCCAATCCTTTGAAAAATTTTCCCATCGACATAAAGTCGAGCTGATCCGAGCAATTGAAGACGACGCATTGAATGGCGAAGGCCTTCGCAAGATCCTTCGTAGTTTCGGTTTTGCCGGTGCCGGCAGGACCGGCCGGCGCACCGCCGAATTTCAGATGCAATGCGCCAGTCAGCGTCAGATAACACCGGTCCGTCAACGGTGTAATCACGAGCCTCCCGTTGTTGCCCAGATATTCGTAA
The DNA here is from genome assembly GCA_963922035.1 of Amblyjoppa proteus. NCBI lineage: Eukaryota > Metazoa > Arthropoda > Insecta > Hymenoptera > Ichneumonidae > Amblyjoppa > Amblyjoppa proteus. Next base: position 6,379,755 of record OY998232.1, on the reverse strand, counting down.
CTGCAAATTAACATTGAAAAAAAAAGTCACGGAAATGTTTAATTTTTAACTAGAATATCAAATCGTTACATACCCATAATTGAACTCTGCGTTGACGGCACGAACTTTTAAATCTGTGTCTTCGATCCAGTAATAACGCAGCTGGGATATCCAATTAAAATCGTTTACGTTCGTAATACGCTCTTCTACAAGCCTGGCGAGTACATCTCTCGCGTGCACCTCGATCGTGATTGCTGCCTCGAGCATCATCCTCTGAACTTCCGTCTGCCGTCCTCTGACCAGTTCCCGCAGGACGTCGAGCTTCAGGAGCGAGAATCGCGGGTTATACAAAAAAAAAAAAAAATTACCTGTTCTCCCGACTTCGCTACAATAACCACATTCCTTGCGTGCAATACGGGCGGAAAATCGCCTGTTACAGACCAATCATCATTATTAACCCGTGTGCATGCGCAGCATTGTGCGAATTCCTAATCCGTGGTTGCATCAACCACGAATTCGGAACTGCATCGTAGTCGTAAGGTACCAATGGCCGGACGCCTAAAAATTGGAAAAAGTACCAATAGCCGCACACCTAAAAATTGGAAAAAGTACCAATGGCCGCACACCTAATGGAGCAGTCCCAGACTCCGTACATGCATGAAATAGTATATTATGCCACAAGGGAGGAAAATGCTCTTCCTCCCGAGTGGCATACGCTACTTTGTTGCCCGACTATGCCAAAAAATTGCCACATTTCTATGCCTGCAATGGGGATGGAAAGTGACCAGCTCCAGTACTTTTCAGCCCGCGGTCGGAAAAGTAGCTACTTTTCCGCCCGCTGCGTTACTTTTTGGCCCGCTACGATACTTTTAGGCCGGTGTGTTACTTTTCGGCCCGCTGGTCAAGAATCGACCACTTTCCGCCCGCGTTGCAGGCATGGAATGTGGACTTTTTAGCGTAGGCGGGCAAAAAATCGTATTTCCGTGTCTCTTGCACTCTTCATCCGGGCACTGAGACGTGTTCGGGCACTGGAACGTTTACCTTAGTCCCACTAGGGTCGACTAGAAAATGCATCTGCGAGTTGCAATAACTATAACGGGACTCCGAGTATACTGAAATGAGACCGATCGCTTTGTTCAAACTTTTAACCTTTAAGCAACTCTGCTTTGATGGACTCGAGCAATGTTCATGCAATTAAAAATCAAATAAATGAGACTGTACAACAAGTGTACAACAATGGTTGCGGGCGTTACAGGAAAAACGACATTAAAATAAAGGTTACACGCGAGTCTACAGCAAGTAAAAATTTTGAACATTGTGCATTAGTCTATTGAAGTCTGCCGATGGTCACCTCAGTTTCATTAGGGGGGGGGGTCTAACTACTGACGCGGACCGACCCTGTAAATAGGCGCACATGGTGCCTGCACGGCGGGGAAAATGCAAATAAAAAAATAAAAATATGTACTAAGACATGTTAAGATTAAACCTCCTATTTTCATTGTTTAAAAAATTATGGCCATACACCCCGATTTACCCTAATAGGGGTCATTACTGAGCCTGATCGAAACCAGCGGAGAGATATTCATTGGCGAATATGACGATTTTGCGACCCAAGAAATGTGGTTACTTGAACGAAGCCTAAAAAAAAGCATCGTGTGCTACATGGGAGGAAGCGAATCTTTGCTTAGTGTGATTTCTGTACTCACTTCGCTCGAGCAGCAAACTTCACGCTCGGCGAATATCGCGCACTTCCCTCCCTTGTACCATAATATACAATTAAGTAAAATTTTCGAAAGTCACTGATACACACGTGACCGAGCATAAGCCGACGACAATCGCCGAGAGAATCGTGCGAAATTCCGTCCTCCACGTGGGCGGTCCAGTAAGTCTGACCAGCGCAGATTACCACTTGTCCGGGCCACATGTAAACCCACTCCTTGCGCGGAATCGTCTCGACGACCGCGAGAGAACCGCGGATAATTTCCCTCAGGGTGTTTCTCATCGCTTCCTCAACCTGGCCCAACCAATTTTCGACGTTGCCGACAGGATATATAGACGGGCTGAGTCTCACTTCCTCGTGCTCCGCCGAGTACATCGTCGTTATCTCCGAGTCATCCTCGAATTTGAGCTCCTTCATGTTCTCGAAACATTTTTTCAAGTGCGGCTGTACGGCCCGAACGTTCTTCGCCTGCGACAATATCTCGAGCAACTCCTCGTCGCTCAGAAAGAAGAATCTTGGGAAGATCATTCTCTTCGTCTCCAGATAGTCCGAAAGTCCTTTCTGCACAACTTCCAGCAGCGTTATGCACTCTTTAAGGCTCTCGAAGAGACTCTTGTCCGGGCATGTTTCGATTATCTGCGAGGATAAACGACGTTTAGGTGACGATAAATCAATTGAGAACGCAAGAGCTTTTGGTTTTGCGATTTTACGTATGGGCAGTCGTTGGCATTCTTCATAATTCGTCTCCAGTTGCGTTCCATCGTGCTGTACTTTTTAGCTTCCACCGGCAACTGGCGACTTATATCCTCCGATGTGAATATCGGCTCCAGATACAGCCAGAACCTGTCATCGTCGAGGCAATCAATGAAATGTGTCTCGTGAAAGTGTCGTTTTAACAGGCCACTAAGAGGCGGGCAGTCCGCCGATTCCACACGAAAAAAGAACGTGCCCTCAAATCGTTGGACTCTCCTCCTTCAAGAGCACAAAGCGGTGAATAAATAAAAAATAAAACCATTTTTTTTTTTGTTCACACAGATAAGTTTCTTCGTTAATTTAACGCTAGAACTCACGTATGGGGTTCAAAAGTACCCCTGACGATATTCAAACTGCACTCCTAAAGTAGAAATTGACATTACTGACTTTGAACCTCAACAATAATTTTGTTTCGCGATCTACGATTTACGACGCTAGCGCAGCGTGTTAAATTTTACGAAAAAAAAGTTACATTTAATTTAGTAAAAAAACAAAAGCCATTTTTAATTTTATATCACAAAAATGAAAGTAGAAACAAAATCTCTATATCCGGACACGCGTGTAAACTTACTTTTGCACTTCGATCCAGGAGGCTATGACTTCCTGCGTGAGTTTCAATTTGTGTTCCCACTCGACTATTCGTTCGTCGAACGCGCCTCTGAATGGACTGAAACTTATCTGCTGAGCGTTGACTATATGATCGTCGAGCAGCATGCTAGTCTCGTCTGCGATTTTCATTATGTACGTCCCTAAATGTTTTTTTTTCATAAATTAATGACGTATTCTATCGTATGGAATAATTAAATTTTTTTCGCCTTTGTGAGTCTGACCGGTGTCCTTATACGGCATTACGTCCATCTTTATCGTTTGCCATTCGTTCGACATTTTATCCAAAGTACCCTCGATCGTGTATTCCTTTGCAGCACTGTCGGCAACGTCCATAACAGTGTCCTCGAAGTTCGTGATTCCCAGAACGAGAAGGTCCTTCAGAGTTAACGCAGGAGTGAGCGCCATTTGTATTCCAGTGCGACGACTGAGCTCCTCAAAGTGCCTCGCTTTCATTCCAGGGTTTCGCAACGACTGCATCAGACCGACGTAAGGCTTGAAGGCTTCTATGCGATCCCGGATTTCCAAGGCGATTCCAGCAACTTCTGTAAGGTCGAGTGCCTTGCGTGTACGACAAATTACTACTTGGCGTTAATCTGGGGAAAATAAAATATCAACGAACTCGGATGTTCCTGGAAGGTCTTGGCGCATCGCCCCATCGTCTTGTGCATATCGTTGACCATCCCCTCAATTTGCTGGCCGTCGATATTCATCAGAGGATTCTCCATCCATATCTCGTACCATCGCATCCAATCTTGCCAGATTTAAATAAATCGAATAATTAAATAAATAAGCTATGGCAATTGATCACTGTTTTAGTATATAAGGAAACCTTTTGTTTTTTTTTTTCATTTTAAATTAATGCCTTGATTTTTTTAGAATTCGTATGAATTTTTTCAGAATTGCTTACATTTCAAGCTTTTTTTTTTTTTTTTTTTTTTTTTTTTTCGAAAATTTGAAAAATCGATGTAGCGGCGCGAATTTCGGATATGTTTCCGTATCACGTTTTCACACTGCACACAAAAAGTTTCGAGGCCATTGCGCCAACAGTTCCGTACTTAATGGCCTTAAGAAAAATTCAAAACTGTAAGAACACTCTGAAAAAATTGATTTGGCTTCTAGAAAACCAATGAATTTATTTGAAAATTAAAAAAAGTTTTACTGTTTATTTGTTGAACGATTTTTGTCAGCAATTTGTTGATAAATTTTTGACATTATTATTATGCAAAATTAATGTTCTTGGCACCTTTAATACAGTTTACTTTTAAGTCAAGAACCTTTTAAAAATGTCGTGCCTATATAAATTTTCATTAAATTGAATCCAAGTAGTTTTCCACTCGGTTAAATATTTGCAAAAAGTAAATACAGCTAGATGCAATATTTCCTTTATAGCGTTGACAGTGGAGCTGCGATTGCTCGTCTGGTGTCTCGTAAAGCATCTACGGTTACCCGTTTCAAATAACGTTTCGTTCGACCGACGACTTGCAATAACGAAGCGGGGAATGTCAAACAGGTGGAAACTTTTCATACCGGAAGCGGTGACCCAGAGACTCTTGTAAGGTTCGAATTCTTTGACGAGCTTCGTGAGATGATCAAACGGAACGACGGGGACACCGAAGAGTTTTTGCCGTTCGTTCAGGAGTACTCCCTGCTCTTGACAGTCTCTCAACGATTTCCAAACTCTTTTGACGTCTATTGTCGTCTCGTGAACTTTTTCGACGTCGCTCTGCAGCGCGATGTTCGTCACGTTACCCACGAGGGTATCGATTCTGTCGAGAAGACTCGCCTCGTCCAATATCTGAAGCTTGAAGAATTTTTCCACGTCGTCGACGTGATTCGCGACCGTCTCTTGCGTCTGCCAAATGCAGAAAAAACTATGAATGGGGTATCGAACTAATTGAAATTAAATTGCCAAAGGGAACGAACGAAACCGCGAATACCATACAGTAGGACTTCTATTGCATAGTACGAATTCGATAAATAGCATGGCCGGCTATTGTTTTCCTTTCAGCGGTGTTTAGCTTCAAATTATTATTATTATTATTATTATTATTTCGGAAACCATTCTGGATGCAAAAATTCAAAATTTTGAATTTTTTGCATACAGAATGGTTTTCGAAAAAAAAAATTCAAGATATCGAACTAAAACCTTCGCCATTGTTTTCAAGTGGCATATTTCCCAACCGATTATTAACGAAAAAAATATAAAAAATTTTCTTTGAAAAAAACTAAGAAATCGAGGTGACGTTTTGACAGGTGACAGATTGTAAAACAATAGACTCTCAAAATCGAATATCGAGCGTTCAATGGGACCCACTGGAATCCGAATCGAGCGGCTATTGGGAACCCATGGATGACCTTAGAACTTTATTATATATAATAATTTATTCTGCAAAGTGCAATGAATACAGGCAAATCAGAGATTACAAAGGAGTAAAAGAAAATACATGAAATAGAGTTCGATTAAATTAAACTTTTACCAAATAGGACCCAAAATTTTGAGATAATCGTAATTTTTGCAAGAAAAGTTGATCGAAAAATAAACGAAAACAAAAAAATGACGCCTCTTTTGTATTGTTCGATAGAATTTTCGAGCGACGTTGAATCGTTGTCATTTTTTATGGCTCTACAGATAATTACATACGCGCGTCCGTTGTCATTGTAAGATTCCGCGATCGACTGACGCACCTGTCGCTCTATGCCGAGGGGATAACCGATAGCTTCCCACTTTGCTTGGAAATCCTCATCGGACAGATTCCAACGGAATATCTCTAGTATGTCGTATTCAAGCTTGAGCCTTTGCATCGTCTCGTCGAGATTTTTCACGAGCAGTGGAACGGTCTCCATCCATTCTCGAATCTCAAATATATGCTCGATATTCTGCGGATCTTCCCTGAGCCTCCGCTGAATTTCGGCGTAGTCCGTCAGCAATTCGTTCACACGATCACGCAACGTGTCGGTGAACATAACGAGCAATCCGGTGGCGAGATCTTGTCGTTTCTTTATAAGAAATTCTCGCAACGGTTGAACATTAACGCTGAACGCTCCGATCCATATGTTCCTCGGCAGAGTAGCCTCGAGATTCTGTCCCATACGAAAATGATGGGATATCTCTTCTTTCACTTCCGCCGCTGAATGGTTGGCATTTCTGAAGTTTCTGCGCAACGTATAAAAATTCAACCTTTTGAAGTATAACGTACTTTGGAATTCATGTGCTTCACGCCATTGCAACCTTCGGCATTTACAGACACTTGTGCACACTCGCAACACTCGCAACACTCACATTGGCAATGTTTGGCGGTGTTTGCCAGTGTTTGCGAGTGTTTGCGAGTGTTTGTGACCTTATACTTTATTATTAAGCAGATGGACGAATTTCTTGCCAATAATAACAACAATAATAAGCTAACATTGCTTATTCTTCAGTGATTTCTATCTAATTGGGTGAGGGATAATCCAATCAAGTGATTCAATCTAATGGGGTCGTGATTACAAAAAAGTTCACAGACATTTTATGCCTCGAACATAGAACTCACTGAATATACTCGATAGCGTCCATCGTATAGAGGTCCAAATGTTTGTCATATTCCTTCGCGTATGCTACGAGCGGCACGATGGATTTTCTGTAAGCCGCAATCAGTCGATCCCTTACGTCGCGCACGGACTTTTCCATTAGTCCGACGGAGCTGAGATACAGATCGCGTGGAAATGTGAGCCCAGTCAGGAGGAACGGATGAGCCTGTCTGATCTGATGGGACTGGGTGAGGGCGTTATCGAAGATGACAATGATCTCTCGCTGTGCAACAAATTTCACGGTTAAATATCGATTTACCATACATATATCGGATTGCGCCAGTTGTTTACTACGTAAAGCTGAGTTCGAACTGTTTTGAGCACTATTTCCGCGAGACACGTGATATTTATTTGTAACGTAAATAAGTGTCGGGTGGCTGAAGAACTTCGGTCGATGGCCAATTGGCAGCATATATGTGATTTAAGTCTGTTATGTATTAAAAACCGTTCCATGTTATGCACTGTCAATAAATCTACTCCTACTAAGTATCGGATATACCCAATACTCGTCGGGTATTGTGTACCCAAAAAAGTAAAAATGGTACACCAAGTACTTAAAGTTTGTTGTCTGTACCAAAAAAAAAGTTGTTTTTTAAAAAAACATTTAAAAAATTACACCATTTCTCTTCCAAAAAGACGTTACGATTTTAACAGTGATACTAAATTAACTGATACTAAAATCATATATTTCATCTGTGAAAACTGCAAAATGCAATATATACTTATTTATATGGACTTGTGTACAATACCCCGATGTAAGGTACTGTTACCGAGTCACTGAGTATTAAAAAAAAGAGTAGCTTACGTACTACGAATGAAAAAGCAGATCCAAAGCTTTGTATTCCAGTTCACACTATTTAACAATCAAGCGCAAGTTGCACCAAATGTCATTGTAACTAATCAAAATAAAGTTGTATCATTTGTCATTATTGGCTTATATACTTTCGCTGTCGAGTTCGGATTAACCGGGATTTCGATTATCCGGCGTCTCTTCGTTCCCGAGCAACGCGGTTAATCGGCATTCTACTGTAGTTATTATTAGCACTGGCGTGTGACAAGTAGTCTTTGCAATCACCTAACTGACCTTACCTCCCGAGATGAAAACTGGGTCGTTTTTTTTTTTTTGTAAGGTAGTTTCCATTTACTTCTTACCTCGAATAGCTCGGGGCTCTTCGAATAATATGCACCGTCGTCATTCATCTTCATTTCCACGAGAAACACCGGATTCGTCGGTGAACCGAACTGCGTGTTGACTAGATCGTTGCCCCATACGAAATCGTCCTCCACTTCGAGGGTGCAAAGCGCCGGAGTCTCGAGCATGCTTCGATATAGATCTATTGAATTCTCCACGAGATTTCTCAATGCGTTCTGTAAAAATATTCATTGTTAAGGCTTCATATATTTTTTAAATTATTTTTTCGACTTTTTTTTTTTTACTTTACGAAATATACGAAAGTACAAAATCGACTAAGGGCTTGAAATTTATCTTTCCTCTCTTAATTCGGTGTGAACGCACCTGCATAAGCAATATCTTAAGATCGACGAAACGCTTGAGCTTCATGACGTCGTAGACGTGTGCATTTTTTTGCTCAAGATTGAACCATCCCTTGCCAACGTCCCTCAGCCACATTCTCACCGAGCGTACGATTTTCTCGAGCCACTGTTCCTTCAGATACTTCATAACCGTGCCGGTCGTCTGAGCCTGCTGGGCCTCGAACTCGTCGAACCTCAAAGCCTTGCCGTAATTCGAGACGAACAAATTCATGGACGACACTTTCAGACATGCCGACACCACGCATGCGATAGCTTCGTACACTTCCGGACAAACGTAGAGGGTGTGCCAGTGAAAAAAATCTCGGATCTTCTGTATTCGATAAACGATTTTACAGATGTACTTACAGATATTTGGAAAAAAAAATCAATTAAGGTGTTTTTCAAAAAGGACATTTTTAAATTATTTTTCCTCCCACCGTTTTAAAGCATAGATTTCGATCTCAAATTTAACCTCACGGTCGCTTTCAATATAGAAAAATAAAAATATCCAGTAGCGTGCCTTTGTTGAAAAATTCTTTCCACCCTCCATAAGTATAGATTTCAATCCTAAATTAAACCTCGCGAACGACGGGCACAGGCCAAAAATCCTATGAAGTGCCGCATTCAACGATTTTATCCAAAAAGAATCCGCCAACTTCTAAATTTAATTGTCAGCGTCCGCTATTGGAGAAGTCTTTTTTTTTTATAAAAATATCCTGCGAAGAAACGTGCATGTTCGAGCGAAACTCTCGGCAAGAATTTTTTCAGAACGTGCTTACGAATCCGGACGAGTCTTTGCGGGAGTTAGATTCTGTGCGGGAGTCATACTCGAGTCTCGCATAGGAACACGATTCGTACGTGCATTTTTCTACGCAGGATATTTTTATTAACAAGTTCGCTAATAGGGAACTCCAACAATTAAATTTAAAAGTCGTTGAATTTTTAGGGTACACACGTTGAATGCGGCACCTCTTAGGATTTTTTGCTAAGGACCACCCTTCGCGAGGTTCAATTTGAGATTGAAATCAGAACTTTAAAATGGTCGACGGAAAAATTAAAAAAGAAATGTCCTTTTTGAGAAACACCCTAATATATAATTTTTTTGAAATACGTATAGGCGTTCTAGAATAAATGTAAGTATGCTAAATGTAGAATGGAAGACGGTTTTGTGTAATTTAATGTAACAAGCCTACTGTGGAATGAAAAGAAACTGTAAATCGCATCTCCATTTGCTACAAGATCTGTATTCCTATAAGCCAATAAGCAAATATCTATCTATTTTTTAACTATCTATATATATGTATATAAAAATATTTTTATATATATTATTTCTACTCGACAGATCATTACTTCGAAATCTTCCATTCCTGTATAGAATTTTCCCACATCGGCTACCGTCGACGAATCATCTTCTGGCCTCCAGGTAATAAATTTGAACATACTCGGAGTGTTTCGGATGAGCTGCCGCCAATGCAGATCGCACAACGAACGTTTGTAGTCCAATTCAATTTCCGCGACAACCTGAATCGCGACATCGGTATTTTTAGATAAATGCCGGTTACATTGTTACGAATAAACGAACTACTTGTTGCTACTGTATCTACGTTTGATATTTTCTGAGGATGGAATTTAAGCCGTCCTTGCCGCAGAGCGTTTTCGATTATAGCATCCATTTCAGAATCGCTGGAAGCCATCGTGCTTTCTACCTGCATGCAATCCAGGTACAGACCATATCTGCGTAACGTGAAACCTTCAATTATTAAGAGAGACGCAAGCGTCTATTTAACTTTAAAAATTTCATTTGAAGTTCGAAATTTCTTTGACTTTAATAAATCTTTTTTCTGGGTGTGTTATACGAATAAACAAGCTAGTGGATGGTAGTCTATTTACGCAACGAACACGCCGCACGTATTCGAGAAACCCCCTCAAGTCATAATGCAGAGATCGGTATTTTTAGATAAATTCCGGTTGCCTCATTACGAATAAACAAGCTACTGGGTGGTATTGTATTTACCCAAGAAACACGCCCTACGTCGTCGAGGAAGCGCAACAGGTTGCAACCCACCGATTTGCATTTCTAGGTATATTACGGCTACTATCGTTGCGAATTCTCTATAAGAGTAATGCAATGAGCTGCAAAATTTACAATTTTTTTTTCTTTTCATTAGCGATTCTGTACATCGTTCTGAAATTTAACCAGACTATTTGCAAGGGGCTAATATACATTGGCAACAATTTTCATGACAGTGGTAGCATTTTGACTTTACCCCGCAACAACCTTAAGCAGCGCTATTGTATCTACGTTTGACATTTTCCGAAGATGGAATTTGAGCCGTCTTCGCCGCAGGGCGTTTCTGATTACAGCACCCGTGTTGGTATCGCTGAAAGGCATCGTGTTTCCGACTTGAATAGCCTTACCGACCATAGCTTCCGTAACGTGAAGTCTTCAATTATCAAGAGAAGCACAAAGATCTCAACGCTGAGGATTGAAATACGAGTAGACACGAAGATGATAAATTGTATCTGTATTTCATTATTCGAGTGGCTTACGGGAAAAGACGACTGTAAGAGGCGAACGCAATAATGAAAAGCGGAGCAAAATGGCACAGCGGGGCAAAACGGAATAATTATACAAAGCGCAATTTTCCAATAACTTGTGGATCGCGTCGATGGTGGTACGTGGTGCAAAAGTGGTTTGAAAGTCCGGATGTATCGTTGGGACAAAATGGGGCATCCAGAAATTATTGAAAAGTGGAGTTTTTTTTCCCGACTGCGCTAAAATAACTACATTCCTTGCATGCAATGCGAGCGGAAAATAGCCTATTATTGACCGATGATCATTATTAACATGTGCGCATGCGCAGTACAATTCCATTACTTCCTAGGGAGTAATAGGGCCTCATTACTCGCTCTCGAAGCTCTGTTACTCCCGTATCAGTAACGGCCATTGGCGAATATGATGATTTTGCGACCGAAAAAATGTGGTTATTTTAACGAAGTCGGAAAAAAAAATCGTATACCACAAGGGAGGAAGTGATTTTTCACCTCGTGTGAATTTCTGGCCTCGCTTCGCTCGGTCATCAAACTTCGCACTCGATGAAGAAACGCACTTTTCTCCATTGTGACATAATATACTATTTGCCCTTGCTGTAGCTTTTTTCCGCGATGTGCCATTTTGCCCCGGTTTGCCCTAAGTCTTTGATTGCGGTAAATGTTGCCTCCTTACGACAAATACATACAGACATAGAATCTGCCCGGAGCATAATTTGTACTAAAGAATTACCCACGAACAGAAATGGCAATAGAAATTCCAGGAAGCAGTTTACTTTGTTATCTTGTTCATTGTTCTTATGTTTCTTATACATTGTTATGCTATCTGTATCCGCATTAATTATCGTTGACAATAATCCCGGTACAGTGTCGTGAAGAAGTTCTACGACTCTCATTTCTGAGAACGAGGAGGATCTTGCTTTCGACATGACCAATTCTCTTTGAAACCCTTGACAAATATCGTTTCCGTCGACTCAATGTCTTTATTCAATTACTGATATTTTAATAAGCTTTGGGAAGCTCCGATGTTGCCACTTTGACGGAAAAAAAAAAAAACCGTATCGGATTGTTCGAAACCACCTTTTGATGTGTAGGCTGAGTATCGAATCGTTGAAACATCTGCATTGATTTTTTTCGGAAACTGACCTGATGGAAGCTTCTGCTCTCTCGCGTTCTCGAATTGCCGCCGCCACTCTCTTTGCAAACACTCGAGGATCCTCGGCGAAAAATCGTACGTAAATGCGAGGAAGCTCGAAGTTCCTCTTGTGACCGTCGAGTGTAAGTGCGCTCCACAATTTACTGTCGTATTGGTAATTGGTAACGGCCGCGTTGTGCCAGTCGTATATGTCGTCGAGATCTTTGCTGCTCCTCCCGTAGGTTAATTGATCCGATGGTCTTTCGACGAAAATCATTGCCGGCAGCGGATGCCGAATACCGTCGATGGTACCGAGCTCCATCCAGTCCTCGTTCGTCCTGCACAGTATCGTTACGTTGAAATCAACGAAAGTCGATTGACTTTGCGGGCAAAGCAAACCAAAAAAAAAATTCGCTAATAAAATAGTAATTTTATTTCAACTGCAAACTGCAAACCGCTAAACTGCTAAAAACTGTAGCACTCGCTGAAGACGGTGCTGCAGTTTTAAGCATCCTTTGTGCGTGCATAAAAACCCCATTTTCACACCTCGCGAAGTCAAGTCTTGAATGATATCTGCGCGAAAATTGTTGTCCTAACTCGTGAAATTGCAACTATCGTCTTCGACTCGTGCTGCAAACTCACACTTCTCAGGAAAAGTTTTTTCACACTAGTATCGCAATGTACTTTTATTTCGCAGGGTGTGAAAATGGGAGTTTTACACACGCATCGCGTGCTAAAACTCTCATTTTTACACCTTGTGAAATAAAACTTTGTACGAAACTCGTGCGAAAAACATTTTCTGAACTCGTGTGATTGCAACACTCGCCTTCGGCTCGTGCTGCAAACTCACACTCGTCAGAAAAAGTTTTATCGCACTAGTATCGCAATGTACTATTCTACGCACCAGTGCAAAAAAAAAACTGTGCGTAAAAGTACACGGCGCGGTTGTGCGCACGCGCAGTGCTCTTCTCGCGCGCCTTGCTAAAGAGCTTTCGTGCACGCCTCTCACATAAACAAATAAACAAAATATAAAAATTTCACCTGCAGTCGAATTCCTCGTCGTCGAATATCTCGAGAGGCAGATAATTGAATGTCGCGTAAAGACCGGATGTATCTTCGCGAGCAGCGAAGCGTCGCAGAACAGAAGGAGGCAATAAATCCCGCGTTGATACACCCTCCCGAGTGAGAGCTTCTTGCACTCGTAGACTCTTATAAATTCTACGTCGACGTTCAATCTCGACGTTTCGGGGCAATTTTTTTGGTTCGACGTGTCGTTCCATCTGGACTTTGGGCGCGAATGTCTCCGCGGGAAATGACTGGGGAATTTTTAATTATTACCTTGGGCCTTCGGCTCTCTTTTCATCGCCGAAGAGCAATTCGTTTCTACACGAGAGAACTTACGATCGAGCGATCTTCGGGAAGGGACATCCAACGCTCGGCAGCGCCGAGGAAACGCGGTTGATCCTTGCACTCGAGATCCCTCACGACCGCCGTGTGCTGTTCGGTGAACATTTGCCACGCGAGCTTCGTTCTCCTCGGAGCCGTTGGCATTAACTTTGGTCTCGGCTTCACCGGACGATCCGCCGTACCTGTAAAAATATTTTTGTTGTTGTTGTTCAATAAAGAGGTTGAGCAATTGTGATTGCTCGATTTTTCTTACGAATAAAATAAATAAACATTAAGAATAACGAATTCAATCTCGCTTGCTCGCCTGTAATTATCTCGGAGTAATAACCCCTCTTGGGCGCTGGTTCCTTATTCATTTCTCGATAATCCATGATTGTGTTCCTCCGCTTGAATTGCCTTGAATCTTCCAAAATCGCACAACCCTTGGGACTATAAAGAAAGAAAAAACAAATGAGCGATACAATTCGTTGTCATAATATCCGTGTGTTCCTTAATTCATCCGCCCTTGTCGCTGGCTACATTCGAGATTAATTCCAAATACATTTGAGAAACATTTGAGAATACATGACAGAAACTTAATTCACACGTTTCTGTCACTTCCTATCACAATTATTAACTTTAGTCTAAATTTCTCTGTAACGTCACTTCGGGTATTAACAAATTATCTTTAAAAAGTTATTATTTTTATTTTTTTCTAAATAAAATCATAAAACCTTTTGTTTTCTTATTTCAAATTAATTCCTTGATTTTTTTAGAATTCACATGAATATTTTCAGAATTTTCTTACATTAAACTTTTTTTTTTTTAAGATTTCAAAAATCGATGTTCAAAGGCACGAATTTTGGATACGTTTTCGTATCACGATTCTAAAGTGCACACAAATAATTTCGAGGCAATGGCGCCAACAGTTACGTAGTTATGGTCTTAAAAACATTTCAAAAAACGAAAAACTCAAAAATGTAAGAAAAGTCTAAAAAAAAAAAAATTCATGCGGCTTCAAGAGTATCAACGAATTAATTTAAAACGAGAAAAAAAAACGGTTGGCTGATTATTCGTTGAACTATTTTTCTTTAGCAGGTTCCTGATGACTTTTTGGCACTATTGCTATGCAAAATTAATGTTTCCAGGACCTTTAATACAGTTGATTTTTTGAAGATTTTTGTAGGATTTTTTTTTTTTTTTTTTTTAAGACCGGGAATGTACGTGTGATGCATCCGTAAGGGCATATGGTACAGACTCAGTCGGTAACAAATCGCCTTCCCTGTCTTCTCCAAAACTATCGATACGACAAGCAAAAGCAAATTCACTTTTCATACTTATATCTATTGACTACAAAAACCTAATTTGATTTTGATCGAAGCATCAACCATCACGGAGAAAATAGGGAGAGCGATTTTTTACCATCGGAGCAACGATACGTACGTATCACATGCCCTTTAAGGTGATGTGAAATACCGCCGTCGGTAACAAAAACTATACTGCATGCCGTGTTGAGGCCGCAGAGTGGCGAGGAAAAAGAAAATTGTCTTTCCCTGCGTCTGCCGATTCGCTAGGGAGAGAAAATTTTCATTTTCCTCGGCGGTCTGCGGCCTCGAAACGGTCCGCAGTACAGTTTTTGTTACCGACTGAGCGCGGAGCAGGTGGGCACGAGAGTGCTGCACGTCACCTTAAGGACGCGCGAAACGACTCGGTCGGTAACCAAAATCTGTAATGAACGCGATTTAGAGACCGTAAACTTTTCGGGAAAAAAGCAAAGCATTAGCGAATGCACAATTTAATACCGCGTCCGACGACGCTTCTGTTTTATTCGAAACGTTAACCGATTTTAAATGGCATTCATTTGAAAAATGCATCCATCTCTCTCGCACTCGTATGTCACGTGGTACATCTTTCGCATGGTCTCAAGAGCATGTGAAAAAACGTTCTCAGCGTGTCTCTCTCGCTCCGCCGACAGCGCTACTGATGCTGTCTCTCTCTCGCACTCCACAAGTGTTTCGCATACTCTTAAGGCTGCGTGAAACCTCCCTCCTTCCTTAACCCGGATGCAGTCGGTAACAAAAAACTATAGTTTCATTTATTTACTTCCATTTATAAGGTCTCCGAAGTGTTAATTTGTGTCGAGAAATGAAAATAAATAATAATTGGGAACGTTCGATTATCGACC
Source organism: Amblyjoppa proteus (assembly GCA_963922035.1). Classification (NCBI taxonomy): domain Eukaryota; kingdom Metazoa; phylum Arthropoda; class Insecta; order Hymenoptera; family Ichneumonidae; genus Amblyjoppa; species Amblyjoppa proteus. Next base: position 6,364,338 of record OY998232.1, on the reverse strand, counting down.
GATTCGCCGCTTTGTGCGATTCCTCTACGTCGGAATGTAGTGCGGCAAAACAAGCCGAACAAATGCTTCACCTGGAGCGTGCTGCCACCGTTTGTATTACGGAGGTAACGATTCACACTCGAGAGGTTTCCCACTTGTCCGCCGAGTCGTTTCACGCCAGAGACTTTTCGTACGGCTGTCGAGACAGTGGCGAGTTCGAGAGAATCCGAACATGGTCAGTGAGCGGTAAGATTTTTAGATTATTTGTATAAAGATGAAAAATAAAAATGGCACACAATAGGTAGCTCTGGGAGAAACTGTGTCCCATCAAGCCGCTGTGTACTTTGAGCGGAGCTCTGCCTCGTCGGTTGCAGGTACACGAACAAAAGTACAAGCACAATACTCGATAAACTTCGGAAGGAACAAGTTTTTCACGACGCGCACGGAGAGACACTGACACGGACAGAGGAATTACGGCATGCCCGAGAGGTGGCGCCCTCTGGAGCCGCGGAGAGGAACGGCGAAGGTACGCGGGTCGCCAGGAGAAACGTTAGATCAGCTGTGTCGTAAGGTTGCTTCGTCGCGGCGTGCTGTGTGCGACGACGACCGAGTACCGACGACGGTGGGCACTTGGACGGACGAGCGCAAAAAAACAAAAAAACAAAAACAAAAAAAAACACAACAAAAATCTCCCATCGTTCATCAATCGAAAAACAATATTTTTTTTAAAACATCGTCTCTCGTCGAAACGTGCTTCGTTCTGCGGCGGGCAGGGAGGACAGGGGGGGGGAGGAGGGCTACGACGGAAAAAGTCCCTCGGTCACGGCCGAACGGCCTCGCCAATCTGTGAAAGCGACAAAAAAAAAAAAGTAAAAATAAAAGAAAGGAAAGAAAAAAAAAAGAAAAAATACGAATCCCTTTATATCGCCACGGGCAAGCGAGGCATGACGGGAACAGGTGACAATAGAACCTCGCCATGTTAGATTTCACGAGATCGCTGTACGTGCGTTGAGTCGCGGAGTTTATTTATCGTCGATCTCGGGCTCGCACTTTACCCCGTCAGTGATCGGACACGAAAAATCATCCAAGCTGGATAGGTTACCCGAATATCTCCGCGATACCGTGGACTGGTTTATGGGGTAAGTCAACATTTATTTCTAATACGACAGCCGGGAGTAGATCACGACGACGACGCGCGCGTTGCATCTGTGAAGTGTGTGTTGGTGCGTGTAAGAGTGGATTCGGTTGAAAGTGTGCGCTGCCCCCCCCCCTTTTATGCCGTCCCTGACAGAAGAGGTTACCTCTCTTTGGATCATTTCTTTACTCTCTTATATACATATATAGATATATGTATTCGTGTGTGTGTGTGTGTGTGTGTGTGTGTGTGTGTGTTTGTGTAGGTGCATATATTACCGTGTAGGAACGAAACGCGCTACTTGCTGGCGTTATGGCTCAAGAGACCAACAACTTCGTCGCGGATCCGCCGATTCCTCGCGGCAAGTCTCTCGCCCGAACGTTTTTCCGAGAGAAAGTTTTCTGTAATACGCGCGGTGAGAGCGCCGCGCCGTCCCTCTCGTATCGGCGCTCTCGGCTCGTTGCCACGGGAGCAACGACGAATCTCTCGAAACTCGGTGAAAATCTTTTTCTTTCCCTTTTTTCGGTTTTTTTTTTTTTTTTTTTACGATGAGTATTGGCGGGGAGAGAAAGAATTTCGCACTGTCGTTCATCGAGAATTCGCGCGGGATTGAGGACGAAGAGTCGTTGATAGAGAAACGGCAGATTGTCACGTCGGGTTTCTTGTTTCCGTGGGTATTTTTTTGTACCGGAGTGCGGAATATTATTTGCAAATTCGAAATTAGTCATTTTATTTATTTGTTTATTTATTTATATATATTGACGGGAATAACCCTTTTACAAAAGAAATATAATATAGTCTATTCATTTGCTATTCATTAGATAGATGAAAATATAGTCTGTTCAATGCTCGTATCCTCATCTTCGTTATGAATTTTTTTGCGTTTGAAATAATGTCGTTAAGTCTTTGCTGAAAGGTCCTTTTTTCAATGTCGTTTCTGATCTATGAATTGTACGATAACCGAATTTGCGGGGAATCGTTACGTACGTACAGGAGGATTACACAACAGCTGAGGGACGGATTTTCACTGCGGACACGTCGTTCTTTATCGCGGTCTGCCTATCATTTAGAAAAATTAATTTAATCGTTATGATAAATTATTGAATAAACGAACAAACAATAAGCGACACGCAAAGTTTTGAAAAAGAAAAAAAAAAATGGTTTTTCAAATATTTTCCACGGTGAATACAATCTTGAAAAAAGTAATGTAACTGTTCGTCTGTTAATTTGAGGGACGGATTTTTACTATCAACAGTGTTGTTCTTTAAGGCGATCCGCTTATCATTTTCAAAAAACTAATTTAATCGTTAAGATAAATTATTGAATGAACGAACAATGAATAAGGGTTCCTCGTAAAACGAATTTCGAAGAAAAAAAAAAAAAAGTTTTTTCGAATATTAGTTTTCAAGGTCGAATACAATCTTGGAAAAATAATAATACAATTTCTCTGTTAATCTTTTTTTCTTTTTGTAAAAGTAGACCGTTAGTCGGAACAAAAATTCGCCTCTGCGAGCATTCCGACCATAATTCAGATGTAATCTCCGTGCATTTTTTTTTCGTTCTCGAAAGTAAAAAAAAAAATTCTCCGAGACGATCACATTGCACTTTCGTCGACTTGACAACCTTCCGCGAACACACGCTTCGACGAGACTCTCAGAGCGTAGTCACCGATGTGCTTTTGTTTCCGTATCATGAACTTACGTAAACGACTCGGACTGTTTTCCGCAACACAGCTCGTTCGATCGGACGTTATCCGGATTTTTTTTTTTTTTTGCCTCTACTTCGCAGCCCGTCGTTTCATGTCTTTCACGCAAAAACGTAGTTGTCGATTGTACTTGACTGGCACGTAGATCGCGCAGCATGCCACATCACGCAGTACGTGATTTTCTTCTTTTGACCACACGACGAGTAAGCGTCTCGACCGTGAGCGTAGTTTCGGACATCTGAAACTCTTCTTCCAAACTCCCTTCACCGAAAAATCCATGGAAACACGCCCTGTGTAACAGTCTGAAATGCACTGCCAACTACATTAATAGACTGATTAAGTCAACCAATTCAAGAACAGGTTGGATCTGTACATGCTCACAGGAAATTTAATTTAGTTAAGAAGATGCAGATTTTATAAGTGTTACACTTCTTTCCTGTAAATTTTAATAATAATAATAATAATAATGATAATAATGATGATAATATCGTTCGAATTTGGTAGCGTTGATGGGACGAGGAAGGTTTGCTCGACCGAAAAATCGAGTCATTTTAGGTTTTTTTTTTTTTTTCATAACGAGGCTAGAACAGAATTAAGCCTTTTAGGAACGACTAAGAAATTAATTTTGCCCTTTCAATTATAGAAAATTTAAAATAATTCCACATCCTTTCAACACCAGATATTTAAGACGACGATTCAACACTGGACTTGTTACACGTGTTTCTGGACAGGATTTATATATATTGTACACGTTATACACATTATTACCATACAAAAAAATGGTTCGCCGCCCGCGGAAAGTGAAAGCAATCCCAACCCTTTCGGAAATTCGCATATGTCGTTTCGCACTAGTAAAAGAACATTCATCATTTTCATACAAAAAAAAAAGTAGGCTTCCGGGAGATTTGTTGAACAACGGTATTTTTCATTAACTTGTACTATTCCGAAATAACATTTCGCAATTATTATTATGCAAAATTAATCTTTTTGGCACATTTAATGTGCCTGATTTTTTTTTTTCGGATTTTTTGACACTGAGTGCGCGAGAGTCAGAGCTAAAATTTTCAATCCATTTTTCTCCGAAATGGTTTTATAAAATAAACAACGAATTACGGAACTTACTGCGTATTTGTTTTTAATTTATTTAATTTGTTTTCAATTTATAGAATCGTTTCGGTGAAAAATGCATTCGCAATGTTTAACTTCGTCCATCTCGCACTCATGCGTGTTTAGCCTTCCCTCAAGACGTTTCACTGTACATGCTATACTATAGGCGACTATTTATGTGACTATTTGAGCTGCCTCTGCGGTAAACGTGTGTGCGTCACTGCAATATAGGGCAAAAGCCGATACCACCAAAGTTTCACCATTAGCGATAGTATTTCGTTTCCTACCGGTTTATATATACATATATGTAATGTGTATATATACATAAATATACGTATTTATAGGAAGAGAGGTTAACAAAACGGCCGTCGGCGTAACACGAACGAATTTTCCACAGGGCAACATCCCCGCTGCCAGTGCTGCGATACTCGTTCTTTTGTTCTCTTTTGTTTCACTCGGCGTATCGATCGTTCGAAGAAAATATGGCAAGGGAAGAAGAGGGAGAAGTGTGGACGTTTGCAACGATACTGCGCTACAGTGATAATTTCACGGCACAGCAAAACACCGTAGGAGCCTTTGTTTATCTCGAGAAAGGTTCATCAATCTCCCTCTCCTTCGCGTCTCCGCGCCACTTCAGTGGAAACGTTAGATGCCAACTTTGAATCTCGCTTCGGTGAGCAGGAAAAAAATAAATAAAGCGTCGACGGACCGGATTCGACGTTTCTCGTGTATCGTCTACGATGACCCGTTTCTCTGTGTTGAACGATGAAAAATAAAAGTCACAAAACAGTTGAAACGTTTCATAATCGGCTGTTTTCACTGTCCCCGGGCTTGCACGATCGACGGCCAAGCAATCGAAGAACAAAGGCAATCTTACCAACGCTGCAAAGAAGCAACAAAATAGTTAAATCTTTTTTTAATTCATTTTTTTTTTTTAATCTCTGTTTTTGCTCGACCGAGTTCCGATGCTTGATAAAACAAATCGAGCGAATCGACGGCTTGTCGATGCTAACAAAAAAAAATGTGTACACAACGCACTCGACACACCGTGCTGGCTAAACGAGCGAGGATCATCGTTTTATTTAACGAACTTTGTCGCTAATTTGGCAAATACATTTGCAGAAAATCACGAGCTCCGACGAGGCTTCACGGCGTACACGGCGTTAGCGAGTTAGCGTCGTTCCGATCTATTTTTGGGACTCCACGACGCTATAGTTCTATATTAACACACGCACGTGTCGTGCGCTGTCGTCGGGCGTTCCGTTCCGCGAAGATTGCGGAAGTTTCTACACTCAGGTCGATTGTGAGAGACGGTTTTTTTTCCCTCCGTTCCCGCGTTACTGAGTCATTCTTCATGAAAAATCAGTAAACTCAGGGTCGAACAGGGAATACATATAAGACAAAAAAAAAGTCATATGCCTCTCCGATTATCGATCGCGATAAACAATCGAAGAAATAATCACGACGAACACTGACAACAGTGTACGGAAAAGAAAAATATTAGTACTTTTGTGCTCTACTAGAACAAAAAAAAAAACAAAAAAACTACTGTGTATTCCAAACATTTTCATAAGCATACAAGCACACAAGCACACGAGCATACGTGCATATAAGAATATGAGCACACGAGCATACGGGCTCATGAGCATACGAGCACATGAGCATTCGAGCACATGAGCATACGATCATACAAGGATACGAGCACATAAGCATACGAGCATACGAGCATATGAGCATACGAGTGTACGAGCATGTGAGCATGCGAAGATATGAACACATGAGGATACGAACATATGACCATATAAGCATACAAGCATACGGGGGTACTAGCATATGCGCATATAAGCATTTATGCACACGAGGTTACGAGCATATGAGCATATAAGCATATAAACATAGCAGAACTCATATAATCATACGAGGATACTAACATATAAGCATACAACCATACGAGGATACTAGCATATAAGCACACGAGGATATTAGCACACGAGCATAAAAGCATACGAGGATACTAGCATATGAGCATATGAGCATACGAGAATACTAGCACATGAGCATATGAGCAAACAAGCATACGAGGATATTAGCATATGAGCATATGAGCATACAAGCATACGAGAATTCGAGCATATAATTATATGAACAACGAGTATGTCCGCTGGATGTGTATGTGTGGATTACCGTCGCGATAGTGTAAAATGTTCCAGTCCCTCGTGCACACTCGGACGTATTTTTGTCTTCTCTCAAAAATTCTGTTCTTTCTCCGATAATTACTTTGTTTTCACGAATTCAAAGTTAGACATATCTATATCCTGAATTGAGAAGCGAATAATTCACCGCACTTTCGGTAATTATTGGTAATTGTCATTTTCCGTGCGAGCACGAAGTTTCCCGTGAGGGAGTTAGGTGTGCACCGGGTTGACGAATGGTTGAAGCTATAGTGTCGCTATCGGAGTTTGTGCAAACACACTCCTCCCGATCTTCCAAGTGAGTGCACACTCGCTCTCGCACGGAAACTCAAATAAACCGAGCACGACAATATACGATCCGTTCGATGAGTGTGCACGAGAGAGGACGAACGAAGGCCACTGTTGACGCCCGATGAGATAAACGAATGAGGCTCCAACGTACAAAGTAACATCCGATAATTGAAGATCTCTCGATATCCGTTATCTCGTTCTACGATTGCAATTATAAGCCTCGCCGCGCACAAACATATAACACCGAGAATGTGAATATGTTACGGGTCTCGGCGGTCGATTGAATATTTAGCGAATGACTTGCTCGCGACGTTTCGGCGGTATTATTATTAAACTTGAACGTATTAGCGATTCAGAGATGAGACCCTGACCGCGGAATCTCGGAGGTCGTTCTAACGGAAGACATGTACGCCAACAAAGTAAATCAAATCGGGAACGTTCTTCGAATGGAGTAAATATTCTGTTCCCGAGGTTATCGCAGATTTATCAAAGTGGGTTTGAACTGAATTAAAGAGACGTGAATGTGATAGAACAATGATTGAAAATCAATAATCATTCATCCTTGAAGGTAACGAAGATCATTCACTCGATATATAATGTGAGAATTTCGCATAAGGAGAGACTGATCGAGGACGAGCTGCGTCGACTCGAAGGGACTTCTGAGCCACATTGACGATGAACGCAGACTGAACTAATTTTCGTAGAACTAATTAACATGAAGTGGCAAAAAAAAAAAAAAAATTGCCGAGCTCGCACGCCACGCGCGAGCATTGAAAAATCGTCAATGCGCGAGTGATAATAAAGTATGGCGATATCAGAAATTTGTTATTTACTTCCGGTGGCGTGAATCGAATACGAATTAACGGAATTAAAATAAATCGAGCGTGGCGAATTAATTTAGTGAAAATTTTAATATAGTCTGTGAGAATATTTACGCAAAAAACAATAGCTGCGATAGCCGGTACGTAACAGTATGTAATCCGAAGGGGATCGACTCGCTCGAATTACTATTTTAAGAAGCGGCGAAGCAAAAAATACTCTTTAAACAAAATATCAATGGCTCGAGTGAAAAATTGCTCGCGGCCTGCCAGAAAGAGATACGTTGTTATTTTAACTCCAACTCTAATTCTTACAGTTTCATACGGGATTGAAACGATAACCCTTGACAGTCCCACCGTCGTTGTTTCGATATCGTATGGAATTTAAAAAAAAATCAAAAGTGGAATCGAAATAACAATTTTTTTTCTTTGGCAGCCTGCAAGAGCTTCTTTTTTTTTTTTTTTTTTTTTTTTGTAAGGACTCGTTAATATTCGTACCATGAGGAGAACGATACAATTTGCATTGCTCGTTAGTTCCTTTTTATACTGGTGAAGAACAAAAAATTCTTTGGATGCCGGACCAGGGATAATCCCATTCCGTGAATCCATCCAGCGACCCGGGTAGACGACGGATGAGGGTAGTCCGATCTGAGGACATTTCAATTGCTTTGAAATGCAATTAATTAAACTTGACTGACGGCGTAGAAACGAGAGAGAAGCCGTTGGAATTAGGACGGGGAAAAAGCACTAATGGCAATGGATAGTCTTTCAACTTGTTATTTTAAAGAGGTAGGATCAGAGGAAAAAAAAAACGTAGGTCAGTGATGCACTGTTAACAAAATGCGTATGAGATTGAATGTACTGGACTTTAATGTAGATTTTTGCGCATAAACTGGTATATGAAGTTTCGTGTAACGATTGCGAAGAAAATTTAATGCGCGGTACAAGAAAAAAAAATATTGAAACAATTCACTTCAAATGATTTACTTTGATTTCACAGTAAAATCACTTTGATTTCACTGCGAAAGTGCGTTAGTTTTTCATCGCAATTGTACATTAAATTTAACGTAACAGTTTCATTTTGCACAGAAAGTTTCAGTCTGGAACATTAGATTTACAATTTTTTGTAACAATCTGAACGGCAACGACGCCGAGATAAGCGATACTTTTTTTCTTTTTACATGCTTCGTGTGTGGTGGGAAAGTACAGAAATTCTGGGTTTCATCAGTTATCTTGTTATCGGCAAAAAAAAAAAAAAAAAAATACCTTCGATACTAAGCCGGATATTCTGTGATTTTTTTCGTATCATTCCCGGGACTCTTCCCGGCAACCCTCCTAACATATACTCAGGTGGGATTTAACCATGACCGCAGCGTTTGTCGAGGGTCTTTCACTCGCCCGGAGCTCAAGCCGGTATCCGCCCGGTCCCGGTGTTGAATCGGACCCAACATATCGGCTCGACGAAAAAAATGCTATCGCTTCGTCTCTCTACCTGGCACGGTATTGGAGCCTGCGGTCTATTCCGTAGATTTATGGTCCGCGAGTATTATTCGAAGACCATGAATCTGCCTCCGGCTCACACCAGTGCACTCCGAGTCCACTACAAATACATTCGAAATCACGCACGTTCTCTTACTCACTTTCATGCGTCCCTTAAGGTAGCTCCGGCGAGTGATGTTAATTTCGCCTAAATTCGCGAAATTCGGGCAAGAATTGCAAACACTTCGCGATATTATAAAAATCTGAAAAAAAAATTACATACTTATTAAAGGCACTGAAAAGACTAATTTTGCATAATAATAATTTCATAAGTGACGTCACACGTGAAAACTTCACTTGCCACTCCAACAATAAACAACGTAAAAGTTGTTGCAGCAATAACGTCAAATTGGACAAAATCGTTGCCAGCAAATAAATAATCGAACGGGAATCGATGATCCGTGCCTCGGTATTTGAAGAATTCGGCAAAAGTAGTGCACAGACAAGGGATAATTCGCTCGCTCCTTTATTTACCTTGTTCTTCGTCGGGGAAAAAAAGCATCCTTTGGATACTACACGCAGGAGATTCTCTCGAAATTTTGATCACCCTCGAGATATGATTCAGCCAGCCTAGTATGTGGTGGCAAAAGTAGCGGATGGGTTGTTCGAAGGGGACAAAAAGGAGCGGAGGGATGGACGAGTTGGGTTGAAGGGCGAGAAGACGAGCGAACGACTGAGAATCCCGACGGGTCGAGGGTTGCTCGGATTAAAAAAAAAAAAAACAAAAACAAAAAAGCGGACGTTTCTGCGACGCACGTCCAGGAACCGAGGTCACCGGTGCATCTGAACATGTCCGAATGGCTCCTTCGTGTTCCTTCGCTTCCCCGACGGAGCAGTGGAAAAAGTCGACAAAAAATATACAATAAAAAAAGCCATTATCTTCGGACGTTGAGTCACTAGGTGCATGACAAAAAAGCATGACGAAAAACTGAAACGATTCGTTGACTTACTTGGATCGATAGCAATGAGATATTTAAAGTGCCAAACCCTCCTATCGATGAGATCTAAAAACTTGACACGAGCTTCAGTGACTTTCGTAGACCATCCTTAGTTCGATATTATCCGTAGTTCGAACAGTTCAACACCAAAATTAACTTCTTTTCCATGAAAACGTGAAGTTTCTCCTCGATTAGATCTGAAAACTTCACACGAGCTTCCGTGATTCTCGTGAACGATCCTTAGTTCGATATTATCCATAGTTAGAATAGTTCAACGAAGAAGTGAACTTCTTTTCCATGAAAACGTGAAGTTTTCAATGAAGCTTTAATTAAATCGTCGGCGTTCGGCCGCCTTATCGCGAGACATTGGTGAAGTCTGCGAATAAGAATTCTAAAAACATTTCATCGACAGGCGCGACAAAGAAGCATGACGAAAAACTTAAACTTCGTTCACTTGCTTGAATCGATAGCAGTGAGATATTTAAAGTGTCAAACCTTCCTGTCGATGAGACCTACAAAACATCACACGAGCTTCAGCGATTTTTCGTATACCATCCGTAGTTAGGTATTATCCATAGTTCGAACAGTTCAACAACGAAATTAACTGCATTTCCATGAACACATGAAGTTTCAATGAGACCTTAATTGAATCCTAGGCGTTCGGAGGCTTGCCGAGACATTGATGAAGTCTGCGAATAAGAATTCTAAAAACATTTCATCGACAGGCGCGACAAAGAAGCATGACGAAAAACTTAAACTTCGTTCACTTACTTGAATCGATAGCAGTGAGATATTTATAGTGTCAAACCTTCCTGTCGATGAGACCTACAAAACATCACTCGAGCTTCAGCGATTTTCGTAGACCATCCGTAGTTAGGTATTATCCATAGTTCGGACAGTTCAACAACGAAATTAACTGCATTTCCATGAATACATGAAGTTTCAATGAGACCTTAATTGAATCCTAGGCGTTCGGAGCCTTGCCGAGACATTGATGAAGTCTGCGAATAAGAATTCTAAAAACATTTCATCGACAGGCGCGACAAAGAAGCATGACGAAAAACTTAAACTTCGTTCACTTACTTGAATCGATAGCAGTGAGATATTTAAAGTGTCAAACCTTCCTGTCGATGAGACCTACAAAACATCACACGAGCTTCAGCGATTTTTCGTATACCATCCGTAGTTAGGTATTATCCATAGTTCGAACAGTTCAACAACGAAATTAACTGCATTTCCATGAACACATGAAGTTTCAATGAGACCTTAATTGAATCCTAGGCGTTCGGAGCCTTGCCGAGACATTGGTGAAGTCTGCGAATGAGAATTCTAAAAACATTTCATCGACAGGCATTCATAGATGTTGCGTCCGAGTACTCAGACCCTTGAAGATAATTTACTTGACGGGCGCTGCCGATCGCAGCTTAATATCCCGAGCATGAACGGTCAAACGTCCGTTCTCCCTGAAAGTCCGATCAAGACTCTTGTCATCGGGTCAATCGATAATCCGTCCGTTTGTTATGTGTCATACCGAGCTATTCCGGTAATCCGTGTGATATCGAGTGTCTCGGCCCATCCTCATCTCCATATTGGTTTACAGTACTTTAGGCACTCCAAAGATCGCTGCTGAGTTCCCCAATGGACAGAACTCGCGAGGAGCCGCAAAGCGGGAAAGATCGAGAGTACATCGACTCACTCGACAATGAACTAAAACCAACGCTCTTCGCACCAGTCGAGCTGAGTCATGCTGGCTCGTGACTGGGGCGCGCGCCTTCTCGCCCGATTTCCGTTCCAAGTCATTTCGGTGAATCACGGTACTCTCTCCTTTTCTCATTGTTACGACCGACAAAGGCCCAATTCTTCGGCTTCGATGAGCTTCCCGGCACGGAGTTACGATTGTCATTATCGCAACCGACCGTATAACATTGGCGCAGATAGCGACCGATATTGTACATTTTTTTGTTTTGTTTTATGCGCAGGACGATGCGCAGCTATCGACACTGTGTCAACTCCTTAATTGGTTTCCTAATGGAACGTTTCGACGTCGATGAAGTCATCGTGAAAATGTGACTCGCTCGGCGCACCGAATATGCACAGGTGCTACCCCGGATAGAATACGCGGATTATCTATTTTCAATGTTTCGCCAATGTTGGAAAGGCGTGGTAGTGGTTGCTTTTCCTCACAGGGCAAACAGCCTTTGGTTCTCGTTACCGGTCGTGCGTTGTACGTCATTGAACAGTCCCGGCAGGAACATGGAAATATTATGACATTTTCCGGTGCCATTTGCTTCACATCAGTGCAAGGGTAAACGAGGATACCTGAGGCATGGGTGCCATTATTGATCGATCATTATTCGTAATTTGACAATTTAACGAAATTTAATTCCGATTTAACGAAATTATTATCCTTTAGTGTGTGCACAGGTGCCGCTATTGTTCTGTAGTTAATTGTCATTCGACAATCGTAAAAACATCACGAAAATATTGAACAATTTTTCGGAGCCATTTTAGTGGACGTCACGATAGGGGTGAACATGCATTCATAAGTTTTCCTCATTGTGACCGAGGGTAAACCGCTTCGTCATTGGTTGTCGGGGATACACCGAACCTCACCGTTCGGTATGGGACTTCGCTCGGAAATAGGACACCTTCAGTTATCCAGGCCACTTTTGGCCTGGGGGTGGCTGTTATGGAAACGGCATTGGTCGCACGTTGTCACGACAGTAAAATATCGTCCCCGCTTTCACGGTTCCGAAAATATTACATTTTTTTCGTACGTTCGAACGAAGCCCAATAATCGCGCCTTCGGAGAAACGAGCCGCAGTTTTTGCGCGCGCACGCTGCAAAGATAGTGGTGATGCTTTCACCGGGCTATTTTTGCTTTTCCAGAGAGTCTCGAACTCAGCGAGATGAAAATTGTATACGAGCCGTGCCGGACTCGATGTTTCTCATCGATAACCGCGCAAGCCAGTGCCAATTGCCGTTGGACACTACTGTGCACCGTTGAAAGTGTTGCCTCGAAACGAACACCATTTTCCAAAACGGTTGCACTTTTTTATTGATCCTTCGTAAAGGTGACTTATGAAGCTAGCATAGCTTGCTCTTTGGTGTCATTTAGGACAAGGAAACTCACTCGTCAGTAGCGATACCGGGGAATCTTGGGAACACTTGCGAATCAAATCAAATTCTTATTTACAGATACCTGTTTTACCCTCGGAGAGTTTTGAACTCACTTCGATAAGCGCAAGGGCTCATGTTTTGAAAATATTTCTCAAAGTCGAGGCTCTTTCGCTGCAAATGAATCGGTCGATCAACGTTAACGTTCTTGAGAAAACCTCAATCGCCGATTTTGTGTAATCCAATTGTGCGAAACTGGCAGAGGGCGTGGAATCGTGAAAAACCGGGATTTTGCGCTATTACGACTGGTACGCATCGCCCTTTTCTCCCCGGAGTGTGCGATCGTCGCAAACGCCTCCGGCCAACTTCCGCCGTCTGTACAAACATCAGCTTATCAGCGTTATCGCAAGATAGCCGCTTATTTTTCTGCACCAACACCGGAGAATCGTGAACGAAGCCAAGTCTCGTTTACCGTTACCTGTTTTATCCTCGGAGTGTTTTGAAAATAGCGGTTTCTCAATGTTCGAGCTATGAAAAAAAAAAAACATGATTTTCAAAGATTACACAAAGATTCTGAAAAAATGCGTACGTATTCAGAAAAATAAACGAATGACTTTCGTGAGGGAAAATCGTTAAGTTGCCGGATGATTTGTCGAATAATGATTTTTATCTTCAATTTGCTTATAATAAATGGGAACTATTATTTCACAAAAAAAAAATAAAAAATCTTTGCAGTACCTCCCATTTACTTGATTTTTTTTCGGACTTTTATCTCGTCGAAGAGTGTTCGAAATTCTCTCTGAAACTCACTTTTCGCCCGACACTGACGCTCAAACTACCTTAAACCACGATTTCGTGCAAACCGATTGTGCACAGTAAACAAAAAAAGTTTGTACTTTTTACAAAAAAAAAAAACAAAAAAAAAACTTATTTGTCCACAAACGTCCACAATTTTTTATTTCTTAATTCTCCGATCGCACCATCCGACTTCTAGTTTTGCGAACAAAAGTGCATACTCAAATGATCAATGACGCGAACAAAATAAAATGGCAAGTTTGTACTTCGAAGACTGAACAAACGGAGTCTGTAACTCATTTGACAAAATTATTTTTGCGAAACTTCGTATTCCGAAATTACGAAATTACTTTTTTTACTGTGCGAAGAACTGGGGCGATGAGCCCAATAGTTGAACACAAGGAAACGCGGACGAACTGTATTACCGGCCGGCAAGCATCGCCCTCTCCTCTCCGGTCTGCGCGTTTGTCGCAAATGCATCCGGCCAATTTCCCCCCCCCCCCCCCGTCTATACAAACACGCTTATCAGCGTTATCGCAAGGTATCCGCGAGCGCGTTTGACGAGAACCGGGTCGTTGCATAATCCATCGAGCTGTGCGAGCAAACAGACGGGAGGAGTTTATCACCCTCACCTCCGTTCGCCAAACACGACCAAGGTAAAGGATTTCGGGCCGCGAGTTACGAAGGTCTCTCGAAGAGAGAACAAGCGGACCCATTTCAGAATTCTTGTACGCCACTATACGCGCATCCCGTTGCGGACGATAAATCATTCTTTTTGTTTGTTTGTTTGTTGGCTCTTGAATAATTAAAAATAAAAAACAGCCCGGCCAGTCCGCATTTTTGCGCGAGACTTCCTAATGACTTTCGACACGCGAACCTAGGCAAAACACCCTCCCGAGAGATTCACGTTCATTCGTAATATCCCAGAAACATTTAAATTCCCGAGAGTGGCTTTGAGGGTAATAGCTCGGAACGTATTGTACAAATATTCACGAAAGTAGAACAACCGCTATATACGTTTATATATATATGTGTGTGTGTGTGTGTGTGTGTGTGTGTGTGTGTGTGTGTGTGTGTGTGTGTGTGTGTGTGTGTGTGTGTGTGTGTGTGTGTGTGTGTGTGTGCGTGCGTGTGTGTGTATATTTATATAGTCTCTGGAGAATTCCTTCGAGGCGAAGGAGAATGTCGATGAGCCCATGTAGCGAGAGAGTCTTCAGGGTAGCGTTTGAAGATACCAGGTCGACGGCTCGATACCACTTTGGCTCTCGAAGGTCCCATTGTTTTCGTCGGCGCAAGTGTCACGTGAGAGGAACACAATAAAAGACACGGCCCATATCGCTCCGCGTCCCTCATTGTCCTTGGCTGTACACTTCTTCTCTTGCATTTAGCTGATATTCATCGAGCTCCCAGGCGAATCCCTTATCGTTTTAACTACCTAAGTGTGTGCTGTGGGTCCTCTTTTTTTTTTTTTTTCTCTTTTTGTTTCATTGAGAATTGTCTCTGATGAACCACTGAAAGGGCATTGAAGAGACACGCAGTGAACTGTTCAACAGTTAGGTGTTTGAAATTGCCGCAAAGTAGGTGGTGAGGGAGGTCTTCGCAACTCCAAATGCAATGGCAAGGAAAAGCCAAAACTTGTCATCGCTCGACCCTAGTCTGTTGGTGACACAAACTGTAACGCTATTTTTTCAAGGGCGTCATTCATTTTTTTTTTTTTTTGACAAAATGGGATTCCTAAAGGAAAAAGAAAATTCTACTTTGTCGGTACTACAGTGGTATCCAATTTATCTTTCGGTCACCAAAGTCTGAGCACTCTTGAAGAGGGTAACATTGCAGTTTTCGTTACCGACCGCGCTATTTTTCGTGCCCTCAGAGTTGCAGACTCGGTCGGTAACCAAATTTGTTTCCCCATTTTCCGCGACCATTCAATATTTATATACAGAAGGTAACGAGATTTTCATGGATCTGCATATAGCCTACGAAAACCTAAGTTGCTCTTGTCGGAGACTTTGATAGGAGAGAACAGGTAGGCCGATTTGTTGCCGACTGAGTCTTTGTCGAATGGGCCTTTTGACGGGGCGAAAATTCGTGAATGGAGAACTCGCGTACCCGATCGTACCTCAGCACACGCGAGTAACGTTGTTCGCCCACCTAAGGATAGACCGAAATAGATACGGCCTTCGTGTTTTCGCCCGAAGATCAATTATCCACCGTCACGAGAGAGCCTCGCCCGTTCGTTCGTTAACTCACTACGGGCTGTCTGGTTCGTTCATTAGTCGCCTGTACGCTCGATACACTTAGCGAACTTCGCGTATGCCTTCGGTCTCGGCGTTTGCATTCGTATGATCCAGCGTTTGATACATTTCTATACCCAACTATCACCACGGACTCTATCGTTCGTTCATTAGTCGCCTATATGCTCGATAGACCTGGCCAACTTAGAGTCTACCCTAGGTCTCAGCTTTTGAATTCAAATAATTCATGTATTGGCTCTTTTGTGTGGCCAACTATCGCCACGGTCTGTTTGTTCACTTGCACGCGTACATGTACGCGTTCAGTAGAACCCCGATTAACCAGTGTACTCGGGACCGTAAAATCCCCGGGTCATTGAAACTGCGGTTAGTACGAATTTAAATGTCTTGAGACCTCAGCTAATATACACTTCAATTCGTCGATGATACAGCCCTAATTTCCCACCAAACGAACCTACACAAGAAACTATAGACTCACTTTGAATCGCAACCGGTAATATGACAGGATTGTTTAATAAATGGCGACTTCAATCGAATCCACGGAAATCGCAACTAATCTTCGACTATAAAATCATCGCGTCAGTCGCCTAAAATCAGCCTGTACAATGTTGTAACCCCAGTTGTACCCCACACGAAATACCTAGCAATAAATATCGACCATAAACTAAATTTCAATCACCACTCAGGAAAATCACAACTACTCATCTTCGGCCATAAAATCGCGGCCAATCGCCTAAAATCCGCCTGTACAATATTGAAATACCAGCTGGACGCTACGCGAAGTACCTAAGAATAAATGTCGATCATAAACTGCGTTTCGATCACCACTCACGACAATGTATAATGAAAATCACACAAAGAGCCTCACACACAAGGTAAATCACATTCGAGCAACGCGATACACATAAAACACTTAGCAAAATCTGTACAAATCTATATGTCGACCAGTAACAGAATACGGCGATCCGATCTTCATAAATTGCAAACAACCAGCAATTAAGAAAGTAAAAATCTCTGAAACATGCGCGGATTCGTCGTCTGGCACGTATCCGCCATCCCGATAATCCACTTCACAATCATCGCAATACTCTTCTATAAGAAACTACGGAAATTACAGCCATAATAACGACTACAAGAGAACTTTCTCCAAACAATTCGCTACGACCCAAATAGAAAGTATCAAGCCATTATGCATACAACCCACACCATAATGTAATGCATATATTCAAACACCCCACACATACAGCTTATCAGCAGCTCGAAAGAATTATTGACGAACTAACAAACTGACGAATCAAATTTCAATGATCAATTCACGCTCTGTGTAAGATGAGATGAAAATATTGATTTGAAAGAAGAAAAACTGTCGCTGAAGGACTTCGGTCGATGGCCAATTGGCAGTACATATGTGAATCTATTGGTATAAACTTGGTTAGGATATGCTGTGTGTGTGAATTAGCCCTATGTATACATATCTGGCAATAGGCTGTTACTTCTAAATGTCATGACCCTGGTGAGAATGACGCACGGGCCGGGTGTTGGCCGACGTTGGGCAAACACTGGCCGACGCTCTGCCGATACTGGCCCTGTGTGTCACTCACGCTAGGGGATAAAAAAAAAAAAATTGATTTTAACAAGTTCAGTTCTCATTCAGTACTTATGAATTCTTACCCTAACCCTTCAAGTTTTAAGGTTTTATCCCGTTGCAAAAAAACGCTATTATTTGTTCTCAACTGCGCAAATTTAGGGGGGGGGGGGGTAATTTAAAAAATAGGTTTACTGCGTGCCAATCTTTTCTTGAAAGATCCTACTATAATGTGCAATGTTGATTTACCACCAAAGTCACAATTTAGTCCAGAACGCTACAAATGTAGCTCGAGAAATTTCTGGCTACCTGGAAGTAGAGATTCACCGCTCCTACTGACCCTTGAACGTAGAATCATATAATTTTTCGATCACATTCTATCCACATAGACTAAAAACTGTGGAAACGGCACAGCGCCATTCGTTTGTTACCTCAGAGGATATTACTACTGGACATTTCACCCGCCTGGTCATATCGCCCTCATTTACCCTAAGTAATTAAAGCAAATTTCAAGTTGCAGTACATTGAATTCACAATTTATCTTTACAGTCTAGCTTATTGCAATTTTGCTATTCACCGCACCGGGAATGTGTGCCGAATGTTGAATAACTGAATGGGCCGTATCCCAATGTTTCGCGAGTTACACGACGTACACGTTTCGGCCCTCCACCGTTACGCTTTCGGAAAGCGTTGGACTGGCCACTTAACACCGGAAAATCCGCAAGCTCGTGACCGACGTCGACCGAATTCAATCTGCTCGTGTAATTGGCATCGGCAATGACCGGTGCTGAATACCCCGCTCTATAAGCGAATCCCAATTCAGCAGAGGATGCGGGGCTTCCTCCGCGCGGTAGGGCTGTTCCCCGTTGTCACTCTCGTCGAGCAGAACCCATCGGTGGTCTCATTTCCACCCTATTTACACGCGCTTCCCAATCGATTATCCGCAATCATCGATAAACACACGATAAACCATGCGTTAATTCCCTGAATCGGGCCTCTTTCGCCGGTCGAACCGAACCATTTGGCACGATCGATCGTTCGCTGGAGGTTCGTGCATTTCCGATACGGAAGTGGTGCTAATTTTTTTTTTTATGAGGTTCTTTTTGTTAACTACCAATGCCCGAACATGTCCCAGTCGTCGGATACTCCTATGCAGATGTGCTTTATTCTGTGTATCGTGTGTTTATTAAACACACGATAAACCATGCGTTAATTCCCTGAATCGGGCCTCTTTCGCGGATCGAACGAAACCATTTGGCACGATCGATCATTCGCTGGAGGTTCGTGCATATCCGACATGGAAGAGGTGGTAATTTTTTTTTTATTTTTTTTTTATAAGGTTCTTTTTGTTAACTACCAATGCCCGAACACGTCCCAGTCGTCGGATACTCCTATGAAGATGTGCTTTATTCTGAATTTAAGTATTATAACAGTTATTTGTATGGCAAGGGCGTAGGAAGGGAGTTCAGAACTACCTTTTCTACGCCCATGTCATCGACATAATTTTTCCTAACAAATTCACGAAAATCGAGCATTTTGTTTTTAGGAAGTTTTTCCGCACTGGAGCGGGAAAAAAAAAATACCAGATTGCGATTGTACGCATGCGCAGTATTTTTCTAGCACGCGATGCGACAAAGTGCCTTTCTGCGCACACTTCACAGGAACGGAAAGCGAGATTTTACGTGCATGTGTTAGGAAAAATAACATTAATATTGGAACATGATTTGATGCATAGAAAAAAATATATAAAATGTTTGAACCTAAATTATTTTCTATTGTTGCATTTCGTTAAAAAGGCAGACGTTATAGTGTTCCCAAATTTGTACAAGCGTCACTACATGCGCGATCCAATAGTCGGACAGTTCGAAGAAGTTAGCTTAGCTTTCTATGTTGCTGACCTTCAATATTGTTTCGCGTATAATAAATTTTTAAATTGTCTTCATTAATAAAATGGCAATGAAATGCTTTTAGTCGATATGAACTTTGTACTTTCGAGCTCGAGTTGTTATTTTCTTACGCAATTAAAAAATATTAATCTTTTTGTAATTGATCGATGTTTTTTTTTGGAATTTACAAACTATCAGCCTGACATTGGTTTCAGTTCTCTATACGGTAATTATAACGTTCACTTAGACATTGTTAATGCGTCATCGCCGGGAGTTCTTCAGCTCATTTAAAGACTAATATTGAATAAAATAAATCGGTAATAGTACATTACGATACTAGTGCGAAAAAATTTTTTCTGACGAGTGTGAGTTTGCAGCACGAGCCGAAGGCGTGTGTTGCAATCAAACGTGTTAAGAAAACATCTATCGCAAGAATATCGTACGAAATTTTATTTCACGAGGTGCGAAAGGGGAATTTTACGCGCGCGAAGAGTGCGTAAAATTGCACTTTACGCACCGAGTGAAATAAAATATCATTACTTAATGCCAATGTTTTCGTACGATCTTTCCTCAGTGCCAAGCATTGGGCAAGTGACTTTTCGTGTCAATTTTTTGTCTCGCAGTCGGGATTTAAAAGAAAAAAATGCTCAATTTTCTTGCCCTCAGAAAATGCGCACACGAAAGAGCGTACGCACACGGCTGGCGAACAATAGGGCACGGTAGTCACGCTAGGGGCTTAATAAGATCTAAGAATAACGAGATCAGACTTTTCCCTTGTTCGCGCCACAGCCGCGGCTAATCTTATTTCCTCCGTCCGCGGTGCAGTGTCGGTATATCCAAGTTGTGACTTCGGTAGCCGTGTACAACCTAATAACAGAGCCTTTTGTCCGATACATCTTTCTCACAAAGAATCGGCTGCGAATTTTGAAAAAAAAAATAAATAAATAAAAAATAAAAAATGTGTCGAACACCCGCGAAGTACGCGTGCGGAGGAAAATTCTGATCTCGAGATTCCCGGAAGTTTTATCATCGCTGTGCATGTACGACTGGCAAGAAACAAATTTTCTCCCATCGCCGGTCTACTTCCTTCATTCTTCCCCCGTCGCGATACGCCTTGGGCGACCATTGTTTAATCCCGGTGGGTTTCCAACGGTCCCGTGTAAACCGCGCATATACCGTAAGTACATACATTCGTGCGGTGTACATGACGTGACATACATGGACCGGCATGTATATGGCTGAAAGATAATTTCCACTCCGACCGAGAGGAGAATTCGTCGCGTCGGGTGCGGTGTCGCCCAGTTGTCAATTATCTCTGGTCTATCCAAACGTTGTTGCATATACATGTATGTAGGTGTTTGCAGACTGGGGTAAAAAGTCGCGAATATGGGTCGACGGGGTAAGATGGATCGAGGCGTGTTGACACAAATGCGGATTTAATAAGAAACATCTAAAAGTTCCGTCGCTCAGTTGCATCGATAAGGGTGGGTTATTTCAAGTATTGTACCTTGTTGCCGATGGAACTTAAAAATATCACGCGACCTTCCTCGGATTTTTCATGAGCCATTCGTAGTTCGGTGATATGGACCACTCTTTCGTCTCGTTAGAACAGTAAAATAGACTTCGATTCCATAAAAATGAATTAAGTTCTGAAGGATCTTTCACTCAATTCTCAGTGTCCGAAGCGACTGACCGCTATGGTTCATGTGACCGAGGATGCGTAGGTGCGCATAGATTTGCGGACTGGGGTGAAAGTGGTGAATATTGGGCGATGGGGTAAGATGGACCAGGGCAAGCTGACACAAATGCGGATTTAAAGAAAGAATCTAAAAGTTTCCACGCGCACTTTGTATAGATAACGGTGAGGTATTTTAAGTATCGAACCGATGAGACTTAAAAATATCACGCGACCTTCCTTGATTTTCATGGACCATCGCTGAGGATGGTCTCCCTACGGATGGGAAGTAGTTCGGCGATGTGGACCACTCTTTCAT
Organism: Amblyjoppa proteus; assembly: GCA_963922035.1. Taxonomy (NCBI): domain Eukaryota; kingdom Metazoa; phylum Arthropoda; class Insecta; order Hymenoptera; family Ichneumonidae; genus Amblyjoppa; species Amblyjoppa proteus. Next base: position 6,343,005 of record OY998232.1, on the reverse strand, counting down.
CACGTTACAATAGTAAAATTAACGTCGATTCCATTTTTTTTTTTTTTTTAAATAAGTTCTAAAAAGATATTTCAGTTCTAAAAGATACTTGTTGGTTCATTGCCAAACGACCCGTATGGTCCATACGACCGAGCATGCCATTGGTGCGCATAAGTTTGCACACAGGGGTAATATGGACCAGGGCTTGTCGAAACAAATGGGGATTTGAAAAATGTGAAAGTTCGTTCGCTTACTTGTATCGATAACAGTCAGGTATTTTACGAGTTGAACTTTGCTAACGATGATATTTTAAAATATCACGCGACCTTCCTTGATTTTCACGGACCATCCGTAGTTCGGTAATATGGACCACTGATTTATCTCGTTACAATAATGAAATTCACTTCGAATGGAGAAAAAAATAAAATAAAATTATTCTCGCATACCACCGGCCGTGTGAAAATAAGGCGAGTAAGATGGACCGCTGTGCGACGTCTGTGAAAAAAAAAAAAAAAAAAAATCCAAAAAATATTTTATTATAAGCCAATTAGATTGTCACTTTCATTAATTGTCCTTTTTTACCTCAAGCTCATATAAAGCCATAGTTGTACTTAGTTCAATCGAGAAACAATAATTCGACATAGTTTCCGAAATATTAAATTTAAACCGATGAGTTCCGACATTAAAATCCTTTTTTATTTTTTTTTTGCGAAAACTCTCCTTCTCTCTCTCTCTCTCTAGAACTATTCTCTCTCCACGAGGCAAAATTATATTAACATCAAGTTAAGGTACGAAAATTAATGAAACATTTGTTCTTATCTGCGATGATAAAAAATAAAAAAAAAATAATTGTCTTAAAACGACATTTTAAGGTTATTGATTAATTTGTACTTGATATATATATGTATATATATAGCTGTTATGCGGCATGCAGATGTTTATATAGGTGTGTGTGTGTGTGTGTGTGTGTGTGTGTGTGTGTGTGTGTGTGTGTGTGTGTGTGTGTGTGTGTGTGTGTGTGTGTGTGTGTGTGTGTGTCTACATGCCGCATAGCAGACCGGAAGCGCGCCTCCTTATTTCACATTCTCTTTCACCGCTCTATCTATCGCTACTCCTCTTGACGCAGTCATCCTCGCTTGTATACCATATCGTTATACGCACGCCCAGTCGGCGGACGGGGGAGAGAACTTGTTCGGTTTCGCGAGAGGACATCGGCGCATGGATCGTTCCGCGACTAATTGCATTAACGATAGTCGTTGTCGAACGAACAGCGACTCGCAGCGGGAGCCGACCGAAAGCGTAAATTGTCTTTCGGTTACTGGACACCGTTTTTCGTTGATCGGTCAGATGGTGCTTTCGATTGATCTTTGAACGGACGTGATAGGAAGAATTATCGAGATAATGAGGTCGGTAATCAATCCGGAATGAGACAAGTATTTTATTGCGCTCGGTGCGAAAATGGCAGTTTTACGCACGCTTCGCATGCGCAAAAACCCCCATTTTCGCGCCTTTTGTGAAGTAAAATTTTTTACGATATTCGTGCGATAAAAGTTTTCTTAACTCGTGTAACACTCGCCCTCGGCTCGTGCTGCAAACTCAGGCTCAGCAGAGAAAGTTTCCTCGCACTAGTATCGTAATGTACTATTATTTCACTCGGTGCGTAAAGTGCAGTTTTACTCACGCTTCGCGAGCGCAAAACTCCCCTTTCGCACCTCGTGAAATAAAATTTCGTACGATACTCGTGCGAAAAACGTTATCTTAACTCGTGTGATTGCAACACTCGTCTTCGGCTCGTGCTGCAAACTCACACTCGTCAGAAAACGTTTTTTCGCACCAGTATCGTAATGTACTATTATTGAACGTGGGAGCTCAGAAGAGAGCGGCGATAACGAGAGATAGATAGATATTTCATTTATTGCACATTACGACGTGGGTCCTTCGGGCACATCACCGAACCAACGACAAATCGAATGGATACAAAAAAATAACACACTGCAACTAACGCGCTGAACATAAACCGCATAAAAATTAAATGAAAAAAAAAAAAAAGAAAAACGAAAATATAAAAATCGAAATAATGACAATAGACTGATAATAATGACAATAAAATTGACTGAATAATAGAATAAACTGAGTAGAAAATAAAATACAAGGAAGATGATAAGAAAATAAGCAAAGTAATAACGAAGTACTCGAAACCGAACTCCAGAGCGGATCAGAGTACCGCATGAACTCCTCCTAAAGACAGTCCATGCGAATAGTGTTCACTTCGCATGAGTTTCAGAGGAATTTCTAACGCTTCTGGATGTTATAAAAATTTGATAAAAAACCATGCATATTCAATATGCAAAGGTGCTTTCTGATTTTTAATTAATTCTTTGATTCTTTAGAATTCATATCATTTATTTTTTTCAGAATTCATTTTTTTTTAAATTTTCTCTTCGTCAATTCGAAAAATCTGACATTACTGTAGTACTGCAGTTCTATAGTGATGGCTTTAAAAAAAAAAAGTCAAAAACTGTCAAAAACAAAAAAATCATCTCACTTCTAGAAAGATCAATAAATTCTTTTGAGAAGACAACAAGAAGGTTTAATGATTATTTGTTGAACAATTTTTATTAGCGATTTTTTTAATAACTTTTTAACATCATTATTATGCAAAATGCAATGTTCTTGGCATCCTTAATGCAGTCGATTTTTTTTTTTCATTTTTTTTCATACCAACATGAAGTGTTCAAATTCTCGCTGAATCTCACATTTTACTGAAAACTGTAAAGTGTCTAAAGCATCCGTAATCTGAGCTGTACCACAAAACTGCCCTGGTTCTTCTGGTTTTTTTTTTTTTTTGTTATCACGCTGGATATCCTGCTCTATGTTTGAACAGGATCGAAAGTATCAAGCAGGACATCCAGCGAGACTGGATGTTTCGCTCGAGCGTCACTGTGCCAGTGTCGGCGCGGCGCCGGCGAAGCCCCGGCACTCCGGTAATAATGCTACACGTCCCTGCCGGATGTAACTAAAAACTTGCCCAGTGAATCTAAAGTGATTAACTTCGATGATCAACGAGAAAAATCCACTCCCCTCCCACGCAAGCGCGAATAATCTCCTTCGTCAAAGACGCCTCTCGCATATTGGACTTAATGATTCGTCGCATTATTCCTCGCTATCTTTTATTGCAAATAATGCAATCTGCCGTGCAAATACATATTTTACGAGCGTTTCACACACTGTCGCCTCTTAGCCGTTGCGAGTGGGATTATACCGGCAAGCGGTGTGCAGTACAGTTTCACGACAGGGAGCGGAGAACGAGTCGCGAGCTTATTACGGAAAAACCGGGAATCAGTGTGTCATACGCGTTCGACGACGCTTCAAGGTGTTATTTTCGATTCAGCGACGGAAAGGTGACTTTCCGAGACACGGTTTTTTTGTTATCTTATTTTTATTTTATTTTATTTTATTTTATTTTTTTTTTTTTTGTGCTCTCCCGTTAGTGCGATTCGTCAATTTTTGTTTTGTTTTTTAATCGGGTAGTCAAAACCCTCCAAGATGTTCGGACTGGGCTCGGGTAAAAAAAATCTCAAGTACTCTGTGATCGAGGCCTCGGTACCGTTCGCCAGCGAGGAGACCGTAACGTGCTTTTGCAGGTCAGTTATCGCCACGTGGAAGAAAGAATAGTGCAGGCGAAATATGTATTGTTCATATATTGAATATACTTTCCACGAAAAATTTTATATAATTCGTATAAGATGAGAATAATTTTTTTTTTAATGTGCGTACGCGAAAAGAATAGAATTTATATTTAAAAAAAAATATATATTTTCCAGCGACAAATTGATTATTTCATATACATTTTTGATATATCTTTTGCATATACTTTTTTACGTACGGGATAGAAGATTTCGTTCTTATCGTTTCGCTGAGCATTCGCTCCGATCTTTGTGATACAAAGTAGACTTCGTTCGGTAGATGCGTTTTAAGATTTTTAATTTTTTTTTTTTTTTTTTTTTTTTTTCTTCATCAAACCGGTTTATTGTTAGTTAAATCGAGTTTACCTTTCGAGCTTCACTTTGGCTTATTCAACTATGATAAAACGGTGATATATGTCTCCGTCGGTGATTTCGCCACCCGTAATGGCTTCTGACATAACAAACGAATGACACTACCGTTCGCACAGTTTTTACTATGTCTCATATACAACGCGATACAACATATACAACACGATAGATTTCACCCGCAATTTTCGGGTGACATGACCAGTAGAACCTTTTTTTATTTTAGTTCGCCATCTGAAACATTCGATGGTGATAATTATTGTCTCTCCCTAATTCATGTGGACAACATAAAATGTACTCAGACATGTTTTGGGCGATCCTCCTATGCTTCTCCATGCCTAATCGACTAATAATAATAATAATAATAATAATAATAATAATAATAATAATAATAATAATAATAATAATAATAATAATAATAATAATAATAATAATAATAATAATAATAATAATAATAATAATAATAATAACAACAATAACAATAATAATAATAATAATAATAATAATAATAATAATAATAATAATAATAATAATAATAATAATAATAACAATAATAATAGTAGTAATAATAGTAGTATTATTAATAGAGAAGCATAGTGGGTCGCACAAAACATGCATTGGTATATTTGCAGAACTGCAGAACTGCAGAAAGACAATAATATCCTCCGTCAAACGTTTCGGATGCCAAATTAAAAAAGAAAAGGTTTTCACTGGCCTTATCACCCGAAAGTTGCGGCGGATATGATCGCGTGACACATCGTTAATGACACTTGCACATAAAATCTTATAATCTTCGGGACAATCATACACCCAGAAATATATTGTTTATTTGATGGCCACAGTTTATTTAGATTAAGTGAAATATTTATTTTATTTAAATAAATATTTATTTCATTTGTGTAACTATTTACTTGATTTAAATAAATATTAATTTAAATCAACTAAATTATTTACATGATCTTAATAAACGTTGACCGTCAAATAAATTATTTTTCTGGGTGTACAGTATCCATATACACTAAAAACTGTGCAAATCGCAGCGCTATCCGTCATTTACGTTAAAAGATCACCCGCAACCTGTTTCTAGAGTTGGTTACCTTGCGACAAAAATTTGAAGGTTTTTCAAAGGTTAAACCTCCAATTTTCATTGTTTAAAAAATCATGGCCATATCAAACCGACTTGACCTATATATATCGAATATCCTATTATATGTATATCGAAAACAGATGGCAGTCCGGACATTTCATTACTGCCACATGTCGCCGATCGATCGTATCAGCCGTGGTTAAAAGATTTTTCTTTTTTTTTTCTTCCTCATTTGCTTTCGACCATAAGGCGAAAGATTGCGCATCGTTGCCGTATCGCGGATGTGAAAACGCTTCGTCACGCGCCACGTTCGCGCACCTTGCCGAGTGTGCATACACTTTGGCGTTGCACAATTCCGCGAACGTATACGAACACTCCTGAGCATGTGACATTTTCATAATCTGATAACATCTCGTTGATAGAATCCCGAAAAAAGCCCGCCTAAAAACACAATAAGAAAATCACCGTACGGTGTTCATTTTTAGAGATTATCAATGAAAGAGCGGTCCGTCGATGAATAATTTTCGCCGATTATCGGAAGATTCGTAAGGTGAATGCACCAGTCAGTGGACGATTAAGGTAGTTATGTCGCGAAGGCAATTCAAAGTCGTGTCCATAAACTTTTGACATGTTGTAATTTAACTATCAAATTTTACTTGCACAAAATCTCGAAGTCTCTTACCGACCATTTGAATTAATAATTAGATCTTGAAAATCGGTCTTTTTACACGGGGCTTACGGGAGAGCTGGCGAAATTGATCTTCAAATCGAGATTTAACATACTTAGATCAAAGATAGAGAAAAAAAATATGAAGTACTGCGGACTCGCGAATCAATGAAAAATTCTGAAAAAATTCCGAAAAATCCTGTATCAGATATGAACATTTTTAAGCCTAAACTCAGAATGGTAAAACGTTTGCTTCTAGATGTTTTTTGAGCTTTGCTTTCTTTTTTTAAGTGAGCATATTGTTAGCCCGAATGAAAAAATCTGAAAAAAATTCTCAAAAACCATGTATCAGATATGAAAATTTTCAAGGCTATTTTTCAGAATTTTTTCAGAATTTTTAATTCCGGCTGAAAATATGTTCACTTTGAAAAATTGTAATTAATGCAAATAAAAAAAATAAATTTTGAGTCACTTTTAGAGTTAGAACAATATTATAAAAAATTGCCGACCGAATTGAAGAGGTCGAGGGTCCGACGTAGGTCGAATCGGTATGAAATGCCACACACACACACACACACACACACACACACACACACACACACACGCACGCACGCGCGCGCGCGCGCGCGCGCATATATATATATATATATGTTATTTAAAAGTATTGCTTTTTTTTTGTGTATTCGAAAGACGTTGCCGAGTTTATTTGCTCGTCGTCATCGAACGGTTTGCCGATCTATGTTCTGCGACTTAGAAACTCTAAATCCATCGCGAAAATGAGCATTTCCGGTATTCACAGGGCGGGCGATTAAGGCCGAGCTAATATTTGTCGGTGCGTTCAATCGCCTCTTAGCCGAGATCATATTGCACACGACGAACGTTGGCTCGGAGACGAAACGTCGAACGTGTACGCTGCACGCTTCCAGAAACGAAATGTCACACCGGAACTGCAAACGTCAGGATAACGCCGATCGATCGTAACAGTCGATCTTCGTCGACGGCCCGACGATCGACCGAGATCGAACGGTCGCACTTCGATCGGAAATAAGTCTTCGGAGCTCCGCAGAGACACGCGAAGACAGTTTGATAAATAATTCATAGACTATTTTCGCCACCGGAGGAAGCAATCGATTTCTTAAAGCTGCTTCTTGCATGTGGCGAAGCGAATTTTTTTTATCTTACTCTGTTAAAAAAAAAAAAATTTAATTTAATTTGCAATTGCCATGAAAAATTAAGCGGGTTTATTTCGTGATTTTTTTTTTGTCCGTAAATATACGTTGTATCGATTCGATTTTTTTATGGTGGAAGGCGAATATGTTGAAGAACATTTTGGCATTCGTTTCATTCAATTTTATTGTTATTATGTATTTTTTTTTTTTTTTTTTTAACGATCGGCATAAAAAATTTGTTTAAGTTCCTTTGCGGTGTTTCTTGTTTCAACTTGTAATTTCATCGGAAAACCAATATTTGAATTATTTCTTAACAAATTATATGTAAAGCAGTCTTTGACGGGATTTAAAACAAAATTAGCGAAACGGCGGCCATTCGAAAAACAGTCGATATTTATGGATTCTTCAATACTGAATAATTTTTAAAAAATGATTTATTATTTTTGAAAAATATGAGACCGTCAAGGACTAAAGAATCTGTTGATATACATCAATACAAATTTTCACAAAAATCCATCGTGCCATTTTTGAGATATCAGGAGTGCCGATCTTGAAAATCACATTTTGAGAAAAAAGTGTTAAAATTTCGGCCGTCACGCTGCTCGAGCGCTCCGCTATTTTGCGCATAACGGTCTCCAACTTTTGTAATTCATTCATTCAAAAATTTAACAGAATATTCTTGAGACTACAAACTATTAAAAAAAAAAAAGGAAAAAGAAATTGAATTTTTATTGTGGCATTATTGTGGCCCTTAAACAAATGAAATCGATAACGGCGCACGGTGGCTTCGTCACTTAACTAACAGCCTGTCGTTGTCCTCCTCGGCGTACAGGCCCGATCAATGTTTGCAATTAACTCTTTAATTCGCGTGCCTATATTTAAGGCGGATGTATATACACGTAGGGTATATATGTCCATGTACATTATCGGCCGCCGGTCGATGCCGGGTCTTGCGCTCCCTCCGAGAGGCCTCGTCGAGAGGAGCGCCAGGATAACAAGAGCCGACGGGCTTCTTTCCATGGTGATCGAGCAACGGGATACTTAACTTAATTGGAAGACCGGTACGAGTAATTTCGAATTTAATTTCAACCAGGCTCGTCGAGTCGTCCTACAGGACACTCTCGTCACCTTCTCGTTTTCGTTAATCCTTCGATATAAATTCCAATTGGTTTCTGCCGTCACGGCAAACGAGACTCTGCAGTCGTGACATTTCCCATATTTTATTTTATTTTATTTTATTTTATTTTATTTTATTTTATTTTATTTTATTTTATTTTATTTTATTTTATTTTATTTTATTTTATTTTATTTTATAAGTCCAAAAATTTGATTGCTCAGAATGCTTACACGCGGAAGCGGGTGTTTACAAATTTTTCGATTGCATTTTCCCTCGCCTTAAGGATGCATCATCCATACATTCCCAACCAAAAGTTTAATGCGATCAAAATTTCAGTACTTCGCTACATGCCAAAAATTCGAAAAAAAAAATCAGCCGCATTATGTGTGTCAAGACTTTTGTTTTTGCATAATAATAATGCCAAAAAGTGATTAACAATTTATTCGACAAATTAGTTGCTTTAAAAAAAATCAGACAGCTTTTTATTTTCTCATTTTAAATGAATTCTTTTTTGGTCTGTAAAGTTTTTCATGCGCATGACAATTCCACTTCCCGGATAGTTTTCCTTTCGTCGGCACGGAACTGGAAACCTTAAAAAAAAAAAAAAAAAAAAAAAAATGCATTGCAGTTGCATTTGACTTCGCCTCACTTCACTTCGCATTGTATTCTTCTATCGACGTGGATAAGCAAAACGGAAGTTCCGAGAAGAAGCGAAAGGTTGCCGCGAGACTCGGAGACTTTGAGTTATTGGCTCGAACAATGGAAGGCCTGGCACGTGTCCAGTCGGCGACTTTACCCTCGAGAGATGATTTTTCCAGGTCGCTTTTCTTTTGGTCGGAGGGACTGAGGAGAAAAGTTGCCGAGGATCATATCGGCTTTGATAGAAGAGATGTGCGTCGATGTAGCTCGGGCAGTGTCGGATAACGTGTACACAAGGGACTCGAGGGACGGACGAACGAGAGTGCCGATTTCCAGCCGATTTCATTCGAGGCTAGACGGGACGGCTAACCCTACGGTCCTTTATACGCACTCGTGCTGGTCGAATGAAACTTTCCGCGAGATCACATTCAAAATCTCGTTGCTACTAACTTTCATCCTACATTTTCCATTTTTTTTTTCTCTGCTTCGCCTATATCGTTGGCCTTAATGATAGCCCAAGTTCTGCATCGGTTGCATTATTAAATGGTCCCAAAGTCAAAACCTTATAAACGAAAATAAAATGAAATAAAATAAAATACCGGCAAAATCGAAACTACTGCTACTCAATCACTCCATCACGGATAATTCTTCATATCTAACAATGTACAATATAGCGATATTATCGGCATCACAGTCGATAATAAACTGAACCTAAATAGACCCACGGCAATCGCCAGAGCGAAAACGATCGCTCGAGCAGAACACTTCGGCAAAATTACGTACCGTAACGAACTGATCACCGTAGAACAATCATAAAAAAATCTACAAAAGCATATGTGGCATTATCTGTCAAGTCAGCCACTTTTTTTTCCGACACTCTCAGAGCTACCCCATAATTGTCCACATTTTAGTATCACTTGAAAGTACACTTTGTGAGTTCGCTAAGATTTTTCAATCCCTCCATTAAGGGAGATGCGCTTTTGTTTCAAATTCATATATCTTGAAAGGAAGAAGTCGGCCAAACGAAATCTAACGACGAAAAAGTTCTCTTTATTCGATAAACATATCAGACGAAAAAGCCAGTGAATAGCCGTTTTTTATGGACGCCCTCTTACGGAAAGTGTCCATTCATTGGCCCTGTCCGTTCATTGGCTCGTTTACCCAACTATGTAAAAGAAGTAAATAATTATTTGAAACGAATATTTATTTGCAAGCCGCGTGTCGAATAAATTTTTTTTCTGAATATGTAACACCGCGCTCGGTAACAAATCGCGTTTCCCAACTTTCACCGAGACTGTTAGTATTACGTACAAAAGGAAATTAGCTTTTCACGCTTCAATCTATATCGATTACGAAAACCTTGTCTTCAAAATATTACCAGTCTCGAAGAAAACGGCAAAGCCGATTTGTTGCCGATTGAGCGCGGCCTCGGTCGGCGGGAGAATCTATCGTATGGCCTTAATATACCTATAAAATAATCTCAAATGCGATACGATCAAGAGAAATTCGTCTAGTGTTTTCCGATGTTTACAACGTACGGCCGTTGGAACGTCGCAATCGGCAACTTACTTTACTTTACGGTGATGATCGCAATCGAGTTCCGCAAAAAAAAAAAAAAAAAAAATTGCCGATCTATCAACGAAAGACCTAAAAAGCCCTCAGACTTTTCCGCATGTTGCGACGTACACGCGACCCTCTCAGCGCTACGACGATCTTTCTCTATAAATGGCGAAGACAGAAACTGAGAGGGGGAGATAGGAAAAGAGTAAACAAACAGGCAACGACTTCATCATCGCTCCGGTCCAGACCGAACGAGGGTGACCTCAAACGACGCCACAGTCGCCGAAGACTCGCGTCCCACAGGCGCCGTCAGACATCGATCCAACCGTCGTCCCAATCCGCGCAGACTGTTTGTGCTCGTCGTTAATGCTCTTGCTGCTTTCCCGTTTACGCCGACTTCTTTCAAACTTCGTTTTACGGCAAATCGAACGACGCGAGCGAAACTGTCAGCAAGATTTACTTCACAGAAAGAAACTACTCGCAGCAAACTCTGCAAGTACATACTACGAAAATAAAACGTATAAAACAACGATTAATTACGACAAGTTTATCATTTTTTATTGAGCTTTTTTGTGCCACGGCTGATATTTGTCGTAACTTGTTTTTATTGATAACGTTTTTAATAAAGGTCAAATGAACACCTCGGGATTATTCTAGTTTTTTTTTTCTCTTTTTCGACCGGAAGTGACGTGACTCCGAAAATACGTCACTTCCGATTTGAAAATATTATTTTTCTACCGGAAGAGACGTCACGCAGGAAATGCGTTCGGTATGACATCACTTTCGGTAGAAAAGTGAGATTTTCAAACCGGAAGTGACGTATTTCCGGTAAATCTATGAATCACTAAACTTGTTAATAAGTTTCATAGTCCATAATGACGGCGCGAAGCGCCTGAGCCACAATGACCTGCTCGGATAATTATAAAATAACTATTGTAAAGATACAGATCTTTGTTCACCCACCAAATTTCATTGAAGGAGCAATCGGGAAGCAACAACAATACAGTCGGGAGACAGCTTCTGAATACACTTCTTTTATATCCACACAAATAAACTTGGTACATTTGTGATATTATCGTATTGTGCACATTGTAACGAATATAGAGATGAGCATTGATCGAAACACACGATAATACATAGACGACCGGAATGGCTCGGTATGACAAATGACAAACGCACAGATTATGGATTGACCAGATGACAACAATGTTGATCGGACTTTCAGAGCGGATCGAACTGTCGAATGGACATCGGACGGTTCGGGCTCGAGATATTTAGCTGCGATTGTGTTTAACAATATTCGTACCAAAACCTAATACGCGCGTTATTCCACGAGGACGCAACATTATTATCGTATTATATAAATCGGTTGCGAAGGAAAACGTCTCCAGTCTGTAGCGAAGATTATTAACGAATCGATGTAATTGTGATTCATTAATTTTGCTGGTATTCTTTATTATTAATTATTACTATTATTATTTACTAACAGTATCGATTATTGTTACATAAATGAATTATTTCAATCTTCTTGCACGGCTTTTTGCAGTTCGAAGTTTTTTTTTTTTTTTCATCACAATTCTACCTGAAATTTACTACACCAGTTTATGCACAAATAACTATGCACGTGCACCAGTACATTAAATTTCATACGAATTTTCTTAAAAGAATTTAAAGAATTCCATTGTCTTTCGTAGACAATGGAATAAATCCACGAAAACCTAATTTTTTTTTTTTTTTTTTAATCCTGAGTATTCGCCGTCTCGGCTAAGATAAGGAATTCAATTTCTTACCGACGCATCACGTGTGTCCTTACCCTGCAATTACGTATCACAATTTTTTTTTCTGCACTGTCGACCGTCTAAAAAAAAAAAGAAAATCGCCCGACCAGTAACTCAGCCTAAACGGATAGCGAGCTCCGCCAAATGAGCTTTGCAGTGCTCGAGCCCCCAGCGAATGGCGTCAAGAGTAACAACGAAATAAACGTATGAAATAGTTATTTTTACCTATTACATGGTGACCGAGATCAGGGAAAACCAGGAAAATTCAGGGAATTTAAAAATTGGTCAGGGAAAAAGTAAATTGTCGCCGAACCTTCTGTAAATAAATAAGGAGTACATAAAAGGGCGCCTTAAAAAAAAATAAAAAAAACTTGAGAATTGAGCGTCACACGTGCCTGCAATTCCGCATCGCAAATTTTGTTACCGCACTATCGACTGGTTAAAAAAAAAAAAAAAAAAAAAAAAAAAAAAAAAAAAGATCGCCCGACCAATAGTTCAGCCTCAACGGACAGCGAGCTCCGCCGAATGAGCTTTGCAGTGCTCGAGCTTCCAGCGAATGGCGTGAAGAGTATAAGTCGGGCAAGCACGAAGAGGTCCCACTGGCAGAGTTTTTTTTTTTTAAGCCCAGTGTTGGCCCGTCCCCTGGCGGAGACCTGTGCCACTCTCTTCACACTGGCAGAGTTGCCGCCGCTGGTGGATGTGCTATGGCATAGGAGAGGAGCCACATAGCCTCGACGAGTAGGAGAGTGGAGTATCGATTGTCGCAGCGCTGCCGGAGAGACCGGCCGGAGTCAGCTGACTCGGTCGTCGTCACAGCTGATCCGAGCGGCCCGCGCCGCGAAGGGGGGCGGAGGGGGGCGTGCCGGCGCAACCATCGTCGCATTGCCGCCGTCGATTTTCTCTCTCCACGCGTCCGCCTTCTTCGTCCCGCGTGCGCGACTCAACGCCAACCGAGAATTTCACTGCGGGCGTAGCGACGGTTGTTGCGGTACGGCGTAGCACAGCCACCGAGCAACGGTGCGCGGTGGTGGGGAGAAAACAAAAAAAAAGAAACAAAGAAAGAAAAGAAAAAAAAAAGCGGACACGCGGCGCACGCCGGCGTGCGATCGCACGAATCCCGGCGTGAGCCTCGTAGCGGGCGAGACACTCGAATCAGTCGCGTTTCGAGCGCCTCGCCGGCGAGCCGATGTTTTTCGTTCGGAACACGCTAACAGTAATTCATCAACGAGATATTCACGCTTCGAAGAGTTACTTGCTTTATTGAAATACATTGGAAAAGGGACCGGAAGATATATATATGTATTTATCATATATACATATACATATATATATATAAGAGATAAATTACATATCTTTAATATATAACATATAATTTATATGTTATGTTCGGAGAATTATATAATTTATCTGTTATTTATTTATATTCCTTTTTTTTTTCTTTTCTTTTTTAACCGCGCGTTGCCAGTGAGAATAACATTCGAGGCTCTCGAAGGCCTCGGGGCGGTGACTTTTCAGACTGAAATCCCCAGGCTTCGATTTTTATTTTCCGGGTCACCTCGAAACTTCGCCCGCGAAGTCGAAAGCTTCGTGACCTTCTTCTTCTCTGTTTCTATCCCACGCCCTTCGGATTCCACACTGCCGCACGACTGTCCATTGTAAAGCTACTCGCACACAAGACTACGCACGCGTAACACGGACGGGTCGTGCCGTATTCACACACAGCAGTCATTGGCCGATGCTCGCGTATTGGTGGTACGATCTGGCCCGATCGACTCGTCTGTCCTTACGGAAAACGTCAAACGTCGTTTGTGTGCGCGAACACCTCAAACCTGCTCTAACTCGCTCGAGGAATTTGTCCGTGTACTTTTTTTTTATTTATTTTTTTTTTATGGCCAACGCCTGCGTTTGCGGACGCTCGAGCGAATTATCAGTCGGTGGGGGCGGAAAAACTGGCTCGTTCGGGGGATTGGCTAATAAAATTTCTTCGACTCACGAAAATGTAGTTGGGCAAGGAAAAACATTGTTTTTTTTTTTTTTTTTTTTTTTTTTTACCGTTGAAAAACTAGCTGGAACGTTCGAGAATTTAGTTTTTCGGTAAAGCAGGAAAAATAAATTATTCGATCAAGCAAATGCCTTGTGAAATACGTTCGAAGGTGCATTTGCATTGGTACAACAAAAATGTTTGTTCCATTCGACAAATTTTCGAATAAATTCGAACAAATGATCCTTCAGCAAAACAATCCTTTATTTGCACCAAAAAAATAACGGCTTTGAACGTATGTCAACGCGACCTCTGGTTTAGCCAACCAATTATTTTTTCTCAGTGTATCCAACGACGTTTTTTAAATTTATTTATTTTTTTTTTTCACAGTGCAAACCCTGACCATGCGCCATAACTACTTCTCTGCTCCTCTGCGGCGTCTGTACTCCGCACACACAGTATATATATATATATATATATATATATATATATATATATATATATATATATATATATATATATATATATCTGCGTAATAAGATGTGATATACATATATACACCTGGACAAATTATTTATTTTTCGGGTGCGTCGCTAACAAATATTTGTTTAATGCAAATGAATATTAATTCAATTCAATATTTATTTCATAAAAAAAAAATATTCAATTCATACGAACAGTTTTGTAATAAAAAAAAAAAATTGTGTTCCATTCTTATAAGTACTCGTTTTATTTTTTATTTATTTTTATGTATTCAATGCGTACAGGTATTTGTTTAATATAAGTGAATGGCCATATAATTCTAATAAATATTTATTTGCGGTTTGCCCGTCGAACGAATTTTGTTTCTGGGTGGGGGGGACTCTGCGCGAAGCTGCGTTGTTATTGCGTGCTATCCACGATGTTCCGGTGTTGCGTTGGTGGTGCATTGTTCGGACGGCTTGTAGCTTCCTCAATTTCGTGGATTTCCCAGAGGACTTGCTCGCGAAATTGGCATATCGTCGGCGCAAAGGGCGTCGCATCGTTCGCGCTTTCGCGCTCCGTCTCACCGAAAACTCGTAGCGCATAATTTACGCCGGTAGAAAGTGCTTAAACTGTACCGGGAG
Organism: Amblyjoppa proteus; assembly: GCA_963922035.1. Lineage (NCBI taxonomy): Eukaryota > Metazoa > Arthropoda > Insecta > Hymenoptera > Ichneumonidae > Amblyjoppa > Amblyjoppa proteus. The sequence goes on along the minus strand of OY998232.1, from coordinate 6,327,870 downwards.
ACGACGAAAGTCTCGAGTCTCTCAATCCCGCTCGGCGTTATCTCGACGACTTCGCGACGTCCAATGGTCAACGCTCACTGACGACACGTGGCCGTGACACTGAGGCGAAGCTACCGATTCTCCGACGGCTAAGTTAGCTATGTCGCTTCGCGCTCATTTCGCATAAGTTCGAGAAAAATTCGAGAAAATTGCAAGTACTTCTCGACGGTATAAAAATCTGAAAAAATTCATGCATATCAAAGGTACTTAGAAGATTAATTTCGCATAATAATAATTTCAAAATGTTATTAGCAAATTAATCAAAAAATTAATTGTCCAACGAATTATCGGGCAAAGCAACTTTTTTCCTCAATGAAAATTATTCGTTCATTTTTCTGAATACGTATGAATTTTTTTCAGATTTTTCGGTCAACTTCGATTTTTTTTTGTTTTTTTTTTTTCACACATTTTTTCCATATTAAAAAAAAAAAAAAAAATCAAAGTTGACTGAAAAATCTGAAAAAATTCAGAGGTATTCAGAAAAATGAACGAATCATTTTCATGAAAAAAAAAAAAGTTATGTTGCCGGACAATTTGTTAAACAGTTAATTTTTTGATTCATTTGTTAATAACATTTTTGAATTATTATTGTGCACAATTAATCTTTTCAGTACCTTCATTATGCGTGAATCTCTTCAGAATTTTATACCATCGACAAGTACATGCAATTTTCTCTTATTTATCTCGAACTTGTGCGAAATGAGCGCGAAGCGACATAGCTCTACCTTAGGGTTGTACTATAGCGGACAGCCTGAGCCCACGTGAGTTCGAAGAGAATTGTGACAGAATTGCGAACACTTCTCGACGAGATAAAAATCTAAAAAAAAAAAATCGAGCATACGGAAGGTGCTGAAAATATTAATTTTGCATAATAATAATTCCAAAATGTTATTGACAAATGAATGAAAAAAAAAAAAAAAAAAAAATTGCTCAACAAATCCCCCGGCAACTTAACTATTTGTTCATAAAAAAACAATTTTTTAATCTTTTCGAATACTTTCGAATCTTTTCATTACAACGATTACAACATTACAACGATTACAACGATTACAATAATTACAAAAAGAGAATTTTTTTTTGAATTGCGAAGAAAATAACAAGAGCGTCCAAATGTAAATGTTCGTATAGTACAGTAGAAGCCCGTTTATCCGAGGTAGTGTGGGGAGAACGTCGGCTAAGTGAAATCTCGGATAACACGTGTAATAGGTCTACTACTCGCGCTCGCCATGCTGCTTCATCCGCTTTAACCGAGTTTTCCGTATTATCCGGACGTACACTCAGGTCAAGGTAGACCTTTCCTTGTGTCTGACGTCGCCGTAGCTCGAGAGAGGAGTAAGAGAGAATTACAAACACTTATCGATCTGATGAAAAATCTGAAAAAAATCAAGCATAAGGAAGGTGCGGAAAAGATTGTTTGTGCACAATAATAATAATTCCAAAATGTCATTAACAAATTGCTGAAATAAAAAATTATGCAACAGATTACCCGGCGAACGATTTTTTTTTTATTTTTCTCATGAAAATCATTAGCTACTTTTATTGAATAGGTACTTTCTTTTTTTTTTTTTTTTTTTTTTTTTTTTTTTTTTTTTTTTTTTTTTTTTTTAATGTAAAAAAAATCATCGGTAAATAGCATCGAAGAATTGCAATTTTACTCCTGCAAATCTTACCGTCATTTTTTCTCGGAAACAAAAATTTATATAAATAATCAATACGTAAAAAAAAAATATATATATATGTATATATAAATTTTAATCCTTCAATTGATCTCAATGGACCGGGTAATTCAAACTAAAAAGGAATTTCCGCTAAAGTCTGCACACGATCTAAACGTTCATTTAAAAAAGAACGTTTAGATCGTGTGCAGACTTTAGCTGAAATGCCTTTTTAGTTTGAATTACCCGGTCCATTGACATCAATCGAAGGATTAAATAATGATAAATAATGATAATTAAATGATTAATGATAATTAATGATGATAATTAAATGATGATAAATCATTATTTTCAAAAAATGTTGTTCCGCCCAAAGACGTCGAATCGGCAGTTTTCTCTTTGGGAAAAGAGCAATAACTTTTGACGACTTATACGAACCCGTTTGCGTTTGTGTTCGCGGCACAAGGCTGGGAAAGGGTTTTCATCTTGTAGACTCGCGGACGTGAAGCAGGCACATTTATTTTCCGATAAGCGATATCGCGGCGTGAACGGCGACGACAATGCAGAAAGTTGACGGCAGATTGTATCGTAAAATATTCTCCGGCAAATTTTTCTTCGCCTCGTCTTCCGCTCGTCGACGCGGAATTGCCAATATTCCTCGGGCTCGTTTCTCTCCCTATCGTCTGTCTCGACGGAAGATAGTGTTCCTCGGCTCCTTCTTCACTCGCGAGTGAAAAATAAAAGTTTCATTCGCGCAGTGTGTAATCCGAAGGAAAACCGATAGACACCGACCGCATAACGATAGACACTCGCGTGTGCGTCGCGCGGCTCAGTTTCTTGGATGAATATTCGTGCAACTGTGGCTCGATATTAAACTGCGTTTATTTTTTTTTTTTTTTTTTTTTTTTTTTTGCAACTAACGCAGATGGCGTAAAAGACGGAACAAGCGAAAATATATTTTTCATATTTCAAATATAGTTTTTACGGAAAAAAATTTTTTATTTTTACCGAGAAAAGAGTTTGTCTGATGTTAATAATACTTTCACACATTCTTGCAACACATTCTTCGGCCCTCTCCTCCACCCTTTCGTTATCTACTCGGTGGTGTCGCATCGCGTCAGGGGCGATTCGTTTCGACCTTTTTTTTTTTTTTTTTTTTTATTCGTCTCAATTCACATGCCGAGTCGCACAGCGTCGATCGACCGACAAATTTTCATATATTAAACACGGATGTGCCTCGGCACATCCGTGTCGTTGCATCGATTCGTTCTCGTGCCGGGTGGGGAAGTCCATAAATTCCGTGGACAGGAAAAAAAAAGCACATTCGACATGCTCGATGGAAAAACCTCGCTTTTATACTTGCACACGCCGACCTCGAGAATCATAAGTCTCATGTGCTCGAAAGCTAATGGTCACCGGACATTTCTTTTGGTTTTAGTGCAGCAGCGAAGATCTCGCATGCTTGACTCATAAAAGTTGTTTTATTTCGATCCGTAAAGCGGAAGCTATCGGCTCTCTTGAATTTCTCATCGGCACGAGTCTTGAGTGTCCTCGATACTATAAAAATTAAAGCAAATATAAATTAAAAAAAATTAAAGCAATATAAATTAAAGCAAAAAGCGTTGAGTCTTTCAATGTTTGCGCGTCCTCGAGGTAGAGCCTCATCGTTCCAATGGCAAAATAGTTAACCGAGCCGGAAAAGAACGGTAGTGGTTCCAGATAGTCCCGGAAATTTCGGACGTCCGGGAAACATCATGGAATTCTTATTCGAACTGAATGTCATCGAGTCGTTTCGAATTATTCCGTATGGCGGTAACTGTTTTTTCGTCAGAGCAGTTTTCACGTTGCTTCGAACAGATACGACAATTTATCGATATTCTGACTTGGCCAGCGTCGTATCGCTCAATAGGTCCATCACTTATCTTTTCCATAAGATCTCAAACACCATATTTTTTTTATATTAATTCAAATGACTACATAATCATAAAGTTCATGTTGATTAGACACTCTTGCAGATAGTCTTACAGATACTCTTACGGGTACTCTTACGGATACTCTTACAGATACTCTTGCGGATACGCTTACGGATACTCTTACGGATACTCTTACGGATACTCTTACGGATACTCTTACGGATACTCTTACGAATACTCTTACGGATACTCTTACGGATACTCTTACGGATACTCTTACGGATACTCTTACGGATACTCTTACGGATACTCTTACGGATACTCTTACGGATACTCTTACGGATACTCTTACGGATACTCTTACGGATACTCTTACGGATACGCTTACGGATACTCTTACGGATACTCTTACGGATACTCTTACGGATACTCTTACGGATACTCTTACGGATACTCTTACGGATACTCTTACGGATACTCTTACGGATACTCTTACGGATACTCTTACGGATACTCTTACGGATACTCTTACGGATACTCTTACGGATACTCTTACGGATACTCTTACGGATACTCTTACGGATACTCTTACGGATACTCTTACGGATACTCTTACGGATACTCTTACGGATACTCTTACGGATACTCTTACGGATACTCTTACGGATACTCTTACGGATACTCTTACGGATACTCTTACGGATACTCTTACGGATACTCTTACGGATACTCTTACGGATACTCTTACGGATACTCTTACGGATACTCTTACGGATACTCTTACGGATACTCTTACGGATACTCTTACGGATACGCTTACGGATACTCTTACGGATACTCTTACGGATACTCTTACGGATACTCTTACGGATACTCTTACGGATACTCTTACGGATACTCTTACGGATACTCTTACGGATACTCTTACGGATACTCTTACGGATACTCTTACGGATACTCTTACGGACACTCTTACGGATACCCTTACGGATATTCTTACGGATACCCTTACGGATACGCACGGATACGCACACATACTCACGGACACTCACTTAGCTCACAGACACTCACAGATGCTGCAAGCGCGCGAGCCGACATAATCGTTAGCTATTAATACAAACCGACGAAAGTCTTTTTGATTCACATCGTTCGTAGTCCACCATCGCAACTAAAATAAGACGATTATATATCTTCCATCCAAAGTATCCATTTATTTCTCAAACTGGTTACAATAGAGTTAAAAAAAAAAAAAAGAGATGCGAGCCGGCGGATAAGAGCGGCGAGGTTGAGCGAGCACTCTACGCAAAGCTGTATAGATCGCGAGACGGTTTAGCCGTTTCGCGAGTTTGTTTATGCCTTTTGTTTCGTTCGGATTATAACCCGGCATTATTATCATTATTATTATTTTAGTTTTTTTTTTTTTTGTTTTTTTTTTCTCTAATCTTGACTCCAGGTTAGACCAAAGAACTCCTCGAAGTCGTCTTCCACAACCGTAACGAGGCAAAGTGCGCGATAACGCGCGTCGGCCTGTCCCGCACGTGTCACGAGCCTCGAGTTCTCCACGTCCGAGCTTCCACGACGATAACGGAGGGTTGTCGCGGTACGAAGCTGAACGATAATCTCGTCGATATGACGAAATAGCGGCCCGATCGTCGCGAACTCCAACCGAGTGGCTCCCCGTCGATCGGTGCATACGCGCTCATACATCGAGACACACGTCTGTGCACATATGCTCACATCGGTGCCCAAGTCCATCCACCGAGGAACCCAAAATCTCGGAAACGAAAAAATACGCAGTGCCTAATCGACTGAAGTTAAAAGACACTAAATTAAATTAAATTAAATTAAATTAAATTAAAAAAAAAAAAACTCAACCAAAGACGCCTAATAAAAATTATTATCACGATTAAAAAAAAAAAAAATGAGAACAATAATAGCAATAGGAACATTAACAACAATCGCCGCCGCGATGGAGACGAAAATAAATAAACAACTTGGACAGAGGTAAGAAGCAAAAAAAAAATATATTGTGCGACTTCTGAAAAAAAAAAAAAAAAAAAAAAAAAAAAATTCCGATAAGGGAGTTATCGAGTTGTATGATCGGTAGATGCGTCGTCGACCTCGATGACACATCGGTCGATTTGCGGAGCGACGAGTCGGGCTCGGTCGTAGCGGCGCGACACTTCCGCGCCTCCCGTCACGCTCGTTACGCGAAGGCGATGAACGACACTCGCGCGGACAAATAGCAGCACCGCCGAATCTTTCGACTCCTCGGGAGAAGAGGCGCATTTTTTTTTGTGTTTTTTTTTTCCTCTCTAAATCGTTAAATGACAAACGTGCAAGATTTGGTGCATACCGAGCGCCCGTGAAAAGATCGTCGTCGGCGCGGGCGTAGACTCCTCGGAGGCCGGGACGACCGCGACGTCGATAACATCGGCGTGCAACGCCGTTGGAAACAACGCCGGTGGCAATTCAACGTGCGGCACTTCGACCGGCGGTGGCGCGACGTCGAACGCGACGGCAACGAGCATCAGTGCGATGTTGCGCTCGCCGGCCCGCGGTGCGGTCGCTCTGCTGGAATCCGCATCGTCGGCGGCGTCGGCACCGACGACGCCCGTTCACCACTCATCATCGGGCACATCGAGCGGAAGCGCCGGCGGTGGTTCGGTGTCGTCGCGACTCTCCCTACTCGACACCTGCCACAGGAAGATACGCTTCTTCGGGGAGTTGGTCGCGTGAGTTTCCGCCCAAAATAAAGAATATGGGGACAAAAAAAAAGAAAATATTATAAAGATGGAACCAAAAAAAAAAAAAAAACACATCGGAGGTCCGAGGAGCACGTAGTGTGAAATGGTTGTAAATAGTAGCGCATTATTTTCATTTGATTTATTAAATTTAGTTCAATCAGACGAATAATTAGATTTACTTTGATTCGTTAATTAATTAAATTTGATTCGATCAGTCGATTTAGTTGCATTTGGTTTTTGATTGGACGATCAATTAAAGTGGATTTGATTGGTCGGTTAGTTAAATTTTATTTGATTCGTCGATTGATTAAATTTCGTTTGAATCGTCGATCAATTAAATTTTTATTTGATTAGTCGATTAATTATGTTTAATTTATTCGATTTAATTTAAGTTTTTTTTTTTTTTTTTTTAAACTTTTAATTTGGGCATAAATAATATACAATGTAACCGATAAAGGAAAGAACTAGTAAGATCGGTGACCTAACAAAAATGCACACACGCTAAGCTTGGTAGAAATGAAAAAAAAAAAAGGAGAAACAAGGAGATAACGAAGAGCAACGAACTGTACAGAGCTTTATCGCATTGGATTTTTTGCAGTGAACATTTTTACGGTCGTCTCCCGTAAAAGCTGGAAATTTAGTCCTGAACGTCGAGAGCACCGGCATGGAAAAATAATATGCGAAAATATATTTTTTATACGTTAAATAATACTTTTAACGAACAATTGTATGTATTTTATATTTTATTAGATATGTGTGACGGATATTTCCAAGAATAATATTTTTATATACATACATACATATATACATATATATATATATATATATATATATATATATATATATATATATATATATTCGGCGTATATGAACAGTAGATAATTTATATACGCGAAAGTATGTCGCGCGAATAATTTGATATTTAAAATATAATTTTCGCACGTACTTTTTTCCGTGCGAGGAATGTCAGTGTATTTTTTAATAATCTGCACTGTAAAAAAAAATTGTAAATTTTATGTGCCAGACTGAGGGTTTTTTATGAGAAATTTGGATACATTAAATTTAATGTACAATTATGATGAAAAATTAATATTCCCTTATCATTGAAATGAAAGTAAATTTTTTATAATAACGATGTTTTCCCGATGTTTTTAATACACTGAACATTAATTTTACATCGCAACTCTACACGAAACACCAATTTACTATACCAATTTTTGCATAAAACCTTGCAGTCCGGTACATTAAATTTTGTACGATTTTTTTTTTTTTTTTGCCACAATGTTCCTCCGGTCGCCAGTCATTCTTCCGATACTTTTTCCCATCGCTGACAAGTGAAAAAAAAAAAAAAAAAATAACGGGGTTTAACTCTCGTTTTTTTCCATCTGAACGGATTAATTAACGAAGCATAAAATCAATTTGTAAAAAGCACTTTCCCTGAACGCGTTTCATTAAATTTTATAGAAAATTATCGATCGACATAAATGTAGACGGAATTCTCGTCGAGTGACGTTCATATTTTTTTATTTCATTGAGAAATTTTATTGAGATGTAAAAAAATAAATTGTAGTCTGTTGCAAAAACTCATACATTAAATTTAACGCTCAATCGCGATGAAAAATTAATATATATTTTTGTAATGAAATTAAAGTGCACTGTTAGAATTAAAGTATATTTACTGTAAAATAAAAGAAAATTCCAAAAAGTAAAGTATCTTTAGAGTTTTAAATATATTGTGCATTTATTTCTCATCACAATTTTACGTGAAACTTAATATACCAGTTTGTGCATAAAAATCTTTCGGTCCCAGTTAAGTTTCACACGAATTTTATAACGGTGATACACACTGTTATAAAAATTGTAAATTTCATCGATTGCCATGGAAGTTTTTGTGCAAAAACTTGTACATTAAATTTCATTGTACAATTGCGATGGAAAAATGCATGTTCGGTGTATTAAAAACATTGGAAATACTTTGCGTTTAATAATTTACTTTAATTCCAATGAAAGAGCATACTAATTTTTCATCGCAATTGTACATGAAATTTTGTACTAATTTTTCAAAAGTCTCTAATGAAAAAATTCGCTTTACGTACGGTTGTGTCTTATGCGACGTTTTTTTTTTATAGAGCGCACACGGAAGAGAAAATTTGCATTTTAATAGTGCATTTTAAATCGGCCGGACGATAAATAAATTTTTGCCGTTGTTATTTCTCATTTTTTTTTTTTTTTTTTTTTTTTTTCGAGGTACGGAGAAAGTCCCGGAAGATTGAACTCAATGAGCGTCCACGATTTATATGGCGTCTCGCCTTAACTACGACGACTTGTGGGAGATCCGTGCGCGAGGGACTCCACTTTTTGTACTATTCGCTAAACGTATACGGAAAAGGAATGAAGCTCGTCGCGAGTCAGCGACAAGCGTCAAGTTATTAAAAAAAATCTTTCGAATCGTGATGTTCCGTGCATGGAAAGACCTTTTGCAAGTGAAAAACAATACAATGAAATGAAAAACAATATACTTCCTTAGGGACAACAAAAAAATGTCTGAAGAGAAAATATTAATTCATCGGACATGACGTACACCTTCGACGATATTTCAATGACTCTGATAAAGCACACAGTATTGTAACGACAAGGGAGACACCAAAGCAGACTTGTCACTGCCGCTTTGAAGCCTCGAGAATTTGTATTGTTTTGTAATATTTGTTATTTTTAAATATTTTTCGAATAATGGAGCATTTTTTTTTATATGTCTCAATAATACAGATATTTTTTTATGTGTTTTTTTTTTTTTTTTTTAATATTAATAATTGTTTATATTCTTCATTAATGAACTTTTCACGGAAATCGAAAAATCACCGAAAATTTTCACTTGCCGCTTTGACGCCGCATTTTTATTTTTGTGATATTTATGTTATATTTTTATATATTTTCTTTGTGATAGAGATATTTTCGATATTTTTTTTTTTTTTTTATCAATAGATTCTTCACGAAAATCGAGAATCTCCGAGATTAAATCGCATATATAATTTGATTCCTTCACTGTTTCGTCGCTTGTTAAAAGTTTCCTACGTGTAACGACGATCCTTCTTTAAGTTTCGAAGCAGTTGAAATCGACGTAACCGCCCTCGGTATCTTTAAGGGCTTTTGCTCGAGCGAAGGAATCAGCGCCTCTCGTGCACGCATAGCGAATAGTACTTGCCGGACTAACGAGCGCCGAAATTCGAAGCCTTCTAGCGTTTTCTCGTCCCCATCGTCGTCCCAATAAACTCGAAACAGTATATTGTGGTTATTCGTCGAGCCGCGGTTGGAAGTTATTTTTTGTTTTTTTTTTTCTCTACTATTTTATTCGCCTCATCGGAGGACTTTCGATTATTCGAGAGATTTTCGCGCCGCGGACGGTTGTTTGATCGCACCCGAATCGAATTACAGTAGAACCCCCGATTATCCCGAGCCTCGATTAAACGAGACACCGAACACTGATTCGATCGCTCCACATTACACTGTAAAAAAATAAATAAATTTACTGCATCCGACTGGAAGTCTTTGTGCAAAAAACTGGAACATTAAATTCTTAATGTAGAATTATTATGAAAAATCAATATACTTTATCATTGAAGTTAAAGCAAATTATACAAAAAAAAAAAAACAAGGTATCGCGAATTATTTTAATTTAATCTAAGAGCTCCGGCGCGGTCTGGGCCAGTGCTGGGATGTTACCGTTGGCCAGACCCACCAATTATGCTTCCGCGCTGATTAATTCGTGAATTCTTTACGTTTTTCATACTACACCCCCGTTGATTTTCCACTCTCAAATGAGGCCCCGATGAGGTTCGATAATAAATTACCTGACAAAAATCTGATTTGCAGCTCCAAAATTTCTACATCGAGAGGAGGATCTCGTAAAAATTACCAATCGTCCGAGTAAAATTACCATAGTGCACAGTAGTAGAGCGTTAGGGCACCACCTATGGTTGGAAGTACAGGATTTATGAGAATTTTTCTTAGATATTATGGTAAAAATTCTTGAATAATCGCAGACTTTCTACCATAGATGGCGCGCTGGCGCCTTACGTTTAATTATGGTTAATTAAACGTAAGGCGCTTTATTACGTTTAATTATGGTTAATTACCATAGCTTGTTAGCTATGGTAATTTTTCGTAGATTATTGGTCATTTTTACGAGGTCCTTCTCTCAGTGTAGCGGCGAACCGAGATTTGCTTCGGGGCAAAAGTGGTGGATATAGGTCGACGCCTTTTTACATATGTAACTAGCATAAGACTGAAGACACGTTAGAGATTTCCCTGCAAAATATTAACCCTCCCACGTACAACAATACGATTTTTTTTTTTCTTAATTTCAATATACTCCAATATTAAAAATTCCAATTCGACAAATAAATTTCGTTAAAAGTTTGTTCAGCATATGCAAAATCTATATTTTCCATATATTTTTATTCCATGGAGGGAGGAACGGGACAAACGAGGTTCCACGGTATTTTATCTCGACGTTTTACCGTTTCTACCAATGTGTCAAAATTTCGGCTTCGCCGCTTTCGCGACTACGCGTTACCAGGCTCGACCAGCTCGAATCGCTCCTATCTCTCCATCGTTGACTCTCTGGTTAATTCGTGGTTCGCGCTGGTTAATTCGTGGATTATCTATGTTTTTCATACTCAACCCTCGTGGATTTTTTAACTCTCAAATGAGGCCCTGATGAGTTTCGATAATAAATTACCCGACGAAAACCTGATTTGGCAGCTCCAAAATTTCTAGCGGCGCTCCGAGATTTGGTTCGGAGTAAAAGTGGTGGATATAGGCCGACGCCTTTTTACGCCTTTTTACATATGTAACTAGCATAAGACGGAAGACACGTTAGAGATTTCCCTGCAAAATATTAACCCTCCCACGTACAACAATATGATTTTTTTTCTTCTTAATTTCAATATACTCCAATATTAAAAATTCCAATTCGACAAACAAATTTCGTTAAAAGTTTGTTCAGCATATGCAAAACATATATTTTCCATATATTTTTGTTCCATGGAGGGAGGAACGGGACAAACGAGGTTCTACGGTATTTTATCTCGACGTTTTGCCGTTTCTACCAATATGTCAAAATTTCGGCTTTGCCGCTTCGGCGACTACGCGTTACCAGACGCGACCAATTCGAATCGCTCCTCTCTCTCTCTCTCTCTCTCTCTGTCTCTCTCTTTCTCTCTCTCGTTCCCCTTGCGTCACACGCGCGCAAACACATCCATCTTCGCAGCGTGAAAGATATTAATTTATGTAGCCGCTTCGAAGGCTAAACTCGGCCCGACGAAGCTCGCGCTAATTGAGATAGGCCCGAAAAAGCCAAGTGGGTGAAAAGTGTAGGCGGCCGAGTGTCACGGTGAGCTCGCGCGTGACATCCTCGGGCCGAAGTTCCACTTGGAGATTTTGAAAAGGCTTCCTCGACGTCCCTCGACCATTATCTTTCTCGCGGTCCCGGCCCAGCAGGCCTCGACCTAAAGACTCGCGAAAGAATCAATTTTTTTTTTTTTAATTTATTTTTAATTGAAAAAAAAAATAGATATATATACATTTTTTTTTTTTTTTTTAAGTATCGTTCGGTTGAAGATCCGCGCGGCTCTCCGGGCTCTCCCTGCGAACCTGATTATCGGGATCCGGCGGGACACCGCGACCGGAAGGTGAACGATAAGAGGCAGCGATAAGTCGTCCTCGAAAGATTGTCGCTGGCGGTTTCGCTTTTCACGCCTCGAGAGATTCTTTCGCTGTTGCGTTGCTCGCAGAAAAACGTGATCGGTCATCTTTTTTTTTCTCTTTTTTTTTTTTTTGTATCATTATTTTCATTAAGTTTTTTAAAGGGCGCAAATGCACTTATTCGTATGGACAGATAGACCAATTGTCGAGCCGAAAGTATTAGATGCGCCAACGTCTTTTACGGAAATTACATGCCCGTCCTAATGCAAATCGTGAAACATCAAAATTTACTTAGAGGACTTTCACGCCGCATGTCTCGCAAAGTAATTGACGGATCGATCGGATTTTTTTTTTTTTTTTTAATTTTCCACCATCTCGCTCGCGCATTTTTTAAATTATTATTTTTTTCTAATTCCCAAAGCATTTTTTAGAAAAAAAAAAAACAGCGGGTTTTACTTCTGTTGGGCGTTCGAAAAAAAAAAAAAAAAAGATAACATTCTTTCGCTAATTAAATTTAATTTAATTAAGCTTCATAATTTTTATAATTTTTTATTCATCAAAAATAGTTTCGCGATGATTTTAGTGCTCATAAATTTATTATTGTTATTTGAAAACGAGGCTTCGCAATTCAATTCAGAAAAGAATATTAATTAACGAAACAAAACATAATGAAAATTCAATGCCCGAGAGCGCTCGAGAATTCGAGTCTCGCTTTCGTCGTCTTGTCTCCGGGCTGCTTGTCGATATCGTTGGTTCATCGTTCGTTCCGGCTCTCCGGAGCTGCTTGTGCCAGTCGAAGGGGTACCTCGCACTTCGAGCCCACTCGTAACGCTTCATTGCGGAAGTCGCCCACTGGAAATTTTTAATCGCGAACTCGGCGAAAAACGCCACGCGCCCAACACCGTTGAACCCGACGGGTAGGTAGTGTATAGGCGTGGAAAAAAAATCGAAAGCGAAAGGGTGGAGAGAGAGAGAGAGAGAGAGCGAGGGGGGTGGAAGAGAGGAGCGAGGAGGGGTGGTTCGTGCGGCAGACAGGAGTCAGCCACGTCGACGATACGTCGCTTTCGTCACGCACTCTTTCGCGTCTAAAGCGACGATATACGACGATAATATTCATTCAATACTCTTAACTCGAGTCTACAGCACAAGTTCAATCGCACAGCATTGACTCTGTGCGTTCGTTACGGAGCTGTAAATATTTTATAACCTTAAAGATATGACAATTGTCATAGAGAATGTCTACATGTGGGATGAAAAAAAAAAAAAAAAAAAAAAAAAAAAAAAAAAAAAAATTCAATCGACGCATAGCACTCGGCGTCGAAATCTGATCAAACTTTTCCTTTGGAAATTTTTTTCTAAGACGCATAGTTCGCGAGATACGAGAGGTTTAAGTTTTTCGCCAATGCGATCGCTCGGTAGGTGGCGCGCGCGTCGCCTCAGCGCCCGTGTCTGAGCGCCCTCTTCGCCGGAAAACTTTATCCTCTTCTAACTCAAAAACTAATGACCGGAGAAACTTTTGCCAGAGACAAAAGTTGTTCAGTTTTCAACGTAGAATGCAGACCTGCAGTTTATATAAATTATATATACCTCCGTTTTTTTTAATTATTAATTTTGGAAGATCGGGTCCGTTTGTGGCCTTTGATCGAAAGTGTTCGATGAAACGTTGACCCTCTTCGTTGCTTCTTATCCGCTGTTGGCTTCTCACGCTCGATATAGAGTTACTTAGAGGTGGCTTTTGGAGGATGATCGTTGTTGTTAATAGTAAACAGGCTTGTAGGGTGGTGGATTAGTTGCCAGTAGATTATAGTTACCACCGAATAGTACTTTTACGGTGTTTCGTGGTGGATTTTATTTATTTCTCTCGCTCGTTGTTTTCTCGCCGAAATATTAACGAATAACGCGCTCGGTGTTGGCAGCATCCCCGACAAAATAGACGCACACAGCAGCACAGACACACACACACACACACACACACACACACACACACACACACAAAAGGGTCGTAGATGACGGACGAACGTCGAGAAGTAGGGCTTGTTGGGAATGACGCTCTCACGCAATCTCTCTTCGTACATGGATAATCTCGCTAACCGGTCGAACCTCTCGATTTTTTTTTTTTTCTTGTACCTTGCAGAAAAGCCCGACGAAAGGAGAAGGATGCCGGAACGACGGAAGACCCGAAATTGTATCTGGAGGAAGCGGCTCTCGAGCGACAGCTGCCGGAGCTGGACCTGAGAATGCTCGTGGACCTTCCTCCCGGCCTCGACTACAACGAGTGGCTTGCATCCCATACCCTCGCACTATTCGACCACATAAACCTCTTTTACGGCACTATATCCGAGTTTTGTACCTCGACGGGATGTCCGGATATGACGGGTCCTGGCTTAAGGTAATTTATTTATGGCTTACACCTATCTTATGGATACCTTAACAGTCGTATAAACACGTTGAATGTGCTGTAAACCAGAAAAAAAAAAAAAAAACAAAAGAAAAATTGCTACTAAACCCTTCAGCGTTGGTGCAGATATTTTGGCACAGATTGGTATGAAATTGAAAAAAAATTATACCACTGAAGTTTATATGAAATTCTAAACCGATATTTGCTGTATATTTTTATAGAATGCTATGCTATGCCATTCTGTGCCATTCTGTGCCATTCTGTGCCATTCTGTGCCATTCTGTGCCATTCTGTGCCATTCTGTGCCATTCTGTGCCATTCTGTGCCATTCTGTGCCATTCTGTGCCATTCTGTGCCATTCTGTGCCATTCTGTGCCATTCTGTGCCATTCTGTGCCATTCTGTGCCATTCTGTGCCATTCTGTGCCATTCTGCGATGCTATGTGATTCTGTGCTATTCTATGCTATTCTATGCTATTCTATGCTGTAGTATAATATACTACTAGCAGGCAGTTGTGGCTCGGGAGCATCGCGCCCTCGCTATCGATTATGGAATATACAAACCGGAAATTTAGATTTCCGGAGATTATTCGAAAATACGTCACTTCTAGTTTGAAAATTTCATTTTACGACTCAAGTGACGTATTTCCGATATGACGTCACTTCCAGTCGAGAAATGTGATTTATGTGTAAAAAGTCAAATGTGACAGCCACTCACAGACACTCTGACGGACAACTCGCATGAATACTCATGACACTCAACGACACTCACAGGCACTCGAAATACGAGTGGGCGAGAGTGTCCGTTGAGTGTCCACGAGATTGTCTAGTGGTCTTGTACCTCATTATTAAATAGATACTATACTATACTGTGTGTCATGGTGTTGGAGTTAATTTCATGAAGAACATGGGGAGTTTTTACGTGTACGTTTCACGATCGTTCGTACGTTTTGTTTTTACGTGTACGTTTCAAGATCGTTCGTACGTTTTGTTTCAGAACATATTTGTGGTTCGACGAGAAGGGAAAGAAAACGAGAGTGGCTGCGCCACAGTACATAGACTACGTCATGACATTTATACAGCGCACGGTCAGTGACGAAACTATATTTCCTACAAAATATGGTGAGTACCAATAATATTGTCGGTAAACGATTGCAATTATTTCGATGATTGATTTGCCTAAAATTCTCGATATTCGCAATTGGAAGAGATTTTAATTAATTATTAATTGGCATAAATTCTCATTATTCGCAATTTGAAGAGATTTCAATTAGTCATTAATTGCGACATGTCGATGTCGATTCACGGATGTGTCTTATCAGGCTCGTGGTTATTTGTGTGACAAAAAAAAGATCTTATATTTTCGTTTTTCTTCTCCGTTCAAGCAAACGATTTTCCCAGTTCGTTCGAATCGATAGTGCGTAAGATCCTGCGGCTACTGTACCATGTAGTGGCACACATTTACCACTGCCACTTCAGAGAGGTGGCACTATTGGGGCTTCACGCTCACCTCAATTGTGTCTTCGCTCATCTCACGCTCCTTAATCAACGCTTCAACCTTATCGATCCGAAGGAAACCGAGATCCTTGGCGACCTGGAGGCCGCTCTCTTGGGTAAGCTCATCGAACTAAGTGCGCTGCGACTGCGGCGCACTTTTCATGAAACACAAATTAAATTCAACACTTAAGGGCTTACGACACAGAAAATGGGTAAAAGCGCATGCACATTTTGAATCTTTTTTTTTTTCCTCGGTAATTATACGCTTTAGCGATTTTATTTTTTTAGGCTAGAAGGAGTGTATATTAAAGAACACTTCGACATTGTTTCATTCAATTTTATTATTGTGTATTTTTTTCATCGATCAGCGTAAACAATTTTCTTTGGAAGTTCTTTTGCGGTGTTCCTGATTTAAACTTGTCATTTCCGCAGAAACAAAATTTGTTTTATTGTTTCTTAAAAAATTATATATAATGCGGTCCTTGACAAGGGGAAAAAATTGCAAGATTGCGTCCATTTGAAGAACAGTCGATTTTTTCCTATTCTTTAACACCGAATCATTTTTAGAAGTCATTCTTTATTATTTTTAAAAACTATGAGATCGTCAGGTACTAAAGACTTTGTTGAAGTGAAGCGGTAAAAAAAAATTGATAAAAATCCATCGAGTCATTTTTGAGATATCAGGGACACCGATCTTGAAAATCACGTTTTGAGAAAAACGCGTTCAAAGTTTGACGTCCTCGCTGCTAGGGTCTCTAACTTTCGTAATTTGTTGAATTTGGACATAAAAATTAAACAGAATATTCTTGCCACTATAAACTATTCGAAAAAAAAATCGTAATTTTACTGTGGCGTAAGCCTTAATAAGCCTGAGCACTTTCTTTTTCATCCGATTTGTCGATTTCATCAAACACCACTGGACGACCAATTTCAATATGAAAAAAAAAAAGAAAAAAAATACAATTTTATTTATCGTTTCAGGCGATTCGTCAACAGCGCCTTCGCAAACCCCGGCTGCCCAGGAGACCACGACAGCAGCCGGCACCTAGACGGTCACGCGTATTAAATCAGAGGTTGCAGTTCCTGAGACTAGGTGACGATAGGCGGTTTGTTGAATTTTTAGTTTATTTTGAACTTTTTTTTTGTTTTTTTTTTGTTCTCTCCTTTTCCCGAAGCCGCGTCTGCAAGATGGCATCGGGCAAGTGATGACGAGCGCTATTCTGTAAAAAAAAAAAGAAAAAAGAAAAAAAAAGGAAACCAAGTAGTACCTGTACATAGCGAAGTGTGAACAACTACATGATGTAATTAGGTTCCTCCGTTTGTTGTTTGTGAGATTGTAAATAATTTATTAAATGGTAAGATATACGAAAGAGAGGAAAAGAGAGCGAGAGGGCGAGAGGGAACGAGAGAGAGCGAGAGAGAACGAGGGAGAGCGACGCAGGGCGAGAGAGAGCGAGAGAGAGTGAGAGAGAGAGCGAGGGAGAGCGAGGGAGAGCGAGGGAGAGACAAGGGAGAGACGAGGGATGAATTATTGAATTATTATTGACAAGGCTAGTTGCTATAAGAGGATGATTCGTTCTGTATAAAGAAGAAAGGAAAAAGAAAAAGAAATGAAATGGAATGAAAAACAATGAGACAACAATAATATTGTAAAGTTAAAATAAAACCAAATATATACCTGGTGTTAACGGACGTGTATTGTGTGGCAGCCTGCGTCGTCCGGCCGATCGAAAATTATTTAATTTTTTTTTTTTATTTGCTTCCAGTAAGGTAACAGTACGAATGCTCGGACACGACCCAGTCGTCGGACACTCCTATGCAGATTTGATTTGTTTCAAATTTAAGTATTACAAATCCAATTTTTTGCAAAAAGAAAGTTATACAAGGTTTATGCCTAAATTATTTTCTATTGCATTTTGTTAAAAGGCAGACGACATAGTTTCCGGAAATTGGTACAAGCGTTGTTACATACGCGGCCCGATAAGTCGGCCAACTGTCGACGTAGCTCATCTTCAGTTTTGTTTCGCGTAAATATTATTTTTCCATTGATTTAATTTTAAAACGGCAAAGAAATTCTTTTAGTTAATATGAACTAGTTTGAAACTTTGGGACATACAATGTCCGAATATAGATGCCAAAAAACCGCGTACGGGGATTTAAGCATTTGGACTCTTTTATTATTTTCTTCCGTAATTAAAAAATATTTTTCTCTTTGTAATTAAACGAATCTGTCTTGGAAACTGTCAGCTTGATTTTGGTTTCAATCATTTTCACAAAAAATTTGTTCTCGATCAGTTGATAACTGCTTGAATCTGTGGATGTTTGTAAGGATGCTTCGCACATTTCCATCGGAAAGTGTAATTCGATCAAAATGTTAGTATGTTGCGATATGTTAAAAATCTGAAAAAAAAAAATTAGACGTATTAATGACGTCAAGACCTTTGATGTTGCATAATAATAATGCGAAAAAGTTAGTAACTAATTATTTTAAAAAGACATTTTTTTTAATCAGAAAAACTTTTATTTTCACGTTTTAAATGAATTTCTTGATTTTTTAGAATTCGTATGAATTTTTTCAGAATTTTCTTACATTCCAACATTTTTTTTTTCATAAATTTGAAAAATCGATATAGATGCACGAATTTTTAATGTTCCCTTATCACGATTCCGTACCAAGCATAAAATGCGGCTATTGCGACAACAGTTCAATAGTTACGGTTTAAAAAAAAATTCAGTCCCGAAAATTGCAAATGTAAGAAAATTCTGACTTTAATACCAGACTTTCTTTGTGACTTTAATTCAGAATTTAATACCATCAGGAAGTGTTCAAATTCCCACTGAATCTAACTTTTGGCTGGGAATGTGCGTGTGATGCATCCTTAACCGTCCGAGCATTGGAGCCTTTACCTTAATTTATCATCGTGCTTCGTGTCAGGTGCACGCGGTTGTCGCCTGACTCGTGCGGTTCACCTCGACGATTCTCAGGGCTCGAAAGACCGCAGCGACTTCGCGAAGAAAGAAACCGAGGGCTTCGGCTATGGGTTCGCACAAATCCCGCAGCGAAGTCGCTATGTTGTACAACAGTATGAGAATCGGTTGTATCAGCGCGTTAAAGATTATCGACAGAAATGGCTTGATCAAGTAATCGGCCAATAATTGAAGAATTCCGACCGTCAATGGCCGGATTATACTGAACAGAAGAAATCTCAGGAATTGCAGAATGAAGGCGGTGACGAAGGCGATACCGATGTGTATCGTTCCGAATATTTCCGCCCAAAATCGCGTCGCCGCGTAGTCCGTCTTCTCGGCGCACTTCTCCGTCGCCAGTATCGGTGGCGAATCGGTCGTACGATAATATCTGTTTCGTATACGTTCCATTAGAAAATTCATTGTTATTATATCGTTTATAATAATGCCAACCGATCGTACAATAGTATCTGTTTCGTATATGTTCGATTAGAGAATTCACTGTTCTTATATCGTTTATACTAATGCCAACCGGTCGTATGATAATATCTATTTCTTATACGTTCGATTAGAAAATTCACTGTTTTTATATCGTTTATAATAATGCCAATCGATATAATACGAATTAAGCCATTTTTCGACTTTCGTATAGATTTTTTTAATTTGAGCAAAAATGGATCAACGTCGATGATCCTGAGTGGAAACAGCCTACAGTACTGTAAACACTGTAGTGCAAAAGTGTAAACAGTACCGATGACGAATCACTCATACGATATCTGTTTCATATATTCAATTAGAAAATCCACTTTTTATCGTTATAATATTAATCAATATTATACGAAGCAAGCCTTTGTATTTATGACCAAATAGGTAGAGATGGTAAAATACCATGTGGTTTGATACAAGTCTGGGCATAAACGAATGAATACGCATTATATCAATTGATATTATAAACGATAAAAATCAATTTTCACAATTATAGTTATACATTTAATGACATTTGGGACATATGATTTAAAAAATTTAAACAAAAATAAATAAACAGTACAATAAAGAACAGTACAACAAAAATAAGTAAACAGTAAGTAGTACTGTAAAAAATGTGAAACTCTAAACAGCATCGGTGGCAAATTGATCCTCTGATAATATCTGTTTCATATATATATCGGTTAGAGAAATAATTTGTTTTTATATCGTTGATAACAATACCATTCTGTGCAATACAAAATAAGCGATTTATGCCCGGATAGGTCGGAATAGTAAAGTACCATATTGTTCGGTAATAAGTTTTCCAATGAGCTTTCATCGTGACTAATTATTACAGCATTCTGAAACGACCTATCTGGGCATAAACGGCTTAATTTTTATTGAATGAATTAAGATTATAAACGATAAGAATAATGAATTTTCACAATTATAGTTGTACCTTTAACGATATTTGAGACATATGATTTTTAAAAAATTTTAACATTAATGGATTAATGTCAACGGTCCCAAAAGTGAACAGCGCATAGTACTGTAAAACTGTGAATAATATCGGTAGCGAATCGGTCGCACGATGATGTCTGATTCGTATACATCAATTTAAATATTCTTTGTTTTTATGTTGTTTGCAATAATACCAATCGATATATGTAATATTAATTAAGTGATTTATTCCAAGACAGGTCGAGATGGCAACATGTCATGTGATTCGGTAATAACTTTTCCAAACTTTTATCTTGGCTAATTATTACAGTATTAAAGATTAATATTATATTATAAACGATAAAAATAATGAATTTTCACAATTATAGTTGCACTTACGAGATACATCTATGATTGCATATATATTTAAAAAAAATGGAGCAAAAAATGGGTTGACGTCGACGGTCCCGAAATTAAACAACGTGACTTGCCCAGTAATTGGAAAAATCTCACGTTGTAGTCGATCACTACAATACTGGGCTTCTCAATTGCTACCGAGATACGCTTTTTTTGTTTTTAGTGGACTTTCGATGTCAATTCGCGAAGTTAAATAAATCTATACCAACGCTGAGTTTCCATGATCGAAATAATATATATCGATTCTTTCGGAAATTTCCTCGAGCTCTTGTTTCACATCGGCATACTTTGGCGGGCCGAGATCGGCTTTCTCGGTTTCGGAGCTCTTCCTCCGAGGTATTCCTTCGACGCCATCGGCTTGCGCGTCAGGCTGAGGAATTGAAGGATTTAATCGACTATTCGATTGATATTCATTTATATTATTATTGGTTAACTGTGAAAATTCGATGCTCGACCCACCCTCGAGTAATGTCGATAATGATTCCTCTTTAATTTAACTTCGTACAATTTATTTTTCTTCTTGACATATTCCCTTCTTGGCCACTTCCAGTTGAATCTGCAAAATAGGTATTGCAATATGAATAATTTTCGCAAATCGACTCAATTTATATATAAAAAAATATTAATTTACTTTTTTTCTTCCATTCCATACCTTTCGGCGTTACGTTGATCGTATTTGTCGGATGTAGCGAAATTGTTTCTGCAATAACAAAATCGATCAATCCTGCAAGTGCAAAAGGGTATTCCGAAAAATTCTACGGGTCTCTTTACACTCTGTAAGCGTGACAGAGGCATTGGATAGCTGGCTCGAATTCCGTCAACGCTCGAAACGGTCCTCGCTGCGGTTGGCGGTTTGCCGGAGGTGTTTGGAAGGAGGGCCGCGTCGGCGAAGAGCCACGAGCCGGAGACGCGGTCTTCTTCTCAGACCGCTGACACGTGCACTCGTTGTCTGTATAAAAATAAAAAATAAACAAAATTTAATTTTAAAAATACATAAAAAAAAAATTAAATCAAGAAAATTATATACATATTTTTTAAATATCTAACTAATGGTAAATATTTGTTAATAATTCGTTATCCAAATAATTGGCCAATCGGTCGCGAAAATTGATTTCTCTGCGTAATACTCGTATTCACGCATGTCCCAGCTGAGCTCGAGTCAGTCCCCGGAGAAGTCACGTACGAGGGCTCCGAAGTTTCCGAGCAGGGACACTCCGCTTCGACGGTCATCGCGAGCGATTGAAATTAAAGAAAAAAAAAGAAAAATCTATAAAATATTCCCGCAGATCGGAAAGCTGTTAAAACTGATAATAAATCAACGATAACGACGAGTAGAACGGAAACATGTTCTGTCAACGTGACAGCGAGAACAAAACCGTCCCGCTCTGCTGTTTTTTTTTTGGGTCCAACTTTCTCCCCATTTTTCTTTTTTTATATCAATGAAAAATCGATTTTCAGAAGATAATTGTCAAACGAACCATTTATTGATTTAAATTTATACATTGAAGTAGATTTTTTGCGAGACAACGCGTCGTTGTAATAGTTTCCTGTCGCAATGTACACAAATTGGAGATCGCAGGTGAAATACATGGATTGCTCGTTGCGTCGACGTCTCGTCGACGCAATCGCGATAAATTTTATAATACATCATTTTCATTTTTCTACAATCGTACGTTTAGCCTAAATTACGTTCGCTCGCGCGACGAAAGCCGTAATAACGAACTTCTACAAGTGATCGTGAATTATCGTGCTAATAATTGCCTATCCGACTTTCGCGAAGCATCGCCCGCTCCATTAAGACGATGTGAAACGCGTCCAGGTGAGGAAATAGAACTAACGCCGCTCACGACGGAGCGACAAACACCGAGAATATTTTTCACATCGTCATAAGGATATAATTTATCATTTTTTTTTTCTCTTTCTTTAGCACGAGGCGCTCTTCACGATTAAAACAAAAATCACAGTGAACGTATTCTCTCCTATACGACGCTGTACATTTTTTTAAAATGTATTATTTTTTAAAAATAATTAAATCAATTTTTTAATGCCGTGTCGCAATCTTTCCTTCACGTCGTTGTACATTAATTGCCCGGTTCATTTTTTTTTTTAATTCTTTTAAATACTGGAATCAATTTTTTTAATGCGTTTTCACAGGCATTTATGAAGTTTATTAAAATATCGCTAATCTTTCACACGCTCCGGGAGAAATTTAGCAGAGTGCATATTTTCGTAATATAAATATAATTCCGTTCGCTGTACTCGTGCGTCCGAGCTTATTCGCTGCAATGCTCGTGCAAGCACAATACTCAATGCTAACAGATGAAAAAGCACACGGTCGCTGTTACAAATCTTATTGCTTCTTGGCTAATTAAGTAGGGAGCATCCACCGTGAGGAAACATTTTTTTTTTTTCTACGCCTAAGAATCGCCGCCTGACAAGGTTTTTTTTAATTTGCGTACGCTCGAGCCGTTGCGCCCGTCGAATTCGTAATGGATAACGAGTATCAACGATTTTGGTTTTTGTCCGTCAATTTAATCACTGAACATAGAGAGACGTTTTTATTTATTTTCTTTACTCTTGTGGATCTACTTTTTATTTACGGAAGCCGTGGTCAGGTAATAGACATCGCCATTGTTTTTTCTCTGTTGTTGTTTAATTGTTATATATAAAAGACACGCAAGGATGACATATTTTTTGTGTACTTACAATTAAGTGTTATACATATAGGAAAAAAAAAAACAAAAAAAAATTGTAATGCTATAATTTACAATCTCGTATCGCTCGTTTCAATGCCAAGTCACTAAACATCCAATGATGTGCAAAGGGTGAAAAACGATCGTTGTAAAAGTTTAAGAATCTTCAAAGTTTCACTTCTGAAACTGGAATGTATAGCAGAGCTTAACGCGGTAGAGCGTGACGATATTCGAAGCGACACAAGACATTGTTTATACGAATGAAAAAAAAAGAAAAAAAAACTATAAAAAAATCAACAGCAACAATAAGAATCACAGGTATAGAGAAAATGTTGGAAGTAGTTTCTTAGAAATGCGGGATTCAACCAGTTACGCGTATTTCGATTAAATATTATCAGGTATAAACAGGACTCGGTTCCTACGTATATATGCCGATTTGTTCAAACGATACATGATATCACATTTATATATTCCTTATATTTTCTGTGCGCAAACAAATTATACCGTTGTTAATACCGTTCGACAGAATGAAAAAATAAAAGAAAAAAATATACAAACAAAAATAATCATGTACAAATTACAAATTATTGTGACGCGTTACTGTGTACAATGAGGATGGTAGTAACTAAAGTGCCATTAAACGTGACGCGATATTAATATATTACAGCTTGATAAGGGCGTTGACACCTTTAGGCTAGCGTAAAAAAAAAAAGATTAAACGCGTCTACATCGTAAATTTCGCCGGTGAAAAAATACGACTTAATACCGATCACCGAGTTTTGATTCAATGTTTGTGTACGCCCATGACGAGCGTCTGACGACTGGTCACCCGTGGATTATCGTCGGGAAAATCTTTTGTTTTTCCTCAATTTTCTCACTATGCATTGCGACGCGAGTTTACTTATGCATGGTCGGAAAAATGTGATTTTTTTCCCCTCGATTTTCCCACGATGCCTCGTGACACGAGTTGACTCGTGCATATTCGCGAAAACTTTGCCGTCATCGCGAACAGCGCGGCCCGCCAAAATCCCTACTGAGAATTTCGCAGCTAATTAACTTACATAATAATTTAGACGCCTTCGGGGTTCGATCGAGAGGTCGTCGTTTGTCTCACGCGAAAGTTCACCAATAAATGTTCCACGAAAACTCTTTGGTTAGCATTTAATGGCACGCCAGTCAAGAGTGATATGGTGTTTTTTTCAGCGTCTGGTGGGCTATATTAAATTTAAACTTACACGCAATAATATTCTAGATACTTTTTCTTAACGGTTATCCCTACACATATTGAAAGTTGTCTTTAGCCGTCAGTAGAGGTAGCTTTTCGATACTTTGCTTGAGATCGAAACTGTGCAGCCAGTCGGAGCTTGGCTTTGCTTTTACGCCGCAAAAGCTGAAGTTACAAAAATCTGCCATGTTCTGCAGGGCGCCCCGATGAAACGGATTACCTTGTTTGAAGTGTTCGTAACGACCGGCGTTCATGCGCTCGTTCGTCGTCATGCCCAATACCATTATCTGCAGTGGGAAAAAAAAATTGTATTTATTTCTCGCTTATTGCGATTCCGAGCGGTCCAAGATAATTTTTTGGAAGTGAAAAAAACAAAAAAACGAACCTGATAAGTCTGGCACGCCAGGAGGGCGCCGACCCAGAGGGAGTGGAGAGCCGTGTTAGCCGTTACCCACATCACCCAGGAGTCACACGTAGCTGCGGAAACTAAGTAGTTGTCGGCGCTATGCCCGTTCGTTAAATTCGTCCAGCATTCGAATTGCCAGTACTGCACACTAGCGGTTAACACGACGATGCACAGTCCGAACAATGACGCCAGGTATCCCAGAAAATATTTGTGATTGTGCGAACCTAGGAATGAAGAAAAAAAGATTATTGATTTGGGCTGTTCGAAGAAAAATATACATTTTTGTAAATGCAATGTACAGGACTGGAAGTTTTTATGCGAAGACTACATCACGTTTGATTTGATGGACAATTGTCATGGAAAATGAATTGATTTGTTGAGTGAAATTAAAGTAAATGCCTGGAATCAATGCACATTTACAGTAAAATTAAAGTAAATTATTTATAATAAAGGATTTTTAACGTTTTTAATATACTGCACATTCATTTTTCGGCACAATTGTACGTGCAATTTTATATACCAGTTTATCCATAAAAACTTTCAATACCAGCACATTAAATTCATGAATTGTCATGAAAAATGAATGGACTTTTAGTGACATTAACGTAAATTCTTGGAATCAATGTACGATTATAGTAAAATATTATAGTAAAGTATAGTGAAGTAGTGAAGTATAGTGAAGTGAATTTAATATACCAGTTTGTGCATAAAAACTACTAAAACACGTACATTAAATTTCATACGAATTGTTTTACAGTGTTCAACAGCAAAAAAGGAACATAAACTCGCGCGCAAATTTGGTAATGTAACTTTCATAAAAAATCCATCGTTTAACATAGCACGCCTACGGAAAAGGACGAGGGGCTAACAAGGTAGTAGAGATGCGACTGTAGAAAAAGGCTTGGACGACATGCGATCGAACGCGGTTACATTTTTTTGGAGTCAAAATTGTTCAGCATTTGAATTGCCAGTACTGCACACTCGCGGTTAACAGAACGATGCCAGATACAAAAAAATATATATATATATTTGTGATTGTACGAATCTTGAAAAGTGAAATATAATACATCATGATACAAGTGCAATAAAACTTTTTTCTGACGATTGCGAGTTTGCCGCACGAGCCGACGGCGAGTGTTGCAATCACCTAAGTTAAGAAAACGTTTTTCGCACGAGTATCGTACAAAATTTTATTTCACAAGACGCGAAAATGGGGTTTTTACATTTTCTCATCGGGTGAAATAAAAAGATTATTGATCGACTACATTCAACAGGAAAAAAAACAAACCCACACAGACTTGGGTGACGTAACTCGTGAATAATGTAAATACACCTTTATGGAAAAGGACGAGGCCTTAGTAAGGTAGAGATGCGCAGTCGTATCGTATGGTTTCCGGTCGTACGTCATCCAAGTATTTTTCCACGGTTAAAAAAAGCCTCGAACGACACACGATCGAACTTGGGCACACTTCTTTTCGAGGCTTGCAAATTTGCCTCGGTCTTACCGATGCAGTTGTTTATCCACGGACAGTGGTGATCGAAGCGGGCTACGCATCGGTCGCAGGTGGAACAGTGTTTGGAACGTATGGGCCTTCTGACCAGACAACTGGTGCAAAACCATTGCGGCTCGAATCCACCGGTCTCCGCTAATTCTATTATTGTCTGTAATAAAAAATAAATAAAAAAAAGATATTAAATTATTACGCCAAAGTTATCGGGACAATTTCACAGAATACTTACATTTAATTTGTCCTCGTGCGTCGCTGATATTATTCCAGGGTCTCCGCGCCACGACTTCAAGAAACATATCCACAACGGCACCGAACCACCGACTAGAAATAGCCAGAGGTACCAGGCTGCATGGATGCCTAACCAAAATATCCACGTGATATATATCCACATCTGTAATTAACATTATCGAATATTTCACATGCCGCGTACATATGGAATTATCATATTACGCAGGTGTAAAAGTATTTAAAAAACATTTCTAATTGTAGTAGGTTTTTTTCGATCGTTTCGTTAAACATAATAAACGATTATTCTTTTTTCAAAACCCTCATAAAACATCCACGTAATATATGCGAATGTGTAATTAACATTATCGAATATTTCACATGCCGCGTACGTATAAATAAATATAAAAATAATAATAAAAAAAGATTTCTAAATGTAGTCGATTTTTTTTTCTAAATCGATTCGTTATTTAATATACGATCATTCTTAAAAAAATAAAAATAAAACGTTATAAAATTTATATAGCCGAGTGAGTCCATACATTCGCCGACATTTTTTTTTCGACTGTCTCCCTAAAATTTGTAACCTCTTTTACCGGGAACTCATTAATTTCGTTACATTTATATCATATTCATATATTTTTTTTTAATTTTTAGTGGCTTTTTTCGGGTTGTAAGAAATTGTTGCGCTCGTAGTTACGGTTATGTCGTGGTTTTGCACCGCATGGCACGGCGTTCTGATTCCCCAAAACACGGAATAAACGAATCTATATATCTCCGAAAAGGTACTGCTTATATGCAGTGTCATGTTTCGTAGCCCTGACGCTGATCGATAAGAACGTAATACAACAAAATAATATTGGCAACGCACGCAGGCGTCAAGAAACATCGATAAGCCGAAACAAGATAACTTTAAGATTATTTGAGTATGTGGGTTGTCGTAGATTCGTCATCGACAGGCTTGCGTGATAAAATGTCATACGATAAAATAACAACAACAAAAAAAGAGGCAAGCATATCGGTTCGTGCGAATCTGATCGAATCAATCGATTTCGTCGGACGCGCGAGATAATGGCGAGCCACGTTTTTAATGAAAAAATTTTGCTCACCTTCGTCGCGAGATAAATGGACATCGGTAGAATGTGAAATAGCCTTTCATCGAATAGTACATTCTTCGCCAGATAAACGGCGATGTAGAGAGTTAGGAAGGCACCTAGTTTTATCAGATAATCCAGTCCGCTTTGAAAAATTATTCCAATTATGTAAAACACTATGAATGGTGTACTGACCATGCAGTACCACCGTATTCTCTGAAAAGAAAAAAAAAACAGTAAATAATAAGTAAAAATAAAAACCTCTATCTGATGCGTCGATCAATTCGGGTGTGGGTGTCAAAATTTTGAACGATTGAAATGGGAAAGAGCCGATATTTCGAAATACAAAAATAACGAACGTTTAAATTTATAACGGGCAGTCTTCTGAGAGTCCTTCAGTCGTAAATAAAAATAGAAAACATAATTTATCGAAATGAACTTATATGGAGAACAAATAGTGAATCTCAGAATTCGGACACTAAAAAGTTCGAGTTGTGGAAATCTAAAATTGCGAATATTAAGAGTGGTCATAATTTCGAATTCATTATAGCGAAAGTACAATAAGTTTAACTTTCAAACTATTGAAAAACTGAAAAAAGTTGACCAGTCAACATAGCGAAAGACTGGAGAGATAAACTGTGAGAATAGCAACAGCTTCCGAAATTTCAGCTCACATTTGTCAGCTCTTTTGAGGTAATTTTCAGCGATTCTTGCCCTTTCCGATTCGTTTTCGCTGTTCCAACTCTCGCTATGTTGGTCCTTCGATATTGCGCGTATTCAAGCTTTAGTAATTAGAAATCGGTATTCTGGACGCACTTCCGATAGGCACGTGGGCTATGAAAAATAAATACTAGCTTGACTCGTTATTAAAGACCCAAATTTTCAGCGTTTCTAAATCCGTTCGTTCAAAATGTTGACCTACAACTTCTGAAAGTGCATTTCCGAATAAAAAAGCGCTCCAAAATATATATCTGTCGGTCAAACGGTTATTCGACTCAGCGATCTATCGAAAATTCAATTTTCGAACTACTCATTTTTCGATGTTTCTATATTCGCAATGATGAAATTTCGAAATATTGGCGGTCCTAATTTCCGGTCGTTCAAAAATTTGACTCACGCCCGAATTCAGGTGAAAAAAAATCTCGACCGTACCTTATCCCTACACCATGCTCTCGTTCTCCCCTGCCGTTCTCTGATCTCGTGGCTGACTTTGTGACCGAGCCAGGCAGCCCCGATGTGCGGTCCCAACAGTGTCATGGGCGTTTCATTCTGAAAGTTCGGCACGTCGAGGGACGCGCCTTGATGGACTAGCGTAGATATTGCTGTGTTGTTTTTGGCTATTATGGCCCAATGCAACGCGGTGTTGCCGTGAAGGTTGTCGGTGAGAGAATGCGACGCTCCCAGTATCAACAGCAGGCGTGTTGGATCCAAGCTGAACAGGTAATGAAAGTTCTGGCTAATTTTCGCACATAAAAGCTTCGCCGTGCGAACACTGTCGATTATATTTATAAAAAATTCCCGAATTCTAATTTTACCTATTGACTTTGTAAGCGCTCCACATAAGCGGTGTCATGGCGCTGCGATCGGGAGTATTTGGATTTACCCCTTTCGCGACGAGATATGCGACGATTCCGGTGTGGCCGAACTGGGCCGCCAGGTGTATGCAGGAAAAACCTTCGGTGTCGCGAAGTGTCGGATCCGCACCGGCTCTCATCAATATTGCGAAAGTCGATAGGTGGCCTTGCCTGCAAAATAAATGATGGCTTATGTTAAACAAACTTTCGTGCTTTCTTTTCAACATTTTCGATCAATCATTGGCAAACCGTCCAGGGGACGTTATCGTGAATTTTTAATCTGCGTTATTAAGCTTCGAAAGGGTAGAAGGGCTGAGCCACTTTCACTGTATCTAACTGATATGTTTCTCGGCAAACTTTTTCGGTCTTGGCAGCGGCC
This sequence comes from Amblyjoppa proteus, assembly GCA_963922035.1. Taxonomy (NCBI): domain Eukaryota; kingdom Metazoa; phylum Arthropoda; class Insecta; order Hymenoptera; family Ichneumonidae; genus Amblyjoppa; species Amblyjoppa proteus. Next base: position 6,298,021 of record OY998232.1, on the reverse strand, counting down.
GAGATTTAATTATATATTTTATTACTGTTGTTTATTATATATTGCATTGTATTTAATTTGGACTGTGGAATTCCGTTTATTCGAAGGCTCGGTTGTTCGAATGTTAGCGCAAAATATTGTGTTCAACAGTGTTGGGCGCTCCTTTTCTCTTCCAGTGTTAATCCACTCGTATACTGGCTTTTCCGAGCAATTTCACCAACTCTACCAGAGTAGGACAGCGCGCGTGAGACTAGTTTCAATACAAAATCGTTTGAATCGGCATGCATACTAGCAGTTCGCACTGAAGCGATTTCGAGATTTCGTCGCTCAAAACCGCGTGGCTAGGTTCGGCAATTAAAAAAAAAAGACTTAATTTCACCGGTCCCTTGAAATGAGACTTCCATTTTGGAAATATGTTAAAAATATGTTTCGAAGTTTCATATATACTGTTATTTCATTTGATGCGCACACGCTCACGTGAAGATATAGTGAAAATTTAATTACTAGATGTAGATCTTATAAGTTATAAACTTACTTTCTGAAAATTGAAATAATAATAATAATAATATAATAACATGGTGGCAGTTTTTCCCCCGGAAAAAAATTCTCTAACATTTCCCTGACTTTTCACTGAACAATTAAAAATGTTCCCTGACCAAATTTCTAACGACTTGTGTAAAAAAAATTAGTTATAAAATGAAAATGCCTATTTATTGTATTAATGTTTAATTCTATTTTTTTTCCTAAATGTTCTCAATATTTTTTTAAGTTTTCCTGTTTATGTACTCCTTATTTACTTATGAAAGGTTCGACGACAATTTACGTTTTCCCTGAGCAACTTTGAAATTTCCCGACTTTTCCCTGATTCCCTGACCAAGATTTTTTTCCCTGACTTTACCTGGTTTTCCCTGACCGCGGCCACCATTAATAAATAAATAAGCAAAAAAATTTAAAAAATCTGTTCTAAGACAAACCTCGTCGCCCAGTGCAGCGGCGTCGACGCCAACTCCCCACCGATCGCGTCGACATTAGCTCCTTTCGATATCAGATATTTTACAATTTCCTTGCGATTGTTTATAGCCGCCCAGTGCAGCAACGTCACCGTCTCCGCATCCGGCTGGTTGACGTCCGCTCCAGCCTCCACCAACTCCGTCACTCTATCCAGAGCTCCATACTAAAAAAAAAAAGAAACAATAATTCCTCTTTCTCAAATATTCATTCTGTCCGGAAGGCGATATCAATTTCCAAAGCCAAAAAAAAAAAAGGTTTTTCTCCTCGTTACCTGCGTAGCTCTGACAATGTCGAAGGAGCTGCAGTCCTGCACAACGAGCTTTGCCACTTCCGGATGATGTCGAGTACCTTCCTCGGGCTCTCCTGTGTTGTCACCGGGACACGTCGCGCGCATCTGCAGGGTGTACATGGTGAGGCTGTCCAACAAAAAAAAAAAAATTAAAAATCATAAAAATTCATTGAAAATCGAACATCACAGTTGGCTCGAGGAAAAGAGCGCTCTAGCGGAATTCACTTCTGCTCCGACCTACGCAATCTTGAAATATCAGAGACGAATCCAGATGCGCCGTACCAGAAATGTATACTTTTATCTTTCGCTCCGATTTCCATACGGTGTTCAGTTTGAACATCTTTTGCATACGTACATGTATACATAATTTTTTTTCTTTTTTTTATCGTTACGACAAAACCTTTTTAAGAAGAACGTACCAAATTTTTCAAAGAGATCCGCTCCGAGTAACATTTTTTTTCTCGCAACTGACGAGATCGGACGTTGCGTAGGTAAAAAAAAAAATCCATCGGCTGTGCGGCGGCAGATAATAAAATACAACGTAGCCATGCGGATTTGCATTTCGAAGCGCTCTCGACTGGTTTCTCAGCATTCCATGATAAAAAGGTAATAAAAAAAAAAAAAAAAAAATAATCGTAAAAAAAAAAGAAGTTCAATTATGGAAAACCGGGATTGACCGAGGCGAAAGACGGAAGCAGCGACGAGCGGCGAATAGCGCAGTAGAACCGAAAATATATTCGCGGCGTTGAGTCTACTTGCGAGCGATTTATATTCAAGTGCGTGTTGAGCGTGTTACGAGTCGAGTGCGCGAATCTACGGGGTCGCGCAACTATCCGCGAAGAGAATCGTGACGGCGATTCGTACGCGTTTCAATGTTGTTTTTTTTTTTTTTTTTTTCTTCTTCATCTCGACAAGACGATTGTTATTCGAGAACGTTGACGTTGCGTACCTTGTTCGATCGAATGTCGTAGGATTCGGCGTGTGAGGGACACGCGCGAGTGGCTCGTCGAGATTTCGCGATATCTCTTCGATCGCGCCGGAGGGTTAATAAACGAAAGCGCGTGACGTTGGGCAAGTGTCCGGCGCGTTTGTGTTTCGACGCGACGAGATCGAGAGTCCGATGCACCCGACGGGAATTACGAGCGAGTAAAAGAAATAAAGAAAAGAAAAGAAAAGAAAAAAAATAGAGCGTGTGCGTGTGTCAGGTTAAGCGGCGAGCGAGCCCGAGCTGTGCGAAATGACTCTCCGGCCTTGCGAGATATTCGACGGATTGATTTTACCGATCGAATGAATGAAAACTTATTTACTACGTACGTTTGCTTACCTCCGCGAGGTTTGCTGCAAACCCGTCAACGACGTCCGTCCATCTGCATGTGCGCACGCTTTTAAACACGTTTTTATTTATCCCTCGTTTAACTTTCTTTTTTTTTTTAATTTTATTTTATTATCTTTTTAGTTATTTTCTCGCTTCTACTCTCCGCTCACCGAACGAACGAGGGGAGGGACACGCAAGAACTACGAAATTACACTGCATCGTTAGGGGTGGGGCGGCCGGCACATCGCAGTGGAAACATCGACGGGGTTGACTTTTTTTTTTTCCTTTTTTTTTTGCTCTCCCTAAAGGAAACCATACGGCAATCCCCCTCTGGTGTCGGCGCGTATACGCGGAGCTTCGTTACATTTCTCTGCAGTTTTTACGGCGAGAGGAGGATCGAAGAAGGCACTGGCTCTACTAGCCGGAGAGGAACTATGCGCCTGTCCATATTAGCGCGCCCCTATTCCACCTCCCCGCACTTGTCGTTCCGTCCCTACTTCCTTTATGTGTTCAATTATTATTATTATTTTTTTTTTTTTGTTATCTCGACTTTAATTTTTTTTTTTTTCTTACATCTCACTTCAGGCGAAACAAAGAAGTGAGCACTCTGGCGCGTGTCATGTTGTTCGCGAGCCGCGGGCGAGACCGTCGTTCGGTTTTTCGTCGGCTCGGCGATTTTTTGAACGGAACGAACGTTTTATTGACCAAACGCCGCACGGGCCTCGGTGGGTAATGGACTGTGTGATTCGTGGGTGGGTATGCTTATATATATATATCCATATATATACATATATATATATATATATATATATATATATATATATATATATATACTGATGACTAGAACCGCGTGTGGAACTTTGCACCGAGCGCCGCCGAACTGGAAGCGCTCGTTAAGACGATTCTCGCATGGTAAGCAAACGCACTGAGTGCAACTGTTGGAAACTGTGCGTCCCGCAGCACCGAATGCTCGACATCTATCGATCGAGTTAACAACACCGTTCGTTGATATTAGATTCAGAGGTTTTACCGTTTGATTTCGTTATCGATTATTATTAATTTTTTAATACTTTTTTTTTTTTTTTTTTTTTTTTTTTACTTTATCGTATAGCGCTGGAATGTTGGAACGTGGAGTATGAAATTTGAAGAAACCGGGAATTTTGATGTAAATGCACTTTCACCGAGATTTACTGGAAACAGGTAAGCACTTCCGGTGTGGAAAACTCATTTTTCAAGCGGAAGTGACGAGGCACCGAAAATTCGCCACTTCCGGTTTGAAAATCTCACTTTTCGTTCGGAAATTTGCGACATCCGGTTTGGAAATTTTATTTCCCGAGCGGAAATGACGTCGCACCGGAAACTCGCCGCTTCCGGTTTGAAAATCTTATTTTTCGTCCGGAAATGATGTCACGCGAGAAATTTGTCACTTCCGGTAAAAAAAAAAAAAAAAAAAAAAAAAGTGACTTTCTCCGGATCGGAAGCGACCGAAGCGAAAATGACTTTTCTCGTTGTGAAATGTGAATTCCGGAGCAGAAGTAACGTATTTCTTGTGTACTGTCACTTCCGGTAAAAAAAAAAAAAAAAAAAAAAAATCGGACGAGAAGTGACGTATTTTCGGTCGACGAATGAGTTTCGTTGTGCACGACGATAGTGCACAGTGCTATTTTTCGCACTATCTATTCGGAACCTTTCGGTCCGAAAATTCTAGGTCGCAGTTGCTTTGATTTGGATCAAAAACTGTAATCGACTTTTCTGACGAGTTCTCGAATGTACGGTCAAACGAGTACGATATCATATCGGCTTCCAATTGAGACTTTCCTTTTGACCGTACATGCCAAGATCCGTGAAAAAAAAAAAAAAAAAAAAAAAAAGTTGATTACAATTTTGGTTACCGAGCGAATTATTGCCCACTCTTTCGAGAAGAAGTGAAACTGTCTCAGTCGGTAACAAAAACTGCAATGAATCCCATACGGAGATGATAGACATTTGGCGAAAAAGCAAACTATTAGCTGATGTAGAATTCACATATCACGCGCGATGACACTTCGCTTTTACCCAAATATCAAAAATTTTTACACGTTTACACGAAACATGTCACGTTGTACATGTTTCACCTCGTCTTTTTTTTATTTCAATTTTAAACATTTTTTTTTTTTTAATTTATTTTAATTTTTTTTTTAATTTATTTTATTTATATTAAATTTTTTTATAAGGTGAAGCGTAACCGCCACGAGTGCGAGAGACATAGCTGCAATTTCACTTCCCAAAAATCTCCCGAGTCGTCTATTTCTCGGGAAAATAATGAGAACAGCCAACCGCGGAATTACTCCGTCCAGTTGGCCGTTCTCGTGTTTATCCCTAAAAATTAACCGTCTTAGAAGAATTTTTGGACAACAGTTTTTGTTATCGACCGAGTAGTCGCACATCGCCTCAAGAGTATCTAAAATACCGTGTTCGGTAATAAAAACTGCAATGCTATTTTTTTGTTTTTTTTTTTTTTTTTGTAACAATTGCGCTGAGTCTCCTGCGTCCAAAGAAAAACTGGGATTCCCCTGCGTGGCTGATGGACGCGGTGAATCCGACTTCCGGTTTCCAGCCTTTCGGCGACCTCGAAAAAAATAACGTTGCACTTTTCAATTTCCGGCGTGCCTAAGAAAAAAATAAAAAATAAAAAATAAATAAAATTAAAAAAAAAAAAAAAAAAAAAAAAAACTAAAACTGAAGAAGAAATCGAAAAGCAAGGTTAAGCCGGTTACCTCGTGCTCGAGGTGTTATTTTCCATCCGACGTTTTCAAATTACCGGATCATCCGGTGGAAACTAGCTGGCGCTGCAACTATCTAAGGCGCTTAACGTCGAAAACACAGCGATAGGGGAGTTCACACGGTTTTACGGCACGTTCATCCTGTCAGCTCGTCTCGCTTCGGGCCGCTCCAAGAGGAAAAGCGGTATGACGGCGAACGGGGGGCTTCCGGTGCCCTCACGACCCCGGAACGGGGGGGGATAAAAAGTCGACGATTTAGTAGCAGCTTGCCGTGACGGCGCCGAACGGGCGTGCTCGGCTCTCGGAAGCGAATTAGTTAATTTCAAAGAAGCCAAAGATGGTGATAGAGATAAAGTGAGGGAGAGAGAGAGAGAGAGAGAGGGGGAGAGAGAGAGGGGGAGAGAGAGAGAGAGAGAGAGAGAGAGAGAGGGCTTACCAAGGCGAAACTGCAGTCTTTCCAGCTTTTTTATTATGAGATTTCCAAACCGGCGAGACAGTGACTCGAATGTTTTTTCCGTCCAGACTCTCCGGCTTTTTGCATCGTCGATCGATCGGTTTAATTAATCATAAGTACAGTTCGCCGTTAATTAGCTTCGCGTCCAATTATTGAATTAAACAGAGGAATTTGGGTCAAATCGATATGGAGCATAGAGCGCCCGCTATCAAAGGGGGGGAAATGCATGGCCGATTCGATATGCCCGAAATAGATTAAAGCTCTCATGCGCTGCATTAATATCTCACGAACTTTTCGATTATTCAGTGGTTCTGGCGTCGATTAAGGCGCCGAGCCTCTCGTCTCATTACTGAATAAACGGGTTCGCTTGTTCATCGTTCTTGTGGACTACGTGCGGAGCTAAAATTATTCGGCATACCACGTTCGGTGATGAAAACTCCTATTAGTTTTTCCAACGACGCTCACCTCGAAAGGCCGAAAGTAAATTCTTCGAAGAGGCGGAAGGCGGAGGAATTTATCTTTATTTTCAATCAATTGCATAAAAAAAAAATCAATGACAATTTTTCTTAACTACCGAGCGAAAAAGGTGTGTCAAGTCGCTTTATGAGCTTACGCCACGGAAAAAAAAAAATTTCCAATTTTTTCCCCTAATCAGTTTTATGGTATCGAGAATATTTTCGCGCTCCGCGCATTAAAAATAAATAAATAATCTCGGACGCGATTATTCACGGATAAGGTAGTATATATTATTTACGGATAAGATTTTTTCCCGTCGACAGGTGTTCGAAATTTTCTTTGCAGCACCTCCCGTATACCTTATTTTTTTTTTTTCCCGTCGACAAGTGTTCGAAATTTTCTTTGAAACTCACGTTTCGCTGTAACAGCTTGCCGCTCGATCGGACCCCGCTTAATCGGTGTTCCGCTGTATTTAACAATCAAGTGCAAGTTGCACCAAGTGTCATTGCAACAGGTAAAAACAAAGTAGTATCATTTGGCCACTATATAGTCTTGCATAATTTCGCTCTCCAGTTCGGATTAACCGGCTATTTCGATTATCCGGTGCATCTTCGCTCCCGAGCATCCCACTAAATCGGCGGTCTACTCCATCTCGATCCTCAGCAAACATTTTCATTTTTTTTTTGTTTGTTTCTTTTGAATATTACTTGTTTCGAACCCCATTCGAGAGTCGATCACTGCAGGTGCGCAGTGTCGATTACCCGGAGCGCGTTCCCTTATCGTTATTTCGCAATTGTTGCGGACGGTACGATTGGCTGAGAGCTTTTACTCTGCAGCGGCGAAACATACGCGCAGTACCGGACGCGTTCTACATCCTCTCGCCATTATCCAAACGACCGTAACGATCCGACTCGATTCCCGGAGTAACAACGAATTGTCCTTAATCGCCTTGGTCAACGTCAAAGCCTCGTCCCCGCCGCCCCTCCCCCCCCCGCCCCTGGCGAGGGGGAGCAACGTAGCTTGATCCCCCGTTGCGTCATTAGAATTCCGTCTCTGGCGTCGCGTTTTGACACATCGATCCGCCGGTGAAAAGCAAGAATCGCTCGAGCGCTAAGCCGGTCCCCCTTCGATCGGGCCCGCGGATCGATCGCCGATCGATCGGCCGCAAATCGATATCCATTCGCTTCGGCCACACTCTGTCATTGCATTATCTTTTCCGCTCCGCGACTTTTACCTCAGTGTCTCTTTTTTTTTTTGTTTTTTTTTTTTCTTCATTCGTTGATTTCTACACAGACGACACGCTATGGGGCTTATGCCTTCATCCCCGGTTTCCTAATAATGGCACCTCCGGCGTATACAGTACCGTCTACAGTTCGCTGTGTATAATACACAGTCGACCGCAAAACCATCGGGTTTCTAGTCGGTTCCAAGCCGTCTGGCAATAATCCTACAAAGGAGCCAGGGCGCCGACGAGCGGGACGAGCGAGGGCTTTACGTAAATCCCGAGGCGTGAAGCAATCGAATTGCCCGATTTCCCAGGCGACGACCGGCCGTCGTCGTCGGGAACGTCGAAATCGGGGATTTACACGGCTCGCTCGCTGATGACGATCGTTGCGACAGATGCGACGGCGATCCGAGCGCAGGAGCCGTGTGTGCACGCTTCTTCGACGACAAGTTTTTAATCGAAATCTCCGTAGCGGGCGTTACAAAACTGTTTTACGCTCGGTACAGTTCGGGGGATCGATATAGATTTTCGCTCGGCCGATCGATCGATCGGCACGCCGGCGAAGAAAGCGAGCCCGAGACTCTCGCGGTCAAAGGCGGACTATAAAGAGGCTTACCGAGTCATTTAGTGGCAACGTGGAAGTCAACGGCCAAACTTTGTCGTCCAACTAGCGAACGAGTGAGAGTGTCAGCGCGAGAGTTACCGGCAATACCGCAAAATGAATCGAATCGCTCGGGTTACCGTTCTTGCACTTCTTATTGCCGATGCGATATCTTGCTCGCTCGCTCGGCCGGCAAACGCCGAGAAACACTCGCCATACGAAAGCAACGACGATCGTTCGCACGCTCTCAACTCGGAAGCACGGGATATGCTGTCGAACGGAAGCGCACCGAAGAGGAGGATCGACGACAAGAAGCGCATGAAGAACGCATCCGGTATAGTGAATATACCGTCTCTTAATCGTATCTCCTTCTACCCCCCCCCCTCCTCCCTCCCCACCGTCGTGAAAGGATTTTTGTCCGCAAACGTCCATTATTCTTTTTCGTGTTTATTTTACAAAAAAAAAAAAAAAATGTTCATCTCAGAAAAAGGAATTGATCGTTTTGCAAAAAATAATTTGCTGATTTCAAGAAAATCTTTGTTAAGTTTACAAATTTTTTCGTTAATTTTACAACATTTTTTAAAAATTAATTTTCCATAAGTGTTTGTTAAATTTACAAAAATTTCTTTTGATTTTGTAACATTTTTGTTAATTTTCCAATATTTCTGTTAATTTTACAACATTTTGGTTCGTTATATAAGATTTTCGTTCACTATCCAATATTTTTGTTAATTTCACAACATTTTGGTTCATTAGATAAAATTTTTGTTAATTTTACAGATATTTTTTTGTAAAATCAACAAGAAAAGAATCATGGACGTTTGTGTACAAAAAAAAGTTTGTCAAACATCCGAAAATTTTTTACCGTGTGTGCCGGAAGCTTTGACAATCCGATGTTCATGTTGATTGTTTTGTTAGTCGAACAAAAAAAATTCACAGTTGAATTTGTTGTCGGAGAAATGGATGACTGTGAAACGAGAATCGACAACGGCAGCAGTCGCGCAGCATTAGTAGGTGGGGCGGGGGGCGGGGGCGGGGGTGGTAGACGAGAAAGCCGCGAGCGTTTTTGGGATGAAGTGAACCCCGAGAGGGAATAACTTCGTGCGGGCGATGAACCGCGGAGTCGGACGAAAGGGTTAACGGGAAATATGTGTGCAGGATAATGACGATGTTGTTGCAGGAAAATCTGACGAGGGTGGCTTCTACAAGACTTACGGTAGCGACGCGGAGGGTGAGAAGGGATACTTGAGGCAGACGTACAGCAACGGCGACCACGGCTACAAGACCCTTGACACCTTCCACAAGAAGGACGGTGATAATTACGGATTCGAGAAGCACACCGCCTTCGGCAAGGCCCGCGGGGGCGGCAAGGGTGGCAGACAGGGCAAGAGTGGCTCTTACTCGACCAAGGCCAACCCGAGTGGAGATCACGAGGGGGCAGGTTTGCAAGCTCGTCTTTAAACAACGATAACAATAATTTCATTCTTCCCTCGTAGTTGCACTGTAAAAAAAAAAAAAAAAAAAAAAATTCCTATGAAATTTAATGTTCCGGTAATGGAAATTTTTCTGCACAAGCCAGTATATTAAATTTCATGTACAATTGTGGTGAAAAATTAACGTATTGTGTATTAAAAATTTTCCAAACACTTTACTTTTAATAATTGACACAAATTTTACTGTAAAAAAGATTTAAAAGTCCTTTAAATCTAATGATTTACTATAATTTCACTGTAAAAAGCCACTAATTTTTCATCACAATTATACATTACATTTAATACTAGCTTATGCATAGGAACTTTCGGTCCGGTGCCTTTGATTAAAAACTTTTTTAAACCGTCCGCCCGAATAGAGACCGCGTTTGTGTCTCGGCTAAATTCAATGCGGGAGAATTTCAAAATTTTTATCTAATTAGCAAATACGATCGTACTGATGTATGAATAGCTATTCGACCGATGACCGCATCGACCAAACGTCGATGCGTTCGCCTGAGCGCAAAACCGAGTGTTCGGTCACCATCGGATCGAATTGGAGAAGCCACGAGTGGGGTAAAAGTGGTGATTATCTGCTGACGAGGCAAGATGAATCGATGCGCGTTGGCACAAATGCGGATTTAAACAAATCTCGACTTTCCTTTGTATGCCTGCATCGATAACCGTGAAGAATGTCAAGTGTTCAACTTTGCTCTCTATGAGTTTTGTTAATGTCACACGAACTTCTTTCACTTTCACACACCACCCTTATGGTAATATGGACCACCTTTAGGTGATAGGCGGAAAAACAAAGCCCGCCCGAAAAACTCCCGAAAAAGAACGCCCTGAAAAAAAAGATGATCGGGTAGGTTAAAAAAAACTCATCGGTTCGGTGGGAAACCGACTTCACCGATCATTTTCACCACACGTTAGAAATAATAATTTGAAAAAAGAAAAAATCAAGTGTATGGGAGATGCTGCAAAGATTGTTTTTGTGAAATAATAATTGTAATTTGTTACTAAAAAATTTAAGACAAAAAATCATTATTCAACAAATTACCCGGCAGCGTAACTATTTCCCTTCACAAAAATTATTCGTTTATTTTCATGAATACGTATGAATTCTTTCAGATTTTTTTGTAATCTTTGAGAATCGCGTTTTGAAAACGGCGACTTTCAAAGATGAAAAGAAAATTCTGAAAAAATTCATACGTATTCGAAAAAATAAACGAATCACTTTTATGAAGAAAAATAGTTAAGTTGCCGGGTAATTTGTTGAATAAGGATTGTTATCTTCAATTTCTTACTAATTGGAATTATTATTTCACAAAAAAAAAAAAAAAAACAATCTTTGCAGCACCTCCCACATACTAGATTTTTTTTCAGATTTTTATCCCACCGACAAGTGTTCGAAATATTCCCTAAAGCCCACGTTTGGCGAAACTGTGCCGTTCGGGCGATCTTTCGGCAAAATGACGTGGCCTCTGTCTATTCTGTCGTGGGACTGACACAAATACTACTTGGCAGCTCTGATGACGTAACCATGCCGTTTAATATTTTTAACAAAAAATACACATCACTGGGCGCTCTCACTGGCGCCAGAGTCCGGGATCTTCGCCGTTTAAGATTTTTAAAAAGCGTTGCAGCGTGGATTTGTCTGTGAATTTGCAGGGACGATAGTCGACACGCATTACGTCGAGGATGACGGCGAAAGCGCCCGCTACACGGAAGCCGAGGAGGACGGCGGTGACGAAAACGGCGAGTCCGCGGCGTACACGGACGGTGACGAAAGTGAAAGCTACACTTCCGGTGGAGATTCCGGACACTATACCGAGGGTGGTTCAGGAACCGATGGGCATTCGGATGGTTATAACGAGCATTATTCGAGAGGGGGTGGCGACGAGGGATCGTACGGAAGCCGCGGATCGTACAACACAGGCGGCGAAGGGGGTGGTTTTCACGGAGGGGAATTCTACTAACATCGCACAAAGTACTAGATGCGGATAACGCAGTTCAATGCGAAATGTACATATAACACATCGGCGCACGATAAAAAGTGTCGACCATTGTTTCATTGATTTATGATATGATTAATAAACAAAAAAAAATTGTTATTACAATTTGTGTCGTTGGAATATTCGTAATTACGCGTATTAGTGGCACCGCGTAGTAGTGTCTATTCCTGTATAAGGTGAAGGGCCCAATTATTCACCGTTTATTCCTCTACGAGGTGAAGGGTCCAATTATTGACCGTGGCCCAATTACTGTCCGTTAATCATGTTATCTACGATCGATAATTCTACTTATGTCCGGCGTAAATACATTTTTCTTTGTACAGCCTTTGTATTGTGCATCATGCGATTGAACAGTCAACGGGACATAATGTTATAAAATCGTCGACTTTCGGAGTTTTATTTGTGAAGCCGACAGAGACAAGCTCGCCCGGGCCATTTCCTTGTCAGTTACGTTGACCGGTCACGCTTCTTAAATCGGCTCGTTTTCTTTATCAGAATAAAGTGGTGAAGCCAAGTTGTACTGTGTGATTAAGGCTAAATTAAAACGGTCGTGAGCGAGGAAAGGACGAGAAAGTATAATTTCGCCGGGAAACACTTGGGTCAGAATTGAGTCTACAAAGACGTATTTCAGTCAACGCGCTGAGCACGCTCGTGAGTTATGTTAGTTATGAGTCAGCAATTGGGCCGTTCACCTTACCCCTGCGGGTAAGTTTGTTTTCTAACAAACTACTGCAGCTCAATCAGTTGATTGGTGCGCCAAACCGACTTTGATTCCGACATTTTTGGAGGTAGCTTTTTGGTTGTTACCTCAAAACAAATCACAATACCAACCATTATGTGCTGGATTGAAAGTTGGCAGACAGTTGGACTTTCACAAAAACAACCCAATTTCCAACTTCTTTTCGAGGTTGATTGGAAATCGGGTTGGTTTTGCACCATTCAACCGTAAGCCAATTTCGTAACCAACACATATAACGGTTGGTATTACGGTTGGTTTTTTTAATATCGTCGAAAAATCAATCGCTTGAATGTTGAAATGAGAGTTGGTTTGGTGCACCAATCGACCTGTTGGTTTTCCGGTTGGTTTTAGGTTGATTAGAACGCGAGGGTACGGCTGGCCATATCACTCGCGTGGCCACATCACCCTGACTAACCCTATCACAATAATAACATTCTACACGTAACTTCGTTGTTGGACTGTTGCAAAAAAAAAAAAAACCTCTTCACTGGATTATAACTAGATCAAGAAATTTATCTTCATGCACGACTTCCTTCGCGATTGCGCGTATTCATTTAATGACGTTTTTGTAAGAAAATAAATAAATAAATAAATAAATAAATAAATATATATATATATATATATATATATATATATATATATATATATATATATAGTGTAACGAATATGTAGCTGACTGTTCGTTAGGACACACGATATTAGTTAGGTTTGACAATAGAGAAACGAACGTACGATCGATGCCAAGATCGATCGTCATATAGACAGTCTGGACTGGGACGTCTGAACGGGCAGACGTGTGACAGTTCATACTCGGGATACATAGCCGTGATTATACCAATAATATCCGCCCCACAACCAAATACGCGAGCATCCGCAAAAGTTAGTCTTACGCCTTCGTGTAAATCAGGTTCTATCGACGCTCCGTCGCCCTAAAAAAAAAAAAATCAATATCTAATTACCGGTCTCCACACCTCAACATTCTCACTCGCGATGGCTCTCGCACTATCGCAATAGGGTTTATAGAAAAATCCTGAAAAGCTCCTATCGATCGTTTTGCCGGACAGCTCTCGAACCGCTGGAACTTTGCTCGTCGGCGACCGGACGCGAAATTTTCAATATTTATCTAATAAATTTCAATCCGAAATTCTCGCCTCTCGAATACACGCTCGGGTGGTCGCCCTGCCGTTCTCCACGTTGACACAATCAAGCCCGGAACGATTATATACGTTTATGGATACGAAAAATAAACTTCGCCATTAGTGCTCCGGCGTCTCGTCGGACGCGACCGGTTACCGCCATTAGCGAGGTGGCTCACGGATCCGGCTAAGCCGACAGGTGAAGAATTCGTAGACGTTTGTTAAAAAGTACTTTGGTCACGCGAGATTAAAGCTCCCACGTCGCTGTCACTGCAGCTGTACTTTCGGTTGCACGTACTTCGGCCACGGCAAGCGCACTCGTTTCGTTCCGGTCATTCGAGACTTGTTTCCGGTGCGGCGCCATTCGGCCGGCCTATCCTTCCGCCGCCTGCCGAAACTCCGCAGCGCATAAGGGAGACCGGGGCAAAATGACACGGCGGGGGCAAAACGGGACAGTGATGGCAAAACTCAGTCTTACAAGAATTTTTTCTTATGCCACATTTTGTCCCAACGATACACCGAGAAAAAAAATTTACCTGACGGCCACCGTTTATTTGGTTTAAGGTAAAATATTTATTTAAATTAAATAAATATTTATTTAAATTAAATAAATATTTATTTAAATTAAATAAATATTTATTTAAATTAAATAAATATTTATTTAAATTAAATAAATATTTATTTAAATCAGTAAATATTTTACTCGAATATGCTTATTGCTTTAAATATTTATTTACTTAAATCAAATAAATTTTTTATTTGAATATTTTTATTGATTTAAATAGTAGTAGTGAATTTATTGACAGTCCATAACATGGTACACTATTTTTTTTGTACATAACAGACTTCAATCACACATACGTTGTCAATTGGCCATCGACCGAAGTCCTTCGCCACTGATTTCAGTATTTATTTATTTAAATCAAATAAATATTTCACATAGACCAAATGAACGATGGCCGTCGAATAGGGTTAACGTGGTGAATATGGACCACCCCGATTAACACGCAAAACAATGAAATATGAACCGGTCCATATTCCCCACTTCTACCCTAAATTATTTTTCTGGGTGTACATCCGGTATTTTAAACCCGTTTTGCCACACATATCAACATCGCCACCGTCCAAAAGTTATTGGAAAATTGCGTTTTGTCTCATTATACCATTTTGCCCCCAGTGTCATTTTGCACCGCTCACCCCTACTCTCTCCTCGCTCGTGCTCTACATATCGCAATTATTTATAACGAGGCAAGTTCGCTGTCGGCACAAGCGCTCTCGCTGTCGTACCGCGCACAATTAACCGTTCATAATTGCACGCGGTTTGCGTCTGTTAATCGTTATTTCGACGGTATATTATCGGCTTCGCCGTATCGCTGACGAGATTACTCGCTCCCGATTTCAAATTGGATTCGTTTTAAGGTCGTTAGGAGTGGGTGGCTCCGTCTCGCAAATCCTATCGGCATTCCGTGCTTTGTCAGCTTTGCCGGATTCCGTCGGGCTTTGACACACCGACGGTGGTGGGGAAAAAAAAAAAAACACTTGCGAAAAGAAATTTCATTAACAGTCGTCGCGCGACGTGGCGGAAGCCTTTGTGGACGAGAGCGACTCTCCGCGAGCGTCCAAGGGTGGAATTTGTTCCGATAGTCTCGGGCCGGCCGGAACCTTGTTGCAGTCCTTGCGAATAGCGCTCGTTTCGCATAAGTTTCGAGGAAATGAGAGGGCGGTGCGAACACCTATCGATCGTATAAAAATCTGAAAAAAAATCGGTCATGTTAAAGGTGCTGAAAATATTGATTTTGCATAATTATAATTCGAAAATGTTATTAACAAGTTGACGGACAACAACATTTTTC
The DNA here is from genome assembly GCA_963922035.1 of Amblyjoppa proteus. Taxonomy (NCBI): domain Eukaryota; kingdom Metazoa; phylum Arthropoda; class Insecta; order Hymenoptera; family Ichneumonidae; genus Amblyjoppa; species Amblyjoppa proteus. The sequence continues at coordinate 6,282,717 of OY998232.1, read as the reverse complement.
AACGAATCTCTCGGAAACCTAACTTTTTTTTTTTTTTTAATGAAAATGTATTCGTTCATTTTTCTGAATACGTATGAATTTTTTTCGGAATTTCACATTTACTTTAGATTTTGTGACTTTTTATACATTCTTCACATATAAAAAAAAAAAAAAAATCAAAGTGAATTTAAAAATCTGAAAAATCATTTTCGTAAAAAAGTTAGGTTTCCGGAAGATTTTGGAATTATTATTATGGAAAATTAATTTTTTCAGCACCTTCGATGTGCCTGATTTTTTTTTTCAGATTTTTATGCAATCCGGAAGCGTTTGCAATTGTGTCTCATTTCTGTGAAACTTATGCAAAGTGAACACTATTCGGAAGGACTACCTTAATAAAGGTGCAGTTGTCGTCATCGAAAAAGAGTGGGAGGATCGGAAGGAAGGGGCTTATGCGATTAGCCAATTCAGGTTTTTTGAGCTTGAAAAAAAAAAAAAAAAAAAAAAAACAAAAAGAAAAATTGTGGAGAGAAGCTCGCGACTCGGTCGCGCAATCATCCGGTCACGGAGATGTTCCGGGAACCGCGGTAGGGACGCTGCAATTAGACGAAGCTGCGAAAAAAATATTCACTTTTTTTTTTTTTTTTTTTTTTTAAACCATTTCGGAGAAGTTTGACGATGGTAAATCGTCGGATTGGCTGAGAGGGATTGGCCGGATTTGCGATAAACGAGAGATAGAGAACGCACCGGTAATGGGAAAGATTTAAGAGCTTACTCCTTTTTTCGCTTCGGCGAATCCTCGAGACCCTTACCCAGCGGCAGTATAGCACCGTGGTGGTTTTTATTTCCCCCCCCCCCCCCCCCCATTTTAACCCGAAGTCATAAACTGCGCGAGATCTCGATCTCCTCGGGATAAGAAACTCTGTGAGGCATGGTTTTTGGGATCTTTTTACCCCGATAAGGGTGCAAGACTCGTGGAACGATTTTACATCAAATAACGTCTCTCTAAATTTCAAATAACTTTACCCCAATCGTATGTGATAATTTTTTTTCTCCGAAGTACTGACCGAGACTTTTGTTCTTATAGGTACGAGGAGGGCTACACTATAAAATTTTTTATGGAATTTAATGTACTGATAATGGCAGTACATTAAATATTTTAAATAATTTGCATTAATTGTACTATAAAAGTGGTTTAACGGGGCAGTCCTATTGATCGGGCGAAAAATGGGATATTTTTTTTTTTTTTTGGAGATAGTTGTGGGACGTTTTTTTCGAAACTCGCAGGGTTTATTTATTATACATTTACACGTGTTCATGAATTTTGTTTACAGTCATTTCACTGTAAAAGTATTTCACTGCAGTCTTTCATCGTGGTTGTACATTAAATTAACTTGACAAATTTCGATAATGTAAACTTCAAGTCCGGTGCATTAAAATTTTTTTTTTTAACGGTGCAAAAGTGCGCAGACAACAATCGAGTTCCAGCCAAATTCGGTCTCTCCCAGCCACCACTGGGGGAGACCGGCTCAGAACGGCACGACGGGGCAAAATGGGTCAGTGAGGGCAAAACTCTTACAATAATTAAAATAATCAAGGTCTTACAATAATTTTTGGGTGCCCCATTTTGTCCCAACGATACGTCCGGATTTTCAAACGCGTTTTGCCCAACGTACCACAATCGCCGCCATCCAAAAGTTATTGGAAAATTGCATTTTGTCTCATTATCCCGTTTTGTCCCACTGTGCCATTTTGTCCCGCTCTCCCCTACGCGCCCTATACTCCCTTACACTTAGCGTTCCTCGAACGTCTATGGATTCGCTTCCAAGGCAATCTCTCCGTCCGCAGAAGGCCATCTCGCAGCCCGTCCGCATGCACGCAACGTAATCTTATCCCAGTTACGAGTATTCCAGGGGTCTGCATCGAACTTGGCAAGGTCCGCGCGAACCGCCGACCGGAGTAAGATAGGCTCCTTGCCCGGCTATCATCGGGGTCTCAACTCCAGCTTCAAGAGTCTATGTCGAATGCTGCGGTTGCTCCGGTGTGCCAACCGTTCTGCCGTCCCTCGTCTCTGAAGAAACTTCATCTGGAATATATGCAGCGCCAATTCGGCGTTAGTAGCGCGTTCACAGCCAATTCGCAATAGCCGAGACAGCTGCTCTGTGCCAAATAATGTGTACGCGAACTTTTCTTCCCAGCGTCCCAAGTCCTAGAATTCTTTCCATCTAAGAACTCTGGTTCGGACCATTTTTCGACGTTCGGACGCTTCGTTTTGCCCCGAATCTCCGTCAGGGGAGAAACCTCGTCATCGAACCACTGAAGAAAAAGTGTTTGAAATACTCGATTGACCATTCATAAGTCATACTGCTCGAAACGGTACCGAAACGGGAGCAACGAACGAGTACTCTTTTTTTCTGATGTTGAAGGGAATTTGGTAAATAAAATGTTTCGTTCGTTCGCCGATAGAGATATTTCATAGTTTTTGATCGTTGGAATTCATCGACTCCCTTCACGAGAAACGACAAATCTTCGGTCTTTTTTGCTTAACTTTCGTTACAACAAACATATATTTCTCAGTAAAATATTCGATTATTTTTTCACCGCGGATTTTCATATTTCACAACATTTTAGCGACTTCTAACAATGCATTAATTTCGGGGACTCTTCGAACATCGCATTTTTATTTCATACCTCACTGTAATACGGGGTGGCCGTCGGAAAATTTAAAAATATGCAATTTAAGGACAACCCTAGAAACCCCCAAAGGTTCCCACTGAAGGAAAAAAATTTAAAAAAAAAGTTAAGCATCGAAATTTTCGTGTCGTTTTCTCATAAAAGTTGGAAATTGATATTGTCATATCGTTTTCTCATGATGGTTCGTTATTCGCGAAGCTTCCTCTATGAGGAAGTGAAAAATACAGAAAATGCTTTCTCATAGAAGAGGCTTTGCGAATAAAGAAATATCATAAGAAAACGATATGAAAATTTCAATTATCAACTTTTGTGAGAACTTTTTTCCTGCTGAAAAGGGCATTGACCCGTATATATATATAAAAATAAATAAATTAATAAACAATATAGTAATATATAAATATAATAAATGAATAAATACATAAATATAGGGGTTCAATATAACAATATCCCCAATAGTTTTTCAAAAATTTCTGGAATATGCCATTAGAAGCACAGCCATTTACATTGACCAATAAAGAGGCCATTGACTGTCATAAAAATAACACTATGCAGCTTTATATGCATTCTATATGTATAAAACTTTGTATACATTTTATGAATTTTCAAAGAGAATTTTTTGACAGTTTATTCCTATACATCGCCTGTACAACCTTATGGCATTGTACCATCGATATCAACGACATGTCCATGTTCCACGTCATTCACATATACTTTATCTCGTTCGAGATCTCCGTCATTACCTCTCGACGTACGCTCGTATAAAGATAATTCGGCATCGGCGCTTTTGACAGCCGTCAGTTACAGCGGAGTCGCATCGGTCCGCTTCCATCGTCACCAATTTTGATGTCCGTCGACGAATGATTTGCCGAGTACTATAACCACTCAATCACCAAAAGTCTGGTCGTTATCGGCTCTCCCCATTATTCACTTGTACAATAATATCATGATCATAAATCCCTCGCATATGGTATGTATTATAGCTTCGACAAACAAATCCGAACGTTTCGCGGACTGGCATACGATCGGAATTGAGCATTAAAACCTTACGGGATTCTGGATGGGGGGGGGGGGGGGGCGATGAATCGGTGCAACCGGCAATGTCGACGGTAAACTGCTAATTGACACGGGATCCGACTAAATTTGCATTAAAACTAGATAGCTCCGAGAGGTCCGATCGTAACCGGCAACCCATGAAACTGAATCGCTGAGGCTTTCAGGTCGCCACTCCAGCAGACGAGATCGAAGGAATCGGGAGTGTACGAAGTGTTCCAGATATAGTTCGGGTACTCGATAGTCCGACGTAGTTCTTAACGAAGACGTCCGCTCGGTAGTTGTTTGCGTGCCAGGACGGCATTGCTCCGGATTCGCATACCCTGGAAACCTGCCTGAGTATATTGGAATTATGTACAAACAGTTATAGACGCTGCAGACTACACCGAAACGTGGGTTCGTGCTCTTGCTTTGAGTGTTTTCGGAAATACTGCAGAGAAACTCCATAACGAGCTAGAAACGCATCGAACCGGTACGAAGTTAGAATCGGATGAGAATTCGTCATCGGCTGGAATATCGAAATATGATATTTCTTTCTGGAAATTCCCCGATGCGTCGTGTTATTTTTATGAGAGTCAATGGCCTCTTTATAGGTCAAAGTACATGGCTCTTCTCATGGAATATTCCAGCTATGTTTGAAAAACTATTGGGGATATTGTTATATTGAACCGCTATATTTATGTATTTATTTATATACGTATATTGTGTATTATAATGTATATTAAACGTGTTGTCATTTAATAATTCGTATTTCGTAATTTTCATAACATTTTCAACATTATGTGCACAATAGTGCGTAAGTTTATAGGGCAAAAGTTGTGAAGATAGATCGGTTTCAAAACTTAGGACTTTATCTACTACTTTCAGAGGAAAATACCACTGTGGTGTAAGAAATAGGTCACCGAAAAGACCCTTCACAAAAGGCTGACAATTAAATATTTTTGGCATTTTTTTTTTTTATGTCGCGCGATGGTCCATCTGACTTGCTTTTTTTTTGCACGCTTGGCAATATGGACCATAGCGGTCGGATAGTAATGGACCTTACCTACGAGAATGCCTCGGACATTGAGAATCGAATTCAAGTTTTTTCAGAACAGAAGTTTTTCAGAAGAACTGAAAACGTCGCTCTTTTGGTTTGAAAATGTCAGTGTTTATCTGGAAGTGACGACACACGGGAGAACGTCACTTCTCGTTCGGAAGTGACGTTATACCGGAAATTCGTCACTTCCGGATTTGAAATCTTATTTTTCGACCGGAAGTGGCGTATCTCCGGGCTAACGTCATACCCGCTCGAAAAATAAGATTTTCAAACCGGAAGTGACTTTTTTCGTGTGACGTTACTGTCCGTTACCGCTTCAGTCGATATTCACCACTTTTATCCTATCAGTGATGACTCTTCCAACATAAAAATTTTAGAGCTTAGATCAGCGCCGTATGAGGCCCTATAAAGGTCTTCTCAAGATCTTATCAGGCCCCGATTTGGTTTCCTTAACGCTCAAAAATATTTACCATGGTTATTCAAAGGATACCATCGAGCAGAATAACCGATGCATCGAGATATCCGTGAAAGTCCTCGAGTTCCTATGAACTCCCCCCCCCCCCACTCCCGTCCGACACCGCAGCGTAATTTTACTCTCGATCGGACACGAATGGTCGATGGAAAGTTCGGCCGGGAGGAGGAAACAAGAGATGACGGCTCTACCCCGGAAATTCTCCCTGCACCGTGGAATATTTAAGTGCCAATACGGGCCGGCTTCGTCATCAGTCTGGTCCGGTTATCGCGGTCGATCGAGATGGGCGACGGCAGGAGGTACCTTCCTATCGCTGTACTCGTACTTAGCATCGCCCTGCCGCCATGCCTCGCGCGAGACACGAGGAGTCTTCAGGGTCCTCGTACCGTCGATGCCCGAGACATCATCGAAGGTTATCGGAAGGATTTCGAGGCACCGTCGGATAAGACGGATCTGGTGCCAGCGGCAACGGGCCATCACGGTCATCACTCGGAGTCCGGCGGTGGTCACAAGCACCATTCGGACCACAAGGAGGAGCACGGTGAGAAGGGCGTCAAGGGCTACAAGAGCCACCATCATCACGACAAAGGTGATCACGGGGAGCACAGCAAGGAGCATCACGCCGGACACCACGAGGAGCACGGTGGTCACAAGAAGAAGCACCACGACGAGGCCGAGAAGCACGGAGAACACCACGAGAGCGAGAAGGGCCACAAGGGGGGCAAATTCGGCGAGAAGAAGGGGCACAAGAAGGGCCACAAGACAAAAGGCTACCACAACAAATTTCACAAGGACGAGTATCACAAGGAGCACAAGTTCTACGACGACTATCACAAGGGTGGACATCACAGCAAGCACGGTGATTTCCACGGTCACCACGAGAAGAAGGAGGGCGGTCACAAGAAGGGTGGCAAGCATCACTCGGGCTACCATGACGACCATCACGGTAAGAAGGGCCACAGCTCGAAGGGGCACCACGACGAGGATCACAAGGGCCATCACGGCAAGCATGGACACGAGGAGCATCACTCGCATCACGACTCGTACGGGAAAAAGGGCGAGCACAAGGAGGGCAAGAAGCACGGATTCAGCAAAGGGCACAAAGGTTGACGACGAGGCCGACTATAAGTTCTTATTCTGAAAACGTCATTGAATTACCGCGGATGCTGAAGATGCCCAGGCAGGGTTTGATCCGGCTGGCTGTTATCCGACCGCTGGTACGAGAGCGGCCGGTCTCCCGGGCTTGGCGCGATTTCGTGCCGGTACTGGGACGTCAACCGCTGGCCAGACCTATCCGGCCTGGGTGTTTGTCACTGTATATATGGATTTATGAAGTCAATTAGTCGACGGTTAGACATAGGCAAGAAAACATGTGTACATTGAAAATATACTTTATTCTTTTACACCTCGGTCCCTCGGGTATTTATTGATGCGAACTTGCAGTTATGGCGATGTGCGCAATAGCATTTGTACCGGATATATTGCACGGTTAAAAATGTTACGAAATTTATAACATATTTAATATACAAAGTTATATAAACTATACAACCTTGGTATATGAAATTAGAATTTATATATGTTGTATTTGAATTTTTATAATTTAATCTTAAATGCAATACCCGTATATTAAAATTATCGGTGATGGCATTGAAAATTGAGACAACCGTGTATGAAAATTATGTTATTATCACAAGTATTATACAAATAATATTGTTTTTAATTTACCGGTAACGCAATGTTCTTACGTACGTGTCAAAGAAATTTCATATACTGTATATGCATAAAACTTCATATACATTTTATGAATTTTCCACGACGATTAGCTTTTGGTGGGCGGCAGGTTGGCAGCCGATGATCGGATTTCAATGAATGGCCAGCATTGGCTAAAACTGTCGATTGACAACCACTCCAACGTTGGGCTCAATAGTTGGCAAAACGCTGCTAACAAGAGTTCAGTCGGCGCTGGCATATCGTCGTAATGATTAGGAGTCAATTAGCGAGTCCTCTAACTCTGACTCCTCCATTTTATCCTCCGTTTCACTTGCCGCCCGGCGTAATATTCCGTACCCTGCCCAGTAAAAAATAATTTCGTAAAATCGGAATACGAAATGTCGTGGAAAATAATTTTGTTAAATAAGTGACAAACTCGTTTGTTAAGGTTTGAATATACAAATATGTCCTTTTATTTCCCGTGGCATTAACAATTTTAGTTTTTACTTTCTTTTTGTAAAACTAGAAACTGGATGGTGGGATCGGAAAAGTAACAAATCAAATATTGTGGACGTTTGTGGACACTAAGTTGTTGTAAAAAGCACAAACATTTTTTTACTGTCCGGGGATGATGAGGCCCTTCGTGAAAAAGGAACTCCTTGAAATGGTATCATTTAATTTATCGTTATCTGACTTAATTGGAATCAATAGTCTTGAGGATAACAATTGTCGAAGGCATCTTATCTTTTGGAATGTGATTTGTTTTTTTAGTTTTTGGCTGAGCATTATTCGACCAGAAATACATCATTTGCGGTCTGAAAATCTCACTTTTCGAGTGGAAGTTACGTTTTTTCCGATAAGTCTTGACAGATAAACATGTTAGGTTCTACATTCCGTAATCTATATAGGGAGGGCGCGGAGCGCCTGAGCGACAACAACCTTTCAGTAACTCATACTTTAAACCGCTGATCCACTTTCATTCAACATAAAAGGGTAAAATTGCGTGCCCTTGGACGCAATAATCGAACGATGATGAAGGAAAAGGGGAAAATATGGTGGATCTGGAGACAAAGTCCGTAAACTGACTGAAAGGTAACAGAGTGTGGTTGCAAACCAAGGAAGCAAGGATGAGGGCCAACGAGTCGCTACGTTCTGTCAATAACGATATCCGTACCGATCTGATTCGTCATTGGTTTAACAAATAAAGTTAAAATTAAAGTGAAAAATTATATGAAGTTGTGTGTTTATTTTTTTTTTTTTTAATCTATAATAGTAGTACAAGTTCGAATTCGGTACGTTATATGAAATTTCACTTGCCCGAAACGAGCAACTTTCCAAAATGTACATAAGATTGACGTACTCGTAGGATCTTTGTAACGTCGAATACGGAAAATCGATATTTTTTTTCCACGATGGGCGCAATAGTTGCACAACCCATGTATTTCGTCTCTACAGCCAATATTTAATTCGAATTAAATTTGGTGCGTTCGGTTTTCCAGAATTTAAAAGAGAAAAATGGTCTTATCGGACCATTGCGACGAATAAAATAGTTGAATAAAAAAAACGACCATTTTCAACGTGTGCAGTGCACGAACATTTCAGTGAATTTAGCTACAACATTCGTTAGCCGCGGGCAGAGCGCACTTCGTTTTTCTTCCTATCCCGTCACGCTGTGTAGTTTCGAGCACACACACACCCACACACACACACACACACACACACACACACACACACACACACACACACACACACACACACACACACACACACACACACACACACACACACACACACACACACACATACACACACACACACACACACACATATATATATATCCGCCGGTATATTCGTCCGCAGCCCCCCTCGCCAGGGCACTTTTTATTAGAGGTTTATGTTACGTCAAATCGGTGCCCGTTACGTATACGTGCCCACCGTGCTTTTCATGCCGCGTGTATTGTACGTTTCGGGCGAAAGTTACAATAGTAATGGTCCGAGTGTTCTACGGGGTTTTGCAGAACCGCCCGCGTTTCGCGGTTCGTGATCCACCGTGTATGCATTTCCGCAATCTCATTCCCCTCTGCGCACCTCTCCGTCGCCGCATCCGCTCGGCGAGCTCTCTGGCACTTCCGCCCAAGCAGCCTTCCCACCGATAGATGATGAGCTTTCGTGCGGGTAAGCTTTTGTTATTATTTCATCGCCGTATCCGGCGCTATTCACGTTCGATGCTTATCTTCTTTCTCTTGTCACCCACTTTCCCTTCTGCATTCCCATTCGTTTCGTGTACGCTCCTATCGATACCCGATAATGCCGAGGGAAATGCTTAAAAAAAAAAAAAAAAAAAAAAAAAAAAAAAAAAAAAAAAAAACCCCACCATTCTTTTTACGGTTGGGAGTGTTTTTGTAAATTCGTCAGGGAATGCCGGGAATTGGCGCTTCAGTTTGTTGCAGTTGCCATATACACTCCCCAATATAGGAGGCAGCGCATACGTGCCTGCGTTTCAACCCTTTCTTTCGTCGGGCCACTCCAATTACATTAATTATACCAGCCCGTGACGATTGCACACGCTAGCGCGCGGTGCGAACAATGAGGTTGTTATTTCCCGTAGACTGGAAATGTTTACACATTCAACGTTATTTTGGAGTACAGCGGGCTGCTTCACGCTTCCGCTCCGACCGCGCTCTCGTACCGCTCGTTCGCTTGTACTATCTGCGTGACCATTGAAACGACAGCGAGTGGCCAGCTGCATGAAATTTTCCCGCAGTACACAACATAAACCCAATTGCAGTCCACAGTTTTACTTTTAAGGGTAGTAGAAATTTCATGGTTATTTATTTATTTTGTTTTTTTTTTTTTCATTGCAGATACGCTCTTGATAGCTCACGAAGGAAGGTTTTTTCTATATTTGATTAGTCGACGTTTTGGAATATTTTGGGCACGCTGATAAATTTTTTTTTTTTTTTTTTCATGGTACACAGTAAAAAATAATTTCGTAAAATCGAAATACGAAGTTTCGTAATAATAATTTTGTTAAATAAGTGAGAAATTCGTCTGTTGAGGTTTGAATATATAGAAACCTGTCCTTTTATTTATCGTGCCATTAACAATTTTAGTTTGTACCTTTTTTTTTTTTTGTTTAACTCGAAACTGGATGGTGGGATCGGAATATTAAAAAATTAAATATCGTGGACGTTTGTGGACAATAAGCTACTGTAAAAAGTACACATTTTTCTTCTTTTTTTTGTACTGTGTAAACAACATTTTCTCCGTGGCGAAGTAAAACGAAACGAACAAACTGAGAAGTGAGTATGCGAAGAAAATGTTTACTGATTTTCGTGTTACAGCAAGACGTTGAAAGATAAGTCACCGATCTACGTCGTTATCATTGTTCAATTACAGTTCCCAATTGTACTTTTAACAGTAGAAACTTCCTAGTTGTTTTTTTTTTTTTTTTAATGCTGATAAAACCGTGATAGCTCGCGCCGGATATTTGTTTTTTTTTCTAAATCTGATTATTCGACTTTTTGAAAAATTTGGAGGACTCTGAGAAATTTTTCTTTTTGCATGAGCATGAAGTATCGTCCATGAGGAAACAAGACGAATCGAGAGTACACGAAGAAAATGTTTACCATCTTCTGCGTCACAGCAAGACTTTCAACAATAAATTACCGAGGCACATCGTTATCGGATCGTTGTTCGATAGTCGAAGAAAAGTTGCTCGAGTCTTTCAGTTTTTTTTTAATTTTCTTTTAATCCGTGTATATGCTTGTTACCGTCAGGTGATCGATCTCAGTTATCCAACTCACCAGGAGACTATAATAGCTGGCGCTCTGTTACATGAACGCGATCGGATGGAACACATTCTGAGCGCCTGAAAGTTGTAAGAAGAGCGAGAGTTGCTGCTGGGGCTCTTCGTAACGCGCCGTCGGACGGCGATCGTGCCACATGACTGATCTTTCGCGGTGATCGAGTCGCAGGCAAGAAGGAAGTCGATCAAAGGCACACCAGAACACCGCGATAATTCCACTTCTCATCGAGGTGGGAAATTTTACAATTTACCTCAATTTCGTATAAATATGGAGGTATCCGTAAATTCACTGATCATTCAATCTTGGAAAGTAGTAATTCGAACATGGGTCCCCCGCATCCGTCGAGGATCTTCGGATTTTCGGGTCTGTTGTTGTTGATTTTGATAACCCAAGTGGTCGGAAGGCAGGGATCGAAGGAAGATGCCGCGCTGGAATTGAACCAACCAACTTCGCTCAGTCAACTCAGTGGAGAAGGCCTGAAGATTCGATCGCCACGAAGTCCGAACGACGATTACGGTCTTGTCGATCTTAATACGGCCGCGAGCGGTCACGGACATCATCACGAAGCCGGTGGCGGTCACAAGCATCATTCCGATCATCACGAGTCGCACGGCGAGAAGGGCGAGAAGGGCTATCATAAGCATCATCATCACGACGAGGGTGACCACGGAAAGCACGGCAAGGAACATCACGGTGGACATCACGAGGAGCACGGTGGACACAAGAAGAAGCATCACGACGAGGCCGAGAAACACGGTGAACACCACGAGGGTGAAAAGGGCCACAAGGGTAGCAAGTTCGGTGAGAAAAAGGGACACAAGAAGGGACAGAAGACGAGCGGCTATCATCACAAGGCCCACAAGGACGAGTACCACAAGGAGCACAAGTTTTACGACGATTATCACAAGGGTGGACATCACGACAAGCACGGACATCATCACGGCCATCACGGAAGCAAGGAGGGTCATCACAAGAAGGGCGACAAGCATCATTCCGGCTACCATGACGATCATCATGGCAAGAAAGGCCATCACAAGAAGGGACATCACGACGAAGAACACAAGGGACATCACGGCAAACACGGTCACGAGAGTCATCATTCCCATCACGATAAATACGGGAAAAAGGGAGAACATCACGACGGCAAGAAGTGGGGATTCAAACATGGAAAGCATTAGATGTTTCAGCCGTTGCCAAAGACGCTTATCGTTATATAGATTTTCTTATTGTTGAACATGTACTGCGTGGCGGAATTGATATTGTTTATGTTATTGATCAATAAAGACGGATAGTAATTTACTTACCTCGATACGCTTATTCAATTGGACGCCTATATTGAGAAGGTCCAAAAGGTCCTGAAAGGTCCCCTTCAGAGCCTGAGGCAACGCTAAAGTTTCTGCCAGGGTACGTGACTCGCGTTAGATCGACTCGGTATAAATGTGAAGGACTGAAATGGCTCGGTGACTAATTATTTCAGTCGGTCACGTATATGAGAACTGAACGATTAATAATATGATTCTGGGGTATCGAAAAAGAGAATGAGACATTAGGAGTCGTTTTTTGTTTTAAATGCATTATTTTAAACATTAATTTCCGTTTACCAGACGACTATTGTGTGACAGAACGACCGGCGTGATACAGAGTAAAAAATAATTTTTTAAAATCGCAATACGAAATTTCGTAAAAATGATTTTGTTAAATAAGTGACAAACTTGTTTGTCACTTAGTTGAATATACGAACCTGTCCATTCATTTCCTGTATTATTAACAATTTTAGTTTGTACTTTTGTTTGTGAAACTAGAAAATTAACAAATAAAAAATTGTGGACGTTTGTGGACAATAATACGTTGTAAAAAGTACACATTTTTTTTACTGTGTATGCGCCGAACATTCGCTATGTTGCTAATTTCGTAATTGACTGGTATCTGACTGGTGCATGTATTCAAATGTGCATTGAATATGTAGCGGTTTGTAGATTGTCGGAATGTGGATAACAAATTATGGATAACTAGCCTTTTGAAAGATATCCTAACTTTTCCCACTGATCTTTTTGTCATGGGAGAGAATTGTGCCAGTGTCGGCGATATTTCATTAAGCAACAATTCATTAAGTTTTCATCTCCTATATTGGACAATGAATTTAATGCTCGGCTGAAAAATATCTCACCGTATTGGGAACAGGGTATGAATAATAATTCATCAATGCAGGAGTATTCGTCAGCGTATTAAACATATGCTGCTTCAATGAGAGGGTCGCTTGAATTTGAAGCCTGTGACATATTCCATTGCCACACTCCATTTGCATTCAACGGAAAAATACCCGATAAATACAATGTCCATCGTGGACGAAGAATAAAACATCGCTCGGTATCTATTATCGATAATGCCAATTAGGTCACAAATCAGCATACCGACGGGATATCGTGCGGACATTACAGTGGACCACCGCTTATCCGAGGTAATGTGGGAAGAGCGTATGTCGGATAAGTGAAATCTCGGATAACACGAATAAACATACTTAATTCAAACTTGTACTACTGTTATATATATTTTGGAAAATAAGACATAAACCATTGACTCTAAAATCGGAACTATTGTATTTGCGCCTCGCAACATAATGTAAACTTGTATAAGTTACCTTTACGGAGTACTCCGTGCGTGGAGATTGCTGCATGAAGCATTTCATGGATAAACCATTTCATCCGAGTTTTCCGTATTATCTGAGGGTACACCCCGATTAACGCGGAGGGATGAGTTGGGTGCTTCGGATAACGCGGAGGCTCGGTTAATCGAAGGTCGAATAAGCGAGGTTCCACTGTACAAAATTAACTCGTATTCCGATAACATTTATTCAACAGTCAATTGACCATTGGAGAATAAGCGAGGTTTCGTGCAAACATTACAAAATTAACTCGTATTCCGATAACATTTATTCAACAGTCAATTGACCATTGGAAAATAAGCAACGAACAGTACATAAACAAACATCAACAAGGAATCTTTCTTAATAGTCTTATTCGTCCGAAATCCCAAAAGAGACCGAGGACAATTAGTACCCCCCCCCCCCCCCCCCGACGGGTCAGCTGGTGGTATCTTGCCGAGCCTCAATGACCCTTCTTGAATGACCATTTCTTGTGATCCTCGTGTCCACCTTTCTTGCCGTGGCCGGAGTGATGTTTGTAGTGATCGTCGTGCCCGCCGGCTTTCTTGTGGCCCTCGTGATCATGATAGTGATGTCCCTTCTCGTGATGCCCCTTCTTGCCGTAATGATCCTCGTGATGTCCGCCCTTGTGGTGTCCGGCTTTGTGATGTCCGCCCTTCTTGTGGTGATGCTCGTGGTGATCACCTCCGTGTTTCTCGTGATGACCCGAGTCGTGATGCTCGTCGTGGAACTCCTTGTCCTTCTTGAACTCGTCGATCTTCTTCACCTCGTGGTGGCCCTTGGTGCTGTGTCCCTTGCCGTAGCTGCCCTTCTCGTTGAACTTGTGGCCCTTCTCGCCCTTCTCGCCCTTGTGATGCTCCCCAAAGTATCCGTCGTCGTGATGATGATGTTTCTTGTGGCCCTCGTGTTCATCGTAGTGTCCCGAGTGATGATCCTTGTCGTGATGGCCCTTCTTGCCTTCCTCGTGATCGTGATGACTCTTGTAGCCCTTCTCGCCCTTCTCGCCGTGCTTAGAGAAATGGTCCTCGTGATGCTCGTCACCGCCGCCCTTCTCGAAGTGGTGACCGGAAGCAGCGGTCTCCAAGTCACCGAGATTTCGCGGTACGTCTCTGGCCGATGCGAGAACGACGAAGATCGCCACGAAGAGAATGGCGAAGGATCCCTTCGATAATATTGGCCGAAGGGCGATCATCGTTGCGTGATAACAGCACGTTATCGGTTTATCCTTCGAAACTCTCCGACGTGCTCGCCTCACCGTCTGCGGTGATGTGACAGCTAGACTATTCGAGCCGTCTCTATTTATATTAGCAATTCCGCTTCGTCGAGTGGTGGACGATCAACCGAAACCATTCGGCGGGTGTATGAATCCATGGAAAAAAAAAATTTTGATCGAGTGGGGAGACACGGTTCGGTCTACCTGAGCTGTTGCATTAGAGAGCCCGCTTTTTCCATACACTCTCGTTGATTAGGACGTACTTTCCTGTCCGCAGAGACGTGCTTTCACGATGGCCCAAACATTTTTTTTGTTTACCACTAAATTGGCGCCGCATGTTTTCTATCACATTAAGAAATGTCATGCTTCATTGTCCGCGATTGTGTAACTGATATTCCGCAACTGTTCCCGTGACACGCGATACCAAGATGAGACAACTGATCTTTCTATCGGAGTCACTGCATTGCATTTCGAACGTTTGACTCGAGAAACGGTGCTTCCGGAATAACACCGCTGAAAACGGTAACAGGAACAATCGCATTAATTACGAATGTTGCTAATTAGTGATATGAATAGCTGTGAATTACGACTTCGTCAGCAAATACTACGTCTGAACCGAGTGTACGTTTCGATCTAAGAACTCTCAGAGTTCTTAGATGAAACGAACCCACCGGACATTCACGGGCTTCGGTACGGTTCCTCAACAGCGTCTTCGCGCATTCGCGACATTCTATCGGAGTCACTGCATTGCATTCGAACGTTTGACTCGAGAAACGGTGATTCCGGAATAACACCGTTGAAAACGGTAACAGGAACAATCGCATTAATTGCGAATGTTGCTAATTAGTGATATGAATAGCTGTGAATTACGATTTCGTCAGCGAATACGACGTCTGAACCGAGTGTACGTTTCGATCTAAGAACTCTCAGAGTTCTTAGATGAAACGAACCCACCGGACATTCACGAGCTTCGGTACGGTTCCTCAACAGCATCTTCGCGCATTCGCGAGATTCTAGGAAAAACTTTGCGTGTATCGCATGTGAAACGAAGATCTCGAGTATGTGTCGGGATATCATCGACGCTCGTCCCTTTCGTCTATAAGCGTCATTCCACTAATGAGACACCGATTCGGGTCCAAGCGGCATGCAGACATGACGTAGATTTCAACCGTTCCAGTTCTACTTAGTTTTGAGATACTTGAACCATTCCCTATTCAGTACTATTATTCCTTTTGCTAATTATCCCGCGATATTAAGCGCCTCGTTCGGTCCACGACGCTTTGAGAGCCGGTCAATAATTACTGCCGGTAGTTTGCGAACATTTCCTGGGGG
The DNA here is from genome assembly GCA_963922035.1 of Amblyjoppa proteus. Lineage (NCBI taxonomy): Eukaryota > Metazoa > Arthropoda > Insecta > Hymenoptera > Ichneumonidae > Amblyjoppa > Amblyjoppa proteus. The sequence continues at coordinate 6,266,760 of OY998232.1, read as the reverse complement.
GGGGGGGGGGGGGCATTGAAGGTTTCACGCGTCATTGAACTAACTGGTATTTAATGAGTTCGCGATGCCTCTCGATCCCATTACGCCCCTCGAACACGATCAAAAAATAAAAATAAAGTCTCATAGATTCGTTTTTCTTTCGTATATATTTTATTAAGTAAAGTATCTCATTGAATAATAACAATCGTATAATTCGATATCAACTATCGGAACTAAATACTAGCCAACGAAGAACAGGCATAAAAATAAAATCTGAAACAACGATAATGATAACGGAGATCCACGATGCGTAGCGATCAGTGATGACCCTTGGAGAAACCGTGCTTCTTGCCCTCCGAGTGATGTCCCTTCTTCGCGAAGTCCTCATAGTGAGAGTGATGATCGTCGTGGCCGTGCTTCCCGTGATATCCCTTGTGATCCTCGTCGTAGTGTCCCTTGTCGTGATGTCCCTTCTTGCCGTGATGATCCTCGTGATGGCCGGAGTGATGGCTGCCGCCCTTCTTGTGATGTCCCTCTTTGCTTCCGTGGTGATCGTGATGATGACCGTGCTTCTCGTGATGACCGCCCTTGTGATGGTCGTCGTAGAACTTGTGCTCCTTGTGGTAGTCGTCCTTGTGAGCCTTCTTGTGATAGCCGTGGACCTTCTCGCCCTTCTTGTGGCCCTTCTTCTCGCCGAACTTGTGACCCTTGTGGCCGTGTCCGCTCTCGTGATGCTCCCCGTACTTGTCGGCCTCCTCGTGATGGCCCTTCTTGTGACCGCCGTGCTCCTCGTGGTGACCCTCGTGATGCTCCTTGCCGTGCTTGCCGTGATCGCCCTCGTGATGATGATGATGCGTGTGGTAACCCTTGTCGCCCTTCTCGCCGTGCTCGTCGTGATGATGCTCGTGACCCTCGTGCCCACCGCCGGACTCGTGATGATGACCGTGATGACTAGCGGCTGCCTCGAGATCCCTTCGTTCGCGTCGGTATTCGCGGGCTGACGACAACGCCACTAAAGCGAAAAGCAAAGCGAGCGCCAGGCTCCATCGGCAGCTGGTCACTGTCATCTTGGTACCTTGGGAATTCGTGGAGTCCAAACGACTGACCAAACACCTCTCGTGCTATGCTTATATACTCGCTCGGGGCGTTGCTGGCTTCGTAATCGATTGCGTTTGACTCGCGACACCGTGTCATTTACGATATACAAGACATATATTTCGCAAGCTCCCGATTGCAGGACACTCAATTCCTCGGTCCCGTACCACTAAAGTGTAACGACGGTGAGATAGATTTATCGGTAAAAGGGTCTCGTCTGACGGCTGATAGTTTTTTTAGCCGGCAACCGATAGTGATGAAATTTTTCTCGGACGCATTAAATATTTAGCGATAACGGATATATGTAGGGTTGGTTAGGGTGATATGACCACGCTAGGGTGTTTCAAAAATAGGCATTTTAAAAATTTATATTCCTCCCACCTTTCTAAAGTAGAGATTTCGATCTCAAATCGAACCAGGCGAAAGGCGGTACCTAGCAAAAAATCCTAAGAGGTAACATTCAATGTTTTAGCACAAAAAATGTGGCACCTCACAAACTTAATTGTCAGCGATCGCCTTTCTTTATCGATAAAAATATATAGTTCTACGGAGTGGGAGGTTAATTTTGGGTTATTTTTTTGTATTAAACACAAAAATGACTTCGATCTTTAAATTTTTATATAGAAAAATCTAAATATGTCCAGTAGGGTGAATTTGTTGTAAACATTTCATTCCACGCTCAAAAAGTATAGATTTTAATCTGAAATTGAACCTCGCTAAAGGCGGTCGTTGACAATTACGTTTAAAAGGTGCTGATTTTTTTCTTTTTTGGGTAAAAACGTCGAATGCGGCACCTCTTAAAATTTGTTGCCAGGGACATCCTCGTCGTGAGCTTCAATTTAAGATCGAAATCTATACTTTAAAAGGGTGGGAGGAAAATAATAAAAAAAATGTCCTTTTTGAGTTTCGTGCGATCCATCTGTGCTTTTCCAGGCCTGAACGACTACCATTATTAGTATGGCCATATCACCCGTTAATATTTATTGATAGCGCTGCAATTGAATCACCCATCGAAAATATCGAAAGTTCTGAGTGAATTACTACAGTTCAATGTTTCTAGAGTCGATTACGATGAAAATTTAAAAGTTTTTTTTTTTTTTACGTTAAGCCTCCAATTTTCCTTGTTCAAAAAATCATGATCATGTCACACCGACTTGCCCCGTTAATTTTTGTTTCTCGTCGCAACAATCTTTCGACAGAAGCCGGCAGTTTTCTAACCGGCAACTGGCAATGATGAATGAATTAGCCCCTGACAAATGAAATATTTAGCGACAAACTGATTATATTAATTAAATTTTTTGTTCGATGCAACGATCTTTTGACAGAATCGGTTTCACCGATTGTCTCGGATGGTGTTTGAGCAATCAGCGTTTCGCCGTCGGGCTCGGACATTTGCGCAATTCTCTCGCTCTGCGGGACACGCGATCGTTCGGGAAATCACCGATTCAAAAGATTTAAAAACGGGTTAAGGAGACATATTTTCGCAATCGTGCAACGACAGACAGGCGCAACGCCGATCGCCGATTGTCCACCCCGTATCGTCAATCATTCGCCGATTAGATATATATAAAACGTTGTTGCTCGCGTGTCTCGGCACATTGTGCGCAAGACACTGAAGTACGCGTATTTAACATTGTCGAACGGCACGAGCCGTGGAGAGCGAACACGATGAAGTACTCGGTGACAGTCTGCCTGGTCGGTTTGTGCGTTGCCCTGCGAGCATCGTCGGCGAGAGAATTTTACCGGAGTCTCGACGATCTCGAGACAGCGGCGACGGGTCATCGCTTCGAGAAGGGCGGCGGCGAGGAGGAACACTCGGACGAATTTTCGAGGCACGGCGAGAAGGGCGAAAAGGGCCACAAGAGTGAACACGAGGACGCCGAGGGAAAAAGCGGTCATCACGACAAGGAGGGACACGAGGGTCGGTACAGCGATCACGGTGGGCACAAGAAGAGTCATCGTCACGACGACGGATACTACGCCGAGCATCACAAGGGCGAGAAGGGCGAGAAGGGCCACAAGTACGGCGAGGAGGGTCACTACGCGAAGGGGCACAGCACGAAGGGCCGCCATGAGATTCACAAGTTGGACGAATACAAGAAGAACAAGAAATTCTGGGACGAGCATCACGATGAGGGCTACGACGAGAAACACGGAGGAAATCATCACGAGCACGCTCACAAAAAGGGCGGCCATCACAAGGCTGGTCATCACGAGGGTGGGCATCACGAGGACCATTACGGCAAGAAAGGTTCCCACGAAGAAGGCTCTCATCACAAGGAGCGCGAGGGCCACAAGGGCGCCGACGGTCATGATGAGCATCACGAACATCATTCGGCTTACGGCAAGAAAGACGGCCACGACGATCACAAGAAATGGTCATTCAAGAAGGGACATTAGATCGCTGTAATCCTTGGGCTGTTTTGCCTCTCAGTTACTTTAACGCTTGACAGTAAAGTTTCTTCTCTGATGATTAAGAGAGCTCTATGAATTTCGAAGTATCTTGAAGCACGTTACATCTTACTCTTACCTAAGTTGTTTTCTTAATCTACGATGGTGTTGAACATTTTTTTTTTTTCAGCCGTTTGAATGGATTCTGGGCGCATGAGTCTTAACAAGTGGTTTTTTTTTTTTTCTGTACATGTAACTCTGTAATTGAAATGATGCATTGGTCTTTTATTTGAATACATGTTTTTTCGATAATTCATTTTGGTATTTCTTACATTTTGTATTATTTCGTGATTTTCTAAGATTAGAACAACAATACTTTTATTTACGTTACGGACCACCCTTTTATCTCGTTGCAATAATGAAATCGATATAATCTCCGTAAAAAGTTGAAGTTCTGAAGGAACTTCAAATGATATCTCGGTGTCCGAAGTATTGTACAGACATTCGTAAGTAAGGCCCATTATTAGTCTAACCCTATGCTCCAGATTACCAAACATGCGAGCAAGCAAGCAAGAGGAACTGGAGCGCGACGTTTGTGTACAAAAAAACAAAAAAAAATCCTAAAATATTTCGCCGCCAGGCATACATAAAGACCTAGTAGGTTGTTGCGGCATGGACGCTTCGCAGTCTCGCTATGGCTATGAATTTATATTTCCGAAGATTTACTGGAAACACGTCACTTCCGGTTTGAAAATCTCATTTTCCGATCGAAATTACGTCATACCGGAAATACCTCATTCCCATATCGAAAACTGTCATTCATCGAGCGGAGGTGACGTCATTGCAAAAAGGGAGATTTCAAACCAGAAGTGACGCATTTTCGATATGACGTCCCTTCCAATTGAAAAATGAGTTTTCTCGACTGAAAGTCACGTGTTTCCGGCGAAAAATGATTTTTTTTTTTTTTTTTGCACGCGACGATTGTACACTTGTTTTGAGTTTTTGTGTAGAACTCACCGAAACGCACAGAATAGTACGAGAATAGTATAGTAGTGCATTAGTTATCAGGGTCTGAGAGGGCGTCACCGCGAAGGACTCTTGGATTCTTGGAAATTGGGACGAACAAACGGACAACTTTCCAAATTAGATATAAGATATTTTCGAGGGTGAGCGTGGCCGAGTTGATCGGAGTGCGACTCACACGCAGTACACCCGGGTACGATTCCCGGCAAGCACCAAGAATTTTCTGTGGTGTTTTTTTTTCTGCGAAACAATGATGAGGATCCCACTTAAATCAGCAGGGATGCGGAAGGAGACAGAGAGCCCTGATCTGGCAAAACTAAAAAGACTGTCAAATCTTCCGATTTCGACTCGCGGATCCGCAGTCTCGCTGATAATTACCAAGGGCAGTGGCGTAGCTCCAGATACAGGACGTACGAACTACGACTATAGCTGTATGCCTCGATGCAGACACCTGGCGGTGCTGTGCAAAGGGACGGTGACGTAGCTCCGGATATAGGACGTACGAACTACGACTATAGCTGTATGCTCAAGGTAAAAAAACACCTGACGGGGCGCGACTAGCTCCGGATCCGGGCCGAAAACTGGAGAGAGGATTGTGAAGTTTAAGAGGAAAGAGGAGAGTTGCCATGTAATACCGAAAGGTGAACGTTAACACACACACATATAAGATATTTTCGAGTACCTTCCTAGGCAGCATTTATCTTATCCCTTATCTCCGGAATGAGAAAAAAACGGTAAAAACTTTTTAATGGCCCATATTCACTACTTCTACCCTATACTTTTAAATGCAACATTGCAGTTGGTTGCGACTTTCTGCAGCCTCATCGCCGCACATGAAAGCCTTTATTCAGATTCACTAAAAAAGCACAACGAATCAAAACAGTTGCTACGCTCTGCATAAAACATTATATTTATTGTCAATAAAATCTCTCATTTCAGTGTAAATAAACGACGAAAACAATTGGAAAAAAAAAAAATTAAAAAATTAAAAATTTCACACTGGCATATGTGGACAGAAGATTATAATCTTGCTATCATGGATGGCCCTTGTTGTAGCCGTATTTGTTGTTTTCCTCGGCACCGTGTTTTTCCGCGTAGTCAGCATGCTTTTTATTATACGAATCGGCACCCTTTTCGCTCTTGTAGCCCTTGTGTTGACTGTGCTCGTGGCCCTTGTCGTAATCGCCGGTTTTACCTTGTTCGTGCTCTCCGTAGCCGGAATCATGTCGACCGCCCTTCTTGTGACCGCCCTCAGCCGAGGCGTGATGATCATCGTGCGAGGAATGCTTGTCGTAATGACCACTCTTGTGATCGTCATCGTAGAAATCGCTGTCCTTCTTGTACTCGTCCTTGCGATAGACGTTGTGGAAGCCGGTCGTTTTGTGCCCCTTTTTGTGATAGGCCTTTTCGCCGTAGCTCTCACCCTCGTCGCCCTTCTCGGCTTCGTCGTGGTGTCCGTAATGACCGTTATCTTCCGTGTGAGATTTCTTGCTCCCTCCTTCATCGCTGTAGTGACCTGGAACCCAAAATGAATTTAAACAGGATAATTGTGGATTTTTGTCGGAAATAAATAATTAGATCGCGAAGAGCGGGGCAAAACGGGCTAATTTTGTCAATTTTTTCATTCGGGACCAAAAAAAAGTCTTCCCCCAAATAGAACGGAGCTGGGCAGTGTTTGTAGTACCGAGGACTTGATCGGAACTTCAAATACTTTTATCGCGATTTCAAGTGCCAAAGACAAGTTCCTTTTTGAGCATAGGCTTGCAATGCGGATATTCGATGAGTATGAGTAGCGTGACATCCTGTTTCTATTAATGTATCATTACCTGTCTAAACTTTTTAATAAGTTTAGATGTAACGACGATTTATTTATTTTTCAAAATAATTTTGATAATAATTCCCTAAAAAAGTGAAAGTGATGATTTTCGTTCTTTTTATTTCAAAACAATTTGATTTAAAAAAAACGAGGAGGGACGAGAAGAGATCTTTTGGTTTTTTTAATGACTTGTTTTTATAGATTTTTTTAATGAAAAAAATTGAAGAATCGATTAAAAATAAGCTCAAAACGACGAATGACAGAAATTTCAGTTAAGCGATTTTTTTGAATGCGTGAGCCATGCGCAAATTACTAATGAACCTTTCTATGAAATCATCGATAACGCGTAACGCTACGAACCTAATTGAGAAAAGTACTTGGAAAAATTACTTCAGAAATACTTCAAGTACAAAGAGTACTTGATAATTCAAGGACTCGCGATACTTTGTACTCGAAGTATTTCGGTACTTCGTCCAGCTCCGAAATAGAATCTCCTCCCGCACCGAAGACTCCGATTTGACGGCCGGATGTGACGCGGTTAATTACGAACCTTCGTGTCTGTCCTTGCCATGCTCGCCCTTCTCGCCATTGTCAAATTCATGGTGACTCTCGTAAGCCTTCTCGCCACTTTCCCCACCCGAGGAGTGCTCTTCGTCACTGAAGCCCTCACCGTCACCGCGCTCTTCGCCGTCGTCTTCGTCATCGTCACCCTCGTCGCCGTCGTCGCCGTCGTCGCCGTCGGTTCCGTCCTCCTTATATCCTTCTCCGGAATCATCCTCCGTCCGAACCCCGACGTGATAGGGATCTCGATGAACTTCGTCGGGAACGACATAGTACGGTGCAAGGGCCGGCTTCTTCGGGGCTTCGAGCAGTGGGACGACGTACGTCGGCGGAAGAGGAGCAACTTCGCCCTGGTAACTCGGCACCGTGGCAATCACCCTCGGTTCGGAATGCAAAGTCCCTCCGGGCTTGCGATAAGTCACGTATTGTACCGGTCCGGGTGATTCGTAGTATCGACCCGCACCGTGATTCGTGTATTGAACGTAAGAACCGGGACTTCCCCGTTGACTGTCGTAGACGTATCCGGTCGCCGACGATTCGAGATCGGCCATCCTCATCCGCGAAACGGTCATCTTCTCCATTGTCGTCGGCAGAGCGTTACCACGGCCGGTAATCATTAGAGCACCGCAAACGAACGCAACGACAATAGTTACAACCATGATGACGAAGAAACGCGAATGTCTCACTGCTAAGCTGGACCCGTTAACTCTGTGTCCAGATTCGCCATCGGCGGGAACTTTTATAGGCGGCGCACCGGGCGGACGTATGAATTGAACGTGTGAAAACTGTAGGACGCGGTCGTTAGGGCCGACAAATTCAAGTACGTCGGGCGTTATTGACACTGTTGTTCGACGGAGCCCGCGTTGCGGTGCCACGTCCGAAATTTGCGCAACTTGTGAACTGCTCGACGATCGTTGTTTGCAACACCGTGACCGTGAATGCGGTATCCCAAAATTGTCGCAATTCCTTCACGAATGTTCGCGGCTTATCCGTCACGCTCGATGGCAAAGCCGCGTGCACGACCTGAGAAAAGATTTCTTTTTATGAAATAACATTTATTTTGAAGAAATAAATTATCTTCTTTGTATGTCTGTATATTTGATTCCACGTTCGCCAAACGCGACATTTGGAACTGTTCACCGTACCGATTAATCGAACTAACTGCGCTTATTATCGTTACGTACCGAGGGCTCTGAGATGCGCTAATGAATTTAGGGACATAAGCGAACTATTCGGCATTCCCAGAAGATTATTCCGTAAGTCGTTATTGCTATCTAGACTTTGATTTTCGGCTCGGATCTCACGGACTCAATTTTGTCCGGTAGGTTCTCTTTCAAGATTACATAACATGGTGTCCAGCGATAGTCCCTAAAAAAATTGGTGTCCAGCGATAGTCCCTAAAAAATGATTTTTCAATGATTTTTCAATGATTTTTCAATGATTTTTCAATGATTTTTCAATGATTTTTCAATGATTTTTCAATGATTTTTCAATGATTTTTCAATGATTTTTCAATGATTTTTCAATGATTTTTCAATGATTTTTCAATGATTTTTCAATGATTTTTCAATGATTTTTCAATGATTTTTCAATGATTTTTCAATGATTTTTCAATGATTTTTCAATGATTTTTCAATGATTTTTCAATGATTTTTCAATGATTTTTCAATGATTTTTCAATGATTTTTCAATGATTTTTCAATGATTTTTCAATGATTTTTCAATGATTTTTCAATGATTTTTCAAGAGACAAAATTAGTCGAAAATGGGCATGAAATAAAACGCATTTATTATCTATTTCCGTCAGTGTGAGCGGGAGCCGGTCTCGTCGCTGTGAATGCAATCGAGGTCCTAGTGTAACCGTAGCTGTCAGCGGCAAAGAGACGTCAATGACGATGAACAACAAGTTTTAGATGGACGCTGACATTTCATATTTCGAAGTAAATACCGTGAATTTCAATGTCGCTCATTCAATTGTTTTTAAAATCTTAATAATGAAATTGGAACAAAAAAAAAATGATTTTTTTTTTTCAAAAGGCTGGACGAAAGGTTTCTTGAAAACAAACATTGTAAAAATTTTCCTGGTGGACCGAAAAATTTCATATTTCCATGATTTTTCCAGAATCGTGTAAAGTTTCATGATGTTTCCCTGACGTCACTGATTTCCATGATCGCTGGACACTATGTGATAATGTCGTTTTGTTCGCAATGGTTAACACACGAAACATCCGGAGCAATTATTTCAATGCTCCTTACCAGCGAAACACCCTCACACATGTGCATCAGTATAAAAGGGTTCCTCCCGTGAAATTAATAAAAAAGTAAAAATAAAAAGTTCCAACCGATATCGACGATATTGTATCTGAGCTATTGCGATAAATTTTCTTTGTAAATCGTACCATCGAGACGTGCGGGCGAGCAGTGCGTTTCGCCGGACACGACCTTGCGTGTGCAGTCGCGCGAGGCGGGACTCGTGAAACCAGTACGATTTTTCGAAACGTCGTCGTCGACCGTTGGTACGATCGGCACTCGATCGTTGGATTTCAACCAGAAATTGCGCCGTCTTTCCGACACAGCTGCATTCCAGAGATCGGCGAGAATTATAATCGCTATAGTGCTGCCGTCGGTCTGACCGTTCCGCCAAGAGACATATAAAAGACGAGAAATGCTGTGAACGTGATTGCAGTGTCTGTCAGGACGATTGATCGAGACGTCGTTTGGTGCGTCATCGCATAACGATTTTTCACCTTTCGCACAACGAATATTCACCGAAGCCTCAGTTTGACGTTCACCACCGGTCGGACAGAACAAAGATGCCGAAGAGATTTTCCAGAGGCTGGTTCCTCGCTTGTATGATCGCGTGTCTCAATGCTCATCCGTCCGTACACGAAGGGAGACGAGCGAGTCGCGTTTCGACTTCGGCCCTCGGCGAACCCGCGGCGAGCGACTACGATTTCGATGATTTATCAGCCGAAGGATACGCCGGGAAGTTGAACGATCCGGGCGGTGACGAGGAACCGGAAGCCGACGCGGTTTCATCGAGCGGTCCGGGAAAGAAGCAGGCCGCTTTGCCACTGGTCCCCGAACCGGACGCGGAGATGTTGCCCGCCCATTACACCGGCGTTAAACCGCCGGGCGTCGATCACATGGAGATAATATTCATCGACTCGGCGAGTCTGGGATCCGATCGGAGGAACAGCTTGGTCGATTCGACGGAGTCGAAGGCTTACGAGAAGACGAAGAGGGCGAAGAGCTCCGCCGGTGGAGCGACGGTTTCCGGGAGGAAGGCTTCTCGCGGTGCCGAGAAGCGTCTCAAGGGCGAAGAGGGCAAAGAAAACCGAAAGGGCGAGTACGCCGAGTCCGCCGGCAAGAAGAAGACCCGGCAGGAGACGCAGGAAGAATTCAACGGCCACGTGGACGAAACCACCGGCGAGAAAGGCAGGAGTCTCCAGCTGGAGCGCCGTCGAGAAATGGGTCGAAACGCCGCCGGCTATCGCAATGTCTATCACAGAGACGAGTACAAGAAAGATGCCGATTTTTACGACAACGATCACGAGGGCGGACGCTTCCAGAAGCACGGCCGTTACGACGAGAAGCACACGGCGGCTGAGGGTGACTTCCGCAAGGATGCCGGCCGGAAGGCCGGATTCGCCGTGGTCGAAGCTAGCAAAAGTGGAGTGTTCGAGGACGGTCGTAACGCCGAGGAGGCGAATGGCCGAAAGACCGGACACGGTCGCGACGTACGCTACGGCAAGCTCGACGAGTTCGCGATGAAATCGACCGTCGGAGTTGGTCAATCTTTCGGCGATCGAGAGACCGGCGTCAAAGTGCGATGATAAACTATAGACGTAGTGTGTTATAAGTATTTATTGTATATAATCGTTAAAAAATGTATACGTACGACGAAGAGTGGATTCAATGAAAATAAAAATAATTACATGAAACGTCGTCGAGTACGGTAAAAGTCGGTGAATGAGGGCCACTAAAAAGTAAAGTCTCCTAAAAAGTTTAGAGTCTCCTACTCCCGTACGTAAATCCCACTTTGTTGGAAATAGCAGTTATCCACAAAACAACCATCATAAAGACCTGGTAATGATATATTTTTAAGACTTTTTATCGGAGACGTCGCGCGCTTGTCCATCTTCTTGGCTATTTCTTTTGAATGCTTGCTAACAAGGACCACGGAGCTCAGTTGATAATGGGAATAGAATATTTCTTCAGATCTTCAAGTTTTCGCGGAAGTTAAGAAGGATCGACTGTTTCTTTACGATAGAAAAAAACATTCATCACAGCTGTTTCGAATCGCAATATTAGTCAAATGAATTATGCAGGCAATTCATGGGCTACATTTCGCAAAAATGATTTCTTTATCGAAGATTAAGAATAATATGTAGTCCAGCTTTAAGAATTTCAACGACTTCGGAATCGTCATTACGTACCACTGGCCATCATTACGAAACGAAAAAACGAAATGGCAAGTAATTTTCCAAAATTTATATGACAATTATTAAAGAATATTTGAGGCATAAAATGGTTGATAGATTGACAATTTTATATCGTGGATTCGTGATGTGTGGTAAAACATTTCGAATTGGACGTGTATTACAATGAACCTGACGTGAGGTTACATTTAGTTCTCTGAGCGCATCAGCTTTCGACCGGAAAGGTTGTCGAGCCTGGCACTGATAATTCGGTAAATTGATAAACCGCGATTACAAAATAAACTTCTCCTAACATATGCACGTAAAATCCTGTTTTCAGTTCCTGTGAAGTGTGCGCAAAATGCCATTTTATCACATCACGTGCGGGAAAACTACTGTGCATGCGTACGAACCCAATATGGTCTTTTTTCCGCCCTAGTGCGGAAAAGTGTCTTTCTACGCACACTTCACGGGAACGGAAAACGTGATTTTCGTGAACTTGTTAGGAAAAATTATGTGAATGGCATGGACGTAGAAAAGGACGTTCTGACTCGTGTGAATGCCGCACTCGTCAAGAACTCCCTTTTTAGGCCCTTGCCATACAAACAATTATTGCATTTTGTATTTTCTACATAACACTTGTTGCTTCATCTACTGGAAGCTAGTTTTTCAAAGGTCCAAGTTGACTCGATCAACAACAAATTAGTGACCTTTGTCCCGGAAGCGACCGACTCCAATGTTAGAATATAGGATGATACGCTCAAAGTAGTCAATTTCAAAATGACATTACAAATAAACTATACGGTCAAAATTGCTTAGATTTCAGGAACAGATGTCTAGAGTGTTCATACGGAAGATATTTAAAAAATTAAAACCTTAAGTTGGATTTTGTCCGACAGTCGATCCTCCTTAAGTAAACTTCACTGTCGCAACGAGCCGAAAGGGTCCATGAAAGCCGTCGAAACCCGTGCGGTACTTTTGAATCTCATCGGCAGCAACGTTCGGCCCTTTAGCCACTTTACTGTCATCGACCCAAGTGGGTTGACGAACATTCAGACACTTTTAAGTCCACACTTGCGCGAACCCTCACTGGTCCATCTTGCCTCGGTCGGCCCATATTCACTACCTCAACCCTATTCATCATAGCGCACTATTTACGCAACTCCGCGACTCGGTGCGCGCGAAACATCAACGTTACCACGCGTTCAACCCCTTTCTGACTCTTTCGCCCTGGCCGTTTCTCGCTACATTTGTTGTATACCTTTTCCAAAAAATATCCTCGAGCTCGTGCAATTTATCACGGTTTTTTTCCCCCATGCACACACACACACACACATACGCGCATCCAGCCAACACAACCGACCCCCGGGTACGACGAGAACGGCCGGAGGGTGAGAGGCAGCAGCCGTGGCGTCACGCGAGTCGGTGAGGCTGCAGTCAGCATGCGAGAGGGACGTGGCGGGGTGCGAATGGAGAACGCGTGAGTGGGACGAAGTGAGACAGAAGCCGATAGACTCGCACCCGGCCAGCTGGGCTCTCGTGCTCGGCAGCCCAGACAGCTCGAAGCATATATATCCTTGATTAATGGATATTAATAATGTACGCATTGTTGTAGCGATAAATTGCAATTTTTGTCGGATACCGCACGTAAATGAGAATAAAGGCGTAATTGATGCAGCCCACCGGTGCGGGTGCTCGTGTTTGCGTTGGCTCCGGGAAACCGGGTGGGTGTGCGTGTGTCTGTACAGTGCACACCCTTTGCCTCTCGCGGGAGCGTCGAGCCAGGCGCCAGGTACAAGGTACGGACAATCTAACTACACCCCCGGCTTATCAGGGTGGGGAATGGGGCAGCGTACTCGCGGCCTTCTCGCCAGTCTCGTCCCGCCACTATCGCACACCGCTCTCTGTACCGCCGTTGAGAATCTCTCGGTTTCCCTCTTACTCCGCCGTTGGTTCCTCGGTAAGCCCCGGTTCTCTGTGCATTCATCAACAATAAGCCGCAGCAGCCTACCATGAGGACCGAGCGAGCGCGCGGAGAGAGCGCTCTGGGCGGGGGGTTGGTGAGGGATGCTGCGAGGATGAGGGTTGTGTGTGCGTTCGGTGAGGGCTGTCTGCAAAGGGGTAGCGTCGGAGCCGCGCGGCGTGAATACATAAATCAGCCAGTCTGCATTCTGCCACCCATATCACTTCGCGCAACGGCTATGAATGAATGGAGGTGCTGAATTATCGTCTGGTCGAGTTCCAGCTCGACGGTCCGATGGGGTAACGCGGGTTAGCGCCCGTTCGCCGAGCGTGATCCTCCGGCCCGTTCGCCAATGGCGGAAAGGGACGGAAGAACGGTAGACGGAGGTGAATTGGAAGGCCGACGACGACGACGACGACGACGACGACGGCGGCGGCGGCGGCGGCGACGACGACGACCAGCGGGCGAAATCAGCGCTTCCGGCCAAGTCGTAAATCCTTTAACGTCGTTGCCCTCAAAGCTCCGCGAAGCCGGCCGGAACGAGCGAGAGGTGGGATCTCCAACCGAGATTTTTCTCTCGCCCTATCCATCTTCGGATACTTACTCTCGGTCCCTTTCCTCCTCTCTCTTTTATCGACGATTATTTAGAGGAAACTTTCAATCGGGGCGGCATTTCGTGCGGTGCCGGCTGGTTCGGATGGTGGCTCAATCGTCAAAGAGCTCTTGTTTCTCTCTTGTTTCCACTCGCGCGCGATCGGGCGCTCGGTCACATCGGGCATCGCTCGCAACGATCTGAATTTGGCCTATGCTGGACTATCAATAGCTGACCGTGACTGTCCCACGGTTAGTCGCGCGTCAGAGGAGAGACGTTATGTCCCGACTTCTGTTGCGCAGATTTTATTGGGGACACTGGAATTCCGGGCAGTCCAGCCGGAAGAGCCGGGTCACTTGCGGATGGAAGTTTCTCGTGTTGAAGCAGAGTTACGGCTCGGGGTGTCAGGCAAGTTCCTCATTACTCTTGCCATCTCACCCTCTTCCCAACGGAAGAGCGGGACCATTACAAGGTTTTTGCGACACGCGCGTTAGGATTCTCCGCCAGTCAGAACACGGATCGCCCTGCCGGCCGACTACGATCGCGTTGTCGACTTCATGAGCGGGACCTACTTCAGGACCGAACCGAGTCTGGTGAACATTGGACTGGCCTGCCTCGACGAGCCGCCCTCGCCACTTGTTCACCTGATGCGCGAAAACGTCAAGGAAGGCATGACTGTGATAGCCGAGGGAGCCGACAACTGCGTAGTCGGTGCTGCGGTCAATGCGAGCACCTGTTCATGGCATCCTGAGAGGATCGTCGAGTACGCCGAATGCTGCTGCGAGCCAGGTTCCGTACGCGATATCGTCAAGTTCTACGCATACGTCATGCACGAACCGAAACTCTGGGAGAAGTACTGCGTTCCCAAAGTATTCGAGTGCTGCTACGTGGGCGTCGATTCTCGGTACCTAGGCATGGGAATCGGAAGACGTCTCGTTAAGGAGAGCTGGTACCTGGCGAGGGATTGCGGATATCAAGTGTTCCGCATGGATTGCACCAGCAAGTGAGCGGAAGTACTGTCGGACGGGAGTGGATTACTTCTGTGATTGATCGTGGTTCATTCTTTTTTTTTTTGCTATGTCTCCGCATGTGCCCTTTCGATGATAAGCTTGACGTATCATTTTTTCACCAAGGGATTTGCTTGATTCAGATAAATTTCGCTGGACTGTCGACAGTCTTTCGAGGGTAATCCTCTCTCTCCTCAGTTAGGGTTTGGTCCGGTCGGCTGCGAGGTCACAGCACTGGCGCTAGACCGGCCGTACTCCCGGGCTTGGCGCCGTCTCGGGCCGGTGCTGGGATGCAACCGCCAACCAGACCTACCCTATCTGCGTCCCGTCTTGAAGGTCACATGAAGAGCTTAATCCCTTTCTTTGGCGTTAAAGATACACTGCCCAAATTGCCGAGGGCTTTGGCTGGGAATGTGTTTTCACGATGCCCTACAAGAGGTACGTCGACAGAGGCGGCCTCGTTTTCACGAACGTCCAGGAGCCTCACACGGAACTTCGCGTCTTCGTTGATCGACCGCTGATCTGCAAGGATTACTGCGTCACGAATCCCGATAAGTGTAAAATAAGCACGGTACCACGTGATAAATGAATGCAAGTTTACAAATTATTAAAATGCGAAAAAGAAGATAAGCGGGATAGGTGAAAGGATCGTAAAAATTCATAATTTCATGGAAACATGCGAATAGACCGAAGGATTGGGCGAACCTCGCGTCTCACCAGTCTCGTTAATTACCTGACCAGTCGGGGGTCGAGTTCGGTGCTGTTACCACACAATTTTTCCCGTGGAACAGCACATGAAAATTGCGTTCCACGGGTGTGCCGTTGGCTGCCCGGGTTTTTTTTTTTTGAAACAAGAAAACACGAGCTCGGTCACTTTCCCAGCAACATCGGCGACCCGCAGACTGGACCGAGCGTGAGTCAACGGGTCGTCTCACTATTAGCGCCGACTCTCATTTCTCCCGTTTTCGTGCTTACAACTTCTCGTTGCACAGGACTTGTGAACCCATATATGCCAGACGAGAAAATACTCTCGAGCTCGGTGACACTGCTTTCTGCTTTCCTCTAGAACGCTGCTTTCCTTTACAACGACAATCCTTGCGGTACAGTAGAGTCAATCGAGAGCCATGGTTAAAAAGGATTGTACACGTTTTAAAGGAAAAACCTATAGTGTAAGCTATCGTGGATCTGGATTGAAGAGGTCCTGCTGGATGTAGAGAAAATTGTGTAAGCACGAAGTTACAAAAAAATTCCACAGTGTACGCCAATAAAGCGATGAAGATATTTTTACCGAGTATGCCGCGGAAACCACAGCGGTCGGATAATAATGGATCATACCTACTTCGGGCTTTACCTACTAGGTTTGATTGATTTGGCTTATAATGGACGTTACCTGTCGGCGTCGGCGAATTTGGCTTAGTAGCTAAATCCGTCCAAATTTATTATAGATGCAGAGCCATCACGATGGATCTGATCTACCTGGGTCGGCTAATTTAGATGATTATGCAACATACTTACCAGAGTTGACTAATAATGGCTCGGTAAGGCTTTGGACACTGATAATCGAATTCAACAATGTTCAGAACTTCGAGCTTGCAAGAAAATTAAGTAAATTTCACAATTGCAACGACATAGAAGGGTCGATATAAAAAAAAAAAATTTATCATTTATGGCTATGGTATATTACCGAGCTACGAAATATCTGATAATCAAAGAAGCTCGTGTGATATCTCTGAATCTCATCGAGACCAAGGCTTAACACTTAAAATATCTCACAATTAAAATGAAGTTTTAGATTTTATTGGCATCCGCATTTGTGTCAGCGCGCTCCGGTTCGTCTTACCGCGTCCGTCAATATTCACCACTTTAACTCTATACCGAGAATTTTTCGAGAGAATTTCCTCCCGCGCAACAACCTCCCGATTTATCGGCGCTCCAAATCTTCTGGGCGAAACATCCATTCGCGCTGCTTTCATTTTTTTTTTTTCCCCTGTAATGACACACAAAGGAGCTTCCGAGTGCTGGCGAAGTTACTAAGGCAAGTGCGAGACTGTGCGATTTAAGCCGATCGGCTTACGTTCAATTTCACTGTCTCAGAATCCCTGGCGGAGATTGCAGTTACCCGCGGTCAACTTCACCTCGTGGACGTCGTAATACGGCACTACCCACTATCGCCACTACTACGACCACTACTGCTGCTACTACTACTTCCATTCGTGTCCAATACACCCGTGACAACTGTATCACAAGTAAAGCTCGACGATATAAAAGCGACACCTTAATGGTATACAAGAACGTGGCTGGCAAATAAATGAGATTGCAAAGTGCAGCAGAGAAAAGTTTGGTCGCTCGCGGCGATGCGGTTGGAATGCCTTCCCGTCGCATCCGTGCACTCTCTCTTTATTTGTGGAGAATTGCGCATCACCGGAAAGCAGAACGCGGGGAGAGCTGACTATGCACCAGAGTCCGAGCGCTGTTCACACTGGAAGATGAATATTCGAAGGTGGCTCGGGGGACGTTGAGTTGTACCACTTTTTTTTTTTTTCCATTTCTTCGTATTTTCCTTCTCGGTTATCGCCCGCATCGGTCGAGTACCACATTTCATTTATGCATTTTTTTTTGCATCTATTATTATTGTGTATGATAATTTTTACAATTGGGTACCAAGGATTGGATTCGCTTTGATATAGCTTTGAAGACATTACACAATAATTTTACATTGATTCACGAGAACTCCATCAAGGACTGCGCAGCGTTTCGTTAATTTATTATACCGCTCCATGAGGTTTTGTCATGGGTGTTCCCTTTTTCTTTTTCCGATTTATTGTGTGATTTCCTATTATTATTTATTTGTTTCTTTTTCTTTTGAATCATTACATAGACTTAATTTTTTATTGACACATGGCCATTCTCAACGTTACGGCTGTACGGGACGTTGAGTTGAACAATTGTTTTTCTTCTTATTTTTCTTGTCGGTTTTTCGTCCGCATCGGGCAAGTATCACATTTAACGTATGCATTTTTTAAATGTATTATTATTTTGCATAATTATTTTTATCATCGGGCATCACGGATTGGACACGCTTTGATATATATGAATGCTCGGTATTGTACGATAAATTGTACATTGACAGAGTACAAATTTTGAATTCATTTTTCTCGGTAACAATTCTATAAAAAATGAAAAAAAAAAAACCGTTGCGGAGAAAAAATGTATTCAACATATTTTGAACTTATGCTGATCTTTAGCCCCACCTTAAGGTTTCCACTGTGTTTCGTTAATTTACCATACAGTTTTATAAGATTTTGACGTGCCTATTTTCTGATTCTTTTTCGATTTACTAAAATTACTTACATCAATTGAACATTACATACATTAATTGCTCGTAGAATAACAAAAATCCCAGATATTAAAATTGCTTTAATCTTTTGTATGAAAATTACAAAAGTTTTCGTGAAAAATGCAAATTTTGCTGTTCAATTGCAACGTAAATTTGACATTTCAGAATCAGTTTAGGTAAAAAAAAACTTCCAACACGGTTAATTCATTTTCAAACAAAATTTGTTTACGGTGTGTACTAAACGGATCTATCTATAGTTAATTTTCTATTGTTATAAGACTACACCGAATGTCTTCCCTTTCGTTCGCCTCTCATCTCTCCTCGTCCATTCGACTTTGTACTCAAAAACAATCGAGATCCGAACTCTCGAGGCCGTTATCATTAATGAAGTTGGGCGGAGTCTCTCGCTTAATACCTCGGCAACTGTCGCGTAGAAGTTACAGTTGAGAAACTCACGACGGGGCGTCTACCGAGTTACAGTCGTTCGACGACGGCGCCCCAGCTTGAACACACCGCTCTCTCTCCCGTCCATTCAATTTTGCCGAGCACTACCTTACTCGTCCCCTTTCGGCTAGTTAGCTCCGCGCCGCTTCGGCTAACCTCTCAGTGATAAACACATTCTGTTTTTCTTAGAACTTTTTTACTCGTATGAAAAAAAAAAAAAAAAAATTAAATTAGCCATGAATTACGTACATGACTTGCTATGAGATCGGATAAGGAAAATAGTTTTCGGTGTGACGTCATTTCCCGTCGAAAAATGAGATTGTCAAATCGGAAGTGATGAAATTCTGATATGACGTTAATTTCGGTCGAAAAAATTGAACTTTCAAATCGGAAGTGACGGCACCAAGTGATTTTTCACATCATTCTGCGTGACGTCATTTCCGGTTGAATAGTGAGGTTTTCGAACCGGATGTGACGTCACTAGGGAATTTTTCAAATTTCGCTGTGTGACGTCACTTCCGGTTGAACAGCATGATTTTCAAACTAGAAGTGACGTCACAAAGAGATTTATAAAATTTTTTTTCGTTGACGCCACTGCCGGTTGAGAAGTAAGATTTTCAAACCGCAAGTGACATCACCAATAGATATTTCACATTTTTCTGCGTGAATAGTGAGATTTTCGAACCGCAAGTGACGTCACCAAGAAATTTTTCAAATTCTTCTGTGTGACGTCACTTCAGGTTGCAAGTGCAAGATTTTCAAACCGGAAGTTACATCACCAAGAGATTATTCAAAGATTTTAAAAGATTTTTTTTCTGCGTGACATTATTTCGGTTTGAAAATTAAGATTTTCAAAACGGCCGTTCAAACCCGCCACAGAGAAACTGTTTTATATTTTTCTGTCGATCAATGGCGCAGCAACACTGCCCAGTGCTTATTAGTGCTCGGAAGATGATCGACTTCCGGCACCGGGCGCAGAAGAACCGCCATGACGTTTTGGCGCATGGCAGTCAGTGTGGAACCAGCCTTTTGCCGTTTTTCCCCTTCCGGCGGAATCCCACCTGGCTTGCTGAATCCCGTAGGACAATCCTGAGCGGAAGCTCGCCGTCCGCAAGAGGTGCGACGACAGCTCGAAGCACATCACGTTGCTCGTGGCCAAGTTAAAAGATTCCAATCGGATACCTAAGTTACAATTATTCCGCGAAATTCCAAAAATTCTGTGCAAATGTTATACGGAACTTTACCCGAGAAACTTCTCAACAACTGCAGGTGAAAAAAAAAAGCTGCAGCCACTGAGACGTGACCATTTTTTTTTTACCCACAGAATTCGAGAGACTCGTTCCCTCCGTCGAATTAATGAAATTGGCCGCTCGTTCGCGCTCCTCGCTTCCGAATGACATTGCGAAGTTAACATTCACATTTGGAAGGTCGGTCGTCTCAACTCCATGCCGCATGGGAGGTGAGAGCTGGTAATACCGCGCTTAATTTCCATAATGCCGGTTTCACCGCCGTATGAACCGTGTCTGCGGGTATTTTCGGTACGTACACATCGGCGGTCGTTGGAGAGTCGTGGTTGTTCGCGAGTGACTGGGCCGAAACTGGAACCATGTGTCTCTTCACCTACGTATATATATATATATATATATACACACACGTTGGTGGGAAAGTGAGCAAGCTAACGGGGTTGTTCCCGCTAATATCGGGAATTGTTTGGCGAATTGAAATAGTTCAGTGCCGCACGAGATTCCCCCGTGCGTGCAGAGAAGCCCGGTATATACAGGAGGTACATTGTCCGAATCCCACCGGGATGAACGGGAAGGAACGAGAGTGTGCGGTCTGTGTGTCGTTGCGAAAACTGGGCTGATCAAGCCGCAAGGGTAACGGCGGGGGATGAAACGGGGAGAACAGCTTTGTGGAAAGTCATTCCGAGCATATATACATGGGGCACTCCACGTCAAATCGGCAGCTCCCTCGTCCCCCGTCTTTTTCGTTCATTTTTTTTAGTACGATGTCGTTAACGACTCGCAAGGGTTTCGGGATTTCTTTTCAGGTTTTTTTTCGACCGTCAGTGAAAATTTTTGATCCTCGAAGAACCAATTCCGAAAACGCGGTTCTAAAAAATCTGAAAAATTCACACTGACTCTGTGATTTGTTTTCAAATTACAAAATATTACTTAACCAAATTTGGCATATTGATTCTTTGTATGATTATCAGGCTGCTGATTTGACATGGAATGCCCGATACATATGTGTATTTAAATACACTGTAAAAATAAATTGTAAATTTAATGAGATGGCAATTGAAATTTCCTTACATTACTTACGTTAATTGAACATTGATGTACTTTTTTTTCTTAAGTCAAAATACCAAATATTAAAATTACGAATATTGTGCCTGAAATATGCAAAAATTTTCATTAAAAATAAAAAATTTACTGTAAAATTGCAACGGACATGTGTTTGAAATTTCAGAAACAGTTTATGTAACAGTTCATGTAAAAAAAGCTTCCAATACCGTTAATTAATTGTTAAAGAACATTTTTTTTTTGTACAGTGTACACAGGAGCCAGAGTTGTGTAAATGAAAAGTGCGCAAGTTGCATCGTGTGGGCGCGTTCATTAACGTTTCGCAGTCGAGGAAAGCTAACTCGATTCTTATCGTTGTATTATCGTTGCGATGGATATTCGCGAAGTTTCGCCGCGAGTACCGAGCGAGTGTAGCTTTATCACTATGATTAAACGGCTCGACAAATTCTCCTATTACACCATTCTAACATATCGATTAGCGGAATGAAACCATTAAAATAGACGGACAGCTTTCAGGTGTCATTTCTGGTTTCCATATCTGTCGAGCTCCTTCGAGAATGATGGACGAAGAGGTTTTGCCTCTCCGACTATATAAATACATTTCCTGGTTTCCTCGATTCCATATAGAAGCTACATTTTCGAGGAACTAAATTTGTCTCTCGATAATTAATTCACGGAGTGACCGACACAGTAACTTCTCATTTCGCTGGGCTCTTCGCTGGGGTCGCGAATACACCGGGCATAACTTTTGAAAGATTGCAGATTTGTTCTTCAGAAATTAATTTTTAAAAACGCTCAGCGAGCCGAGAGGAACGAATGAAATGTAAGAATTTAAACGGTCCGATGGATCGGGGAGAGCGGGGCAAAATGGGACAGTCGGGCGAAACAATTTTCCGATAATTTTTTGATGCCTCATTTTGACCTAACCACACATTCGGATTTTCAACGCCGTTTTGCCGCACTCAACATCACCACCACCACCATCCAAACGCTATCGGAAAATTACGTTTTGCTCCACCGTTCCATTTTGCGCCACTCTGCCCTACCGCATTCATCGAAACTCACTGCATTATAATTTGGTAAAAGATTAAATATTGTAAAGCGACTTAAAATTTGATTATTAGAACGTCGATCGAAATGATGTCTGTTAGTTTTTGATTGTATAGCGCAATCATAGCGTTAGGTATTGATTGTATAACATTAACACCGCGTATGTAAATATTTTTTATTCCTCTACTGCGAAAAATAAAGCAACCAATGAAAAAAATAGGATTCTTGTTTCTCATTGGTCAATCGATATGACACCTCGAACGATTAATTTCTTTATCTGAATATAGTTATACAGCTTACATTTTTTTTTTGCCACAACATTGTAACAGCTAATAACAGTTTGACAGTAAATATATCATTGATATTATGTGCTAAGCGACATCGACCACTTTCACCCTCGCTGTGCAGTCATCGTTCAGCGGACGATTTCAAAATCCAATTACAATCGTAGTGATGTCACAGAGCAATCGCAGCGTGATAAACAGAAGAGTTACACTGTCCTCATATCTAGAACGTGTTCGGTACGACTTCGTCCCGCAATCAGTTCCAGCAGTATACGCGCGGCGTGTGCGCTTCTTCAGCCCTTTGCAGAAATCCATTTGACCCGGCAGCAGCATCTGTTTCTGTATCACGCGAGGAACCATGCCGGCCGTTACCGGAGGGGTTCGTCGTCGTGCAAAGGATTGTCTCTGCAGGCTCCCAGGTTACTCCGATACGCGATCCACGCCAAGAGACCACATCAAATACGTAGTCTGAGCTTTCACAGGGTGCTTCTGTACGGCTCCGCGTGTACTCCAGCTGCTCCGGCAACAATTATGGCAGAGCCTTTGGCATCTTCGAGTAGTGTGTAGAGCGCATTGCACTGAGCCGGGACCATTCTGTGCGATAGTCCGACCCGGCGCGCACAGTTGTCTGAGCATCGCAACCGAGTTTCCTCATGGCAATGCTCGACTATATGAGACGGAACGCGATTACTTAATTGACAATGGCATTCCACGGCTGACACGGCCATACCACTGCCTGCGCCGACGTCGGCCCAATGGTGCAATTATGAAGGTACGGCAACGAGCGTCAATGGATTGCGCTCGCACTGCGTTAAAACTTGAACAGAATTCACATTTGAAAATGTATCATATGTACATTGTAACGACTATGGAGATGAGGATTGACCGAGACACACGATATTACATAGATTACTGGAATCGCTCGGTATGACAACTGACATCGCACAGACTATCTTATTGACGAGACTGCTGCAGTCTTGATTGGTCTTTGAAAAAGAACAGACGTCTGACAGGTCCTACTTGAGACAAACAGTGATGACTGTAATTATTAATGTCCGTCCTAAAACTGAACAGGGGAGGTCAGGGCAAAATGGCACAGTGGGGCAAAAGGGGATAACGAGACAAAACGCAATTTTCCAATAACTTTTGGATGATGGCGATGATGGTACGTGGGGCAAGATGGCTTTGAATATCCGGATGTATCCGGATGGCACAAAATGGGGCATCCAAAAATTATTGTAAGATTGAGTTTTGTCCGCACTGTGTCATTTTGCCTCCTATACGATTGTCGCTTTCGCTCGTTCGTTACAGTATATAGACATTAATATGTGGACGGATAGAGTTCACAAGCAACCTGACACCCGCATAAAAGTGTGTCTCGACACATTGCAATTATCAATGTCCGATATCGGTCACGGACAGGTCCGTGAACGAAAACGGCCGATCAGCAGGCTAGTGTTGGCGTAACGATATTAATACCTCAACCTTCGGTCAATGTTCGGCCAAGTATTGGCTTGGCGGTCATTGGTTTATCGATTTGAGGCCACTCAAATGGACGTGGCATTGGCTCGCGAAGTGTTGGTCTGTCCATTTGAGGCCAAGGTTTGGTCGAGCATGAATTCACCAACCAATTGAATTTTGGGACTTTCTACACATTTGTCCCATATACAAGAAAAAAAAGTGCAAAGTGAATTAACAAATCTGAAGAAACGCATACGTTTTTAGAAAAGTTAACGAATCATTTTCATTAAAAGAAAAGTTACTCTTCTGGGAGATTTGTTGAACAATTTAATTTTTCGTCAATTTGTCGATGAAACGTCGTCCAACAACATTTTGTAATTATTATTATTATGCAAAATTAATATTTTCAGCACCTTTAACGTGCTTGACTTTTTTCGATTTTTATACCATTCAGAAGTGTTTGTAATACTACTCTCTTATTTCTCTGAATCCTACGACGCGAACACTATTCGCAAGGGCTACCTTAAAAGAAATATCACGGTGCGCATGCATAACGTCTTACGAGAGTGCAATGAAATACCATAGATGGGGATTCGATTGCAACTTTGTGGTACGCTAAAGGTAAACTCTCAAGTTTTCATCACCGTTAAAACGGCTACGATCTCAAACGGTATACCGTATTCACAACAGGCATCTCTATCGTTCGAACTCGGAGATGTAAGTTCGCGTCAAGTAGTAATGGTCGGCCGTAGGTCAGACAGCCCTGTTTACGAAGCAATCTAAGTAACGTTCAAGTCTATACAAACTTTTTCAATTATTTTGATATATTCGAAGGTTCTTGGGCGCTTCGCGGATTCCCTTTTATCGTTTAGTCGAAGAGCAGGAGTCGAAATGAAAATGCAAGATGAACGAGGGAGAGAGGGAGAGAGAGATAGGAGTCCGGGAAGTTGGTAGAGACTGGCGAGTTCTGGCACCCTTTACGCGGTATAAACGTTTCGTAAATAAGCCTTTGCGAGATTCTGTCGTGGAAATTGAATTGAAAAGTTCGTTGCTAATGGGGTTGGAGGAGTGGGAGCTAAAGTGGCTGGGACAAAGAGAGGAAACAAGAAAAACTAAAAAAAAAAAAGAAAAAATTCCGCTTGTCCAAAGGTTCTTTCGTATCCGCAGCTCCTCTAACTTAGCCTTAATTGTTCTAGCGCAATTAATTTTTTCCCCGAAGTGCATCGCTCTCGACTTTTAGATTTAATTCATTTCGAAGGGAGTAGGATTTTTTTTATTCATATTTCACACTTGGCTTTCACAACGTTTGTATGTATATATGCCGCGTGTGTCGAACACCGAGAAATAGAAGGGTGTAACTTAGATCGTTTCACATGTTGAATAACGCGGGATACGCCCTTCTGTTTCTTGGCTGCCGATATACATATGTATCAAAGTAACAACGAACAGAAAAGCAGGATTGTATAGAGGAAGATCAACAAGTACAGCATGGCTGTCGTTTTCATGTATACTGTTTAGTCTAGATTTTCCCACTGCGCCGTAAAATGCTTCTGAAACATACCTATATCGTTGACACATATATAAGCACGAGTTCTTCGACATGCCACGGAGGAAAGGAAGAAAATGGAGACGGGTGGACAATTTTTCTCCGCAGTGTATACTTTTATTTTAATTATTTTCGAAGCAAGTAGGCATTTCTTCATATTCCACACTTCACTTTCACAGCATTTACAAATATCAAACTAATATATGAACTAATATATGAACTAATATATGAACTAATATATGAACTAATATATGAACTAATATATGAACTAATATATGAACTAATATGAATGACAAATGGAAAAGCAGAATTGTATGGAGGAACAAGATCAAGTAAAGCATCCCTGTACAGTTTCATCTAGATTTTGTCATTGCGTCGTAAAATGTTTCTGATGCACAACAGTATTCTTGACACACATATAGCCACGAGTTCTTCGATATGCCGCGGAGGAAAGGGAGAAAATAGAGGTAGATGGGCAATGTATGTTCCAGGCGTATACCTAAGGCTTCCCGTCCCTTCCATTCCGTTGTACTACGGTAGAAATCACTTTGGCTCCTCGGAAACGTGCACCGGTATACCTTTCCTACTGCTATCTCTCGCACGCTGCAATTATCTCGGACTCCGTGATCAGACTTCTCGAGACGGTGCAGCATGCGCTCGAAACTATGTGTCGTCGGCAACAGAACGAATGGAACGAAGGAGAACGAGAATACGAATTCTGTACAGAGTATACATATATGTATATAAACAGTACTGCTGGTTATCGTACAGCTGTATCTCGGATAAATCGCTTTCTTACTTCGTGCGCTATCTCGAGATGGTCGTGGCCAATAGTCTTCGCGATGAGAGGATCCTCTGCAATGTACAGCAACATCGGTTCATCGAATGGAAGATACTCTGGCAATTGTTATAGCGGTTGTCATAGAAGCTCGTAGATGAGATATCTTTCTCACCTGTGACTTCAGTGACATCTAGAAACTCATTAATGCGACTCGAATTAGACGGGCGGCCTGCAAATAAAT
Organism: Amblyjoppa proteus; assembly: GCA_963922035.1. Lineage (NCBI taxonomy): Eukaryota > Metazoa > Arthropoda > Insecta > Hymenoptera > Ichneumonidae > Amblyjoppa > Amblyjoppa proteus. The sequence goes on along the minus strand of OY998232.1, from coordinate 6,240,462 downwards.
ATACATTTTAGTTAAATAAAGGATTTGTTTGATAAGGCAATAGTAGGCACTGTAATCAAATTTTGTTTGAAAATTGATGAAAGGTGTTGGGAGCTTTTTTAAACTGTTTCTGAAATTTCATTTCTGGATTTCTTGCAAAAAATCGCATAGTACTTTCAATATCCACGTTTATTCTCGGTCCACAATAATTCCGTACAAAGTATAGAAGTATAATTTACAAGCAAGCCGAGCAATAGTGGTCGTTCATTCAATGTTCATAAAGTTCATAAAGTTCGTTACGTTCATCAAGTTCACCAGATTCATTAAGTTCAACAAGTCCATCAAGTTCATCAGGTTCATTCCGTTCATCATGTTCATCGTGTTCATCACGTTCATCGTGTTCATCGTGTTCATCGTGTTCATCATGGTCATCATGTTCATCATGTTCATGAAATTCGGTTTTGCGAGCGACCGGTTGTAGACTTCGGCTCGCCGTCACTCGCTTTCATCAGTATGCCGACTCCTTGAGTGTCCATTTTTCGGGATCGTCGAAGTTTACTTTCGCAATGCCAAAACACTCGCCATAAATTGGAATTACAGGGCTGAGTTTGATCGAAGTTCGAGCTTACAATGAGTTGCGATTGATGGAATCAGTTATAATCTGCAGCCTTGAACCCATTCAAAATTGTCGAGGAACGAGCAGACTCTGTTGACGCGATCTCGATTCACGGCAACAAGATTTCCTTAACATAGTCGTGATAAAATTATACCCTCCATATATCGTCCGTTCCGCCATTGTCGGCGGCTCCATTTTCGATTACATAAATCGTGGGATTTCCGTATTCGGCAGCGATCTTACGTAGAAGGTCGCCAAAGCCCTTTGGCACAATCTGAAAAATCGCGCCATTAGCGAAACCATTCTGTGGATTGAGTTTCGGTTGGATATTGACGTACGTTTCGACCTGAGGATACGGTTTGTCTCCAGGAAGGATCAGCGCTACTGACAGGTCCAAGATCCCGAAGGAACAACGGGTCGACTTCAGTCTCAGGGGCTCAACAAGCAATGACGCGCAGTGATTGAGGCCCAAAAACTCGGCGGAATCCCTTAGATAGTGAAAAACTTTATTCTCCCAAGTATCCGTGAATATGACTCTCCTATCGATCATAGGTACCTCATGTACTCGAGCCATTCTCTGGAAAGTTCGGGCAGTCGCGATCTCAGATAACTCTGAGCTCGGCTGTTCCGAGCTACGATATTCTTCAACGCATCGTGATAACCACCGTTTTCGGAAATATCGAATGCAGCGTGCGACCGTTCGCGAAATTGAATGCGGTTTTCGCGGCCGATTGATCAGTTTTCGCATTTTTGCGAATCGTATTGGAACATATGCATTCACAGACCTATAATGCCATTCTGCGTGTTTTTGCGTGCAGAGGTATTCGATGATACCGTCAACCATTTTCCCGGGGAGCATCGACCCCGACTGTAACCGAACATGCAATGAATTTCTGGCTCGTTCATGGTTATTCACTTTTTGACCATTGGTCCTAACTCCCTGAAGAGTATTCTGGCGTAATTGTCGAACCAATCGACCATCATCTCGTTGGTCCAACCGCCGAGATCCTCGACGTTCTGCGGCTGATTCCAATGAATCATTGTGACAATTGGCTCGATGCTGTTCAACGAGAGCTCGTCGAGCACTCTTTTGTCGAGCTCTATTTCGTCTCGATTGACAACGTTCGCATAACCGTTTGGTAATACTCGAGTCCAACTCACGGACATGCGCTAAGCTGTAAACTAAATTCGAAACAATAGTAGATTATCAATGGCAATTCGGAGAGATTACTTAAATTCATACATTATGGTACAAATTAAATAAATGATTTTTCTGCGTATTCATGTAAATTTCGTGCCTTGACGCGGAAGAATATTCTCGGTCTGTTACGAGATTGATTTTTTTTTATCGCTCAGTTACAGTCTGCGAGACGAATGAAAAAGGGCTGTGACGTTGCATATTAATTCCGAGAGCTTTACGCGAATCTTGGTCGAGGCGTTACGTGCGAACCATCGACGGAGCTCGGTGATGTGGAATTCGAAAATTGGTAGAAAAGACGGAAAAGCTTCGAAATTGTTCGACGAAAGAGTGCAAGGCGCTTGTGCGATGGTGGATGCGCAGCAACTCGAAACTTCTTTTTTCCTCTGACGCCAGTGGCAAGTGCGGAGGCGTATAGCTCGGCGCTTTTCCTTGCATTGAAGCGCCTCCCCCCGTCTTTCGTGCCGCCCGGACGGGCGAACGAGAATCCGTCCTTTCCGACTTGAATTGAAAATACTTGAAATTCCATCGACGCGGCGCAACACGATATCGCGTCGGCTGCGAATGCGCGAGCCAATATTTTCTCAAGCTCATTGGCTCATTATAGAAAAAGACACTCCAAGTATTTACGCCGGCCAGCAAGGCGTTCCTTTCGCAAACAACCTGTCATCCTCGGACAAATTGGCAAATACCTACTAATCCAGTCATACACTGACAGCAGGATCGAGTAAATATGACTATATCGTTTGAGAGATATTACCATGGCACATAGTAGTACCGAACTGTCCCCGGATAATCGAAATCCCGGTTAATCCGAAGCGGATAGCGAAAGTATACAAAATCGAGACTGCATTGATAAAATAATCAATAAAACGGTAACAAATTTTAGTTGAACTCAATAGATACACAGATATTTTATTATGCATATACAAGAATACACGATTCATAAAATTCAGCAGGATTTGTATAATACATTACCAAAACAAAATTAAGATACGATTGTGTCACGGAAGATATCAAACAAAATGATTAAAAACAACAAGACATGTGATATATAATACAGTGCCTTAATGCTATCGGTGTCGTTACGGTCTAATATTATTTTGAAGTTCGCCTCCGTGTTTAATTCTTCGAGGGAGCGATTTATTAGGTGATGCTGTCTCAGCGGGAAGTACAAGGGACATCATAACAAAATATGTCACAAGGTTTCAAGTTCGTTTGAGCAACAGAGAGTACAAATCTGTGTAGGGTCGTACAAGTGCACCGATTTGCAAATAATAAATCTACCCCTATGCGAAGTCGCCAATCGAACTTGCATTTTTGCTCTCAGGAAATTCTTCGCGCAGCGGCTGGTATAGAAACTAAGAAAATTGTCCTCTATGCTACAGTTGAGCCTAATTAAATTTAATTGTTCCGAAGAAACTGTAAAACCATCTGGACATAAATAGAGTTGTGTGGCTAATCTAAAGTTTGTTACCAATGAATGATGATTGTTCATTTCGTTCTACCCGAAAAATTGCTCAACTGTATTAAGTGAACTCTTTTCTCAGTGCATGGAACAATGTTTTCGTCGAGAAGAAACAAAAAAGAACGGATCGAAATTGTTTGATCGTCGAAAGCGATACATCACGCGAGAAAGGGTAAAGGATCGAGGAATCGCCGAGCTTTCAACTCGGTTTCCGATCAACACGGCTACGACATGGCTCTTACAGACGTAATTCACGAGCTCCTCGCCCGATCGTTTAGAGTTTAGACACGCTGAGTGGCAGGCGCCTTCTCGAGAGCTGCACAGAGCACAACGGCGCCGGAGGATATCGTTTATACACAGTCGAGCGATACTGCAGGATACACTGTCGGACTTACCGTGGAAGATCGGAGAGAATGGAAAGAGTCGGGCGGAGCCGGAGAATGTGGAGTAACGCATCCAACAACTATCAAACTTTCTCGATTAAAAGTTAACTACTTTTAAACTAAAACCACGGGATTTCAATTCCCGAACGATCAATTATTACAAAGGCAACGAAGATCCTACGTGTACACTTTAAGGATAATGATGGCGCGAACCGTAATTCGAAAATCGATCGTAATATATTAAACGTCCCGGGCTTCGGATGACAGCGAATTAATTTGTATCGCATTCTGTCGCAGAATTCGAGGAAATAAAATGAAAATTATTGCACGCCTTATCGTGGATCGTACCGTCGCACCGTTAATCGAACAGACGCATGAATCGGAATGTGGGAACTATCGGTGAAACTGACAAGGCAAACGGTCCGACTTAACTGTGTATATATTTTATTTTATTTTATTTTATTTTATTTTATTTTATTTTATTTTATTTTATTTTATTTTATTTTATTTTATTTTATTTTATTTTATTTTATTTTATTTTATTTTATTTTATTTTATTTTATTTTATTTTATTTTATTTTATTTTATTAAGCTTTTGTAGATAGCGGAATGTGACGGTTGAAAAAGCAGAGTGCTGACGGGCGAAAACGGTCGTGATACGAAAGCGAACGTAGTAAGCGATGTAAATAAATTTCGCACCGTATTTGTTCCACAACGAAAGTGGAAAAATCCGTCGGGTTAAACTTTCAATGAGCATTTTTGCCCTTGTAATTAAATGTCATTGTTCGGCTACCGCATTTTAATTGAGCTATCGTCGAAGAGGCTTTTATTCAACAAAAACGTGCACTCGAGTGCATTTCGTTAAAAGTTTCTCGGTATTTATGAAAAAAATTAATAAAAAAAAAAAATATCGCTTGCTACCCGCCTTTCATTAATTCAAATTGAAGCTCCGGGTAAACGATTTCGCGAGCGCAAAACCGATCTCGAACGACTCTCCGCAGTGTAATGCATATATTTGTAATATCAACCTATCATTTTTTTTTTCAGTACAGTAGAACCTCGATTATCTGTACACGGATAATTGAGACACACGGATAATCCGCATTTGTCATACATTTTTTTTACTTTGTTTTTACTTTGTACGGTGTTATGCGAAACGTAGTCACACGAGATCCTACATTTACGGTCAATAATACTTTGGTATATAGTTGTAGCTATCACGCTCCTTTTAGTCTCGTTTTTGAAAAAACTGTGTCACTTTCTTCGACTTTTGATTTTAATCTAGACAAACAATGTATGTAAACAAAACTAGTGTAGTCCGCCCAGGGATAGGTATAGGATGAGACTATTATCAACTTAACTAATTTATAAAAGTATATTAAGAATAAATAAAGTTTATTAAAAAAAAAAAAAAAGTAAAGGAAGCTTGGCACGGTTAAACCGCCGCCCGGTTGATCCGCACCCGGTTAATCGAGGTTCTACTGTAACAACGTGTCTCACACAATATGACCAATGATTGCCAATACCATATCAGGATGATATGGCGTGGCCATATCGTCCTGACTTACTCTACAATAAAAAAAAAAAAAAACTAAAAAAATCAGAGAAATAGCGCATTTTACACAATATTAGCCAATGATTTAAATAATCCAGCCTCGTAGCACTGTAGATAATGGCTTTCCGGCTCGTTGAAAATTTTCGGCAGCTGCGCGATGTTCAAGAATTCGGCACGGCTACACGCGCCCGTAGCCCGATTATATTTTCATCTCTCGCCCTCGCGAGTGCTCTCGGAGAGCCGAGAATAAGCTTTCGCCATTCGAACAGCTTGCACAGGTGCCGACAGAAGTCTGCTCCGTTTGGCGCGAGGATAGCATACCCGAGTGAATGTTCTCACCCAATTAGGGTCCTTCCGCAATCCTCCTGCAAGTGGTGTTTCTCGGCTCGCTTATCCTTCTGTCGAAACGATCGGCTTACGGACGCTCCAATTTATGCCCTACCGGTGTCGCGGTGAAATCCTCCCCTTCGCTCGCAGAGCCAAGCTTCCCGTGTAGCCAGCAAAATTGTAGCCGGTCTTGTCGGGTTATCTTTGTCCGTAAAAAACGAAAAGGGCGAATCTTTGATTACCGTTCTTCTCATTTTACGAACTGGGACAGGCGTAAAAATTATGCGATGCCTCGGCGATGCGATGCTATAGGGAGGAGATGAAAGATACGCAACACTCTCCTCACAGCGGGGATTCGAGGCGGAAGCCGGAGGCTCGATCAACCCTCGGTTCCCGTTGTCTTTAACTTTTAGCGCTCGAAAACTTGCTTGATGGTCATCGTAAACTGTTGATGGCGAGGGATGAACCGTGGCACATCGGTAGAATCGCAGCGGGCGCCGGTCTAACCGAAGCCTTATAATCCTGCGTATATACAGTTCTTGGGTTAAATGGCCTATAAAACGCTCATGTTTATTCCAAGTGCTGTAAACATCCTCTTGGTGGTGCTCCGGAGATATGCAGACAAGCTTTATGCACTATATCACTGCAGGCTCGTCGTCGCTGCCTCTCCGCCTCTGTATCTCGGAATTCCTCGCATTCCCTCCCACGGGAGAATTGGATCCCTTAGGTTTGGCCGTTTATGCTCCTGGCACCAGCGTCCGTTTGTCCGGTACACGGATCTCTCCATCGACGTGGCGGCTCCCGTGTATCTCTCCGAGGAATTTCAAATTCACCGATTTTGGTCAACCGTGTCAGTGGTTCCTGGCGAGACGACGTTCGCATGCGGGTTCAGCGAACTACTGTGTTATACCGTGCCGAGATGAGAGGTCGGAAAAGGGTCAGTTTTTTTCAATTACTCTGACGCTTCACGTACCCGATCCTTGCTGAACGAGGACCTCGAATAATGCCGAGAGGCAACCCTCGAACGATTCGCATAACAAGTTAATGCCCTAAAACAAATATGATATCTGTAAAGTTGGTCTATGCGATTTTTAACAATAAACTGATACTAAAATCATATATTTTATCTGCAAAAAGTTAAACATTCAATATACAATTTATTTATATGGAGTTGTGTACAATAGTCTGATGTGCCGTGTCCCGGTTTTCGGTTTCGACCTTTCGCATTGTCGAGTTTTTGGTGTCGAACTTTCATCGTGTCGTATTTTTTTTTTCCCTTGTGTACAACTATACACAAGGGAAACCGAGCAACCGCTCGGTGTTCAGTTTTTGTAGTTGTTCGGTGTAAAGTTTTCAGTGCACGGCTATTTGGTGCAGAATTGACTTCGTGTATGGTCAGTTGGTGCACACTTTTGTACATACCCTTAGTCGTGTATAGTTGAGTTGTGTACGGTATTCAGTGCAGAGTTTTTTTTTTTTTTTGGTGTACAACTGCCTACGTGTACAGTCTCTTGGTGCATCCTTTTTGTGTAGACCTGGTCTTCGTATAGACGTGGCACTTGTACAGTTGGTCTCCACCCGTCGGGTATTTGTGTCGAGTATTTATGTCGGGTATTCGTGTCGGATATTTGTGTCGTGTTTTTGTGTCGCGTGTTTGCGTCTGGCGTGGAGAAAAAACAATTATCGAAAGCTTGCTCACCGTAACTATACCATGAGTTTACGAGCCAATCGGAAAGCCGATAAAACGGCAAAAGCCTTCGAAATTTCGATTTCACGTTAAAACACCATTGCACAAACAAAACAAAACTGTTTTACTGCGGCAGGGACATCGATTGAAAATCCTACGATCTCTGATTAGGAAATTTGTCCGTCGATATTTGTTCGGTTGGGTAAACAAGCGCGTAATGTGAAGTGCAATTATTTTGACGTTGTCAATGTCGTCAGAGTGCACAAGTTTCGTACTTTATTGACCCGCACAAAGCTACCGCGAGATCGGTTAATTTCGCATACGGGTGTATATGCGTGGCATCGGTCACTTTTCGTCCCTTTAATTTTTCCGAACGCAAACGCGCACCTACCTTGAATAAATATACACACGCACACCCACTGAGGGAAATTCAATTTCGGGAGGTTGCCGGATATTACGGCGGTTTATACTCATCCAGTCTCAGTGGTACTTTGCAGCAATGTGTACGGTGCCGTCGGTCGCTAGCCGGTCTCTTTACTCACGCGCCGTAATACGCTCGAGTAATAATTGAATGCAAATAATTTGCAGTACGTTTTTGTGTAGATAACGGATTATAGTTATACAGAATCTATAATACTGTCTCTGTACGATATAACTAATGCCAAAGAATCTCGCATTATCGACCTACCCAATCTCCCTATTCTCATCTCCACACATAGTCATGCCAAAAGGTCTCAGGCAAAAAAAAAAAAAATCAATCCAAAGCTCCGAATTCCCCACTATTGATTTAGTCGATTGAACCAAATTTTGTAAGTGCAACGGACAAACATTTATATACGTACGGCGTTTCGTTGCTACAACGAAACGAGATAAAAAATATATCATATCATATTATATTATATTATATTATATTATATTATATTATATTATATTATATTATATTATATTATATTATATTATATTATATTATATTATATTATATTATATTATATTATATTATATTATATTATAATATATTATATTATATTATATTATATTATATTATATCAACCGACCATGAAAGCAATTTTTTCCGAGAAATGGCATCTGTCATTGCCTCCTTTATTAAAATGGATTTCGTCGTTGTCGAATGGCCAACGAAATAGTGAGAGTCTCACGGAGCCGCAGTTCTCGTCATAGAGAAGAACGTGTGAACCGCGTAACATGAACGGTCGTAAACGAGAAAGTGCTTGAGGAGCACAGAAAGGGTTTGTACGCTTGCCGATTCGTTCTGCGGTTTCGAAACACGACGGACGTACTACGTGCACGACTGGCACGGCAGTGCTATCAATTAGTCACGCGATCGTTGGACCGAGACATGCTCTCACTCCGTCCCATTGGCTCCGCAAACCTATGTACTTGCTGGCGCAGACAAACTTTCGCTTTAACGTAAAACATAGCAATTACGATGTAATACTATCTGTAATTGAACGAATACAAGCCGATCGTTAACCGTATAGTTTCAGGCTCTGTACGGATACCAGAAACGCGTCACTTGTCTTGTTAGCACGATTGCATTAGATTACAAAGGGCACATGCCATTTAATCCCATACAGGCAGATACAGGCTATTATTGCACAAATTTTATACGCTATCTACACTCGAGTGATCAGCATAGATTTTACACTGTCAATAAATCGAGTGTCCCGAGTTAAGATCTTTTTTAACTGCCGATTTTGCTATCCCAATTGGCGGCTCGGACAAAAAATCGGGAGTTATGCGTTTCACGACGATCACGTGACCGTGCGGGTTTTCTTCCGCGGTGTTCGTCGAATTGACAAAAAATCTCTTGACAAAATTTGGCAAGAAGTTTCTTCGAACCACGGTCTGTGTCTTTCTCAGGTTTCGTTACGATTCGATGCAAATTCATAGAGATAAAGACTTTTTGGGAGAAAGGATATTTGTCCGCATTGAAATTTCAGCGACATGTGCCGCCATCTTTCGCCTGTTCACGGTCTTTCGCAGCTAATTTCATAGTGGCCACGGTCTTACATACGGGTCTGACGAAAACGACGGGCATATTTCATAGGTGAAAGTGGACCGCTTAGTGTCAACACTTGTTTTTCTCGGCGCTACCACCTTGCGGCGCTGTGGTCGGCGGATGTTGCGAGACTATCCTAAACAGTACAATTCTGTCTTCGCGTTTCGTGTAAAATCGTTGGTGTAAAAATTTTTTAAATTCTCATTGACAAATTGATCGTATGAAAATGACGAAATCCTGTGTGGTACCTCACTGCTAAACAGGGTACAAATCAAATGAAATGCGCTGTGAGCAAGACGGAGACATACGGCTGTCTCTTTCGCACTCGACATCCCCTTTCCGATGCGCACGATGCGGCCGAAAATTGAAACTGCGAAAACTGGACGCTAAGCGACCCTTCCCCCACCACCGTCGTTTCCAGACCTGTATGTAAGTCCGTGATAGTGGTTCAGTGCAAGATCTCCCAAGCATTCCGCGTTTCGCTACGAATCGTTTTACGAACATACGAAATACCCAAAAGAATGTCCGAGGTAGCGCCAGTAGATCGCACATAGACCGGAAGTATACGTCACTTCCGATCGAAGAGTGAGATTCTTAAACCGCCAGTGACGTATTTCCGACATGACGTCATCTCCTGTCGGACATGAGATTTTTAATCCGGAAGTGACGCCTTATCGGAAATACGTCACGTCTGATTTGGAAATCGGATATTTCGACCGGAAGTGACGTCCCACCGGAAGTACCTCACTTCCGGTTTTAAAAGTTGTTTCTTCGACCGGAAGTGACGTCATACTGGAAATGCGTCACTTACGGTCGAGAAATGAAATTTTTAAATGGAAAGTGACGTATTTCCGATATGACGTTGGAGAATACACGGGATTTTTATTCTAGTAAAATACTGAATTTATCATTATCCTTTTTTTTTCCATGCATCGAACCTCCACACAAACCATGGCTGTACTCTGTCAGTATGAATTTGCCTGCAGGATATTTACGATCGGTGAAGAAAGGAGAGCAAAAATTTGCATAGACTTCCAGGGTTGAAGAAACATATCGACACGAAAATAAGAAATAAGATGTATTTCAAAATTCCGAAAAAAAAGGGAAAATTCAATTTGCCAAAGATTTATCAAAGTAGGGAAACAAAGGAAAGTTCTATTGCCATCGCCGTATCCATGAAAGCACCAGGGCCAACGACGAGATATTACAGGATTTTCCGCGGGAAAATGACTCCCCGAGCGGCACTTTCGCAGGGGCTCTAACGCGGACCCGGGGATGGAAGGAGAACGAGAAATAGGGACGAACCACCCCGTATATATTTTTCTTCGGTGTTCAGCTACACTAGTACCGAAACCCGATGAGATTTTGCCGCAGCATATATATATATATATATATATGTATATAGCATATATGAGGCATTCTCTGTCAAGTCGGCCACTCTTTTTCCACCCTCTCAGCTGTATCCCATAATTGGCCACATTTTAGTTTCACTTTAAAGTACCCTTTGAGAATTTTTTCAGAGTTTTTAATCCATCCACTCGGAAGATGCAGATTTATTAAAATCTGTGTATCTCGAAAGGGATAAGTCGGGCAAATAAAAATCTAACGACAAAAAGTTATCTTTATTTATTGACTATTTGATGCGACATGTGTTATATTTGTGTTCGTAATGCAAACGCTATTTTCAAAGAAAAGAAAGGCAATTTTTTGGGGTATTCGGCGATGTGTGAAGAACCTATAAAATATAAATGCCCAAAGTGGAACTCGACATCTTGGTAAAACCTACAAAATTGGCGGCAAAATCGATGGTGTCGCATTGCACGAAAAAAAAAAAAAAATTTTAATTCCTTTCTGCTAAAAACAAATCTAGCAATACGAACAAAAATACAGCACATATTGTATGTATGCACATAGTTAATGAACAAAAATAACATCCTTGTGGTTAGTTTTTTTGCCCGTAAGCTCTCTTTCAAAATCTATGAATTTGAATGAGAAACGCATCTCTCTGAATGGATGGATAAAAAAATCTGAAAAAAAATGCCCAAAGCGATGCTAAAACTTGGTCAATTATGGGACAGATCCGAAGATCGAAAAAAAAAAAGTGGCTCAGTTGACAGAGAATGTCTCATATATGTGTGACGCCGAGAACGAAGCGACCGCTGCTTTTCTCGGTCTGGAACTTTGATACGCGCCGATGTCGTACACACACATGCCCATACATAGCGACCTCATGAGCAAATATCTATCGGGAACGGCGGGCGTGCCATTCCTCAGGCTCGAGAGGATATCGTGGTTCGTTCGCCGTCTCGTCCTCGAGATTCTTTCTCCCCCGCGCGCGAATCCTCCCCCACATTATCTCTCTCCGCAGTAACATCTCAGGAAATCTCTCGTTCTATCCCGTCCATGGGAGAGAACTCACTTCCAGAAACCCCACCGCCGAGGACCAGACAAGAAGAAATGTTTTATTCCTTCGTTAGTTACATCGCGCCAGATTGAATTTCGCACGAGTTTCAATATATAGTAATGTTCTTTCTTTCGCCCTCTTTTTTTTTTTTGTCTCTCCCTCCCTTTCTCGCCCCTTTCTGCCACTTCTCCGAAGATTGCGGATCGAACTTTCAAGATTACTGCGGAGGGTCCGGAGGCGCGATGGCGAAGGGGTGAAAGCTTTATGGGCTCTTCATCGACGGGATGAGCTGAATAAAAGTTCACTTTTTTTTTCCTGCGTTCTTTTTTTTTTTCTTCATTTCCCTGTATAAGCCATCTTCCGAGGTTTTTATTAGTTAATCAGAGTTCCAGAGGAAATTGCGAGATGGATATAGTACGTATGTATACGTGTAATCCTGGAGATAATACGCTTTTTTTTTTTTTTTTTACGAAATAATGCGAGAGCGCGATCGGAGTCGAATCTGTAAAATTGATCAGGCAGCTTGGGCCGCCTGCTGATATTCGATTGAGAATCGATTCGCGCGATAGTTATTCATACACGGTACGAGGAGATGGTAGATTATTCGTTTCCAACTTCACTGGTCCCTTGTCGTTCTCCGCATCCGGTCGATTATGTCGATATCGAATTCCCGTTAAGTCGGCCCGGTGCGATGCCCCAGAGCTGTAACGCTGTCGTGCCCGGACACCGAGTCCGGCTCGCGGCGACCACGTACACTGCCATCGAGCTTCGAACTCGGACGTCACAGTCCACCAAGCGATTTATCGCCGTTGCACATAAATCGATAAATATATCTATAGCGCTCGATGTGCCCAGGACGACCCAGGGCGATTGTAATTTATGCATGATCGCAGTCATGAAAACAAGCTACGGGACTAACGAGAATTCATGTACGAATCTCTCTCTCTATATATATACGCATGTATGTATATATACATATATATATTTATTTATTGATTATACAAAGGTCTCGCCGCAGAATCGTGTGAGAATCGAGGAGAGCATTCATATGAATTTTTTTTCAGAATTTTCGTACACTTCACAGTCTTTTTTTAAACCTTTCAAAATCGGTGTAAAGGCACGAATTCTGGAGATACTTCTGCATCACGACTCGACAGCAGACACACAAGATTTTGAGACTTATGGCATCAAAAGAAAAATTCAACAACGCAAGAAAATTTGGAATTTCGAAATTTTGACATTTCAGCTACTTGTTAATAACTTTTTGACATTATTATTATTCAAAATCAATGTTCTTGACACCGTTTAATGCAGTTGATTTTTTTTTTTTTCAGATTTTTATACCAACAGGAAGTGTTCAAATTCTCACTTTTTGTTGGGAATGTGCGTGCGAAGCATCCTTAATAGGGACGGGGTTAACAAAAACAATTACAAAAATCATACCAAAACACGCGCTGAAATCAGCGTCGATTATCGAATCTGAGATGATTCACCAATTTTCTTTTCGTTCATTTATTTAAGTCGTTCGACAATGTGGGGCACGTTCTTCTGCTCGTCAGCAGTCCGCATTCATTATAAATTCGGCAGGTAGACGACATTCGACATGTTCAATTTTGCGACGGAAATTTCAATAATTAGTCCGATACGAAACCCTGTTGGATTGAAACTTATTGGCGAATGAGTTATTCACACAATTTATATTTCAAGTGTCTCGGGTGCAGTAGATAATTTCATTTGTGAATAAGATTATGAAACCCATGAATCTCTTCTTCTAACGAAAAAAAAAAAACGGAAATTATTCATATCACGAACAGAACACTGCAGCCAACGGCAGAATATTCACAGCCCTTACATGCGTCGAGAGACAGTCGTAGATAAGGTCCATTACTATGTAATTACGAGTACTTTGACTTACTATACCATAGGTGTCAGCTAGGACGCCTATGGTCCGAATTACCAAGCATGCAAAAAAGCGAGCAAGAGCGAAACGCCGCTCAACGTCTGGTAAAAGAAAGTTCCTAAAATATTTAATCGCTGCGCTATATAAAGGGAGATTTTAGTTACATCCTATTGTTTATAAATATCTCACACTAAACGTGCAAGCATGACCGTCAATAAATAATTGTACTATTTATTTAGTAAATTAATCGAACGAATATTCTACTGCATACCGCCGATTGGTTTATCACAAGCCGACACGTATGGTCCACATTAGAAAGGATGCGAAAAAAGTGCGTAAGATGGAGCGTCGTGCGAAGTCTGTCAAATGAACATTTAAAAAATATTTCATCGCTAGGCTATATGAAGGGTGTCCTCGGGTACCTATTCCTTCTACCGAAATGGGATTTACCTTCGGGAGTAGGAGATACAGGTTTAAACGTTTTCGTTGCCCACCATCACCTGGGCAACGAAGCCCTGTTTTTTTTTAAATAAATACCTCACATTAATCATGAAACATTAACCGTCAATAATAGTAATTTGCGATACAAATGCGGTAAATCGAATTTTATACGGACGATGTGCCGCGAGTGCGACTCACTTCGAATGCCGGAGAGGTGCGACTCCGTGCCTTCTTATTATGGCGCTGTACAGCCAGAGTGCGTAAAGTAGTAGAATAAAGTACGAGAAGCGTGCGTGAAATACGAGAAGCGTGCGTAAAGCCTCACTTACGCCAGTCTCGGCAGGCCCGAAAAGTAGCACTTCTCGGCCATGCGTTGCATTAATAATTTGACTACTACTACTACGAGGAATTTTGTTGCTGCTATGAGTGCAAGCCCAAAAGGATAAATATTCGTCTCTTAAAAATTAATCGGACGAATATTCCACTCGATATCGTCGATTGGTCGGAAATAATTTCTTTCTCTGCTTTAACGACGAAAGGCTCTCGGAAAGGTGCTTATCGTGAATTCCGTCTTCCTCATTGAGCCCGGACTCGTCACCGGTTTATCGCTTTGAATCGCGACACCCCCGTCGGAAAAACCGCGTTTCAACAGAGTCCTCCACCGTGACCATTACGTACGGGAGGGAAAGAGAAAGCCTCCACTTCCTTTATAGAGGATTACAAACGTTTCTGTCTGCCGCGAATCCTCTTTCCTAAATTAACTTCTTCTTCATCCCCGAGGAACTCTCGGTTCTCCTGCTCAACCATCCACCAGCCATTATCGTCGCGCTACTGAACTCGAGACTATTTTCCCCAGTAGATAGGCCAATGTTAGCGGGAGAATTCTGGTTCCTCCTCGTCCTTCTTCCCTGCTGGTACTCTCTCTCTCTCCTGGAATTTTATATTCATTCAAGAAAGAAGGCATTCCTTTACGATGTCGGTTTTGGCAACAGGCTCGAGCACTAAATTTGCCGGATAATTCTTCGCCGTTGTGTACGACGCTGAGCCGCGTTACACCCCGGGATTTACAACGTATCTTGCAGCATTCAACGGGCTGTACGGAAACCTCTCTGCCCGACTCACGGAACTCTGAGATTCCACGGTAATGTCGCGCGAGCGTGCCAAATGTTGGAATTAAACGACAAAAAATTAACCTGCAACGGAACATGATTAGATAAAATTATAATAAGTAACGAAAAAAAAAAAAAGAAAAAGAAAGAACAAAAATTGGCTTTATCGCGAGACACAACGGTCGCGATTAAATTTAATAGACGCGTGGTGGCAACGAGAATGGGGATAATTGTGCCCGGCTCTGGCCGTTCGGAATCAGTGAGAATTCCCTCCCTTACCGGAGTCACGAATGAATTTGTATCACCGACGCTTCCGTAAGCTCGCGTGTACGTGAAATTCACGGTACGAAATCCCGGGCTTTGTTTGCCAAGATATCTGGGTTAATGAGAAGTTAGCTCTAAGCTCCGTGTAATGTACGCCCGCGGTAGGTCCGTGATGCATAACAACTGCATTCGCAGTCGAGGAG
This sequence comes from Amblyjoppa proteus, assembly GCA_963922035.1. NCBI lineage: Eukaryota > Metazoa > Arthropoda > Insecta > Hymenoptera > Ichneumonidae > Amblyjoppa > Amblyjoppa proteus. Next base: position 6,224,908 of record OY998232.1, on the reverse strand, counting down.
CCTCGCACCGGCGTTGTAGCCCCGGAGCTTCGATATTTTGTTAAATTATTGACAAGAAACCGATTAATCGATCGCGATGAATTACAACGTGAGGCGATTGTGAGAACAATGTCATCAAAAAATAATCGAGCGACATTAATTTTTTTTTTTTTCAATTTGTGCACTTGTGAATAAAAATAAAATTGTAAGAGCGAGAGGGATGAAGGGTACGCATAGCGAAAAGGTGATGCACGAACTGGAACACACTGTTAATAATGTTATGAAATTTACAAAATATTTAGTATACAAAGTTACATGAAATATACAACCTCGGTATATGAAATTAGAATTCATATACGTTGTATTTGAATTCTAATAATTTAATCTCAACCCTTTATGAGTCACAATTCTATTCCCATTCTTAAGCGCTACCGTCTCATCAGTCCCGTTTCGATAAGGTTCGGACGGTGTGACTTATAAAGGGTTAAATGCAATACCTCTATATTAAAATTACCACTGATGGCATTGAAAATTAAGACATCTGTATATGAAACTTATGTTATTATTACAAATATTGTATTAATAATATTGTTACATATGTGTAAATAAAATTACATATACCGTGTATGCATAAAACTTCATATACATTTTATGAATTTTCAAATGGAAATGGTTAGCAGTGCATCGTTACAGTATTAATATTAATGTATAAAATTAAAATGAATACATATATTAATTTTTTATGTAGAAGTGTTACGTAAAATGAATGCTCGGTACATTGCTAATGCACAGACACCTCGAAAGCAACCTCGCTCAAAGGAATCTCGCGACGAAGTGCTGTTACGGAAGGTGGGACCAAAGCCCGGAAATCCCAAAGGCGTCTGGGCACAATCGGTAGATTCCCACTTCCAACACTTGGGATTATCTGGATTCATCCCCGGAACGAGTGGGACACTATGCTACTGAACTGCAAAGTTTTATTCGTTCTGTGCACTGGTTCGGCAAAGCGGGAAATCAATGAACTGCCGAGGACGCTAGCAAACTTATCGGATTCCGTAGTAATCCGTAGATCTTTCAGTTGTCCGACGACAGCACTGCAATCTCCTCCTTTGCGCGTATTCTATGTAAAGTAAGAAACGACTGTAAAAAAAAAAAAAAAAAAAAAAAAAAAAAAAACCGCTCATCGTCATTAAAAAATCGTAATTCGATCACCATTGCGAAAAATGTCTGTTCTGGCATGCAAGACAGTTGGCTCCGATCAGACCGTTTATAAAAATTTATAAATCTTTTAATTACATAACTGTTGCGAATTTCAACGCGCGGCTAAGTTTATCACATTTTTTTTTTTTCGGTGAAGAATCAGCCCGCGACAAGTGTCAAAAAGTTCTTGTACCACCCCACATATAAATAATATCCCACGATACGTTCCATGAATAATTCATCCAGTCTCCGAAAAAAGATGTTTGGGTCATCGCCACCCCTCATGCGTAAACTGTCGTGGTCCCCCTTGTCGACTCCGGCCACCGAAATGTTCGACGAGCACGAACATTTCAGCTCCCCTCGTTTTTCAGCTTCGGTTCTGAGAAGTCAATTATTTTGGCGATAACAAAAACCCGGGTGTCCCGAGAGCGATAGGCAAGTTCTTGATCGAGTAGAGGTGACGAAAATGGACCACAAGAGACTTCGATGAGTTAATGAAAGTTGTCAACAATTTTATTGCGATACGATCTCCGAGCCGTTTGCGATTCTTTTTAACTATCGTACATTGGCCAGCACATCAGCCTTATCTGTTCTGCATACGTGTTAAGGTGGTTGGAGCGTTTCACACTGATGAAATGAGTGCTACATTTTTGAAGTCGTTGATACAAACTTTTATGCATCTATTGATTACAGAGCTGGAAAAAGTACCGAAAAGTACTTAAGGTACTAAGTACTACGTACCGCAAGTACTTTAAGTACTTTTATTGTTACGAAGTACTTTTTCTTGTTAATCGGAAGAGGCGAAGTTCCACTAATACCAAATTTGGAGAAGAATTTTCAAATCAAACGTCCCTGTTCAGGGCCAACATTTTTTTTTTTCAAAACTTCCAAACTCTTCGTTTCCAATCCTTGGTAACAGACTAATCGACTGGACTACGACGACTGGACCTTAGGGTAGTGAGTTGAGGTCGACTGGATATATAACAACAAAATCTGGGACGTATGGATCTAGTGCAGTGGTCGAAAGTGAGAACGGTTGCAAATCGATTGCAATTACCGTCTCTCCAGATTAACGACATCCGCTTTAATAAAAATAACCATCCACTATAATCAATGGATGCCTAAAAGTTTGTACGAATGGCTTAAAAATTGTAGCACTCATATGACTAGTCTGAAGCGCTCCAACCTTGCCAAGCCCAGTGGGTTCACGCGCGTGTATTGCGCACGGAAAATCTGACGACTATTCAGAAATAATGCGTCGGGAGCGGGTCGTGTGGTCCGTCCAGCTTCCCCGTGGAGAATGCGAGCGGTAAAACGTACCTTGCGGTAGCATCCGGTGTCGGTGTGCGCATACGAGTTATCCCGTCGGCCTGGAGCCTGCTCGTACTACTTGGACCGGCGAACGTGTGCCGGTAACGGCGTCGGTGCCGGAGCACCCGCCCGCGTCGACAAAGCTTATTTCCACCGTCGTGCAGAAGAGTCGCTGGTACAGCTGGTGGTGGATGGTTCATGCACAGTCCGTGCCCAGCCACCGATGCACCGACGCCGCTCCCGCCGGAAAACATTTTCATCTCGGTAAATCGTCGGGAAGAACTATGCCACGTGTGCGACACCGTTTTGGCGAGGAGACCTGGAACTCTCGCAGTTTTAATCCTGCACGTAGGTATCCAGTATGCGGCTGTACGTATGTAACGATCCACGCGTTTTCTGCATTCGGTGCGCACTGCACCGAGCATCCTCCGCGGCCTTTCTCACACACACACGCGCGCGCTCACATATGTGAAAATCTATGTGTCTTATACATACGAGTATCGGTAAAGGATTCCCTGCGCTATTTAATTGTTATATGGAACACATCGCATATTCCACTCTGGCCCAATATATTCTAGCACCGTTTGCATATTGTACTATAGAGTCGTATGGTTTACGGCGATAGCGTATGGAGAGGCCTATATAAACGTGCGTTTTATCGATAACGCTTGATAAAATACCTTCCCTCGAAGCTTTTAATTGGACCTGAACCGAATACATTTTTCCACCATGACGTTCTCCAGATTTTTAGTTCATTTTTTGTAGTCATTTTGTTTCTTTTTTTTTGTTTTTGTTTTTTTTAATCGATAGGCAATGCACTGTCAACAATATTTCTCGAGCGCAGCTCGCCGATCCCGACGCTGGTGTGCATCGACAGCAGATTGTGAACGTTATTATATCGCGAAGCTCCGCCATAGCAAAGCTCCGCGGGGTGTGTGGAAGGGGGTTATGTAGTCCCCTCTAGAATATGCACTGTACGAGGCATGTCGCGAGTTTAGCGATCCGTGTAATTGAAGGAGAGCCGTGCACGAGAATAAACTTGATACCAGAAATTTCTATGTATTTTTCATATAAAAATCAAGATTGTGCGATTCGTGGACATTATTCGATCGGCGGATCGATTGATTGAAAGCCATCATGGTCCGATAAAGATTTTCTATTCGATGCGTCAGCGATGGCAGGCGCGTTCTGGTTTATTCGAGAGTCTGAGGATTAAACGTCTGGCCATCCTCGCGTTTGCCGTCCAGCGAGATGGTCGGCGCGCAATCGTGGCGATTCTGAAAATCGGTGATTGGATCAACGGGAAGGGGCGAAAAAAAAAAAAAAGAAACATGGAGTACCCAGTGCCAAATACGTGGAACTACGGAATGGCGCTCATGATGGCTCGGAGGGTGCGGGCAATCGGTGCACCGCTGATTCGCCGGCTGCTGCCTCACCCCTGGTTTTTCTATTGAACGTATTCCGGCCTGAGTCGGGGCTTACTGATCCTCGCAAATCCACTTTATCCCTCAAATGCTATTTTCCTGTATCACGACAGTTGCGACTCGGCAAGCTTAGAAAACTTCCACGCTTCATATTACCGGCACTGACATCGTTTTCACTCTGAGGCAAGACTGGCGAATATGGGCCACTTAAAAGTTTGGGCCTGTAACTCCTAGACCTGGGAGTAAATCCCACTTTGATCGCGGAGCAGGTGCCTAATAACGCTCTTCATAAGTGCCTGGCAATAAAATGTTTTTGGGATTTTGTTTTCACATACGTCACGGGATGGTCCATTTTATTCGTTTTTTGTTTCGCATGCTTGGTAATATGGACCAGATAGGAGTTGGCTAATTGTGGACCTTAACTGCGAATGTTACAGTATGACTAGGGACAGTAACAATTCAATATAAGCTTTGACTCAACTTGCGATTCGGCAAGTGAGAAAGCTCCCACGCTTCATATTAACGGCACGGACATCGTTTTCACTCTGAGGCAAGACTGACGAATATGGGCCACTTAAAAGATTGGGCCTGTAACTCCTAGACCTGGTAGTAAATCCCACTTTGATGACGGAATAGGTGCCTAATAACGCATTTCATAAGTGACTGGCAATGAAATGTTTTTGGGATTTTTTTTTTTTTACAGGCGTCACACCGTCGTCCATTTTATTCGTTTTTTGTTTCGCATGCTTGGTAATATGCACCATATGGGTCGGCTAATAGTGGATGTCAACTACGTCTCGGTAAGGCATTGTGAACGTATGCGGACGATAAGTCGTTGTAAAAAGTACAAACTTTTTTACTCTGTATGTACATTTTACCACGCTGATCCATAGTCGCCAGTGGTACTCTGAGTCTAAAATCCGACCACTGACAGGGTGCAGCGAACATTTTATTTATTTTTTGTATACCAATTTCGTGGCGTCATTCGGTGTATTATCGCGATCGAATGGTGCTTTAAGGAAATCGACCTTTAACTCCGACGATCGATGCTGAAGATGAAAATATTTTTGTGGGCCATATTCCACCACTTTGACTGAATTTCTTCTTTGTGCCGTGTAAAACATTCCCCCCCCCCCGCCCTGGTTGCCTGGGCGCTTCGACACGGAAGCCTCGAATAACTAATTTTAATTTCTACCGCAGTTTAATTACCAAGCGTTAATTAAACTTTGCGAAGGAAAACAAAAAGAGATTTCCTCCTCCCCACTTTGTGCTGCGTGTAACAGGCTAAATGTTCATCGGGTCGCAATAACGAGTTGACAAATGTGTATCGTCCGTACGTTTGTACGTGTACATTGCGTCTGGTACATCTACGGTGCAGTAACATTCGGGGGAAAGCGGGGCAAAATGGCACAGCGGGGCAAAACGGGATAATGAGACAAAACGCAATTTCCCGATAACTTTTGAATGGCGGCGATGATGGTACGTGGGGCAAAACGGGTTCAAAAAACCGGATGTACACCCAGAAAAATAATTTATTTGACGGCCACCTCTTATTTGGTTTAAGGAAAATATTTATTTGATTTACATCAATATTTATTTAAATCAAATAAATCAAATAAATATCAATATCAATATTTATTTAAATCAAATAAATTTTTCACTTAAACCAAACGAACGGTGGCCGTCAAATAAATTTTTTTTTTTTTTGGTGTATCGTTGGGACAAAATGGGGTATTCAAAAATTATTGTAAGATTGAGTTTTGCCCTCAGTGTCCCGTTTTGCGCCTCTGTGCCATTTTGCCTAGATCTCCTCTACTCGCACTTACATTTATGTTATATTTCATTCCGATCGTTGCGATGCAATTCTTACTGCGGTATCGGGCGTGAATGTTACCAATTTTTCTTCGAAACATCGGAATAGTCTTCCGTAAAATCGATTTTTTTCCCTGCAACAATATCCAACTTCGGCCTGAGAAAAATGGCGTTTGAAAAAAAAAATTAGGTATTTGATGAAGCGAGGGTTCGGTCAAATCGTGAGGAACTGTTGGGTTCCTCCGAGTCGCGGGAGGGCGGAAGATCTCACGTGGCAGATGAGGCAAAAAATTGCGAAGGGGAGAAAACGTTGGGCTTATCGATACGTATATCGATGTGGAGGGTGGAAATGGAAAAAGAAAAAAAAGAGCCTCCGTTACCGGACGTCGGTGTAGCTGATGCGTAATTGATCGCAATTGGCATTTCCCCAAGCTGGACCGGTTGCAGAGCGTGGCTGCACACTGCGAAAAAGTTAGACTCATCGGTAAGAGTGAAGGAGGGAGTGGCGCGAGTGGTGACGAAGGGTAGGGAATATTTGGACGAAGCTTCAGCCCGTGGCAGCAGTTCGAATTGTCGGATGCTGTAGAAAAATCGCGTTTGAACGTCGGGGTTGAAGCAAAAGTCGGCGGATATATTAAATCGACAGGATATCAGTATGCTTTTTTTTTTTTTTAAACTAACGTAGAGCCTTCGCTTTCGTGAGATGCAGTAATTGCTTTCGCTTGGCTATCGGAGTGAATCCGATCATCTGACAAATCAAGACGCTTGATAGAGCCAATGTACTTTTACTTTTTAGAAAGTATTGTGATACAAAACGGAGAAAGTGTTCCTTTTGACGTTAAAAAAAAAAAAAAAAAATCCAAATCCAAACTCTAAAAGCCAAACCCCAAAATCCAAATCCAAAAAATCAACCCAAAAATTAACCGGGAGATTATGGTTCAGAAAAATTTGTTGCATGTCCCAGAATACAAAACAGCATTTTACTAGTTTTATCTGTCTGTCAGTCTGCATGTACGTTGGTCTGTTCCGTCCGAAAACGCAACAGCTTTTTGAAGAGACCTCGGATCGCGGCAAACTGTCTATCTATTGGATATAAAGTGTAGGTACCATTGAATTTCGAATCAATTAATTCATTCTTTCTGGTACTTTGCCTAATAAGAAAAAAAAAACAAAGAAATATTCTGATACACGTTTGTTTGGTCCATACGCATATCTATTGAATCCCAGCAGCGTACAGTTGATTGACATTACGGTCGCGATTGTCGTTTAATTTGTCAAGTATATTCTATCACAGCCGCAGACTCGAATTTTAACGTCGCAGATTACGTAACGGAGAAATATCCCGATTCGATGCTCCGGCGTTGCTGACATTCAACGAGATGCGGGTGTGTTACGTCTCGTGTGGCGTCAAGAATATCGCATGATATAACGGATGACACGAAATGTTGAAGCGGGATCGCAGCGATCGCGGATATGTGCGCTGGTTACAGATTTCGAGCACGAACCAAGTGTCCCTGACGAACTATTCTCGACGAATGGAGTCCGTGCGGACGTCGACAGGCTTCGATTTCCATCGCACCGTACCTAAAACCGGTCGCTCATCGTTGGGAGTTGAGGAAAAAAAAAAAAAAAAACACAAAAAAGTCTAAAAAACGGACTCCGACGAAGTCTTCCTCCGTTGCTCTGGACCTCGTGTTGCTGGGCGTTTTCTTCGTATCTTCGTCCGCAACTTTTACGTTCGACATCTACGCTATCGTGAAAACGTCGGAAGTATTTTTATCCGTTACCTATGTGAAAGCCATCCCGTACCATCGAAGCGCGATCCGTGGTTTTTTCGAAGAAATTACTCGGTGAAAGGTACTGAAACTTTAACAATGGTTTTCAATCAATGGCGCCGGGAAAAACCAAGTGGACGTGTTACGGAAAAGAAAATATAATTTGAAACATTGTTAACGAAGTTTATATTAATTCATATTTAGATAATGATAGTGATGAATTTTAGTGATTGCTGTAATTTGGATTGATTCTTATAAGGGGTCAAAACTGCGAGAAATAATAATGATTGCGCAATTTTTTTGGTTCCTTCACGGTTAAAAATGTTACGAAATTTACAAATGTACAAAGTTAAATGAAGTATACAACCTCGGTATATGAAATTAGAATTCGTATACGTTGTATTTGAATTTTTATAATTTAATCTTAAATGCAATACCTGTGTATTAAAATTACCGGTGATGGCATTGAAAATTAAGACATCCGTATATGAAAGTTATGTTATTATTGCAAATATCAAACAAACAATATTGTGTTTAATATACCGGTGACGCGATATTCTTATGTACGTGTCAATGAAATTTCATGTACCGTATGTGCATAAAATTTTTATAAAATTTTATAAATTTATAAATTTATAAAATTTTAATTAAATCTTATAAATTTTCGAACAGAAATTTTTAACAGTGCATATTTCGCAAGTGTCAAAAGGCATCGATGTCGCCACCAGGCTCACATGACACGGTGAATATTTTTCGTTTGGATTAAGTCTCGTTCATCGAGGACGCGGACGCCTGTGTGAGATAATAAAAAGGTCCGACGGGTCTTGGGTTGAAAACCCACACGCCGCTGATCCCTGGCTCGCGAGCTCAGAGCTCGTAAATCCCTCGGGATCCAACGCCAGAGATGGTGGACTCGTGGATAGACCCACGCCAGCGGCTGCGCCCCGTTATGATTAACATAGGATGACGCGCGATATAAATTATAATTACGATGATTTACAACGAGCGATAGCCGCGATGTTCGCCGCCAGCGAGAGACCGCTCCATCCCTCTCGCGTGGCTTTCACAGGTTCGCTGACAGTTTCATCTTCCATCACCCTCTTTCGCGAAACTACTGAATAAACATCTCGAGCCTTTGCAAACGTTGACCGACCATCCGCCTCGATCCGGTCGCATTAAGGTATCCGTCAAGGTTTTCACGGTTGATTCGGTGATTTATCGATGGCCGAGCACGGGCCGTGTTGTAAATGCAGTTCGACGCACAGCTTATGCCATTTCGGCGATGTGATTCTTTTCTCACTTTTTCATGAGCAAATGTAGGGGAAAGTGGTGAATATGGGCCGACGAGGTAAGACGAAACAGTGCTCGGAGATATGAATAAAAATTTGAATATGAATACAAAATATGGCCAATATGAATTACATATTTATTTTTTTTGCTTCGTTCACTTCCTTCGATTGATAACTGTGAGGTATTTTTGGTGTTAAAGGTCCCTGATGAGATTTACGAAAAAAAACCACACGAGCTTATTTTTTCATAAATAAAAGAATTATTTTTCGACTCATCAGCAGACCGGTGCACCGTGGCTGACGGTTGCGCCAACATGGTGGCCACAATAGCTCCTCGAAATGTTGCCTGAAAAATAAAAAAACACAAAATATATCTTATAAATGTCACCTTTCTTCAGGAGATGGACCGCTATAAAAAATGTTTATCTGAAAATTCTGGCAGGTACAGCTTACCTTCCATAGAGTACTGGTTTCGTATCTTTGGGGGTGCATAAAAAAATGTTAATGTTAAAAAATTACTATACAAATAGGCGCAACCCTGCAAGTTTGAAGAAAATCGTCACTCAAATTTCTTAAAAAATTAAAATTCGAAAAATGACGTATTTTTCACCGGATTGCCCCGTTAAATACACTTAATTTTCATAAAAATTTGGGCTTCTGAACAAACTTCGATATAATTCTGGGTCCCGTAGTTTTATCGAGACTTTCGTAGCTCTGATCCATTACAAACCAACCCCCTATGATCCATATTACCGAACATCCGAAAAAAGCGAGTAAAATGGTTCAACGCGCGACGTGTGTGGCAAAAAAAAAATCCCGAAAACATTTCATCTCCTATATTTTTATAAGGATTGCATGAAATCTTCCATATTTTTTATAAGGTTTGTAACTCAAAAATTCTCTTCGTATACCCTGTACGATGGAATATCATCGATACTTTTATCGTTTATCATCAAATCATCACTTCGATAGTTGCACCTATTAAAATCCGTATGTAGATACATTGATCTTCGTCGCATGCTTTTGTATGTCATTAATTGAACAGGTCGCGACGGTTATGTGGCATAATCCAGTTCTTTATTTTCAGTTTCCGAAATTAGATAGTAATTTCCATGTGTCTAACAGCAGGATCGACTCTCCCGAGATAGGAGCTTTATAATTTACGAAGGGTCAATTTATTAATTCCCTCATCGTTCCTTAATTTATATCCAATAATCCAACGAGTCTGACTTTAGATCGTTCATTATTATTCTAGCACCGTTCTACAAATTGCACGCTTCACCGTTGCGTAATTTTCATTGATTGCCCATTAGTGAATTTCCAGATCCAGATCGGGCATTGATACGTCAGAATCACTTTGCAAGCTAATACGATGCTTAATTCATGGATCCTCTGTTGCGCGATGACAAACGGGACGGTGTGCCAATTACTTACCGAGAGATTATACATTTCGTCCTGCGAAGGTCCCGATTGAAAGTTCCATCGTGCGTGTCAATTGAGATCAAGCCTTTCGGGTCTGCAGTTGAGACGTTGAAGCGACTAATGTACCAATTACCAACCTTCTCCTGCTCCTGGACTGTTCCAGCTTTTATATAGCGGCTTTTTTCCATAGACACACTGATAAGAAATGGTTTGATCCATTATAGGTCACACCTCCGTCGGCGCTCTAAGACGCTACGCTAGCAACCGCGTCCGTTAGTCCGTTTCGGGCGATGTGACTTATAAAGGATTAACCAATGCAAATAAATGTTCTTATTGCTGTCCGTATAAGGATTGTGCCCGAAACGACTCGAGGTATCTGCACAACCGCGTATATCTGGCCGCTCAAATCAATTGCAACGGGCAATTTAATTAATCGGCTAGCCAAAGCCTCCCAAATGTGACCAATTCTCTATTGCCATTCGAGAAATAATTATAAAGGTGTGAATAAATATCGATGTATACCTATTAGTGCCACCCTCCATACATCGTTGAACCCATTAGTGATGATTCGATTTACCTATTAGTAACCACCGCTATTCACATTACCACATATATTTTCGGCAATTGATTAATCTGATAATTCATTGGTTAGCCAAAACCTCCCAGACGTGGCTAATTTTCTATTGTTACCCAAAAGATATTAATAAAAGTATTAATGGATCTCGATGTACCTATCAGTGGCGCTCTTCATACATCATTGCACCGATTAGTGATGATTCGATTTGCTTATTATTAACGTCGGATATTCACATCATCACGAACATTTCTGGTAATTGAATAATCTGGTAATTCATTGGGTAGCCAAAATTGTCCGTTATAATGAATTATCTCTTATTGAATACGAAATGTGAATAGAAGGATGAGTTCATCTCGGCGCTCCTGTTAGCGGCTATCGATGGAGCTATTAGTAACCTCCTTTCAGCTCGGAATCTCGCCTATAAAAAAGCGTACAGCCCCATGTAACGGTTACAGCCTCTTCGAATATTATTTATCGACGGTGATATTATTTTCCGCCGCGTCTCCGTTCGGAGAAGCCCTGCATCCGTTCCCACCGCGAGAAAGGGCCTTGTCAATACATTGCGACTTTGCTCCTTTGTAAAGGCGAGCACGAAGCCCTCAGCTTCACGCTCGCTTCAATCAGTTCAACTCCGACCTGCATATATGTAGAACGCAGTAACACTCCTTCGACCGATAAACCATTGGTCATTGCAATCAATATTATCCGACGTACATTCACTTCGTCTCCTCGGCCCATGCGACGAACCGTTATAGCCATTTTTATTGTCAACGACATGAGTGAAATACTAATTCGTGGCGATGATTTTGCGTATTGGAAACCAGTTGTTGGAGCATTGAGAATTGCTGTTGCATTTAACGTCCGAAATTTGTCGCTAATGGGAATATTTTTTTTACAAAATTTACATACAAATTAAATTAAATTTACATCAACATATTTCGAATTGAATGAAGCGAATAATCATTCGACAAATCAATGCTTCAAATACACTTTTTGGTTGATCCAACCACAAGGAAAAAAATTCGCTTGCGGGCTACCAAAGAAAAAAAAAATTCATTTCAATTCAATTCAATTGATACTTTTTTTTTTCCATGCATTTGTTCTTCTCGCTGTAAAAAATTCGTACATTTATATCGAGGATTATAAAACATTAATAGTTACGAAGATACGTACGCTGAAAACAAAAAAATTGCTTGTGGACCGCCCGAGAACGTTTGTAAAAAATTTCAATTTTACTTTAAATTCCGACAATTCGCGTATGACATTGAAACAACGACGGCGAAACAGTAAACGTGACGTCTTATCGTTTCACAATCCCGCATGGAATTGCGAGAATTTAAAGTAGAATTGAAATAACATTTTTTTTTTTTCTTTGGCAGCAAGCGAATTTTCCTTGAGTCGTTGATGTTTTGAAACATCAATGATTCCTCAATGAAATTTATTCGGCGAATTGAAACCCCGCCGTACAGAATCCGCTCCTCCGCTCGATCCGCGCCAACTTCTCCACCCTTGCCGCTCGGCATCGAGTTGCGGAAATCTCAGCCGAGGACTGACGCATCGGATACCCAATTTCGTCCGAATATCAATGGCGCTGCTCACCCACGATATTCGGGACATTCATCTGCGGTTCGAATTTCGCGAGAGGATACGGACGATCGCGTATTCGCTCGTTGTCACACAGGGGCGTAACTCTCGGCCAAACGGGTACCGCAGTGCACGAGATCTAATAAAGTATATAGCTCGGTGCCGTGGGGGGTTGGTTTGGGGGTAGGGGTGGAACAGCGGCGGCAGCATGGAATGCCCTGACAATAAGTGGTCGTGCTTCGAATCGCCGGTTAGTGTGCCAGGCAGTGCCGGTCCCGTGCCCGGTGCGCCGCTTTCGCTTCGCGAACGTGTTGTAGAGACCTCTTAATTATGCGAGAGGAAACGAGCCGGCCTGCACCGCATATACACATAAACCGGCCGAGAGCCGCGCGCGCCTGCACGGGACGCGAAATAGTGTACGACGCTTGCGGTTTATAGTACAACGAAGTTCGTTAAGCCCGATCGCGGGGACGTGCCCCCGCAAGAAAACTGCCGAACTTTGCCGAAAGAATCGTCAAGCGCGGGCGCCCTCCGTCCGTATTTTAGTAGGAAAATAATTTATCGGAGCTCCGTTATGCGGTTGCGGGCTTCGGGGCGAGTCGCTTCCCCGGTCGTTCCCGATCGAGCGCTTATTCCTGTCGATCCAATATCGCGGACGAAGACGTCGCGAAACGGTCGCGAGCCATGAACGCTCACGCGAAAAACCGCGCCGATCGAACGAGACGCTCCCCTCGGTTCGCTCGGCGTGGATTTAAATTCCTCGGAGGATCGTCGAAACGACGGATACAACTGGAAACTACACAACGACCGGCGATTGATAGGCCTCGGTCACGCTATCGTTAGTCGGTTCTGGTCAAACGTCGAATGGAACGGAACCATTCCCGCACTAATCCGCGAGATTTATCGGGTCGGGACATAGGCTGATGCATTTGCGAGCTTTTTGTTCTTCTTGAGAAAGTCTGTTTCTTCTCATTTATTTATTTTTTTTTTCTGGGTATGTCGTGCCGTCTTCCTGTCATCGCAGATTCGTCAACGTACCTAGCGAGATACGCGACTTTTCAAACTGCTTTCGATGGTCTCCATTACCGTTAAAGAATTCGCAGGACCTTCCTATAGGCTCTTCGGCAGTAGAGTTCGAATAACGTGTATGCTTCCTATTTTCTTCATCTATATGTCTCTTTATGGCTAAACTCAAATGGGCCGAGCGTGGGGGGGGGGGGGGGCGGGGGAAGGATAACCTGAACCCAGGACGACGAGGAACTGCGGCGAATTCCCGTCGTTAGCGGGCAAAATCGCTGAGCATGCTCGCTCGAGGTTGCTCGATCTCTAACCGGTATAGGCGCTCACGTCCATTACGCGTTTGCGGCAATTTCCGGGGGGGGGGGGGGTTGACTGGGGGGTTTTTGGTTTCTCCCTTCGCCGTCGCGTTGCTGGCGTGAGCTCGTATAACGTTCGTCGAATGGACCGGGGGCATAAATACTTTTGCGCTTCCGCTCGTAAAACATGCCGCTCGTTATCGGTGCGGCTCCCTTCCCCCCCCCCCCCCCCCCACCCCCCCCCACTCCCGCGAGCAGCTCAACTTCCCGTCAACCCTCCCAGCCCTTTCCGCGCAGCGACTATAAACAAAACGAATGAAAGCTCACGGAAACGCCTGAAGCGTGCCAAAAGCTCTGCATCCCCGCTGTTTCTTTCCACTGGACAAATTTGCCCGTCGGGGAAAAAAAAAGTGGCCCCTCACTTTTATTCTCGATTCATACCGTCCGAGAGCGAGCCGTCTCCTCTCTATGCGGAGTAGCGAGAACTTGCCGGTTGCGTTAGCAACTTTGTGCGGGATAAAAGTGGCGAATGTGCGCCGGTAAAAAGTTTGGCCTCTATCTACCTCTATCTACTCCCGGAAGTAAAATCTCCACTTGAGTGGAAGAGATATAGGAAAACGCCCTTTACGAAGGCATTTTTTAATTTTTTTTTTAGAGACGTCACGCAGTGGTCCATCTTACACACTTGTTTAGCTTTTCGTTAGCGTGCTTGGCAATATGGACGATGGTCGGCTAACAATGGGCTTCTACATACGAACGGCTCGGCAAGGGTTCGGACACTGAGAATTCAAGTTCCCTCGGAACTTCCAGTTTTTATGAAAATGAGATCAAGTGCACTATCGTAACGAGATAAAAGGGGTGGTCCATGATCACTAAAAAGTTTAACCTGTATCTCCTACTCCGGAACTACACCCATGTTCGGGTTCCATGGACCCGACGTTAAGAACCGCTGCCTCAGGCGATTCATCCCAGGGTTCAATAAATTTCCATCTATCCATCTACGAACTAAAATCAGTCGCTCCACGATCGTACAAAATTTAATTGGACTTTAATCCCCGTGCAAGCCTCAGCGATAACGATCACGATGGGAAAACCGTTTTCATCCAGATTGTGCGTTCCACACGGACGTTTTCACTTGTCGCGATGCAAATCGTTCATGTATCCACTCTTCAATATTACATTCGATATAACAGTTACGTGATACCGAAAATCATGCGAGCCATTCGGCGCTCTTCATGTATTTTCGCGACCTTTGTCGGGTTATCAGGCGAGAAGAATCGAACGATAGTTCTTCCCGTTATGCAGGCCGCAGCTCGATGAAGAGTGTACGGGGGTGCGATCTGCGGCCGTAGAGATCTACCTCGTGCCCGTGGCCTGCTCGGCCGTGGAGGAGGGTTGAATTTTTATCTCTCGGATTTACGGTTCTCGGCCCGGCCGGCGCGTAAATCGTGCCGGAAGTGACGGTGGGCGAATGCATTGATTCAGTGTTTCCCGTGCGGTGCACCGACTCCCTCCGAGAATCCCTGGTATGTGTCTACTCCTGTGTAACCCATACGAATGCACCTCGGTGCAGGCACAGCGGCGACTTTATGGTTTACGTGCCGGATCGGTGTGCGGCTACCAAGTTTTCCACGTCGCCCCGGCGTATACAGTGCAGTATACGTACCGACTCTATATCCCTTTCTCGGGAGTAACGCGAACGGGCAGGCGGAGAGGATGCTGGGCAAAGCCGGCAAACTTTAACGCACACACGAAGCCGGATCAGCCGGCGAGGTAGAAAACGGAGAAGCGGATCGCGCGTGTTGGAGATACGTAGATATGCAATTTCTTCGTCGAAATGGAAGAGATCGATGGCACTCTGGCAGTGTACCAACGCCAGTTGCTGCGGCACAGTGGGCGATGGTTTTGGTAGTGGTTGCCAGTACAGCGCCAGTAGCGGCACGACTACTGCAACAGAAACAGTATGTAGGACAGTGTGTGAGTTGCAACGTGACGGGCGTCCCAGGACTTTGTGCGACCGTGCAAAAAGGACCGGGCTTGCATCGGCCACGGGCGCTGCAACGATACACGTACGTGACGCTCAGAGCGTGGCATTTTTCCGTGACACTGTACAATGCGCATAGGATGGATGTAACAGCGGCAGGATCATCGTCCCCCGTCGTCCGGGAATCGGGACAGCTGCGCGACCAGTGTGCAGGATGCCAATCGCAGAGGGAAAAAACGCTGCACCCACTTTTCTGTAAGTTGCCGAATAAGCTTGAACGCTCGTCTCGACCCGATACGCACCTTACTTCCGCCTCGAAAGACGCAATTTTCCCGACGATCGATGATCGTCGCTCGATCCCGCGGCATCGCGATATACCGAGTTTTTAATAATTGTTCATCGAGTTGTAATCTCTTTGAGGATCTGACTTACGGAAATCCCGAGGCACACAGTTAAAAAAAAAAGTTTGTACTTTTTGCAACAACTTATTGTCCACGAACGTCCACAATGTTTTATTTGTTAATTTTCTAGTTTTACAAACGAAAATACGAACTACGATTGTTAATTACACGGGAAATAAACGGGAAGGTTTGTAATATTCAAGCCTGGACAGTTTGTCACTTATTCGACAAAATTATTTTTACGATACTTCGTATTCCGATTTTACGAAATTACTTTTTACTGTGCAGGGGAGAGCGGTGCTAAATGGGACAGTGGGACAAAACTGGATAATCGGGACAAAACTCACACTTTCCAATAATTTCTCGATATCACATTTTGTTCCAACAATGCATCCGGATTCTCAGTACCGTTTTGCCCCACTCTTCCATTTTGCCCCCTTCTCCCCTGAGAGAAACCCGTCATATGGACGATTCTCAAAATCAGCGAAAAAAACAGGGGCAGTTGAATAATAAAATTCATGAACGATAACCAGCGACGTTTGTCAATTCTGTCTATCGAATAAACGGAGAGTGTATTATCGTTAAAATACAGTTTCATAATCTATCGATTTATCTGCAATTTTCTTCCGACTTCGTCCGTCGCACAACGGTGATTTTCTATTAAATGGTACAGAAAACAACAACGGGCCCTGTCGAACGTGCCGCGCTAAATGTACACCGGCAGTTTGGTCGCCCGAGCTATTTGTACCGGTACACAGGCCTTCTCTCGGCTCTTGTTCCACAGGTAGTGTACATCGCAGCCTCACCGTGGAAATTGATTTCACGCTATTAGCGACGCCGCAAATAGGCGGATCACGACCAATTTACGTGTCATATACCCGTGCGAACACGGATAGCTTTCCACGGTTAGCATGAAATAGAGAAATCGTCGAGGAACTGTCGGTACTAGCATTTTGGGCTGTGCTGCATTGGGGTGTGAAGTTCATGCAATATTGTGCGATTCTGGCCGAACTGGTGGGGAGCGTTGTTTCTCAGTAGCAGTACCGAACTTAGATACGCAGATAGATTCGTTTATTTATCATTTTCGGTTCGTGCGAGAGTTTCCTTTGAAAAAAATGCATTAGAGTTTTTTTCTTTTTACGACCAGGCTCGCTTTGGGGAAAAGGAAGTTAAGACCGGCGCTTCATTCGCAACATTTTGTTCTCCGGACTATCGGCAAGAGAACCTCCTCACGATGCACTGAGTACTCGGTGGGCTGCGAACCTATGCCTGCAATGATGACATACATTACAGAGCTGGGCAAAACACTCGAAAGTACTTAAAATACAAAATACAAAATACTACATGTATTTAAAATATAAAATACTTTTTGTATTTTAAATACATTTATAAGTACGTTTTTCAATACTTTTTTAAATTAATACGGGATGCCTGGACAGGGTGGGACAGGGTGGATTTTGGACGGCTGAGCCAGCTTGGTCACGCTCGCCCATCCATCCATCCCGACCGTCCATCGATCCATCAATCCATCCATCCCGCCCGGCCTAACCGTACATCCAAGAAAACCAAAAGTATTTTGTATTTATAAAAGTACTTGAAATATTGAATATACATCAAGTATTTCAAATACTGCCCAGCTCTGAATACATTATCAATGCTGCCGATCGGTGACAATGCGACGAATTTCACAAGCCGTTGATGTCACTTCCAACGCTAATCGACCGAATGAAGTTTAATGATTATCGTTCTTAAATTATTTCGTGAACATATTTAAAGAAAAAAAAAAAAAAAAAAATTCTCGCTGGTATTAACGAAGCGCGAGAATAATAGCGAGGCGCTTGCTCGATGGACCGAGAAATTACAAAATAAAATTGCTTCCATGGTTGTCTGCAGTATATGTGACGGCTACTCGAGCACTCCTCTCTATATGTAGTAAGGTACAAAAGACCGGCCAAGCAGAAGTTGTTAGTTGTCACATAATTGCCAACTGGTCGAAAGTGTATGTTCTCTTTGATTTACTCGTAGCACACTCCGGCGTGTAGTCGGCGTGGCTTCGCGTGCGTCAATAAATGCCCGACGAAGCGTATTTCACGCTAGAGGTATAATTCATTCCTCGCGTAATTGTACCGCCGGGCTTTCCGGCTACTTTATTTTTTAATTTAAAAAAAGTTTTTTTTTTTTTGCTGTTTGTTTTCGACAGGTTGCAAAAGTTGTTTTTCCCTCATGGCTTTCGCCGGCAGCACCGCTCAAAAAGTTTAATTCCACCGGTACTTGTTATTAAAACTTTATTAGCTGCGGAAATTCTAATTTTTATTTTTCGTTTGTTTTTTTTTTTTTTTTTTTTTTTTTTCTCTTTTGTTCGGCTGTAAGAGCATCGGGCTAATTCTTCCCGAGGTCCTCCTGTACAGAGATTGTTTGTGCCGGAACAAATATCGATTCTCTTCCCTCATTCGCACCGCCGTCGGCGCGAAAGCGAGGAGGCAGATGAAGAAAAAAAAAAAAAAATTATCGCAGAAAAGAGAGCGAGTACGAAATGGACCGGGACTCACGCTATCACGAAGGATTCCCTTTAACGACTTGGGGATCTCTTTGCCGAGAAAGGTTATCAGCCACGATGATTGGAGAAGGCATTTTTTTTTTCTCGTCGCCCTTTATTCCCGTCTTATCGGAACAATGGGTCTTCGATGACTTTTTCTTAGGGGTCCTCGTCGTTGAATACTTTATTGAAGTGGAGTTTGGAGGATACTTTGTGAAATGCAACGAAGCCCTTCTCTTCAGACTAGCCCGATCCGAAATTCTTTGCGAACCGAGCCGGAGTTAAGACTGTCGGAGCGAAAAGAATGGATACCGTGATTGGAAAACGAAAACACTTTTCCCCGACGTCAGAGCTCGGATCCCCTTAGTGGAATATTTTTAAGATTTTTTTTTTTTTTTTTTTTCACGGAATCCCCGCGGTGGTCCATCTTAATGGCCTTTTTTTGCCCTAGCTGGGTTATAATGGACCTTACCTATGAACGGCTTGGTGAGGCTTTGGACACTAATAATTTTATTTTTTATGGCTTCGAACACTAATAATTTAATTTTTAATGGCTTTGAACACTAATAATTTAATTTTAAGTGTCTTTAAAATTTCATTGGAGTTTTCATAGAAATTGATCCTTTGAAGCATACTTTTTTTACAAGTATGAACGATTAAGGTAGTTTTTTTCATCGAAACGAAAAAAACCATCTTGATCGTTTGTTAGTAACAAATAAATAAGGTTTTTTTTTAAGAATCATCCGATCATTAGATAGAAAATATTATAATCAACGAGCAGTCAAAATTTCATCTCAATCGTACGAATAGATTTTGAGATACGATGTCCGATGTTAATTGTTATTTGTTAATTGTTTATTGTTAATACGTCCGCTGCTAATTGACATTTTTCAATACAAAAATATTTCAAACTTCATAACGCCTGGAACTAACTGTGAGTAAAAGCCCGACATTGTGCTTCTAATAGCCGCGTAACAAAATATTGAAAATCTACTTGTTTTTGAACCAAATCTTTATTCTAGTTTCCTAATAAACCAATCGTTAGATATTCGCGGTCTGCACTTGAGCGAACTTGTGAACGTTTGATTCTTCTTTATAGTGTACGATTTCCATTGTAAGGAACGAGCGTACGATTAAACCGTTTACGATCGAAGGCGTTTCTTTAAATGTCGTCAAGGATCAAGTGAAAAAAAAAAAAAACTCCAGAAAAATATCAAAAAAGGTGAAACCCCTTCCCTTCCCTCTCTTTTCTCTCGCCACCCCTCCCTCAAGACCGAAAAAAGTCAGCCTGAGACTCAACCAGTAAGCTATTCCAAAACTTAATCATAAAAAAAATGGTTACAATAATATCTCACAATAATATCTTAATATCTCACAATAACATCTTAATATCTCACAATAACATCTTAATATCTCACTGTTATCAATACAAGTGAAGTTTTGTCAAGAAGCACAGGTCCGTCTTACACCGTCTTATCCACATTCACCGTTTCTACCGAAGGATTTCCTTTCCCGCTAAAATTTCTCGCATGTTCTGGACGTTCGGTTCCTTTGCAGTTTTCTTTTTCTATACCGCCGTTTCCTGTATCTGTAAGACGAACGAAAATAGAATTTTATCAGAATTGCTCGGTCCCGCGTTGCCAGAGACGTTCGAGGGTCCTCGTGGAGTATCGCGATTCGACAGCAGCGTCGCGAGAACAGCCCGATGAAATCCCCGAGGAATGAGACATTGCACTCCGAAGGCGTGCTGCGATGGATTCCGGACATAGTAACACACACACACACACACACAGATCCCCGACACGGGACGCAATCTCGCGCGGTGCACTCGCGCTGACTTGTTGGCTTTGTTCGCTGCGATTTGCCGGCTGTTGTTCTCCCGCAAGCTAAGAAACCGCCACCGCGAAGTTTCACAATTATCGCTAAATACAAAGAGACAATGTCTCGTCGGATCTCGCGAACCTCCGAAAGAGACAAAAGCGAGACTTTCGCGAGTCCTTCCCGACCGCTGTGGGACACGCATTTTCGATCGTCGTCTTCGCCCCGTCGAGAACAAACGGTGCGACGCTTCGCGTCAACTTTGACCCTTTCGCGGCAAATCGCACACCTCGTTTGCGTCTCATAATTCATTAACGTTGCCGTGAATTTTGACTGGATTCTTAAAGATAGCCACGAAAATAGTACATTACGATACTAGTGCGAAAAAACATTTTCTGACGAGTGTGAGTTTGCAGCACGAGCCGAAGGCGAGCGTTGCAATCGCGCGAGTTAAGAAAACGTTTTTCGCACGAGTATCGTACGAAATTTTATTTCACGAGGTGTGAAAGGGGAGTTTTGCGCGCGCGAAGCGTGCGCAAAACTGCACTTTATCCACCGAGTGAAATAAAATATTTTACCCGCCTTAAAAACAGTCCGGGCCACCCGACTCCGAACTCTGAACCTCCTACCAGATCTCAATAATAAAATGATAATTGAATTGAAAGATTTATATATAAAAAAAAAAAAAAATGTCGATTTCATTAGCTCTCGCAGCATCTTTTTTGTCGACCTTTCTCGCGCCCCTTCGTTATTTCGCCGTCGGACCGGGTTTTTTTTTTTTTTTTTTTCTCTCGATCGAATGGCAAACTGTGTTCCACTGCAGACACGTACAGTATAGATTGCTCGACGATAGCTCGCCCTCCTGTACCGGACGAGGAATTTTTCCAATAGTCAAATTAAATTCTTCGTTATCAAAGTTCGCAAATACCTGATTGGGGAGGGGGAGGTGGTGTTCGGAAAGGGGGTTGAAGGGTGGGTGAATTGGCGCCAGGAGAAAAAGGGGGTCAGCAATACGCAAGAGCGGAAGAGAGGGCATGCAGTTGAGGCAATGAGAGAAAATTGACGCGGGGCGAACAGACAGATTCCCGGAGCGTTCGGATCGCTTCGACTGCCTTCATTCTATTTCACCGTTCCGGCGGGTTCACCGTTGCCGGGAGCACCGCTTTTCGAATCTTCCTGCAGCTCCCCGAGCGACCAACCAGTCAGCGGGAGCTCGGGCCTACATTGGCCGTTGTCTTTGTGCACAAGCCGCACAAAATCAGAGTAAAAGCGGTGAACATGGGACCCTATAAAGTTTGGACCTGTATCACCTGCTTCCGGTAAGTCCCACTTCGGTGGAGAGAAGAGGCAGGCGCAGAAAAGAATCATTTGACTGGTGCCCCGCAAATGATGATTTTTTTTTTGGAATAAATAGTTATCTATTTTTATTAAACAGTTATTTAGCTTTATAGGGCTGAAGGACCTCGGTCGATGATCCATTGACATTGTGTATGCTGCATATCGTTTGTAAATGTCTCACCATCAATATTCTAAACAGCATAGTCAATAAATACATTTACTACTACTATATGTTTAAAATAAATAAACATTTATTTGCGGCCAACTGGCGAACACCTTTTATGCAAGTGCTACTTTTCAGACACCGAAAAAAAGCTCTGGTAACATCAAACTAGTCAGGCTTCAGATTTATCTGGCATTGTCATACATGGAAAAAGAAATTGTTGGATTAACCAAATTCACGGTCGCGCAAGTTCAAAGCTGTTATTTGGTTGGTACAAAATCATTCTTTTGTTGAACGACTATTCGCTTAAGTCGATTCACAATATTTCGATTGAAACAAATTTTTTTATTATACCAACTAAATAACGCCTTTGAACGCGGGGTAACGCACCTTGGTTAATCCAACGATTTTTTTTTTTTCTCAGTGTATTGAATCTGTCGAGAAAGCGGGCTGTTGTTGGCTCACGAGGAATGCAACGACATCGAGAAGAAGGATCACAGGTAAAACGGACGACAGGGGAGTAGCTTGATTTGTAAGTGGTGACAGTTGTAGGACATCCGGTTCGTTCAATAGTTTATCAAATGGATTTTAAGTGGGTTCAAGGAGACTCGGATTTGTGATATAGGCAAGGTATGAGCAGTTTTGCCAGACACATCCAAAAGGCTCCATGTCAAATTCGGGCCCTAATAAAATTCCACTCAAATAATCGCAGGGTCATTTTAGTGATCACTGCATTAACATAATCTTCACCCTGTTGAAACTTCAAGCGCTGCGCTCATTCGTTCCAAGAGTGAAGTCGCGACGATTCACGTTGTAGAAAGAGAATAATAGTCCGGTTGATTTAGCATTAAGAAAGACCTAAGTGGAGTGAAGTGTACGGAGTCTCAGTGCGAAGTCGGCAGACGTTGCTTTTTTTTTCTTATTAGTTTAAGGAGTTTAAGGAGGAGGGCTCGCTGGTTGTTGGGGGAGTAGTTAGAGGACACGACAAAGTCCCTTTTCGCAGCACTAAGTCGACCGGCCTTCCCCATAGTAGATCTCCCTTGTCACGAGCACGACACGAGGGTCGAGGACGAAAACGAGGTAACTCTTTGCTTTCGTTTCGGTGGACAGGACAATCCTGTTACGGAGTCAACTAACAACGTTACCGGCCTCTTCTGTATTCGCAAGGTTCTCGTAACGAAGTTTTCCCGTATAAGAGAAAAGTCCTCCCCCCCCCCCCCCCCCCGCCCCCGGACAGTCAGAAATTACCGGAGGCTTGCCTTACCCTCGGTTCGTCATTGAATTCAAGGTAAAGCGTAGCATGCTCTATGTACCCTTCCTCTTTCGTCGAAACAGTGCAGTGATTGGCACATTAAGCGGACGACGGACACAGAGCCTGACATAAATTCTGGAGGGTTACATCGGGCTCAGATAAGGTCCGAATAAGGCCCGGGATGACGCTGACCTACTGTCTAACGCTTCAAAATATCTGCCACGGATCGAGTGCCATACTAGTGTCTCGTTCGAATCAATAGGATTTAGTATGAAGTCTGCTAATCACTGGCTCGATTAAAGGATACTGTAGCTTACTCTACCTCATGCCTCTGCTGACAAGCAAGTTTTATCACACACTTTCAATTGGAAAATGAAATTCCCTCGTGAAAATTTTCATGGTAGGCATGTGACATCACGTACACGTTTGGAATTCCACACTGTGTATCGGTTGCCGGTCTATTGAAATTAATTCCCTATTGTTCACGTGGTCGACGATAAAGCTAGTGATGGCAAACGAGTTTTACAAATTGTGGCTTGATTGCGTTACCAGGGCTGAAGCGAAATAGTAAAAAAAAAAAAAGGAAAATTGCGGCAGAGAGAACGTGTTTGCCGCGTACCATCGAAATTTGCTCTCTTTCATGTTCCCTCGCGCTCTCCCCCCCCCCCCCCCCGCACCCTCTTTCTCTCTCTGCCAAGCGTTCTTCCGTAATTTCGAAATTACTTTAAATTCCCGAGTCTCGTTATCGTACCCTCAGAAATTTAGCCCGATTCAGAGGTGCTCGAAAGCGTTTCACGCCGTTGAATGTCTTAAAGTTGGGTGAATCCACGGAAGGGGAAAGGTGCTTCAGTATTTCTGGAACGTGAAAAGCGCAAACGATAAACTACGGTAATTCGTTTTATTCATCCAGCCGTCAGGATAATTGCTCTCCGATTTCGGTATTCATCAAAATAATTCACTGATTGCAAGGCACTTGTCGATTGATACATTGAGATGTACAAGTACAATAAATTATATAACTGAACGATGACAATCCCCGTGTAAACTCGAACGTTTCTTAGATAATTTAATCGGCGAAATCTGTTACACGGTGGAAGTTTTCAAGATCTTATGAGCTCTTTTAACCAGATGTACTCAATATTGTTGGGTGAGTGAAATTTGGGCTTATCAGGCTGAAGCGGTTACTGTAAAACACATAAATGAGTGTTAATCGATCATTTTCTTTTCATTTTTTTTTTTTTTTTTGCAAACAAGACAACTAATCTTATGAAATCCGCGAAAAACAGAGAATAAGATCGGGCTGGCTGGTTCGCCTTGATCAATGCTTCGTGACGAGTCAATTTCCTGTGTTTTATTGGCATTGTTTAGCCGTACGGCAAATCGCTTCCGCTGGTAGAAATTTTGTAATACTCTATCTATTTGGTGACTCACTCCCAAACTTCTGCGTCCCAAGAGCGCGCAGAACGGCGTTGTAGGTCTGTCACTAAATATGATACAGTACTATCCGAAGATTTCGGAAACTGATCAATCGGCCGCCGATACCGCATTCAATTTCATGAACGATTGGCTGCTTCATCCAATATTCTCAAGAAACGGAGATTATCACGATGTATTGAAGATTATCGTAGCTCAGAAGAGCCGAGCCCAGGGTTATCCGAGATCGCGACTGCCCGAATTTTCCAGAGAATGAATCGAGTACATCAGATAACTATGATCGATACGTCGGCGGTATCGGTTGATATTTGAGAGATTAACGTTTTTCATTATTAAAGGGGTATAGTGCGCATCGTTTTATCTCGAATTGTCAATATTTCGTTATTTCGCTCAATGTATGTATTAATACATTCAACTCAATTAGTGGCTTCTATAATCATACGTCTCGACATATCGGCACACATTATCAGCACCAATTCATTTCATACCGGATTAACATTTGATTTGAATACATAAAATAATGACCCAATGAAAAAAGTTCAAAAAAATAAAAATAAAATTAATTGAAAAAAGTCATTATAAAAGGTATGAAATAATTGATAACAAATAATAAATAATCTGGTTAAAAAAAAAAAAAAAAAAAAAAAAACTGGAAGCTGTCAATTAAAGACGTCTCCTAACTGGAGTAATAGAAGTCGTAAATAATTACACACAAATAATTGAAATTTACAGTTACAGTTGTAATTAATTCGGGGAATGATGCCAGATAGTTCATTATTTATTATCAATTATTTCATGCCTGTTGGAGATCACTGCATATCGTTTTAAGCACTTGTTCAATTTTACAATCATTTCATAGTTTGTAAAGAAGGACATGGTACGTTGGAAAGATTTTGCAAACGTGAAACCATAGCGGAGCGAGTATTCGAAGAGATACTACAAATAGAATATTACGTTGTCGTCTACGGTGATATTCCCTACGTACGGAAAATTATGTCATAAAAAGT
The DNA here is from genome assembly GCA_963922035.1 of Amblyjoppa proteus. Taxonomy (NCBI): domain Eukaryota; kingdom Metazoa; phylum Arthropoda; class Insecta; order Hymenoptera; family Ichneumonidae; genus Amblyjoppa; species Amblyjoppa proteus. The sequence continues at coordinate 6,199,286 of OY998232.1, read as the reverse complement.
CTGTAGAATTGTATTCTACGAATCGCGAGGCTTATCGGATTGTGGATCGGTATCGGTAGATAGGGGGTTCAGGACTCGTGAAGATAAAATTAATAACTCAAAGAAGAATTAATAAGTCAAAGAAGGTGAGGTCGCCAAAGAATGTTGTTATTTATTCGTAAAGACAAAGTTACTCTAAAAAATATCGAAAAAAACCCCGCTAACTTCTTCCCGACTACTCGATTCACCGGTTGAAATGCTACAATTACGATATCCAGAATGTCCCCGATCCCGATTCCCATAAATAATAAAATCGAACGGTCAACCCTAAACCTTAGACCGGAAAAGTCGCAATAAAAGAAACAGACGAAAAATACTGAAGTCAATACAACCCTGAAAAAAATAATAAAATCACTTGATCAATCAAAAGAAAGTTACCGTAGAATTTAATGATGGGATCGGTGGAAGTCTTCGAGTTCTTATGAGTTCTTTAAACCAAACATACGACAGTTTAGGAACTCTCAATCTTGTCGGTTTGGTGAAATCTACGCTTATGAGGCCAAAGCGTTCACTGTAAGGCACGTAAGTAAATTACCATTAGACTTTGGAGTCGACTACGACATCAGATGTTCTGATTATGACTCACGTGTATCCCTTAACCCATTCGAAATTATCCATGAAGCTCCAAACAGTGTAGCCCTTGACGTTGCAGCCGTCGCGATTAACGGCGATCAGTAATTCCTGCAGGTAGTCATGCAAATATTTAATTCTATCGGTGTCCATTAGATCCGTTCCACGATCGGAGAAACCATTCTCCAGAATGTATATCAGCGTGTTATTGTATTCTCCCTTTAACTTTCTCAGGATGTCACCAAGTCCTTGAGGCACTACCCTGAGCCATGTGCTGACGGAAGGCGGCCAACTAGCGTTGTAACTTGCGATGATTCCTTTGTCCATGTACCAGGAAGTATTGTTCTTTTTCGGCACTGGCTCCACAATATTGGACGTGTAGTGGTTGAGCCCGATGAAGTCAGCAGATCCCCTGAGAATGGCGAAATCATTTGATCTATCCAGGAAGAGGTATTTTTAGCAATTCGATCTAGACTTACCTGATATAATCGATTTCATCCTGTGTAAATTCTGGGAGCCTAGATTTTGAATAACCCTCGAGCTTACTGTTCTCAGCGATTCTCTCTTTCACAACAGCAGGATAATCACCCTTTTCCGAAAATATGGGATGTGCCGTCCAACCGCATTCGTATTGAAAATCGATTTCGGGTGTTTCAGTGTCATTGGCATATTTCGGATACGATGCGGGGCACGAAAGAACAATACCAATATTTCCTTTCTGACTTTCACGAAACTTGTTTTTGTAGATGTGGTACACTTTGGCGTGAGCCTTCAGCATGTTATGGATACATAGATAGGACCCGATCCCCGGTATTTGCTTGCCTAGTGGATAAAATTTGGTTAGTGACTCGAGATACGGTGTTGTGAAACGATTGTTTCAAGGCTACCACCGCAACATACCAGGAGCTTCGGTGCCGTCTCCATAGGCAGTCTGGCAGAACATACTGACTTCGTTGAAGGTCCCCCAGAATTTTACTCGATCACCGAGTTCCTCGAAGACGACCATTGCGTAATCGACAAACCACGTGACCATAAGGTCGTTCGTCCAGCCACCGAGTTCTTCGAGGATCTGGGGGTGATCCCAATGATGTAGAGTAACTAAGGGCTCGATGCCCGCGATTCTTAGATCATTCAGAAGATTTTTGTAGTATTGAATGCCATCTTTGCTGACCACGTTGGCGAAGCCGTTTGGTAGGATTCTGGACCAACTGAGAGACATGCGGTAGTGGTCAACCTTTTAATAATGAGAAATTAATGAAGATCGTGAAGTTAAGATGAGAAAGTTTTTTGAAGTTTTTGGCAAACGACTCACGCCGAGGTCCCTCAAGTACGCAACATCTTGCTTGTAGTTATTGTATGAGTCGCATGCGACATCCCCGTTGCTCCGGTCGGCAATTGCCCAGGGTTTTTCGTGCGTATACCAATCCCAGATGTTTAGACCTTTGTCTGTCGAACAAACGAAGCAAGCTGTGCAAATCAACTCTAGATCTTAATTTATTTAAATAAAAATGGCAAGTACCACTGACGTTCCATCCACCCTCAATTTGATACGATGATGAGGCTGCTCCGATATAAAAATTTGCAGGAAACGTCATGTATTGCTCGACGTCATCATTCGACCTACAAGTTCGCGAAAATTCTGTTGTACCCTTGGTATCTACCAATTACATTATTTTTCTACGTCTTAGAAAAATATTTCTTTAGGTGCAGAATTCTATGCTCCCGATTGTTACCTCGAGAATCTTCTCTCTTAAATGTAACGTATACGTCATTTAATCGGTCACGAAAAATCGTAAAATTCAATGATAGGCTGAATAACTAAAGTTCTTGAATTTGAATTATTATTATCGGTAACTATTGATTGATTTTTGGCACAACTCTCAAGTTCACTCGGTAGTTATAAACTTTAAGAGTATCTGCAACATCAAAATCTGCACGACCTAGATTACTAAAATCATTTTCTTACTTGAATTAATGATCTATCAATGTGACACAAAGTTACATTGATGCAGTTACATCGATGCTTACCACGCACACCCAGTCACCAGGCACGCAATTGTCAGAAATAAAATGATTTTCATGTCCAGCCTCACTCGAACGTTCGCCATGCACGGATTCGGATAGTTGAACGTTTAATCGGTATTCTGTTCTGTTCTGTTCACGTCTAAGATACTTAATGGATAACATCAGGAAAAAGATGCGATTGAAGGTAACCTCGACTGAAGGTTTTTATGTACACATATTTTTTTGTCAATTTATCTGACGTGTTGAGTGCTGACTCACTTGCTCCGTAAACAAGATTACCGTCGTCTATTCAATCTCACCACGTCTATTACCAGTTGACCGGCCGTAATTGATGATTGCGCTGTTACATTTTATGAAAAATATTTACTATCATGATACGACTATGTGATACATTTTTCGTTATTGATAACCTTATCGGATCGTAGGGATTGAACTAGTATGGTCGTAATAAAGGGGTTTTGGTAGAGCCACGCATGGCTTTCCTTAAAAATCACGTACAAACGTTACGACCAAAATGAAACTATCAGTGGATTAAATTATGTCAGATAAACGACGAGTCAAAGTTCATTAATTTGTGGAGACACATAATCGATGCGACGTTACTCTCTCCTTATCTCTCGTGAAAATTCGTATACTAATTACAATATCGATGCTTATTCTCTTTTCACAATAATTCCTTACGAAGTATAAAAATATGGTTCGTCAATCTTTGATTAAGCAAGTCGAGCGATAGTGATCGTTCGTACAAAGTTCATACGAATTTACATGCGACCGGCTGTAGACGTCGGCTCGCCGTCACTCGTTTCCACCAGTATGCCGACTTCTTGAGTGTCCTCCTTCTCCCGGGATCGTTGAAGTCCACTTTTACGATGCCAAAACACTCGCTACAAATTAGGATTTCAGGGTTGAATTAGATCCAAGTTTTTCAGCTTATAGTAAGTTGTGATTGGTGAAATCTGTTACTACCTGTAACCTCGATCCCATTCGAAATTATCAAGCAGCGACCACATCGTGTATCCCTTAATGTTGACGCCATCTCGATTCACGGCAACAAGCATTTCTTTAACATAGTCGTGATAAAATTGTGCCCTCCATATATCGTTCGTTTCGCCATTATCGGCGACCCCATTTTCGGTAACATAAATCGTCGGATTTCCGTAGTCAGCAGCTATCTTACGTAGAAGGTCGCCAAAGCCTTTTGGCATAATCTGAAAAAAGTGGCATTACGGAAACCATTCCATGGATTGAGTTTCGGTTGGGTATCGACATACGTTTCGGCCTGAGGTATCGTTTGGCCTCCGGAAAGGATCAGCGCGAACGATAAGCGCAAGATCCTGAGGGAACAATGTTTCACTTTCAGTCGCACCGCGCTCAACATACAATGACGAGTAGTGATTGAGGCCCAAAAAATCGGCGGAACCCCTTAAATAATGAAAAACATTTTTCTGTTAAGTATCCGCGAATACGACCCTCATATCGATCATAGGTACCTGATGTAGTTGATCCATTCTTTGGAAAGTTCGGGCAGACGCGATCTCGGATAACCCTGAGCTCTGCTGTTCCGAGCTACTATATTCTTCAACACATCGTGATAATCCCCGTTTTTCGAGAATATCGGATGGAACGTCCAACCGGTCATGAAATTGAATGCGGTTTCCGCGGCCGATTGATCAGTTTTCGCATCTTTTGGATAGTACTGCATCATATGCAGCGACAGACCTATAATGCCGTTCTGCGTGCTCTTGAACTCATCCTGATAAATTCTGTAGGCTCTCGCATGAGCCTTGAGGACATTCTGCATGCAGAGATATTCAGCGACACCTTTAACCGTTTTACCGGGAGCGTGTCGACCCTGACTATAACCGGCCAGGCAATTAATTTCTGGCTCGTTTACGGTTAACCACTTTTTGACCCTTGGTCCTAACTCCGTGAAGAGTACTCTCGCGTAATCGCCAAACCAATCGACCATCATCTCGTTGGTCCAACCTCCGAGATCCTCGATGTTCTGCGGCTGATCCCAATGAATCATCGTAACAATTGGCTCGATGTTTTTCGACCAAAGCTCGTCAAGCACTCTTTTGTAGTGATTAATTGCGTCGCGATTGATAACGTTCGCAAAACCGTTTGGCAATATTCTCGTCCAACTCACGGATATACGATAAGCTGTAAGCTAAGTTGCAAACAATAATACGGTATCAATGGCAATACAGAGATATTTTACGGAATTCATTACAAACTTAACGATGCTCGAAACTCACCCCAAGGTTCTTAAGTATAGCAATGTCTTCCTTATACTTTTTGTATGAATCGCAAGCTATATCCCCGTTATCTTGATTTTTTATACGACTGCTGTTGGTGTGAACGAAGTGATCCCATACACTGATGCCTTTACCTGTGAAATCCCGAATGAGGAAAGTCTACTGATCGATTGACATTGCCAATAACCATTTTCATCACCCTTAATAGCGACATGCATCGAATGACTAAAGTCAGAAAGACATTTTTCTGCGTATCATATACAACTTAGAAAGTTATTCGTTTGTTTGTTTGTTTTTGCTTTGTTAATTTGCTTGTACGCATTTTCAAGAATCTTGGGTATCTTCCTGGGGGACTCGCGCCCAGGCCCTGATTACTTTAAATCCCCCTCGGGTCCTCCCTCCCAGCCCCCGAGTGACAAGAACTTGCCAGTAAGTATATAAAAGAAGTCTTTCCGTTTTATAAATCCTAGCGGTTGGCTGATAATGGATTTTACGGTCCATTCGTCTTCGAACAATGACAATTGAATGAATAACAATTTCTTCAGGATTTGAAGTTCTTGTCGAAATTAAGGTAATTTCTCTATTTTAATGAGATGAAAGGTGGTTCAGATTACCAAACTATTAGAGGTCTATGAATATTAATGAAACTCGTATGACATTTTAAAATCTCATCCGGCGCAAGATTTAACACTTAAAAGATCTTACTACTAGCAATTCCAGTGCGTTTTTGTACAAATGCTGATTCAATTATATCTAAAACTTCGTTCACTTGTGTGAACGAAGTATTAGATTCAATTGAATCAGCATTTGTACCAACACGCACTGGTCCATCTCACCCCGTCGGTTTATAGTGTAATAAATTATCAATTCTGCTTACGTACCATTGACGTTCCAAGCACCCTCGGTTTGATACGCGGAAGTAGAAGCTCCTATGAGAAAATCTTCGGGAAAATCCAGATAGTCCATTTCATTCTCCCGGCTACGAAAGTTTCCGGAACATCTGTAAGTCGAATAAAAACCTTTTACTTTGGGTTACTTCATAGCGGCAAAGATAAGCGTTTATTAGAGTTATTACGCGCTCAATGTTACAGCCAGCAACAGAATACTCTTGAAATATGCCATCATGATGAATGTCATCAGCTCGAAGTCTGACTGTCACCGACAAAATGAAAAACTCGTTTATTGTTATTCCGAGACAATTTATTCGAAGCGCTGTTACTCCGTCAAATGTTCACAATTAACTATCAGAATTGATCTTCTCAATCTGTACTGTCACGAGCTGCAGCTTTTTGTTTTGTCAGATCTGAGCTCTCGAGGAGCGGGGTGGGGAAGAGACAACTTTTTTACACTGATAAAAAAATACGGTTGTATCGCTTAAAATTCGGATAGGGACGTTCGAATTAATATTTTGTTGGTACAGATAAAATATGGTTAGTTCAACAATTTGTTCAGCGATTTTGCAAAAATATTTTTGAGTAATGAAAATACTTTGTTCGACCAATTATATGTTTCTTTGAACGTCCCTGTACGAATCTTTGTTTATTCAGCTGTACATTTTTATCAGTATACATTCTGTATTTTGTTAGGGTAAACGTACTCCTGCGTACATTATTCCAGGTGATGAATTTATCGACGATGTCATTGATATTAAGCTCCGTGACAACATCCGAAGGATTATGCAACGTTGCCAGTCTGTTCAGTCGTTGTTGTAACATTACCGAACGTCGATAAGACTTTAAGCATCGTAAAACCGAAAACGATCGCTCTGCCGTGCACGATGATTCAGGAACCGTCACTAAAATTCGGATAAGTTTTACGAATTTCGGCAAAAGGGATTGTTGGATTCTCTTTAAGAAACATTACTAGAGTAATAGGCAATTGAAGTGGAACAAGGTTATTTTGGCGACAGTGTACGTGAAAGGAACCAACTTTTGCCAAAATAGGCGAAAAAAATCGTGTTCCACTTCAATTGCCTATGACTGTATATCGCCGAGTGTACTGACGCTGACTTTGTTCTTTCCGTGTACATTAAGGCATGTCGCTATGCAACTTCAATTACTCATTTTGGAAGTCGTCGTAGAAGACCGTGACCGTGTCGGATTTGCGATATTTTCCAAGTACAAAATCCTCAAACTAACTCAACAGATTCATTGTCTTCGATTCAAATCGGCTGTTTAGAGAAGTTAGAAGTTGATCAACGATTTTCAAAAACATTTTGCCGTAATATTCTTCGGAACACATTTGTCGATTCGCACATTCAGATGTAAAATTACAATAAACTATACAACCAAACGATGACAATGCTAGCGTAATGTAGAATATTTCTTTGATAATTCAATCGGCGTATCGGTTAGACGGTGGAAGTCTTCGACATCTTATGAGTTCTTTCAACCAGTGGTACGAGAGTCTGGGAACCCTCAACCTTGTCGGCTTAGAGAAATCTACGCTTATGAGTCCAAAGCGTTCACTGAAAGACACATAAGTCAATCTTAATCGATCGTTCTTTTGCAACTAAACCATTAGATTTTCGGATCGACTACGACATAAGATATTTTCATAAAAACTCACGTGTATCCTCTCTCCCACTCAAAATTATCCATCAAACTCCAAACAGTGTAGCCCTTCACATTGCAGCCGTCACGATTAACAGCGATCAGTAATTCTCGCAGGTAGTCGTGCAAACATTTAATTCTTTCGGTGTCGATTAAATTCGCTTCACGATCGGAGAAACCGTTCTCCAGTATGTATATCATCGTGTTGTTATATTCGCTCTTCAACTTCCTCAGGGTGTCATCGAGTCCTTGCGGCACTACCGTGAGCCACTTGCTGGCTGATTGCGGCCAACTAGCGTTGTAGCTTGCAGCGACTCCTCTGTCCATGTACCAGGGAGTATTGTTCTTTTTTGGCACTGGCTCGATAATGTTGGACGTGTAGTGATTGAGCCCGAAGAAATCGGCGGTTCCCCTGAGAATTACAAAATCATTTGATCGAACAAGAAAGAGGATTTTTCCGCAATTTGATGTATTTTGATGTAATTTGACTGACCTGATATAATCGATCTCTTCGTGCGTAAATTCTGGGAGCCTAGATTTGGCATGACCCTCGAGTTTACTGTTCTCGGCAATTCTGTCTTTCACAACAGTAGGATAGTCACCATTTTCCGAAAATATGGCATGTGCCATTCAACCGCATTCATATTGAAAATTGATTTCGGGTGTTTCAGTGTCATTGTCATGTTTCGGATACGACGCGATGCACGGAAGAACAATACCGATCGTTTCTTCCTGACTTTCACGAAACTTGTTTTTCCAAATATGGTATGCTTTAGCATGAGCCTTGACCCAACTTTAGCATGAGCCTTGACCCAACTTTAGCATGAGCCTTGACACCCAACTGTCAGAAATAAAATAGCTTTCATGTCATCGCCGCTGAAACGTTCGAGTCGCACTAATTCAGATAGCCTGCAGATAGCAGATAGCCCAGATGCCTGCTCATGTCTGTTGATGCCTGAGATACCCAGCCAGTGGCATCAGGTCGAAGATGCGATTAAAAGTAACCTCGACTGAAGATTTTTATGTACACACATGTTTTTATCAGTTTATCGCATATGTTGCGTACTGACTTACTTGGTGCGTAAACAAGATATCCATCGGCTAATCAATCTAATAACTGCTATTACCAGCTGATCGGCCGAAAATGACAATTCAATTACGACATTTTATGAAAAACACTGACTATATTGATAACACTATGCGACATATTTCTCGTATCAGTATATCGATAATCTTATTAGATCGTAGAGATTGAACGGGCGTGGTCGTAATAAAGGAGGCTTGGCAGAGACCCGCGTCGCATTCCTTCCCGCAAAAATGTTACGACAACGATGAGATTATCAGTCGATCAAATTCTATCAGATGAGCCACGAGTCGAAGTTGATTAATTTGTGGAAACACATCATCGATCAAGAGGTGATGCTGTATAGATTTATCGCAAAAATTTACATAGTACTTACGATATTCACGTTTATTCTATTTTCACAATAATGCCGTACAAAGTATGAAAATATAATTAGCAAATCTTCTATTTTCGCAAATCGCACAATAATGGTGATTTGTCCAAAGTTCCGACGATTTTACGCGCAACCGGTTGTAGACTTCGACACGCTGTGACTCGTTTCCACCAGTATGCCGACTCCTTGAGTGTCCTCCTTCTTTCGGGATCGTTGAAGTCCACTTTCACGATGCCAAAGCACTCGCTGGAAATTGAGATTACAGGCTTGAATCAGCTCGACGTTGAAGTTTGTAATAGGTTGCGATTGATGGAATCAGATAGTACCTGTAGCCTTGCTCCCATTCGAAATTGTCGAGCAACGACCAGACCATGTATCCCTTGACGTTGACGCGATCTCGATTCACGGCAATAAGCATTTCTTTAACATAGTCGTGATAAAATTGTGCCTTCCAGATATCGTCCGTTCCGCCGTTATCTGAGGCTCCATTCTCGGTTACATAAATCGTAGGATTTCCGTACTCGGCAGCGACTTTACGCAGAAGGTCACCAAAGCCTTTTGGAACAATCTGAAAAATCGCGCCATTAGGGAAACCATTCGGTGGATTGAGATTTGGTTGGATATTGACGTACGTTCAGCCAGTTGGATGCGGCTTGCTTCCAGGAAGGATCGGCGCTCCTGACAAGACCACGATCCCGAAGGAACGATGGCTCGACACCAGTCTCACCGGGCTCAACAAGCCATGACGTGTAGTGATTGAGACCCAAAAAATCGGCGGAACCCCTTAAATGATGAAAAACGTTATGTAATAAAGTCTCCGCGAATGCGACCCTCGTATCGATCATAGATACCTGATGTACTCGATCCATTCTTTGGAAAATTCGGGCAGTCGCGATCTCGGATAACCCTGAGCTCTGCTCTTCCGAGCTACGATATTCTTCAACACATCGTGATAATCACCGTTTCTCGAGAATATCGGATGAAACATCCAACCGTTGCTGAAATTGAATGCGGTTTCCGCAGCCAATTGATCAGTTTCCGAATTTTTTGGATAGTACTGCATCATATTCAGAGTCAGACCTATAACGCCGTTCTGAGTGCTCTTGAACTCATCCTGATAAATTCTGTAGGCTCTCGCGTGAGCTTTGAGGGCATTGTGCGCGCACAGATACTCGGCGATGCCGTGAACCGTTTTACCGGGAGCGTGTTGACCCTCACTGTAACCATTCATGCAATGAGCTTCTGGCTCGTTCATGGTTATCCACTTTTTGACCTTTGGTCCTAACTCCGTGAAGAGTACCCTCGCGTAATCGCCGAACCAGTCGACGATCATCTCGTTGGTCCAACCCCCGAGATCCTCGATGTTCTGCGGCTGATCCCAATGAATCATCGTGACAATTGGCTCAATGTTGTTCGATGAAAGCTCGTCGAGCACTTTTTTGTAGTGCTCTATTGCGTCTCGATTGACAACATTCGCAAAACCTGTTGGTAATATTCTCGTCCAACTCACCGACATACGATAAACTGTAAACTAAATTGGAAGCGATTATTCGTTATGAATGTCAATACGGGGCGAATGAACGGAATTGGTTTCAAACTCGATGAAGCTCTAAACTCACTCCCAGTTCCTTGAGTATAGCAACGTCTTCCTTATACTTGTTGTACGAATCGCAAGCTATATCCCCATTGTCGTGATTTTTTATGTGACTGGTGTTGCTGTGAACAAAGTGGTCCCATACACTGATGCCTTTACCTGTTGAATCCTCAAATGATGTGAGTCTAGTGATTGATTCATATTGCCAATAATTATTTTTATTACCCTTCATAGCGACCAATTTTTTTCAGTAATTTATATATATTTTCATTATTCGATTCTTTAATTGCTCATTCCTATTTTCGAGAATACAGGATGTCCCCATAGGGGACGCCCCGACCAGACCTCTTGATTATTATAAATCCGCCTAGGTGCTTCCCTGCCAGGTCCTGAACCACGACAACCCACTAACCATGCACTACTAACCTACTGGTAAGTGTTTAAAACAAGCCTCTCTGTTTTTATGGAACATAAGGGTCGGCTAATAATGGACACAGAGTTGAGTCAAAATGTCTTCAGAACTTCCTGTTTTTGTGGAAATTAAGTTAATTTCCCTATGGCAAGGAGATAAACGGGTGGTCCACACTACCGAACAAACAGAAGGTCTATAAAAACCAAGGAAACTCGTATGATACTTTTAAATCTCATCAGGAGCAAGATTTAACATTTGAAATACCTCGCTGTTATCAATACAAGTAAGTGAACGAAGCTTTAGATTTATTTAAATTCGCATTATATATCAACACGCACTGGTCCGTTATAGTGCATGGGTCCATATTCCAATGAATTATAAATTCCGCTTACATACCACTGACATTCCAAGCTCCCTCGATTTGATAAGCGGCCGTAGAAGCTCCGATGAAAAAATCGTCGGGAAAGTTCAGGTAGTCCGTTACATTCTGCGTATTATGAATATTCGCGCAACACCTGAAAATCGAATAAAAACCTTTTACTTTGGGTTACTTAATCGCGGCGAAGATTGGACGGTCATCAGAGTTATTACGCGCTAAACGTTGCAGCCAGCAAGAGAACACTCCTAAAATGTATCATCGCGGTGAATTTCATTAACACGATCTGCGACTATACTGATTGAACGAAAACCTCTTTTTTCTGTTATTATGCGCGGACGATCTATTCGAAGCGCTGTTACTCTGTCAAGTAGCCAGAATCGACTAATAATCTCAAGCTATAAACTAGTCGCGATCGCGTTCAACTCCACAACTTGAAAGTCAAGGTTTATCGAATTGTTATCGCCCACTCATGTATATCATCGGAGCGACTGTGCAAGTGAGTAACTAGATGATATACACTTGTGGAGTCGTGAGAGCAATTCGACAGGGGACGGATGCTCATCTCGCAATTTATCGCGTCGATGCATTTTCTATACACTGAGAAAAAAAAAAAAAAAAAATGGTTTGACTCAATAAAATGAGCGCTTACGAGTGGCGATAAAAATGTTTAGCTCGTCGAACGAAATAATTGCCATTTTAAGTAAACACTCGACGCAACGACCTGTTAGTTTAATCAACGAGATTTTTATCGATCAACTGAACATTTATTTCGCTAACCACACGTGAACACTTCGTTGACTCAATCGATTTTTTTCTCAGTGTAGTGTTTCCTTTTTGGCCCAACCTTCCCTATGTAAATGGTTAACAGCTGAAGATGAAGCTCGCATCGCAGGAACATTCATCAATACAATGCTGTATAAGAGTAACTTGTCAAGACGCGTGAACTATTCTCAGCCTGTTTGCACACCGAAAAGATACACATGACGCAGATGCGCAAGAGCGCGCGTCGCCTGAGCGGTTAAATTAATTCAAATAAGAGGACAAACAGAAATTAGTCAAATGTTGTTGGCATCAATTTGATTACCATGAGCTTGCGGTTGCGACAATCGTAATTTCGTTCCCACCATACTCAGCAGTATTTGTTGGAAGAAACGATTTACAAGAAAGTAATGCCCGAATTCGGATAGGTTTTTGTTTATCATGAACAAACTGCGTTCTGTTCCGTTTTGACTTGCCCTTCCCTAAGACTTGAAGCTCGCGTCGCAGGAACGTTCATCAATATAATGCTGTACAAGATTTACTTGTCGAAGCTAATGAACTGCTCTCAACCTATTTGTACACTGGAAAAGATTTATGGCTCCGGTCGTCAGACAGCGCAGATACGGCAAATGGAGCGACGAGCCAGCGGTTAAATTAATTCACGTCAGAGTGCAAACAGGAACTAGTCAAGTGTTGTTCGAATAAATTTGATTTCCAAGAGTTTCCGGTTTGTAAAGTCGTAGCATTCTTTTCACCACGAATAGTAATAAGGTGAACGGCTCAATCATTGGCCGTAGACCAATTACTGCCCTTTTAAAGTAATCAGGTTACTTACAACAGTGCGTATATTTCGAGATAATTATTAAAAAATTGTCAAAAAATAATAATTGTTTTAGTTAATTAAGACTCAAAACTTTTCTATAATTCCAGTTATTTCGATACCTTCACTATTTTTAACAATCTTTCTTCATTTTCAATGGCATGCGGAGCTTAAGTGGTCAGTAATCGGGCCGTTCACCTCATTCGCTGAAAGGAAAACTTGACACAAAACCTAATGCTTGAGTTAGGTTGGGATTTTCTTAATTACGCATAAACTGCATTCTCCACTTTTTATCGTATGTTATCGAGGTCATCGAGATAACTTGGACGCGAGATTCGCCTGCATGCTTTCCTCGCCACCGGTCGATATACGTATTTTCGATTGTTCCACTCGGTTGAAGATTTCGACACTGCTAAAAGCGAGATATGCTTTCGTAGCGCGTACGTGACAGAATTCCGTCGAATAATATCTTTCTCTCTGTTCCCGTGCTCTCGCACTGTTATTTCCTCCGATTCACTGGTGCGCGCGTACGGCGAAAGAGCCGCCGGGTTACTTTATGTCTTACGAGTTGGAGCGGCGCCCACGAATATTCCGGACGAGAAGCGCGAAAGCGCGAATCCCCGCGGCCATTATTTCGGCTAAAAAATATAAAAGAGATTCGAAAATTGCTTTCTAACAAATGGAGCTCCCGGTACCATCGCCACTACTTTTACTGCTGCTGTTGCTCACGTCCGTTCCTCGCTCTTGCCCGCCGGCTTAGCGCATCCTCCGCGAATCAGTCGCTCGGTCTCTCATTCCCTTCGTCTCATTCAACAGATTTATAGTCGCCTCCACGTCCAATGACGCGACGCAATTTACAACCACCGATGGACAAAAAATCAAGCAACCCCCTCCCCTCTCCCAATCGGTCGTAGTGTAGCGGCGCTTTACATGCGCGCGTACTTCTCTCGGACTGAACTCCACGCCCTCTCCATTCTCTTCGAGTCAACATTTTACAAGTGCTACTGAGAAAACTTGTCTAACTTTTGATATGTTACCTCATTGCGCGACACGAAAGTTTAAGGAGAACACTTGGTACGAGCTTCATAGAAAGTACAAAGTGTGTTTCACTGTGCGAGACGTGTGGGCACCGGCAATCCTCGGATTTCCGCAATGTTTCTAAAAAATTCGGATGGCATGAACGAATCGAGACGTTAAGAATGCGTTATGTTTGTACCACACGTGGAGGTGCGGCTCAGGACTGCGATGCTGTAAAGAAGAGGCCTTTAATTGGGACCGTCTGCAAAGTTCCACTTAACTATTACAGGACCGCAGTGGGAAGGTTATTTTCTCGAAGTTTCGCGAAACGTTAGAGGGCAGGCCGGACTCCGAAGCGGGGAGGGACCCTAAAACCAGCGGGGAGAATCCGGCAGTCCAGCGAACACCCCTCTCGTAATTCGGGTCGCCGAGAAACGAGGTAAAAAAAAAAAAAAAACACAGATTCTCGAGACCGCCAGATCTCGTCATCACACGCTTTCCTTTTCGCGGTTTAATATTATTTTTTTCCACCCTCCTCTTCCTTTCTTCGGTCTGGGGTCGAGAAGCGCCGGTATACGTCGATAAAGTTTCGATCTCAGCGGTGTACCAACCCCCCCGCCCCTCCAGCGATCGCCATCGGCAGTGCCCAGATGAAACTTACTTTCCAAGTCCACTCGACGCGGATTCCGACCACGATAAAATATTCAGATTCATTAACTCGTCGCAAATTTTTTGCCTCCCCTGCTCCACGGCTCGTGCTGCGCTGAATGCGGCAGGGGTGCCCTCCTCTCGGCGACCCCTTTCGATCTTACTTTTTTCCACAAAAAGGACCGGTGTTACTTGCCCGGTGGAACACGGCAGCGCACACCAACCCCTCCTCGAACGCGCCCTGCTCACCGCAAGGAATGCCTAATTTTATCTCTCGCTTTCTCTCTCTCTCTCTCTCTCTCTCTCTCTCTCTCTCTCTCTCTCTCTCTATAACCCCTACCTTGAATATTTTACGGTGAAAAAAAAAAAAAAATTCAACGAGATAAGCGAGGAAAAAAAAATGCGGCAAAGCTTCCTCCGCCACCTTGTGGCACTGTTTTTCCGAGCCAACAGTTTGCCGATATTGACATACAATCTTCATAATTTTATAAACAATAAACAATGCTGCAGACATACACAGTAAAATAGCTACCAACGTTTCTTGTCTACAAACGACCATAACTGTTTTTATGTTAATTTTACCCGAAAATCTTGTCACTATTACAAATATTTTGGTGTGAAATTAACGATAAAGTAATCGTGGACGTTTGTGTACAAAAGATGTTTGTTAAATGTACAAATCTTTTGTGCTGTGTATATTGACTGCCGAAAGGCAAAAGGGCGTATACACCGTGATAGAGCACAGGGGTTACTTAGGTTTCTTAGCAGTCGATATCATAGTCGAGCAGCTGATTTCCCATACTGAGCCACCGAAGAAGCGTCCCTAAAAGCAACGGTTGTTTTCTGCCAAAAATGAATCACATTTACAACCACCGGAGGAACCGCTTGGGGACTCAATTTTTTTGCCGCGTTTTTACAGCGGAGTAGTTTGATTGATCGGCGACCGCACAAACGAGCGTATAAGCAACCTTCCGGTGGTCTTCCGGTCGTTTGTCCGGTCGCCAATCAAACAAGCGACTTCACTGCCGAAACGCGGCAAAAGAATGTCACCAGTGCCGTCGCTTTGACTTGACTTTGTCGTTAGTGTGGTTAATTTTTGGCACAAAACAACGCTTGCTTTTAGGGTCGTTACTTCCGCCGCTTTTCACGGTCGATCACTTTGGTAGGGTTGGTTAAGAACATAACGAGTATGCGAAAAGTCTGCATTTGTCACATGCCAGAAGTTTTAGAGGGTTTAGTCCAAGCGAACTTCCATCGAGCCAAGGCTGCACAACAACCCTACACGGCGCCGTGCAGGACCAGTATCGGCACCGGAGCGGCCAGTATTCGCCCAACGCCGGCTAGCACTGGTCCTGAATGCGTCATTCCCAGCAGGGAAGGCACTGCGATTTCCCCATTCTTACCTCTAAATGTGAGAATGAAGTTGTCGTAGGCGAGAATCGTTTAGTCTGTTGCTCCCTGGTTGAACAGATTGTTCGGTTGTTCGACCAACCAGATTTTCCGAAAGATGCTTTATCTATAAAATCTTGCCGCCACATGCATTATCAATTTATTATCCTAGAAATGTTACTATACCTACCGTAGAGTCATACTTTAGGGGTTGAGCCCTGTCTGAAGACGGCCTTTGGTTTACTCGAGCCCCCGAGCGACGATTTCTGAATAATTTAAATGGATCCCGTGGCAGAGGCATGTACAAGAGCCAGACCGCCAGACGTTGGACCGGCTCGAGGGCGGTCTGTATGCATGCCGCACCAGAGAATTAGGATGAGCTCCTCTTTCCCCCTCCGCCTATGTCGCTAGGGACGTACGACTTCCAGAAACTGCGCTCTAATAAAAGATTCAGGTTCATTAAACCGTGACACTTTTTCGTTTTCCCCTGGCAGCTTACGTATACAGGGAAAATTGGGACAGGGAGCATGAAGTTTCCATTAAATTTGTTCTCGTTTAGCGGCGTGAAATTGTTTCTGTCCTATTCCGTCGTATACCTTGTTGTCGGACGACTGTCGGGAGCGTGCGGAACGAATTAATTTTGCTACCTGCGATAATTTGCGCCTTTGTGTATTTTCAAGGAGGTTGGAAACGTTGAATCGTTTTGATGGGGTATTTTATTATAATGGCATTAATTTTCATCGCCCATTAGCTCGATGAGCAATAGCTGTTTTTAGACATTATCTATTGCAGATCAATTAATCGTAGAACTTTGGGGCGAATTTGGGTTTTTTAAATGATAATCGACTCCAGCTAAACTGGTCGATTGGTGGACCAGAACAATTCTGATTTCAACCTTCTAGAGGTTGATTTTTTGCTAATATTTCGAAACCAACCGTAGCACGACCCGTTATATGTGTCGGATGGAACGTTGATTTATGAACGGTTTTTCCCAAAATAATCCGATTTCCCACTCTGAGCGGTGCTTTTGGGTTGAAGTTGGAAATCGAATTATTTTAGGAATATCCAACTCTAAAGCAATCTTCTACCCGACAGACATAAGTTGGCATTACAGTTGGTTTTCAAATATCGACAAAACAATCGATCTGTATAAGGTCGGAATTAACGTTGATTTGGCGCACGAATCGACCATTGTATTCCAGTTTAGTTTTGGGTCGGTCGGAACGCGAGAAACGTTGAAGAAGTGATTTGTTCAATCTCGTCGCAACGCTCGGATGCGACTTAAGACTGCGTAAAACACTTCACCTCCCACCCAACCCGGTTCGTTCGGTATCACAAGCTGCAATCAACTTTCTTCCCAGACCCTGTCAGTGACAGTCAAAAGAAAAGTCTTATCGGAAACGGATAACACTTCAGCGTTCGGTAAGACTTTCCTTCCGGCCGCCATTACCAGTGTCAGTGAGAAAAGTCAATCACAGTATTTATTAACGACCACGCATATCCTGCATTCCTCTCAAGTTGACACCCTTCTTCGAGTGTCGGTCTCTTCCTTCAAACGATCGTCCGACCAATGAAGACGAACGATTTCACGCAGCACGCAGTGTACGCTCTCCGCCAGAGACGCGAGGAATCTTGAATCTCGCATTCTGCTGATGCCCAGTGCACAGGGCTAGGAGAACAGCGGTATGCACGGTTTAATTAGCCTACGAGCTGCGCCATACATACATGCATATATAAATATACATGTGCGTAGAAGGGAGGAATGGCGGACGGGGGGGGGGGGGGGGGTTGAGAATTGCGCACTCGTGCTCAGCCTCAACGGCAGCCAGGCGCTGATGCCATGGCGCCCCCACCGCTGGCTGCTGTGTTATGGAAGGATGGAGAGGATAGAATGAGATGGATGTACGATAGCTCTATAGTACCGGTACGGTGAAAGGGTGGAAAAGGGAAGGTGGCGCGCGGGGGGGGGCTCCAACCCCCTTTATCAAAGGCCCTGGCACTTTGCCACGTCGCACCGCATAATGAAGCAGCACGTCGGTGCTTCGGCTATAGCAAGGTCCCGGCCCAACGCGGCGCCGGGCTCCGTGTTTTGCCTCTCGCGGAGAATGGTTTATTGTGCTCGAGTACTGGTAGCTAGTGTGCAGTACATGGCCCGACGGGGCAAGCAGACCAGCACACGCGGCCTTCCGTCCAACCCCTCGCGTATCATATTCGCGCGAGTCTACTCGTTCCTATTACCTCCTACACCCCCTCAGAACCCCGTCGCCGCTCTACACGTGTGCCTCAGCGTTGCGCCGCTGTACCTGCCAGCGGCGACTACCACTCTCCGCGATTCCAGTATGCTATCGTCGGTATATGCATATGTCGTATAACTGTTAGCTCGGCATGCTCCACGGCCAGTACGCAGCGGAGCATAGCTAAGCTCGCGGTAGACCATCGAGCATCCTCCGCGTTCGTGTACGCATCTACGGGCTGTAAGACTCGTCTCAAATGACTCGGTTCGCACCGGGAATTTGAATTTTTTGTTTTTTTTTTTAACTTTTCTTTTCGTTTCACGAGAAAAGCTGCTCGACCGTGTCTGGTGATGTACATACGATGCAGAGGGGAGGAGCAAGAGCTAGGCATGGATCATGGTTTTTTTTTTCTTTACTATTTTCTTTTTTTTTTTATCGATAACTCTTCAAAACCTTCGTTTCGCTGGAAAAATTGAGAGCGAGCCGACAGAGACGCGAACGCGGTGCATGCACGGTTACCTCGTGATTCTGTGAGAGGTGGGAGATTGTTCGGAAATCCATTGCCACGTATTTTTCATTCGCCCGCAGCCCTTGAAGTTTTTCAGAGATAGCGAATGTTCATGCGAAATTTCGTTTTTCCACGATTATTATTTTATTTTTTCGGCCCCAAACGGCAATATTTTTAATTTGCTGCACCCCTTAAAGTTCTCATGCGATCGCGAATATTCGCGCGAAATTCCGTTGCTCCGCGATTTTTATTTTATTTTCTTGCCCCAATCGGTGTAGCTTTGAGAAATATCCTCCCAAGCTGGGATTATTTTAGTCGCGGTTGGCTTTTAAACAGAGGACTTTTTTGCTCTCCATCTCTCAACGATTTTTTGGGAATCAGGGCGAGCTGGCAAACTGTTTTCGGTGGATTTTGTGTTACCACGTGCGGGAGCAAGCGCGACAGTTCTCTTTTCATCGTTGCGGGAAGGAAGGGAGGGTTGGCAAAGCACGACGGGAGCTTGCACCGGGCTCTTTCCCCGTCCCGACTCTCGACACAACGCGGCCCGTTGCTCCTCGCGGCTTCAGCTCTGCTGATGCTGGCGACGTTTTCACGCGGGGGGCGCGAGCCGGGCTCGACGGCGGGCCATTTCCATATGCTAATTTCGGCGCTCGCGAACAAGCCCTCTCCTCGCCACCAGCCGCACCACTTCTCGTCGTTTTGAACTTGTCGAGGATTTCCCCGGACGTGCACGGAGGACCGAGGCCGCATCGCCGAATCCCTCCGCCCCTTTCGCCGCGCGCTATCCACCTCGTACTCGGCACTCAACATTTTTTGTACGCGAGATCCAAAGTAATTAGGGGATTAGCCCTCGGGACATCGCCCTTTCGGCGAGCCTTTCGAATAATCGTTGCCTCGCTTTCGCCCACGACACTCTATCTTGTATATATTTTTGAGAGTTGTATGTTTGTTTGACCCAGTTTTTAAGAATCCAGTCGGTACACCTGGTGCCCCCTCGGTCCTGATTGTTCCCCGCCCTCTCGTGATAAGTCCTCGTAATGGGTTCCTTGCTAGTATGCGTCACTTCGGTCCGGGAGGCTCGTTCTTCGACCGAAAGCGACGTGATACCGAAAATACGTCACTTCCTGATTGGAAATCTAATTTTTTCGACGGGAAGTGACATAATTCGGGAAATATGTGACTACAGGTACGGAAATCTCTTTATTTTTACACTTTTATTTTTGAGGAAGTGACTTCATACCGGAAATGCGTCATACACGATATCCGATAGGTTGATAAATTGCTGTTTGTCTCTTAATTTTTTATCTATTTTCTTTTTCGTTTCCACATTCGCGAATGCCATCGCGAAATGCCTGAAGTGCGATGACTGACGATTGCACAAAAAAAAAAAAAAAAAAATGAATCTCATAAAAAAGCGCTTTTCCTCTGCCATATTAATTGCACAATTTAACGCTTTGAGATTTTCAGAGGACAACACTGGGGCGCCTTGGAGAACTTAAATTTGTTGTTACACACTTTCTATCGGGATACAGCGAGT
Source organism: Amblyjoppa proteus (assembly GCA_963922035.1). Classification (NCBI taxonomy): domain Eukaryota; kingdom Metazoa; phylum Arthropoda; class Insecta; order Hymenoptera; family Ichneumonidae; genus Amblyjoppa; species Amblyjoppa proteus. The sequence continues at coordinate 6,179,088 of OY998232.1, read as the reverse complement.
GATAAATTCCGACGGGCGTGCTGAGTCTGCGATCGTTAGCGGTCCCGTTTAAATTTCCGCGAATTCGAGTATGACGGACCGAGCTGCCGCCCGCGCGGTCGGAAGATAAGTCGGCCACTCGTTCAATGACTTTTATTCCCCGGGGGAGAGATCGCGTTACTCGTTCATAAGCTCGACCTTGGCGAATATCGCGCTTCCGCCCCCTACGCGGACACCCCCGACAGCCCTGCGACGGGGAATGGGGCTCCTCTCGGTGCGAACGCTGTAACGAATGAGGCTTCGTGTTACGCCAGCTGCAATGGGAAACCAAGCAATTTGCGCCGCCGTGTCTTATTAACGGCCGCTCCATTAAATTACCTCTCTGCCCGCGAGTTCGTGCAAAAGTCACGAATCACATATTCATTGGTTCACGAAAGGCATTAAAGAAAATCGTCTCGTCGAGCCGATCGCAAATCCACTGCCAGTGTCAGCATAACAGGTGGAGCACATAAATAAAAAAAAAAAATCCGACACGCGAATCATTGAATTAACTACGAAAAGAAAAGGAATAAAAAAAAAAAAAACGTACAAATTTCTACCACATAAGCTCCTGGTAATTTGAATTCAAGACCTTACACTTCACCTCCCGTGCGACGGATAAGTACATAAGCGGCGCTCATTCCCCGGCTCCCAGATTTGCATGAATTTAGGGCTACGTACCGCAACTCCAGGTATTACGTACCTACTTCTTCGTTCTGTTGGCCGACTTTCATCCCCTTTTCTCCTCCACCGTTTCCGTCTCTCTTTCACTCCATTCCATTTATACTATACCGGCACCCCTACCCCCCCCCCCCCCCCCCCCCCCCCCCCCTCCGCCGCCTCTATCGTCATCCCCATTTTTATTCTCTCGCTTCCTCCTCTTGCCACGATTCAAGTGCCTGGGGCTCACGTAGAGCCACTTAATATTATTTTCTCTGGGCGGCCTTTCAAAATCCACCTCGTCGAGTAGGTCTTCGTGGTCGTCTGCTCGTGGTGAAGGAGAATAAAAATAAAATAAAGTTAAGAAAAAAAAGAAGAAAAAAAAAAAAACGGTTACGAAAAGAAAGCGCGAGAGAAGAGTGGAAGCTCTTCTCTCTCCGGCGTTGCGAAAAATCGAGGGTAGACCGTGATCCCGGCGCCTCGCGATAAAATGGGGAAGCTTCCGCGTTACACAAAGAGCTAAGCTTGATGCCGTTCCTCTTTGGTCCCCGCTATCGCGTTTCCTTTCGCCCTATTCGACATCGGTGGGCCTCCTTACATCGCTGATGGAGGCGGCCTTAGCGCGATGCCGCGAGAGGTTATCACGCGGTGCTGAAGGCGCAAGCAGCTCGGACCGGCCAACCTGTGATACCGTGTCCGGTTCCAGACCACTTCACCCGTTACTTTTCGGCTTCCGCACACCTCGTCGCTACTTATGCGCCCGAATCCGCGGCTTTGCTGAGATCGCGCGGCTTTGACCTCGAGAGGGATAACCAGTGGTCTCGCTTTTTCCTCCACATACAGTCTTCGAATGAGACTACGCGTATTATCGTTCGAACTTCAAGGCCTCTTTGCAGCTGCGTATCCGTTGCATCGTCCATCGACGAAACGGTATGATCCACCGAGCTGTGACACTGCGTCTGGTTCCTGACCACTTCGCCTCGTTACTTTTTGGCTTCCGCACTCGTCCTCGCGGCAGCGTCGTGATCTCCGCAAAGTCTTGGATTCTAACATATATGCATATAGGCCAAAATCCAACGCTCTACCGAGATCGCGACGCTTTGACCTCAAGAAGGATAACCACCGGTCCGAATCGTATCGGCGAAAAGCCTTTCGCCGATACTCGATGCAACGGATATGCGGCTGGAATGGGACTTCGAAGTTCGAACGATAATACGCGTAGTCTCATTCGAAGACCGTCCGACGAGGAAAATTTCGGATCGGTGGTATGAGCTGAATTCACTGGAATGTGAATCTTCGGGTGTCGTCATCATTCCAGATGTCGAAGGAACCTCAAAATTCTTCCCCAGTGGAATGAGACGCAGGCTCGATTCGCCTGGCCGACGCTGTGCCGATACTGACCCCCTGTGGCCCTCGCAGGGTTTTGTCTTCCGTGTTAATAACATCGTCAGCAAATAAAGCCACTGTATCGTGGTATTCACGTTACATCGTTAAGTTTCTCGACGGCTGTTTACCGGGAATGAGAAAATTCCGTATTCAACGGAGCGCTATAAAATCTTGAGGATCGAGCATGGACGTGCGTGCACTATATCGCCGAGGAAATTGCTCGCTGAGTTGCCGTCGGAAGGAGGCGATGGCGGCTTCTACTTCTCGGGTTTAACGATTTGGAAGGTGCCGAGATGTAAAATCCCGGGGCGGTATGCCTTATTCCAAGTGCAATCCCACGGCTCGGGCGCAAACGTCGGTAAGGAGAGGCGGCGGGCGAGGCCGAGGAGCCTCGTAGTCAAATCACGCTGCGGCAAGGCGAGGTTCGGGTGCACATCCGAACAGCTTGTGAACATTTTTACAGCTACTTCGTGACCCGACAACTTGAAAAATTTCAAGTACCGGCGAGGATGGACCACCCTGTCGGGTTGCTCGAAGAACGATCTGCGGGCAATGAGAATGGCGCCAAGACATTAAAAAAAGGTTGTACTTTCTACAACAACTCATTGTCCACAAACGTCCACAAACGTGGCTCAACCCCCGAGAGGTTGAGTTGACGACATAAGCTTAACTCAACCTCTCGGTGAGGTTAAATACGGCGAAACTGATGGTGAACTTGAATCAATCAACTTCACTAAGGTTGGCTCAGCCTCGATGAGATCTATTGATTCAAGTTCACGATGAGTTTCGCCGTGTTTAACCTCACCGACAGGTTGAGCCGACCTTATATTGTCAACTCAACCTCTCGGTGGTTGAGCCACTTAAATCGTCATTGAACCAACCATATTTGTTTGGGTCAACCTCTCATGTGTGTTCATACCATCCCCGATTTTCCTCTCAGTCTAGTCACACGGTTAATCAAAAGACAGATTTCTATATTCAATTCGTGTTACTTATTTAACAAAATTATTTTTACGAAACTTTGTTTTCCGATTTTACGAAATTATTTTTTACTCCGTAGCTTAGGAATTGTCGTTTCAGATTCCATGTCGAAATTTTAGCAACCTCCTATTTCATCGGCAGAGACTGAAAGTAAGTCTACGCAATCTTTCGTATCACCCGAGCTCCCTCGATCAACCAAGCTCCACTTTGAATGATCCGGAGAAAGACGCAGTCTCTGACGGTGGGGAACTATCATTTATTCTCGAAATGAGAAAACTCACGATAATCATCTCTCTCCCGACGCCATTGTCTTCGATGGAAAGTTTTGTTTTCGCTATTATTTTTGTTTCCCATCTTCACCGAGTTTCCGCCGTACGGCAGTATATTTTATATCACGAAGGATCCAGCCCTCTTCTTACTCCCCCCCCACCGCCCCTTTTAATGACACGCGAAGAGCGACGAGCGTCGCTGGGAGATTTTCTCAACTGTTGCATACGCCTCGAGAGTTGATGGAAGTCCATGGCTACCGCCTCACTCTGCGACACAAAGGGAGCACCGCAGAACCAACGACGGGGCTCTTCGTGGCTCGCTTTGCGAAACAATTTATTACGAGCATTACTTTTATTCAGCAAATATTCATAAATTTCAAGGAATAAAAGCGTTCTCTCCTCTCCCGACGAGCCACTGCTTCCTCGCTCCATCTTCCCCTTTTGTTGTTCGGTACGATCTCGCCGTCTATATATATATATATATATATATATATATATATATATATACGTGTGTGTATATATGTATATATACGACGGTACATGGAGGAACGTCCTCGAGACAACCCGACTACCGAGTAGCTGAACGCTTGTCGTGTTTCGTAATTGAGAAATTGCCTCGTTTCTTCGGGCTCTGAACCCGGCACTCAATCTTTTTCAACCGCTCCCATTTACGACCCTCCCGAGTAGAAATTTTGTCTGGCCAGAGTCCGTTCTGGCGCCTCCTAGAGTGACCCCGGTCTTAACACGACACATCGATGGGGTCGCGATCAAGGATTTAATGTTGGGAGATTACCGTCATCAATGGACCATTTAAGAAAAAGTATTCGAAATACTTAGCGAGTTCCCTGCAGATTTGGAGTGAGGTTCATTCGTGCAATCCATTTAACCGCCCAAAAAAAAAAAGGAATAAAAATGTATTTAAAAAATATAAAAAGTGGAAGTATTAAAAGCATGTCGTATTGGACTCAATAATGCTCAAATTATACTCCTGTAATCTATAGCTGAGGAGTATTAAGCATGAATCTGATATACGTTGTAATATACGTGTATCAAGTATAAAGTCAGTATATGAAGGAATATTCGAGTACCAAGCATTAAGTCGGTATTCGAGCTACATTATAGTATCAAGTACGAAGCCATTGTACCCAAGAACGTTCGAGTATCAAGTATGAAACCTGCATAAAAATTGAGATTCGAGCTTCATACTTGATACTCGAATATTCCATCGTATACTGAGTTCATATTTGATACTCGTATATTACAACGTATATCAGATTCATACTTGATGCTCTTCAGCGATAGATTGGAGGAGTATAATTTGAGTGCAATTCAGTCCAATACGACATACTTTTAATATTTCAATTTTTTTTTAAATTGTTTGATACTTTTTTTTGTGCCGCTTCATTGTCAATGGAAGACTTTAACGGATGGACCGTCCCAGATTCATCAATGGACTTTGAGATTCCTTGCCTCATGGGTTTACCGATTTAAGCGAAACATGCTTAATGTCTATTTTTTTAGTGTCTCAGATGAAGTCCAACCTACCGGACCACGAACAATCATCGCGTCGGTAAGAAACTTTTTGTTTCGCAACAACGTTTTGCAGCATTCTCGGAAAACTCAAACATCTTGGGTATTACGATAATGTGTCACGTCTCATTTTGACGGGCAATAATCACTCCTTACAGCGCACGAAGGCCAATCGCCGTGGGTTTTATTCTCGCCGAGATATTAGGGTTTGGATGGGTCCAATGAAAACGATTTTTCTTACAGTAGCAGGTATGTGTGTCTTCAGGGATCTGGATGCGACCCACGGTCAGACGATGTTTTTTTTTTCTATTTTGTTTCCAGCATCCGTTCAAAATTGTTCAATTTCACCGAGTCGATAGGTGATTCACCTGAAGGGATCGGCGGGGAAGGATTATTGCCAGCCTGGGACTATCGCGAAGCAACCTAGGTGGAATTCAGCCGTAACTGGAAAAACCCTATATCGCTAGCTCCACACTGGCTGGCGCACACCAAAATCGCCATATTGGTCCATCTCCAGCCAGCGCAGTGACAGGTTTGAATCAATCCAGGCGCATTTAAATAGTTTGCATCGTTGTTGAAACAATAAAACTGGTGTGGTTGTGTCAATTGCGTATAGCAATTATCGCGATTACAACGTTGATTCAAAGTGAACCAAAATTGCATCAAATATACATATCCGTGGATATATAGACTTTTTATTTGTAAAAATTGTGTTATATTGATAAGCAGCTATGTACTGATAACAACTGAACATATAAAACACGATGTAACCATCTATGAAATCAATTGGTAACAAATAACGTAAATAACAGTACTGGGATCAAACTCCAGATTGAGTTGGGCCAAACTTTTTTTTCCTCTGTGTGACCAGATGTTCGTTTCAACAAACAAATATCTGACAACAACAATAAAGGAACAAAGGTTTTTTTTTTTCGATATAATTGCCTATTCTGTTCGATCAAACTGTCGGAAGGGGTGCCACTGTACTTATTTTTTCACTTATTCCTAATATCACTGTCAAATAAACGAGAAATAGTGCCGAAGTTACTGGGTCACCGTCTGAAACTTCATAAAAAAATCTAGCAGCTTTCACCATTTTTACGATTCCGAATCGATTTTCCTCGGTGCCGTTTCTCGGCTTGTGACAATATAAGTGAAAAGGGTACTGGCATAAAGTGACACAACTGCATCGCCTATATATGTTCTCGGTGTATTTCTATGGGCAAATGGCGCATACAGTCGAACATATTATATACTATACTGTAGAATCCAACGTACATGCTCACATTCCCATTCGAAGATGCGGAAGGACGAGAACGGAGTTGCTGAGTGAGTGCAATCGATAGCTCGTAAATGTACACTTGCTCGCACACGACACTCAATGCAAGCTTGCGTAGGAAACCTACCTTCGCTCGTCGACACAATCGGATAAACGGAAAATTATGCGATCGTTTCTCCTCCGGAACATTGCGTCGTGTCAATGAACGACTTCGTGAAAGCCTCGTCAAAGTGCGTTGTGTCGATAATGTGACAGGAAAGAAAATAACTCTCTTCCGTTGACGTCTACGCTCATATTGGCTCCTCGCACGCTTTAGATCTACCGGCAATTTGTCAAATTTCTCCCGCGGGAATTTAGGTAGATCTAATAGTTACGCTCGACTCAAGCAATGGACCAAAGGCAACGAGCGCGTGTGTCGTATACAGTAAAAAAGTTTGTACTTTTGACAACTTCTTGTCCACAAACGTTCACAATGTTTTATTCGTTAATTTTCTAGTTTAACAAACAGAAGTACAAACTAAAATTGTCAATGACACGGGAAATAAAAAGCCAGGTTCGTGTGTTCAAATAAGTGACAACCGAGCTTGTCACTTGTTTAAGTTTAAGTTTGTCACTCGTGGCCTTTTAGGGTTGAGTATGAGGCAGAAAATAAGCTACTTATACGACGCAAGAAACAAACAAATCATCGTAGAACAAACAATATGTGAGATGAAGTGGAAAGTAAATAGTATAGAAAAATTCATTTTTCGAATTTCAACTAGTTCCTGCAGTGTCGGCGTTAGTGTGTGTAGAGATCGTGTTGGACGCTCCGAATATCGCAATGTTGTGCAAAGTGAGGGGTTGAATACCGGCGCAGGACGAAGATTGCCCAGAGGCTGAAGGATATTCGGGTTGCGCAGGAGCCGGAGGTCATGGCTCCGTGCCGTTTTCATATCCGACCGCACAATAAGACACGGGGGTTGTTTGAAAGAGGGGACCGGACGGAGTCCGAGGGACGAGCGGACTGTGCAATGCTGCCGGGCAACCCCTTCGAGAGTCCATGGACAGACGGTCGGTCTCCCGGCACGTGTTGCCACGAGCCACTCGTACGTCGCAAACGTTCAGACAGATATATATATATATATATATATATATATATATATATGTAGAGACAGAGAGTACTGTATTTAGGTGAAAGCACCGCAAGCTCGACCATTTTAATCTCAGGGTTGCAGGCGGAAGCAGCCGTGCGAGCAAGCGGCTCGCGCACGTTATTGCGGCCTTGCTTCTGACCGAGGGAGCCACATAGTTATCGTATAATCTCAGCTCCGACGACCACGGATCAGTTACCGCAGAGTTCAGGCATCAAAATTCTATGTTTCATAGTTGGTGAATTAAAAAAAAAAAAACGAATATAATATAATTACGACGAAAGGGAAGAAAAAAATGAAAATGAAAATTTTCATCGTTCCCGTTTTGACTTCTAAAATGTAACGCCGGTATAGAAATTTTCCCCGTCGCTCTCTCGGGTGAGAGCACACTCGTATACCGCCGGTCCTTTGCATACGTAATTACAATTTGACTGCGGAGGGGTAAAGAGGCGACGGCGCGCCCGACCTGAGGGATCTGTCAGCTGCCGACTACTCTGCCACCTCCGGAATATGTAAACCCTATTTACATGTATTTCCAGTAGAATTCGTCGGGGTAGTTGCGCTGCTTCGAGCCGATCCCTTTACGCCCCTCTCTTGATAACAACCGTTCATATGTACTTTTCCACATACTTGAAAATTCCAAAATTCATCTCGCTGTGCGGCCCTTAGAATATTTATACTGCGACTGACGGGTGGCACTACGCGAAAATATTCACGGCTTTGTTTACAGGCATACGACATTACGTACGGTGATGTTGCGCAAATAACTAGGCCGATTTTTCTCCGATGTACCCTGCGTAAAAACTGCCAATAGAGTAAGTCGGTCGGTAACTTTTAAGGAGCGCGGTAACTAAGTAGAATTTCTCATTTAAACATTTTTTTTTTTTTGCGACATTGTTAAGGATTGAATATTTAACAGTGACAAAAAAAATCGAAATGCTATCGTGTATCAATAGCTTCGGAAAGAAAATACCGACATTGACCAACTTTCCCTTCGTCTACTTAGTTACCTGCCCTCAAACAGAGGAAATGAGCCGCCACCGTCACGTGACCATCACATAGCCGATCAAAAAAAGACGCTAACAAAAAAATGACCAAAATATGGCGCCATCACTTTTTGCTGAAGCTCAACAAGGCGGCGAAATATATGTCACCGTTTTCAAAGGCCAAACAGCGCGGAAAAATTATATCATTTAACTTCAAACTTTCCCATAGTTGATTAATCGTACGAGATATTTATCATGTTATTCAGACTGATCGTAACACAATAGAATCGAACAATGTAAAAATGAAGTTGACTTTAATGACGTTTTGATTATTCAAATTCAAGATTTTTCCCTTTAAAAACACGACAGAATGTGTGACATAAAAAATAACGGTCATTGTACAACTCACATGGTAGTTTAACCATATTTGACGCTGTGCGAAAATGACTCTCAGTGCACATGATAGATTCGAGAAGTGGCAAAATGACGGTAACTTGACGGCAATTTTTGCGTCAATTCTTCTCAACGAGAAATGCATATCTCTAACAGCGATCCGTGATTAGAAATTGCATCTCTATACATAAGCACATATTGAATAGCCACGGAGCGATGTTAAGTAGCTGTTATCGCATTCGAGCACTAGCCAACAAACGTTCCTGACCCGGCTGATACGTGTTTCACCGGCTCGGAGCCTCCTGTCCGTCTCTGCGAAATGCTGAGATGCATCCTCCGGTTCCCCATGACTATAGTACATACGAGCCACATGCAATTGCTGGCACACTGTTGAATACCCGATACAGCTGCACATATCATCATTGTTCGACACACCACAGGTATACCACTGTGTTCTGAGGTCTATAGCGATTGCCGTTGGTATGCGAGCTCTGTTGCGGTACGCGGCAGTGCCGGCTATTCTGATGTAGTGCATTTTAGTAGTTATATGCATATGCGGAGCGTGTGGGCCAGCGGCGTATACGGTGTAGTAATTACACTAGCCCCATTGAACCGTGTTATAGCGCATTAGGTGAACGGTCCGCAAGCAATAGTGGATGATAATGTGTATTTAAGGATATTGTATACCCACGCCCGGTGGGCATCGGCTCTTTGGCGCGGGCGAGTGGTGAGAGGGTGACAGATCCTCAGTTGCGAAAGCCCCAGCTGGGATTCCGTCGGTGTTGGAACCTCGGCCACGAATCACGGGACGCCGAGTGCTTGTACTGGAAACGTAACGACGAGCCAAGTTTCGCCGATAAATCTTACCAATACGGGGCGAAATCGTTCAAACGATGTTCCACCGATCCATCGCGCCAGTACTGGCCCGGAGCCGAGCTGTTTCTCTGTCAGCGAACTGACTCGGTTGGTTAACCCTTTGAAGCATACATTGTTTTTTCTTAAAACATAGTAATTTTGACTATTGCCAAGACTATTGAACATTTAGGATCGGTCGAGAGAGTGGGGCGAAGGTGGTGAATGCGGATTTATGCGGTAAGATCGACCAGCGGGTGTTGACACAAATTTCGATTACAACGAAATATCTAAAACTTCGAACACTTACTTGTATTGACGACAATGAGGTATTTTACGTACTAAACCTCGCTCCTGATGACATTTGAAAATATAACAAGAGCCACCTTGATATTCATACTCCATCCGCAGTTCGCGAATATGCAACACCCTTTTATCTCGCGGGTATAGTGAAATCGAGTTAATTTCTATAACAACTTGAAATTCCTAAGAAACTCTGATTTGTCCATCATTAGCCAAACCCTGTGGTCGATGTTATCAGGCAGGTGAAGAAAGCGATCTAGATAGACCACCGCACGACGTCTGTGAAAAAAAGAAAATGAAGTTGCAAATACAATATAAATTTTATTAAAGGAAAAAAATAGTTACCATAAATAAATAATGCATTTGTTTCAACGACAACATCGCATTAGATACAAATAAATAGACTACGTAAATAATAAAATTATAGTCAAATAAAAAATTATACTCGATACGATAAAATTCTAGTAGACGGTAGTATACAATGAAGATAATTTATTTGTCTGAAATAAATTGTACTTGTTACAAAGAAATCTTTTCTCGTGGGTATGGCTATAGAAGATAAAGACCCACAATTTTAATGGACCATATTCACCACTTTTGCCCTAATAACTTTGCTTCTCATGTTCTTATCATATTTGCATTTGTTTTTGTTTTGGTTCGTGCTTGTGTTGTGATTTTGGATTTTGTGGCACAGTGTTTTTAGGAGGCCTAAGCCGCAGAACACGCAATAAATGAAGTTATCTATCCATCCAATTATTGAAAGGCTGAGACAAACATCCTTGACGCTTTGGGTGAGGATTTGAGGCGGAATGTGATTTCGCCAAGAGCGATGGCTCGTTCAGTTAAAAGGAGCTTATTGGCTAACATCTCGAGTACACGTATTTAACGTCTGTGCGGCAAAGCTCTGCAGAATTGGTTGGCTCCACAGGTGTACGTTGGCATTTCATATCCGAAGGTGTTGGCCATCGTCCGTTCGGGCGCAAGCCAAGCTGGGTACTCAACAAACAAAAGCAAGTGCAGTCGTAAAGAATCGGTGGTGCGCTCTCGGGTGTATAGTAACGTGAGAAACAAGACAATTCGCGCTTAAATAATGCATGAGCGGTGGATGTATTTTCTGGTATTATACTGGCAGGCTATATATATATATATATATACACCTACATGCGGTATAAACAGCTTACACAATATACACAAGCACCGTCGTCGATTGCCCTTTGCGGACGCGTGAAGTGTCCCGGCTAGGGTAGGTCTGGTTGGCGGTGATATCCCAGCACTGGCGCGAAACCGCGCCAAGTCCGGCAGTCTGGACAGTCTTGCCACAGGGTTGGGATGGAACCCTGGATATTCGGATATTATCAAACCAGACCAAACCCTACTCAGAGGATTTCATATACAAAGTCTACCATGAAATTTTTATATCACCATTGAATTTTTAATGATCTTGACATCTGCTCATGACATAGTTAAATATTCAGGTAGCGCTTGATAATATCTGAATATCCAGGTAACGCTTGATAATATCTGAAAATTCAGGTAACGCTTGATAATATCTGAAAATCCAGTAACGCTTGATAATATTTGAATATCCAGGTAACGCTTGATAATATCTGAATATCCAAGTAACGCTCGATAATATCTTTGACGCTTAAAAAAAAGGTAAACGATCTATATTTTTGTGAAAAGCTTGATTTTTTAAATGTTACCATATACTTTTTTTTAAGCTTGCTTTCGGCGGTGTTTGGTTATAATCCACTTTCGTCCTCGACCACTCGGATATTCTCCACCGAGCGAGAGAGAATTCTCATTCGACACGAATATTACTACAAATATCGCTAAGCTTTACGAGCGCTTCGCACACGGCACGTCAACATCATTTTTCTCACCGAGCACACTCGCCGGCTCGCGTTTCGGAGCTGGGAGCAGGGTTTATCATTTTTTTTTTTTTTTTTTTCATTCTGTTTGCCAACGCAGGCATGAGCTGGCCAACGGTAAGAAGAGTGGGATTAAGGATTGTCTCTTGTATACGAGGAGTAGCGAAACACTGTTCGGTAAACTCTGTAAAGCCATAAATACTGAAAAAATATGAATATAAAAAGGGTGGCTTTCTTGTACAGTGTTGTTCTCGGAAATGTGTAGAATTTTCTCTCCTTAAAGGGAAAATCCGTGCGGGCGGGTTAGGGCTCGCGACAATTTATTAATTAACTACAAAGTACAGTCAAGATTCTCACGCCCGACTGCATACTTTTCTCGGATTATACGCCAGCGAGAAATAAATTTAAAAAAGAATAAAAAAAATAATTAAAGCGTCGACGGTTTTTACCTTGATGCCGCGTGCTGTTGGGGGAATAACAACGACTCCCCGGGGAACGAAAGAAAGAGGAAATTGAAGTGAGAGCTTTTCGAGCAGCGAAGTGAAATGTCTCTCCCGAGATAGAGAAAAAGATATACAGAACGAGAGAAATGAAAAGAAAAAAAAAAAAAAAAAAAAAACAAACAGAAGAAAAATCTGCACCAACGGCACAGCAGTGTAAAGTCTTTTAGAAACAATATTAATATTCTCTTCGATAAATCATTACAGATATATATCTGTATATGTATATATATATACACTGTAAATATTGTGACGTGGTACGTCACAAGGCCCTCGCCAAACTCGGCTCGAGGCCGCCGCTCACCGAACGTTATACCTGGATATTTTTTACGTTTTTTCTGGTATATATTTTGTGTAAGATAGCGTTTAAATTCCCCCTTTTTTTTTTCTTTCCTCCCGTTGCCCTTTGTGTGAGTGTGCGCGGCTCGAAGGCAACGTCAAGATTCCCCCCCCCCCCCCCGACAGCCCCCAAGGAACAGTCCAACGACCCAGCAAGCCCTAAGATCCGCAAAGGAACGAGAGCCGACGTGCTGACGTCGAGGAAGGTAGGAGGATCGTGGACGAGGGGAAAAGCCCTGCGAAAGACCGTCCGAAAAAGCCTCGAAAAGCCCGCCGAAAATTCGCCACTGCCTGTCCGCCGCCGCTGGAATCGTCCACGGCACGTCATCGATTGACGATCCAGCGGAACCTCTGTCGCCACCCCTCGCCGTCCAGAGGAAACGCCCGTCCATGAATCCGATTACCGACCAAAGCCGAAGCACATGTGCTCTCGTTCCCCACCATAATCATCAGCGCGAACGCTAATGAAGAAGAAGAAGATACGATTTTCGGATCGTATCCTACATGGGAAGGAGTGCGTTTTCACCTTCACGGGAGACGAAAGTTACGCACTTCCCTACCTTGTGGCACAATACACTATTAGATGTCACAAACGGCAAAAAACAAAAACATTTTCACATACCTGTCTGTCCGTCTGTCCGTAGGTTGTGTTCGAAAATACAACAACTGTCCAAAGAGACTGCGTATTGCAATGAAATGTAGTGTCTGTAAGAATTTTACTAATTAAATATCTTTGCTAGCGCGATGTTAGTAAAGACTATTCCCTGGGGACTAATGAAACTGTACTGCGCATGCGCACAAGTTAATAATGATCATCGGTCAATAGTAGGCTATTTTCCGGCCTTATTGCAGGCAGGAATGTGCTCATTTTAGCGCAGTCGGGGAAACATCATGTTTCTAGACCACAATAGCGTAGTCCCTCATTGTTACAATATCCTAGTGGTAGACACCGGACCGGTGGTGGCCGACGTTGGGCGAACACTAGCCGATGTTGTGGCAGCACTGGTAAAAAACATACGAAATTGCAATCCGAACATAAAAATCGTTAGTCGGGTATTTGTACCGTAGTTAAATTCGATTCAATGCGAGTGAGGGTTGTACACAGAGTATTCCGAACTCAAGACGACGGGTGAGAGACAGCGGGAATTCTCGATCGTTTCAGGGGAAAAGCGAATTCGCTGCGCTGCGCGCGCTTGAGGGTTTATACGGTGTTTGCCAATCGTTGGCCAGCCGGAGCTAGTGAAACCGTTCTCTCATTTTCACATGCGACGGCGAAGCCGGATCCAACGGTGCCTCTTCTGGTTTTCCGACAGGGGCCCGCTCTGCGATTAATCAAATTTCCCTGTAAGTTGTCGGCAAACGTCGTCCCTCCGACGCGACTCGTCTCTCGTATTTACGGAACACTCGTGCGAGCTCCTTCCAATTTCACCGCTCAATCTCGGCTGGAATTTCCTCTCCTGATATGTTTCCCGCATACTTCACGTAGAACACTATGTACGCAACCGAGTACCCTATCTATATTTGAATTGTCTGAATTGCGTGAGAAAGATTTTCGATTAGTAAAAGTAACATACGGGTGAGAGAGTCTCGGAACCGTTCCGAGACTTTCGAAATCAGCGTCGACTGGAATATGTACATGGTGGCCGCGGTCAGGGAAAATCGGGAAAACCAGGGAAAAGTCAGGGAAAACAAATCTTGGTCAGGGAATCAGGGAAAAGTCAGGGAATTTCAAAATTGGTCAGGGAAAAAGTAAATTGTCGTCGAACCTTCAATAAACAAATAAGGAGTGCATAAAAGGGAGCCTTAAAAAAAAAAAAAAAAAAAAAACATTTTTAGAAAAAAAAAACAAAAAAATCTAATTAAACGTTAATTAAATAGACATTTTAATTTGCATTATTAATTTTTTTTTTATACAAGTCGTTAGAAATTTGGTCAGGGAGAATGTTTAATTGGTCAGTGAAAAGTCGGAGTATCTCACTTCCTACAATACTTCCTCATTAGGAAACATAATTATGCGTGCTTGTAGTATATTAATTGTATACTCTTGCATGGCGACCGCTTTTTACAAACGAAACAGGTAACGCGAGATAATACTTGACTACACCCTGCAAATAAATTGCTAAACCAGAAAATAAATAGCGACGCCAGCAAATAATTTGCTATAGAAAATTCGTTTCCGTTGCAAATGATTTTTGCTGGGAGAACAATAAGTTTGCTACAAATACACATTTTTTTTTTGCTGTTACAGCAAAAAGAACTCAGCAAACGCACTTTTGCTGTCATGACTATATTTTTTTCTCCGTGTGCGGGGATGGCGCAGCTCGCCGGTCCCATTTTGCCCCGCTCTCCCCGACATCTACCGGACATCCGGTCGGTGTAGCTACCGTTGGGCGAATTGTGACACGACGTTCAGGCTTTTTCGCAAACTGTAATATTCGATGTTCTTAATTCCTTGTACAATGTTAATGGAAATTCGACTGCACGCCGAAGCGCTTACGTCAATATTATATATGGTCTTGCCCGATTTGAATAATATGCGTAGGACAGTAATAATTCTAAACGGAAACAAAAAAAATCGCTTAGCTCTTTCGATAAAAAGGTAAGTGAGAAGTTAAAAACAGGTCCAGCATCCCCTTAACGAGGTTTCAGAAATGTATATTATGCCCGAGACCTTTCGTACGTCGAGGACTAGACGGAGAGAATTTTTTGTTAATCGACCGACAGCGTTTTCTCGTATTTAGAAGAAAAATCGCGTCGATTATTTATCATCAGAAGAGCATATGAGCTATATTGTTCACAGTCGATACGTTTGATTTTAAGCCATCGATATCTTCGCTCCTGTCGATATTCACCGGGCAATTAACTTTGGATAATTGAGTTTACAGATGACTCGTGAGTAAATCCAGAATTGGAGTCCTGCGTCAGATTTCTTTATCAGAGGTGATACATTGATAATTGAATTTGTGATATAAAAAAAAAAAAAAAAAAAAAAAACCATAGCTGTCTTACCTCAACTTTACCCGATCACTGCATCATATTTTACTCATCAAGCTGTCTCGCACTGCCGTTATCGTGTGTCGACAATAGACTGGTAGTGCACGTCTGTCGCGCGACATGCACGAACGTAATGGAAAGGCGGTATGAAAAATAAATGACGTTAACCGACGGGTCTAGACTAACTCGGCACCGAGAAGCTCTATATACACAGCTTTACATAGAGTTGTGCACACCGCACACAGTCGATACGGAATTATCGCTCATATTTTTAGATAAATTAAAGTTTGACAATAATTCGAGATCGGTGACACGAGAATCGCTGGAATTTATAGAGGTCTATTTCGTACAGTCGTGTATTTTAAGACACTAGCGTAGGGATTTTGTGGAAAAAAAAACTTCGATTTTCTTCTTTTACTACGATTGTTTTTAGTGTTTGTATACATTATCGACGAATCTCCGAATGGCGTACGACCTATCCAAGCTTTATGTTACCGATAAAGTCCCAAGACGTTTAAAATAATGAAACGCTCAGACGTTCTCCTCCGGATCGCTTCATTGAATTAGTCCCGAGCAATTTCGCGTGTTTGCCCGTTTCGAGCAGGAATTTCGTATATTGCGCATCAGGTATGTACGCTCTCGCGTGTCCAGCTTCCATTACACAGCGCGTACTTTGCGTTAAACAAGCGGCGAATACTCGTTCCCCCGTGGTTAAAGTACCGTCGTGGTACACACGGATACTAACACGATTCGGATAGATGTCTGTATGGAGGAAATAGTTTGGTGAACGCAAAAGCTTATATTATAGGGAAGAAAAGCAACGGGCGGTTCTGTTCCGTAATGCATTCAAACGTGTTCTGCACAGAGGAAACATTTGGACAAACAAATTTCTTCCTCGGGGCAAGTACTCGTCCGGTGGAAGCTTCCAGCGTCGAGGCCAGGCTATTACCGAGCTGGCCGGCGTACGCAGGAAACAGTATTTACGCCTTCTATAATGTAAGGAAAGTTGCAAAAACTTGCGGGCGTTGCTCGCCGCGTTCGTTCTATATTTATGACCTACAAATGGCGAAGTTCCTCTGCGTGGAGTAAAAGTACGTCGGGTAACAACATCGGTGACCAACCCTATTGATTTTCACGATTCCGACATTAGACGGGTTGTTTGTATGATGTTTTGTGAAGTACGATCAGAGAATACAACGGACCAAGGCCGGACAAAATGATGATTTCTGTTTACCCTGCACAAATCCTCACAGGTCCACGGAGCCAGTATCGGCACAACGGGGTCAGCATTCGCCCAACGTCGGCCAGTATCGGTTCCGTCTATTGTTTCAACTAGGGGGATGCATATATGACGGACATTAAACATCCATGAGAATCGGATTATCAGCAGCTCAATCCGTCCCATAAGGTGGACTATGTTTTGCGATGGTCGGGCTTCTCGAAGAAAATTTATGAGCTATGAATGGCAAACTTGCTCGGTGTGGAGTAAAAGTAAGTCGGGTAACGACATCAACTCTGTGTAGAGTACAAGTAAGTCGGGCAACGACATTAGTGACAAAATCCCTCGATTTTCCACGATTCGGACACTAGATTGGTTCTCTGTATAATGATTGCAAAGTACAGTCAGGGAAGACAAACGCCGATTAAAGCCGAACGAAATGATGATTCCGTTTGCTTTATAAGTGCGAAAACGGCCACAGGACCAGTATTGACGAAACGCCGGCCAGTACCGGTTCTCTTTATCATTCCCACTAGGCTATGCATATATGACGGAAATTAAACATCCATGAGAATCGAACTAACGACTGGTCGATTCGTACCTTGAGGTGGACTGCACGTTTCAATGGGCGAGTTCCTCGGAGGAAATTTATGAGCTACGAATGGAGAACTTACTATTTATGGAGTAAAAGTAAGTCGGGTAACAACATCGGTGACAAAACCTCTCGATTTTCACGATTCAGACACTAGACGGGTTTTCCGATATAGATTTTGCAAATGGAACAGACGCGGCCGATGGTCGAGGTCGGACGAAATGATGATTTTCGTTTGCTTTGTGAGTGCCTGAACGGCAACAGGACCAGTATAGGCACAACGTCGGCCAGCGTTCGCCCAATATCGGCCGGTACCGACCCTGTCTATCATTCCCACTAGGCTATGCATATGTGACGGAAATTAAACATCCATGACAATCGGACTACCGACAGATCGATACGTCCCGCGAGGTGGACTATACTTTGCGATGGGCGGGTTCCTCGGAGGATCATAAAGAATTTAGTGATTCCTCGAGCTCGGGGTGCGCTGGGATAGCGGTAACGTGAGCCGTGCACCGATGGATTGAATATGCAATACCAACGCGTCGTGTTCGGGCGACGCAGCCGTCGACGACAACGATTTCACCTCCACCGACGTGTACCAGACGTTTTTAATGTAGTCGGCGCCCGAAGTATCGACGCGATGCCGCTGCCGTTTATAAACCTATGCGACTCACGTCTCCGTCAGGCCGTAACACATCTAAGTAAAATTTATACGATGTAGATCGGGAGGAAGTGCGCACGGGGAGCAGAAAGCCTGCTTCTCGCAGTCGCCTTTGCCGCGCTCTCCGGTGCTCCTTATTCGGATGGGCCTTACCCGCAGCTCTTCTCGCGGTTCGTGAGACGAGAACCCACACCCTCGTCGCCTATCTTCCTTTCTATCTCGCCGGGATACGTATACCTTGCCGATACTCGCACGTTCTCGATTTACGAGCGGGCTTACACTTCGTTGGTACTCCGAGACCGAGGCCTGTACTCTATTTTACTCTGGTAAGGACGATATTTATGCTCGAAACGTCGACGCCTATACTTTTCGTACCGGCGTACCGCGCACATACACACGCGAATCCGCGACGTCGTACGAGAAAGATATTATTCTGTTACTATGCGGGGCAGCGAACGATGAATTACCGTCGAATAAAAGTTAAGCGATGAATCATAATTAAAGCGTCGCTTTTACAACGCGAACCGTGAAAATGTCGCACTACTTCCCATCAGTGATCCTCCCATTTTTACTGCTAATCCATACTGTCGGTATTATAGATTTAATGCCTTCATTGCAAACGATAGAAGCATATGATTTATGATTTATTTAGTCTACGAAAAGAAATACCTAAATACATCATTTTGTAATTAGTATTGGACTATTGAAACTATTGGAAATTAGTGAAATCTCAAAAAAATTGTTTACCAAAACGAACTTGAAGGTTTCTAGAAAATAAATTTTATAGAGACTCGGATTGATAGTCGATGAGGCGAAGTGGTATATTCCATGAACCGTCTCTCTACCGATTGCCAATGTTTAAAATGGAATATCTTCATGGCGACGGTGCACAGTAAAAAAAATTTGTACTTTTTTCAACAAATTATTGTCCACAAATATCCACAATTTTTTATTTGTTAATTTTCTTGTTTTACAAACAAAAGTACAAACTAAAATTGTCAATAATACAGGAAATAAAAGGACAGGTTCGTATATTCAAATAAATGACAAACGAGTTTGTCACTTATTTAACAAAATTATTTTTTACTGTGCAGAAGCATATGCATAAATTAATAAACGGAAATAAATAAATAACTTTATAATTAGTATTGGAATATCAAAGCTATCGAAAATCAATGAAAACGCAACAAAATTATCTACGAAAACGAATTTGAAGGTTTATAAAAAATACATTTTCGATGGTCGATATTGCGAAAAGGTAGATTTCACGAACCGCCTACCGATCCTTAATATTTAAAATGAAAAAAAATGTAATCCACGAGTCCAATAGTTCGTACGTTCCTAGCCCTAGGAACGTACGGGCCCTAGTTCGGGCCCTTTAAACGCTCTACGGAAGACAGCGGCAAAATGGCACAGCGTGGCAAAACGGGACAGTGAGGGCAAAACGCAATCTTACAATAATTGTTAGATGCCCCTTTTTATCCCAACGACACATCCGGATTTTCAAACTCGTTTTGCCACACGTACCACCATCGCCACCATCCAAAAGTTATTGGAACATTGCGTCTTGTCTCATTATCCCATTTTGCCACGCTGGGCCATTTTTCCCCGCTCTCCCTTATACACCCTACTGCCAACGTCTATCACACTTGTGGACAGAGTCGGGCTGCAATGAAAAAAAGAAAAAATGTTGAAATGAAATAAACATTACCGCGGTCGTTACTTGGCGTTTACGCTCCCGCGAACAGTTCACAACTGCTGCTTCTGCTGGACGTAGTTACAGTTCCAGTGCAGTACGATTTCTTGCACTGCTCATCGAGCTCACCGAGCATACATACAGAACGAGTGAGGGACCGAAGTGTGAGTGGCGAACAAATTGTTCGGAAGAGATAATAGCTAACAGCACTGTATAGCGCAGACCAAGAACCGGTGCGGAAACGGTTCTATATGCGGTGCGATAGCCGAATACCAAACGATCCTTCCGGTTGCGCGGAGAACGGGACTTCGGTGCGGTGCTCGAATCACCCGCGAGACCAGGATCACCGAGCAGGAAACTTTGCTTTTCTGACTAACGGTCTGACAAAGAGAAATTTAATTTTGGCGTAAAACTGAATTTTCATACACTCGTTCTTTTTTCATCGTTCGTTAATGAACGAGAAGGATTTCGACGGAGGGGCTCTTTTTCCGATCCTGTTACAGATTTCAATTTTCGACGGATCGTTGGTCGAGCATGTTCTGCAAGAGGAGCGGGACGAACGACGTGCAACCTGGTCTCGTGCGAACCTTGTGGGAGGAAGTAGAAAAAGTCTGTCGGGTTGATGAATCGTGTCGGAACAATAGGGCGGAGTTGGTGGCGGTCCTTCCCATGTAGGGTGAACGGATGAGGCCGACGATCGGACCAACCTCGAAGCCCACGGTGCCACCATTGGCATACGAGCTTGGCCCGATCATCTATCGAGCCTTGGATGATAAGCCCGGCCCGATGGTGGCAGCTTACATTGGTCCAAAGGTTATTCATGATGCTCGGCCGATAATAGGTTCTCAGTGTAGGCCCTCTATAGGTTTCTTTTACATAGGGCGAGAATGGTTTTAACGTATACTTTTTTCAATTGTTGTGGAAGTTGAAATGTCCCCCTTTTTTCTTCACATGTCTATAAGAGATTATATTTTATATATTTTCTCTTGCGAGAGTTCTCAAGGGGATTACACTCAGTCAATGTATTGCTCGGTCAAGCATTTATTGACTGCGGAATATGGAACCCAAAAATAATACGCATTTTTTTGCGAAACGTAATAAACGTGTAATTTCGCCTGCTCTTATACTGACGCTACGGTACCCTTTCGCTTACTTTTTTTTTTTTTAATTGACCCCTGTATATTCTTTGTATGGCTCTGACATCAAATGGTTCGCAACTTCATGCATCAACAGACCAACGGTTGGTGAATCGATATTTACCTGAACATTGGCCAAATATCGACAGACCAATGGTTGGTGAATGCATGCTCGGCCGAACATTGGCCTCAAATCGAGAAACCGATGATTGGTAAACCAATACTTGGTCGAACATTGGTCGAAGGTTGGGATATTGATATCGTTACGCAAACACTGATCCTTTAGTCGGCCATTTTCGTTCGATCGGCACAACCTCCATTGGTTACGCTCCCACTTGAGAGATCTTCGGCGCCGGATTTGTCCTTCAGGTCGATTGAAGGAACGAGACTCAAATGCATACGGGATGGCGAAGGGGCGACGTGAAAAGAAGTTCGGACGGGGAAAGAGAAAAAGCGAGAAAATTAATTTCAGTGTCCATTCGAATGTGGAATAAAAGTGGCAGATATGGCCCGCTCCGATTAACAGCACGTAAATCAATTATTCTGGCTATGCTTTCTGTTACTTGCTTGAATGTAAATAGCGTTAAAAAATATATATGATATAGTGTTGAGGACGGAATTAGCAAGTGATCAATACAGTATGCATTTCGATCTTACTTAAAAATATGCGTGGAATGGAAATAATTGGGCAAAAAGAGATGATTTCTTCTTATGTTATTTGCATTCGATTGTACTACATTTCCAAGACTGTACTGATGTTTATTAATGATTCGTGGATGAATTTGAATGATCCTTCGGCTCCATGCCCGTTTCATCGCCATTGGCAAACTATTTGTCAGCACATGAATAAGATATAGAACGGCAAAGTTAAAGTCGTTCTATGAACGGCAATTGCTGTGAAAAATTAATTACTAAAAAAAAATCAATACACCATTTATTTTTTAATAATTGATAATAATTCAACCCGAGACTGGTTCTAAATATTAATACTCATGAAGTCTATTGCGGTATGGATTGTTACATCCTCATCAGCATTTTTCTGTACCTACGGTCGAGAAGATTTCTCTTCCTATCACAAATTTATCGCATGTGACCTTTTATCACAACAATGTCAAGTTTGGAATCTAACCTTTCGCGATATTTATTCGGGAATGGGCTGAGAATACACGCTAAAATGTTACTCGTATAACCATTTGAGACTCCTCGAGGGCTGACTTGTCGCCCATATCGCGGCTATCGAGCGAGGTGCTCTTTCTCTCTCTGTGCGTTGCCGTCGATGCGGATCGATGGCAATCGATAATTCAGACCATTAAAGGCCTTCCCTCATTTATCACATTTTAAAGTCTCTGCTGGGCGAGAGCCTATGACATTGGCTCGGTTGCGCCGTAATTATCTAATTCGCATGAATCTTGGCGGTAGTGCTAAGAAACATTTCGACTACCTTACATTTAGAACGCTCAAGCAGTGGGATGGAGCGTTGCTGTCGAGGACGGAGTCTGAAATTAGATCAGTGGTTATTTTTCTAATATAATTTTTACTACGAGTTTAAAGAGGGATTCGACTCTTGTTTTTATAGACCTTGTGACTCTATTATTTTGTATTGTTTCATTTTTTTTTTTTTTTTTTTTTTTTTTTTTTTATAAAGTATTTATGGATTTTAGCCAATTCTGTGAGTAAATTTTACCGAAAAATCACAAGATTAACAGTTTAGTCTCTTAAGGTATGGATTATTTCAAGGCTATGGGAACGTGTCGGCCATATATGAATGTAGATTAATAACATAAAGACAGTGTAGGAATTTCGGAAATAAATTGTACATTAGCATCGTTCATCGCAGACTGGAGTCGTGCATAATGGAACGTTACTAAAAAAAAAAAAAAAAAAAATCAACCGTTTGAGTAACTCGTTTAGTCGCGTGAACGTCGTGAGAATCTCCAGATATTGTCGCCTAGGATAAACCGGTCAATGAATGGACACTTTCCATAAGAGCACGTGCATAAAAAACGTCTATTCACTGGCTTTTTCGTCTGCTTAACTGTCCATTAATTTGCCGGTTTATCCTAGTCATGTTGCCATTATTTATCGATAACGAAACATGCGTATAATTCTTGCCTAATTTCCGAAGAAATCTTTCGAAAAATATTTAAAAAATAAAAAATCCCAAAGTGGAAAGTAACCGATAGCGATTTATACAGGAATTCTTGTCGAGTTAATTAAACACTCACTCGCGGTTATTGGCATTCGATAAACAGGTGTCAATAATTTTTCCGTGCTATCCTCACTTTATTTCAGAATGAAAATAGCGACCGTCAAGTAGAGGACGAAGTCTCGTGATTAGATTCAATCTACGCCCCGAGCAAACGATTGCTCCTTCGACATCGCGAAATATTCTACAAATTTTTTACTCAACCTCCGTATTTCCTTTGTACAGCCACAGGACGAGGTTGACCTTTTCACGAGACCATTCGAAAGATTTTTTCTTTCATTTTCACAGCATTTCACAAAGACCACTGAATTCCTCAACGACGTTTCAATCGTGCTGTCCCTAATCGATATTCGATAATTGCCTCGCACGCCGCTTCGCGATTCACCCAAGAGGCTGATCGGTTTCGCCCTTGTTCAATCCCTCGCTTTCTTTTTCGTTTTCTTTGTCCTCGGCAGTGGAACGACGAGGCTCTTGAACTGTCGTAAAGGGACTATGATAAATTAACCTCGACCTCCAAGAAGATTTTTAAATGATTTCAATTTATTCAGTACAAAAATTAAACAACCGCTAAATTCCCGAGACTCTATAAATTTAGTTTGTCTCCGGTGCAAATAAATGCTGAGAGGAAAGAGTGTAAAGAGTCAATAGAGCCGAAAATTATGACATGCCCGTATATACGACAAATGCATTTTTTTTTTATATTTCGCCAGTTATTACGTGATATACGTAAAATTAGAATGAATGCCTATGATCTTTAATTACTCGCCACCGGTGAATGCAATTAACATGACTGAATATATTTTTGTATGTAAATTCGACGTTCATATACCGAAAAGAAATTGGTAGGTGTGGAACAAATTCGTACATGAACCTGGATCCGCTTCATACCACGGAATAATGTACGTCTATGTTCCCAATTAGTGTGCCGAGCATTTTGCAGATTAACACGTTAATGCCGAAGCTTTTTTTATGCCTCTCATCTCGCTTTCGGTACCGAAATGAAGCGTATAAAATGGCTCTATAGGGAAAACGTGCTTGTCGATGGTGTAAATAAATACCTAGAAGAAAAAATAAAGAGTCGATAGAGTCGAAAATTATGTGAATATTATGCGGGCAAATTCTATAATAACAGGCCGGTATATGCGACAAGTGTATTTTTTAATATTTCACCAGTTATTACGATATACGTAAAATGATAACTAATTTCCACGATATTTAATTACTCGCCACGGGTGAATGCAATTAACATGGCTTTGAATATATTTATGTATGTAAATTCGACGTTCATATGCCGAAAAGAAATTGGTACGTGTTGAACAAATTCGTACATGAACCTGGGTCCGCTTCATACCACGGAATAATATACGTCTATGTTCCTAATTAGTGTGCCGAGCATTTTGTAGATTACGCACGTTAATGCCGAAGCTTTTTTTTATGCCTCTCATCTCTCTTTCGGTACCAAAATGAAGCGTATAAAATGGCTCTATAGGGAGAAGGTGCTTGTCGGTGATGAAAGAGGCGATGCCCGTGGTGAAGAGGATACCTGTATACTCCCGCGCTAACCCAGAACGTTCTCGTTTCGCGATCGTTCAAGCCACCGCTGCAATGGGCCAGACATAGCGGGGGGGAAAAAAAGAAGAAACTACTCTACTCACGACTGATGTAACAGCAGTATACTAGACTACTGCTTCTGCCGCTGCTGCTGCTGGCAACGCGAAAACCAATGAATGGGAGCTTTCAGCGATAGTGGCCTTTCATACGCGCTACCGTCCGTAATGTACGTACGTGTGGAGAACCGGAAGGGCGAACCAAATCCGAGAATTAAGATCATGACTTCGGCCGGCTTTCGCATGATCTTGCGAGCAGACATGTCTGTTCGTACCAGTGGTAAATATTTGATTTTTTTTTTTTTTTTTACAACCCAAGATAGTGCGCAATTCGTCCAGTTAATTTGCGCGACAGCGCAAAAATATTCAGATTTGTTGACAATGGGACAATAAAAAATGTCTCACTGTTACTAATTCATTATAACGTGATCACTCTAATTCTTAGGACTGTGCACTGTGGAAGAAAGGATTTGTTTGATTCGACAGAAAATTTGTGCATTCTATAACGGCCCAGGCAGCCGTTATATAAAAAAAAAAAAAATTGTTTCTATTAAACAAATTTAGTTGGGTCATGTAACGTTATGGTAGATTGTATTATATATATCTTGTACCGCACACACCCAGAAAAATTATTTGTTTGTCGGGCGCTCGCAAATAAAGATTTGTGTTAAGAAAAGTATTTATTTGATTTAAATGAATATATATTTAATTTTAATATATATTTAATATTTATATATATTAATATTTACATCAAATAAATATTTTTCTTAAACCAAATAACGATTTATTTGCGGGCGCCCGACAAGTAAATGATTTTTCTCGGTGCACAGTAAAAAAAGTTTGTACTTTTTACGACAACACAATTTTTTATTTCTTAATTTTCTGATCGCACAATGCGGTTCTACTTTTGCAAACAAAAGTACAGACTAAAATTCTGAGTGACACAGGATATAAATGGGCAGTTTTCTATATTGAAACTTTAGCGAACGAGTCACTTATTCGACAAAATAATTTTTACGAAACTTCGTATGCTGATTTCGAGAAATTATTTGTTACTCTGCACACCGACACTGTCGTTACCTCAGTAGCAGTTCCTTTCGATAATTATTTTCCTTATCTTTTTGTCTCATAAAATTGCCGTATCGCCATGGCTATCAGGTGGAGAAGACGTCGCTAGTTCGACTTTTCGCGCTCATGGAAAACATCGGCAGCAAGCGAGCGGGAATCTCGAATTGATTTTCGCAGTACCGCGATCTTTCGGCTTTTCGCCGCGTATTCTCGCCGTTCTCTCTTTCTCTCTCTCTCTCTCTCTTTCGCTCGTTAACGTTGAACGCTTGGCAATCACGCGAAACGTCTTATCTCGAGGAAAACCTCTCAAAGAAATTGACTGAGTACATTTCACAGCTCTCGAGATTCCTGCGCCAAAGTCACTTTACGATTGGTCGAAATGGGCTACCGAGCTCGACGCGACTGCACGGCTGTTAAGCGAAATTACTATTCGGTCTCGTCAGAACTCAAATCGAACGGAATAACACACGAAACGGTGATCTTCCTCCGACTCTCGGGGTAACGACGAAAATTTTTTCGATTAAGCGAACACGTCGAAACGATTTAACGACGGTTCATATACAGAACGGAGGAAAAACGGGACAGAAAATTTGTTCTACCGTTAGCTTCGTTGAAGCTCATATAAATATTAACGAGTAACGAACAAGATGCAATTTAACGGTGAGACTTTCTACATCGATGATCCGAATTTTAACTCCTATGCTCGTTCGATCGAATGCCATTATTAGGCAGTCTCCTGAACTATAAATGATGAAAGCGTCCACAGCAATCAATCACAGTGTCAAATATTGGGTAAAAGTGGGCAATATGGCCCATCCGGAATACCATACAAATAAGCCCAAGTATGATTTTGTCGTAACTGGAAAATCGGCCATTGCTAGCCCCACACCGGTCGCCGTCCAGCAAAACGCCATATCTTCGCAGAGAAAAAATAAAACGATGTTCATCGCGGTGTCACGTGTGGTTTGAAAATTTTACTTTTAAACCCGAAGCGACGTCACGCAATGAAATTTCAAAAATGTGATCGTGACGTCACTCCCTATTTCAAAACCTCAGGTTTCAAGTGCAAGTGACGTCGCATCGGTAACACGTCACTTTCGGTCGAAAAATGAGATTTTCAAATCGGAAGTGAGGTCACTTCCGGTTGAAAGTGGAGATTTTCAAACCGGAAGTGATCCTCTTAAGTGCTATCAGAGCAATATGTTACCCCAATCCGCGTCCATTTTTATTAATATAAATTCAAATTCAAACGATAATATTGTATATTCTAATATAGTTCATACTATGATATCGTGGGCATAAAATTTACTACAAAAACATCTTCACACTAAAAAAAACATATTAATCGTTTGATGCTATCACCAATTTCTATTGCATTGGAAATATCGATTATTTCGAACCGGCAGCCATGATCCAACGAGTGATGTGTTAACTCGTCGAATATATAATTGCAAACTCCTCTTTATGCTTCCGTGCTCGAATCAAACATCGCCGATTGACAAATTATACTGTACATTATTCAAACACCGAACCCACCACACACCGACTCCGTGTTTACTCAGCATTAGTCGAAAGCCTATTTAATCTTTCATCGTGCACACTTGCAGCAAAACGGCTATCTCCATCTCTCAGATTCTCCTCGTCTATGGTACATCCGGGTTGGGCGATGCCAGTCCATACCGAGCCCACCAGGGAAAAAAGCCCTGAGAAATCCCATTGGTGTCCGTCAGTCAGTTCACTCTGTACATTCGCTATGACATCAAAACCAGAGCTCGAAAATAATGATCCACTTGTGTGCACGCACTTGTTTGCTCGCGGTTTCCTCTGCGAATGCAAACACGATATGTATTTCCCTACCGCTATCGGGATCTTTGTTATAGACTTTTCATCTCTTTCTGGGCTCAGCGATTAAACCACAAATATTTGGGGGATAACTTCGCATGGAATATTCATTCTCTGACTCCCTAGTGCCCGCTAGGGCAAACTAATCGCTACGGCAAAATATCCAAAATTTAGTTGATCAGCTAAACATACGAGTTTATTTTACTCGAACAGACGAGTAAAATCGCACAAGTTGATCGATCGAAAAATGGTCTTGCCAAAGCGACAGTAGAACGGTCACAAGTGCCATGACGATTATACGTTTTTTTCAAGTAGGCAACATTCCCGAGTTCAGAAGGCCCGACAGCTGGGGAGCTGTTGAGCTTGAATTGCCCGGCGGGGCGGGAGGGGGGGCGGGGGGAGGGAAGTACGAGTTAGCGTAGTTCCGGAAGCGGGCACCTCGTTCACTCTGAATGAGGTGATAAAATATAAAAGTACGAGTGGCGAGTTTCTCGAGATTCTCGAAAAAAAAAAAAACGTGTGTCCAGGAGGAAAAAGTCAGTCTCGCCGTTTGTGTGCCAGTGTGAAGATGTGTTCGGAGTTTGGGAGGCAAATCGGTTGTCGGGCAATTTTGCTGGCTCACTCCCACTCTCCGTCTCTTCCTCGTAAACGTTGACGACACCGAAGTTAAGTTCAACGTCAGAAGTACGTCGGAAGAGCCGGGTATGCAATCTGTGTCGCGGTTACTAAATACTCGTGACCGGAGCAACCGAGGCTGTTCGCCGTTGCATCCCGTAAACTACATAGCGTGGCCGAACTGTGCAGTTGCGGGCAATTCTCTTTCGACGTTGAGGGGCTCGGTGCGGTTGGCACGGGTGGGAAAGCAACCCCGCACCCAGGCGACTGCCAGTATCGGGGGAAGGTGCACAGCCCGACGCGTCGTTCTCCCGCCCTTCCCGCAAACGAATGTGCTTATAGTCAGCGCAGGATCCGTTTAGGTGCCCGGCGCACGCCGGCATAGCTAACACGATTACGCAGGTGTCAAATCAGACTTCGGACAATTTAATGGATGAAGTGTCTGGGCAACTTTTACCCTTATCGTTGGGCACTCGTACGAGGATTCTAGCGGCTCGATTTCTACCCCCATTCGACGCGGTTCTTCTCATCATAGATCGGCATAAGGTGAGTAGGGTAAATGTGGTGACCAATGGCCCGAGGCGGTAAGATGGACCAGTGGACAGCAAAAAAAATTTGTTTTTTTTACAACTTATTGTCCACAAAGGACCACAATATTTTGTTTACCGATTCCACGATCCGGTTTCAAGTTTTACAAAAAAAAAAAAAAGTACACTCTCAAATTATTAATTCTACAGGAAATGAAAGGACAGCTTTGTACATTAAAACCCTTAACAAAGGAGTTTGTCACTTATTCAACAAAATTATTTTTACGAAACTTCGTATTCCGATTTTACGACATTATTTTTTTACTGCATACTCAATGGAACAAATACACCTGATGAAAATTTCAAAACTTCGTACGCTTTTTTCTTGAATTGACAATAGATGCGGTAATTTAAGTGATAAATCGTGAATTTTCGATAGAACTCGTTGACCCTACTGGTCAAGAATCCATAAATATGCGTGGTGCATTTATTCGACATACGAGCAGTAACCTAACTAGAGCTTCTGTGGCCTTACCATCTTTTGAATATCCTTTTTCACCTGTTCTCCCTGCCCGGAGTGCACCAAAAGCTGATCCATATTGCCGAACACAAAACCTGGAGAGATGGATCCACCGCGCGGAACCTACAAAAAAAAAAGCCAAAAAAATATTCCAGTTCCAGGACCCCCAAAGTACGTGTTCCGTTGACATATTGTTTCCACCAAAGTGTACCTAATTCTACCTCAGGGAGCAGGTACAGGGCAAAACTTTTTAGTGTGCCACATTCAGCGGTTTTGCCCTACATCAGAAAATGTCATGATGATCGGCGCATCAATCTCGAGAAATCCGAGTTGAATTTCGCGCCGTGATTCCGGGTGATCCTGCACGACCGGCCGTTTCTGGGTCATCGGCAATTACGTAACAACCGTCGTGCAAATCATCGAGGTGCGGTATTTTCCTCGTGAGAGTTTCTCGATCGAGCGATCCATTAGTCTAGAGGGAGCGGCGGGGACAGGTGGAGAGGGCAAAGGAAATCGCAGTAACCCCGAACGACCTCGCAGCTATGAATGACAATCCAATCGACTGCAATAGGCCAGCAGCGAACGCGTGGACTCGAGTGGGCACGTGGGTTGATACGCAAGTGTTAAGTGATTCGAACCAAGTGGTTGGCATAACAGGACTTTACGAAAATCTCGTAGATAACCGACCGTGCAACTCGGTATCGAGTGATCAATCGTTCCGTCAGCAGGTGTCGGAATCATTTTATTAACGTGAATTATATTAATACACGTCTTAATTAGTACGGGTCTCGGGACGAACTGTCGCCCTTTCGTTGTCGCTTGGCTCTGACCTACGCTCCAGAAAATAAGTGCCTATTTATCGCCTTTGAAATTAGTCATTCACGAAAGTCTTTCGTGAACGACTAATTTCCATAGTTCCGATTATGAATTTTAAAGCTTCCCGAAAAGACCTTGTTTAGCTCTTGTCTGGGCTCGATTTGTACTCTAATATTTCTACCAGTGGTGGAATCAATGAATAATCCATGCCAAAAAGTACGGCGATCGTCTTTGACAATTCTAGATACACAGTTGGAAACCACAGTTGCAGGATCCGACGTCGATCTCGATCGCGGTGCTTTGAACCGTCGATTTCTCTGGATCAATTTTTGATCGCCAAGCTCGCGTCGACGCCGATAATAAAAATTGCAAAGCGTGATTCATCCGACATTGATGGCATCCACGTCGCAGAGCGAAAATAATTTTTCCGGTTTGTTTTTTTCGGTACGCTGAGCATTGGCCCACTGTCGTTGATCCCTTGATGTAACCGGCGAACGGAGGCAATCAATGGACGATTCAACGAGTCGTACATGCACCCGCGGTGGATCACAGTCGTCACCGCCGTAACAATTTCATCGCGCTCGAGCAACGACTCGTTGACCAAAAGGACTATTTCATTCGTCAGTCTCACCGAGAGGTTCGATGGTCCGCGGAACGCACGCGTTTGGGCGAGCGGGCACTTTTCCCCTTTCATCGGCATTGTCGATGGCCGGAGGTGCCTACTCTCCGCAGCATGGCGAAGTTATTGGTATTTGTACCGAATCGTTGGGCAAAAGCATGTCCGTTGGCTTCGACGATGCGGCCGCTCACGCGTATCCAAAACTTCGGAGCGTGTGCGCTCCACCGTTATGCGACTCACGGTTATCGTATAAGCGAGAAGCCATCACCCGAACCTCCAACTGACAATCACATCTAAAGCTGTAACCCTGAACAAATCCTATTGACGATACACGCAACAATGTGAATGAACGCGCGCGCCTGTCTTTTATTGGTAACACTTTTGAACAAACTGTAACGAATTCACCGAATCATACATTCGAACGAATCAACAACGAGGGTCTATTGCATCAAGTATTTCTGGCGAATTCGGTAAACGTTTGACGCCCACCTCGTCCTATGTATCGCATGATTTTTCGTATCACTGGGACTCAGGCGCCAGTACGACCGATCAAATTAATTTCCTCATTACCTGCCTTTTCAATGGCCCAGTACAAATACATCCAAGGCTGATGTGCAGTATCTCTAAAAAAAAAAATATAATAAATTTAAATACTTGGCATCGAGAGCCTGCCGAGTCCTTTCGTAGGCTCCGGTACCTTTATTTTCACTAGAAGAGAAAGATTTTTCTACCAGACCCATAGCGGTAGCGAGCCAGCAATAGCTTTTCCGTAGCTGTGTTCCTATTTTATTGTTCCCTCTTGTTTTTCTCTTCAGCGCTTCATTCTAGCGATTAGAAACGGTGTGCTTGTTTTTTTTACTACGTTTTTCGTTCACCCACAGACCGGAGAATTTCCAGTTTGGCCTTTCATCTCTTTCATCGGTACGATATCCCGAATGCCGTATTGTATAGAGAGCGCTCTCATGTTCCTTGCTGCGGTTTTATAGCTCGCTATTGCCGGTACCGTTAAACCACCCAGGGTTTATCCAAGCACGATTTCCGTCTGGCATACACCCGTGCTGAAGGTATATCAAAACAATAATCCACGGAAGGAGTTCGCTTGAGCGAAGCGTAAATATACCAAGGGTAAAAGCGGTGAATATAGCCCGGTCCGTATATAATTGATTTACGTGTTAATCGGGGTGGTCCATATTCCCCACTTTTATTCTATCTCGAGCTTATTATATTCTTAGCAGGAAGTCCCAGATTATTTATACCGAAGTCGCGGCGCTCGGAATGAATTAAGCGCAACATTGAATATGGCCCGTATGCGTGTTCGCGAAGATCAAAAGTTGGTATAATGGACGCGAGTAGCGTTGAAATGGCAGCGATGCGCCATTGCGGAAGCGTCCCCACATAGCCCACCTCATTTGCCCCGAAGGCGGCCTTAGCCTCGGCGTACTACGGGATTAATGCGAATACGCGCAGGACGTGAGTTACAAGAGCAACTGGGAGTTTGCTTAGCATACTGATAAAGCTTCGTCGCCGTCTTCGTCGACGCCCTCGCACAAGTGAACACCAAGTTTCTAATAGCAAGAAGTTCGTCTGAGTAGCAGCGGCGCCGAGGGAACGCGAAACTTTCAGTCCGTGTGATCCACACCTTGGAATTAAGCGTCGTTCGCCTTTCTTATTCGTAGACGTTCCTTTACCGAGAACAAGTTTACTCCGCGGCAAAACATACCGATAATGAGGTGAAGAGGACAAGCGATGCAGCTGCTTTTCTGTTGCTCGCGAACTAACTGGATATTACGTAACGTGATAAGACGATTGATCGAACCGAGTTTGCTGCATAGTGGAGGTACGGGCACGACTAACGGTTCAACGTTACGCCGGTAGAAAGGATTTTATTGATTCAATTGAGTTGGGTCGCTAAGTTAGGCTGGGAGGCGACCAAATGGACCGAACTCATTTAAATTAAGCAAAACTGTTCTATGCATATACACTGGCCCACCGGACAGGGGCGAGCGGAGCAAAATGGCACAGCGGGGCAAAACTGGATAATGAGACAAAACATTATGTGTCAATGACTTTTGGATGGTGGCGATAGTGGTACGTGAGGCAAAACGGCTTTAAAAAACCGGATGTATCGTCGGGACAAAACGAGACATCCAAAAATTATTGTAAGATTGAGTTGTGCTCTCACTGTCCCGTTTTTCCCCGCTGTGCCATTTTGCACCGCTCTCCCCTAAGATGACACAACCAGGTGAATCAATACATATGACCATATGAGTTTAGGTCGCCCCATTATTACCGTTCTTCGTCGTACCCAGTCAGGAGATGGAACACATCTAACCTTTTGCTACCTGCAGTGATAGTGTAATATTTGATCAAGCAAAGCAGTAGCCACGTGACAACCATGGGTTGGCTTAGCCTAAACGCACGTCTATACCGTGGAGGTTTTGCCGATTGAACGAAAATGGCCGATCAGCGGACGAGTGTTGGCGTAACGACATTAATACCCAAAACTTCGGACAATATTCGGCCAAGTATTAGTTTGCCAATCGTTGGTTTGTTGATTTGAGGCCAATGTTCGGCCGAGCATGGATCCGCCAATTGTCGATTTGCCGATGTGACGCCAAAATTGGGCCATGAACAAACGACTTTCGCTTCTAGATGGCGCCAACGCAATTTATTTCTCACAAGCGAAATTTGGGTTCCGTACTACATAGTCAACAAATTCTTAGGCAATACATTGACTGAGTATGATCGCTTTGAGAGTTCTCGCAAGAGAAAATATGTACAATATAATCTCTTAGAGACAGGCGAAGCATAAAAAAAGGAATTGAGATATTTCAATTTTCACAATAATTAAAAAAGTATACGATCAAATTATTATCGCCCTATATAAGTAATCTCTAAAGGGCCTACATTGAAAACCAATCATCGGCCGAGCATCATCAATGATCTTCGGGTCCATACAAGCTCCCATCGTCGGGCCGGCCTTATAATCCAAGGCCCGATAGATGGTCGGGCCGAGCTCGCATTCCAACGATGGCACCGTAGGATTCGAGATTGGCCCGACCATTCACCCTACATGGAATTCGACCAACAATTAAATTGATGATTGTCTTTGTTTCGGTAGAAAAAAAATAAAATGTTTCCTAGACTTTCATGTCAGTGTATTCGGAATGCTCCAAAAAAACCGGGAAATGGAATTTCGAAAAAAATAAATAAATAAAAAAAATCTGGTCTACGTGGATGAGTGTGAATTCGAAGCGTGCTATCGATTTCGGATGAGCGGCGAGCTGCCGAGGGCGAGCCCAATGTACAGGTTCCCTGTTCCGACAGTTAGTACTTTTACCGTCGATGTTCAACGCTTCTGGGTGTGTGAGAACACCCAGAATCGCGCGCCAACGAATCCGTGACAAGGGTGTCCGTTCAACCGTGCGCGAAGGAAGCGGAATTTTCAATTCATCCGTCGAACCCGCTGTCGAGCTCCCTGCGAAGCGCGAGGCAATTATTTCTGAAAACAAAAAAGAGCAGAGATAGCGGGCTTCGCGAGTGGGCGAATGATTGTGATTGTGGAGTTTCGATCGTTCAATAGCGATGGTGAATCTAATACGAAGATATGAGCCCCGCAGGTAGGGTGCGAACGATGTGTGTAGACCGTAGCGGCAAGATGGATCGTTGAGCGTTGACACATATTCGGATAAAAAAAAAATCTGAAATTTTGTTCCCTACTGCACTGAGAGAAATTTTGTTACTACACTGAGAGAAGGATCTAGTAAAAATTACTTTATCACTTGGGAGATATTACCATGTCACATAGTAGTAGAGCGTTAGGGCGCCACCTATGGTAGAAAGTACCGGATTTATAAGAATATTTCTTACATATTACAGTAAAAATTCTTGGATAAACTGAGACTTTCTACCATAGGTGGCGTGCCGGCGCCGTGCTACTTATGCGCTATGGTCATTTTTCTTAGATGATTGGTAATTTTTACTAGATCCTTCTCTCAGTGTAGGATTGGTAGCAGCGATCTAATTTAAGTGCTCAAACCTTGCTCCCGATTAGATTTTTATTTATTTATTAATAAGTAGAACTCTCATGCAGGACGATATTTGCATACCGTCCAAACATAGCAATGACACTTGGAGAGCCTTTTACACGCGAAAAACGTTTCCCTTAGAAATCGTTATCAATAAAAAATTATATTACGTTGAAAGAGAACACTTAGATTATAGGGAAATAATTGTAATACTTAAATTATACGGTAAATTGTAGTCGTCGGTATAGTAGAAAGTCGCTGACGGGAATGTCAATGACGCCGCACGCACGTTACCGCAGTGTGTCGTTTTCCTTAGCAGCGGCAATGAGAATCTCCCGACCACGTTCAGCGGCAGGTGTTCTCACACACTGCGGTCACACATGTGTGTTGTGTAGCCCGCGAAGATTTATAAATTCACGGGAGGTTCCTTGATTTACATGGAGCATTCGTGCTTCGGTAATATCGACCATTCTTTTATCTCGTTAACGATACGTCCAGACCGACGAATGGTCAGAACCATAAATGAATATCTCTTGGCCTTTTAGGCCAAGGTGTTAGCCTTTTATTCGGCGACGGAGACGTCGCTGTATTGCCGTGGAATTTTACAAGGGAAAACGCAAAGAGGTAGTGAGTCCCTAAGAGAAAGTCAAACGGCTGACGGAGCATTATCAGACATTTTTCAACTATTTCGAAATCGCGTAAAATCTCGGTTCTCAATCTGCATAAAAGTTACATCGAAGGAAGGGACGTGATCACTGTCCTAGTGCACAAAATATCAACCCGCAGACGCCAGGGAAAAATCACATTTCTCGCCATGTTCGACCATTTCTAATACGCTGACATTAAAATGTAGAGCAGAATTTTCAGGAAAGAATAGCTTCTTTTATGGGGCAGCAAAATTCAAATCAGTATTGCAATCTCTCGTTGCACACAGCGCCAACGTAGTGATATTAAATTTCAAATAAATTTCATCTACCGCAATGAACATTGAAAAATGAAGCTAGTCTGATGGTGCGATGTCGTAGTTTCTACGGAGATGCTGCCGTCTGCCTCATCGGTCATCGGGCTTTATCCCACCGCACTCGAAGGCTAATTAGAAATTGGATAACGAAACTCGGAATGCCATAGCGAAAATTTGCGAGACCTTGAGATCGAGGGAAAAGAGAGGAAAAGGCGTGCCACGAAGGAATGCAATTCCTCAGGAAGTAGCTAGGAACAAGAGGAATCGTGCGCGAATTACCCGACGAGAGAGGGATATCGGGTAAGAGTCGGAAACGGGACGCTACGCTGCAAGCGGAGCGGGACGCTACGCTGCATTCACGGAATCCAAGACGCAAGAAAGATTACCCAGATTATCCGAGAGATTCCAATTTGCGACTGAGCCCCGTCTCACCCGCCCGTCCGATATATATATATATATAATAATAACGGGAGCGCAAATTTCAAGATATGCGTCCATTTGTTTCTTCGCTTTCAATTTTGCTTCATTCGCGCGAAATATCGTTTGAGACGAAAGCCACGGCTTCCCGTGATATTGAATAAATTCCCCGGTAGGAAGGAAAATTGAAATCATCATTTGCCGCGAGCTCGTCGACGAATCACTTCGACATCGGCGGAAGACTCTGTTTAGTCACACGACGCGCACACGGAACTGGAAAACTAAATGAGAATCGGGAAGTTATAAATTATAGACAACGGCGTAACTCAGTTACGCCGAGACTTTTCGTCGCCGGGAGAAATTCATCTGCCACTTCTTTACACGCTCCTAGGTACCGCTTTTATATACATATATATATATATATAGCCCCAACCCGTCGTTGACGAATATACGAGCACTCTCGTGAGATTAAATTGGAATTTTTATTAAGCTCTTCTCTCCCTTCCTTTAGCCGTGTTATCTTTGCTATAATACTGCACTGAGGCGCACGTACCATGGTACGAAGTTTGCTAATGGTATGACGCTCGCTTTTGACTCGAATAGAGAAATATCTTTCCACGGATGGATGAAAATGAAACGGACGCGTTTCTTGGATTATTATTATTATTATTATTATTATTATTATTATTATTATTATTATTAAAAGAGATTTATTGCCAAAGCTTGATGTTTATACAGTTATCTTCTTATGCTAGTTTTATTCCTAATGGTATTTGTAGGGGAAACCGGGGCAAAACTCAATCTTACAATAATTTTTGGCTTGGCGCGGTCTCGTACCAGTGCTGAGATTGTAACCGCCGGCCAGACCTACACTGACAGACGCATCTAATAAATATGACTGCATCGTTTGAGAGGTATTACTACAGCACATAGCAATAGGGAACTAGGGCGCCACTTATGGCAGGAAGAACCAGATTTATAAGAATGTTTCGTAGATATTGTGGTAAAAATTAATGGAAAATCTGAGACCTTTCGACATAGGTGGTGCCCTAGTGGGGCGAAACCTACATGAGTAGGTGTTCTTGGGAGACGAATCCATGGTAACGGGAATCTTTCGAAACCGGCCATCCTCGCG
Organism: Amblyjoppa proteus; assembly: GCA_963922035.1. NCBI lineage: Eukaryota > Metazoa > Arthropoda > Insecta > Hymenoptera > Ichneumonidae > Amblyjoppa > Amblyjoppa proteus. The sequence goes on along the minus strand of OY998232.1, from coordinate 6,141,929 downwards.
GTGGCGCAGACTGCTGCGAGTAGCCAACAACTTTTTAACACCTCGATCAATTACTATCCGTCTTTCGGGGTGGACACGCGGAAGAGCATTACGGGTCATCGACGCTCCCATTCCCCCTTCTTCTATCAATCACGTTCGTCCATCGAGCCAGTTTACCCGTTCCACCTCATCGTCCTTTTCGCTCCCGTCATCCAACCCTTCGCTACCGAAGCCCACACCAGGGCTTCAGCCGCTGTACACGTATCGGTCCATCCGGTAACCGGAGCGCGTGTTCGCAGCTTTTCCGCCCCACCGAGCATGTACCTTTAATGAATTCACCCGTCACCAGCATGCGACAAAACTTTTACTTTGGCTATCGCGCTCCTCGCAGCCTCTCCGTCCGCTCGGGAAAACCCGACACGTCCGTTTCTTCTCCCGTCGCTGTCCCATCCAGCAGCCAAGCAGAGGGTCGCCTTCCACCGGACTTTCGAATCAACTTTCTCGGCCCCCGCGGGACTTTGAAACAAAAGTTGTCTACCGGATACTTTTCAGCGGATCCACCGTCATAAAGTCTTTGGGGGCACTTCCTCCGCCGACCGTTCAATTTTCTTGGTAACTTTCGTAACCCAACGCGTTCGCATTTCCGGCGGTATGTAAAAACTGTAAAATAATTAATGAAGACCGCGGTCGGTGGAGACATCTTTTTATTTGCGGCGTGTGTCACTCGACCAGTGGTTATTTCGGGCATACGTAAATAAGTTGTCTTAAAATTTGAATTGAAATTGAAATATTCGGACGAAGAGTCACGAGTAACAAGTCCATTTGCCAAATCGAAAATTACAGTCTCGGCTGCGCCGAATCGTGGCAATTATATGGAACGGGGTTGAACCTTTGCCGGATAGTTTTCAGCGGATCCGTCGTCGTAAAGCCTTGGGGACACTTTCTGGGTGAACCGTTAAATTTTCTTGGTAACTTTCGAAACCCAACGCGTTCGCATTTCCGACTGTATGTAAAAACTATATTAGTAATTTACGACACTAGTGCGATAAAACTTTCTCTTAACTCGTGTGATTGCAACACTCGCCTTCGGCACATGTTGCAAAGTCACACTCGTGAGAAAAAGCTTTATCGCACTAGTATCGTAAGTTACTATTATGTAACTGATGCCTGAAGAGTGATACTTTTTGTGCCTGCCTAGAGTGGCGTAAGTGGCACTTTACAGCCAAGTGTACTATAAATACCCGACGCATGCGCACATCCGGCCGATTTTACTTTACGCACTCTTCTCGTACTTTACGCACGCTTCTCAAACTTTACGCACGCTGGCTGTACAGCACGACAATCAGTAGACACGGAGTAGCACTTCTCCGGCATCCGTTACAAAAAAAAAATGTTATGCGATACTAGTGCAGTGTAGTGAACATCATACGCGGACTGTGAAGTGAGTCGCACTCGCCGCAGTCGTACCACAGCTTTATCGCGCTTGTATCGCAAATTACTGTAATAAAAACCGCGGTTGGCGCAGACACCCCTGTCACTCCACCGGTCGATATTTCCCCGGCAAAATGTCTTAAAATTTGAATCGAAATTGAAATTTTTGTATGAAGAGAAAGGAGTAACAAGTTCATTTACCGAACCAAAAGCCGCGGCCTCGGCTGTGCCGAATCGTGGTAATTACATCGAAAGGGGTTGAACGTTTTACTCTGCCTCGTGTGAAACCGAACGTACGTTCGCGACATGGGCTTCGGGGCGAAGGCGGGGGAGGAGGGGGGGGGGGGAGCGGTGGGCTTTATCGCATCTCTCGTCGACGGTTTATCTCGCGGTCGTTCTGTGGACTATCGGGTATTTGCGTCCGACCCTCCGCCCCAATACCGCAATACACTGTGACAATCGTACGAGTAGTTAGAACCGACCGAGTCGGCCGGCGTCTGCACATGCACGTACCACCGAGCAGCCGATAAATGTTTTCTGTTCCGATTATATCGCGACAGGATGTTCGCAGCGCCGGTTTAGTTTACCTGCAAACAATCCGTTTACTATTCTAGTGAAGCAATTATTTTGTAGCCCGGACGCCGAACGCATCCGTTCGCCGTTCGGCGGAGTACGTTTCGGTTGGATTTACCGATTTTGTTCGGCAAACTCCCCGGGCAAATGTGCTACCGTTTTTTGGACGTTAAAATCGTCGAAATATGGCGAAATAATTACCGACCGGATATTGGCTTCCGCCATGTTGAAAATGCGCGGGTTGAATCACTGATGTATGGGCCTTATTCGCAACTTTTGCCCTTTGTGGACACGAAAAACATTTGCCATTAGTGATTCGTTATCGGCCATTTAACAAATTGTCGTTGATCTGTGCAGTCCGTCGAGCCCGAGGAAAAATGAAATGGAGGCTTCAATGAAACGAGCCGTTATCGACGTATTTCAATCGTTGACATCATATTGGTTTTACTTTTTCATCGGGCACACCCGACGACATCGATAACTCGGTACAGTGGAAACAATCGAGCTTTGGCACACCCGCGGGCTGTACAATTCTTTATGTGTATCGGCAACTAGCAGAGAGTTCTATGCCGACGTTGATTACACCAATCATCGTCGCGCTCGGTTTCCACCTCTTTCCATCCAGGCATATCTCCGCAACGTCGCCACATGTAAAAACGCCTATCAGGGCCCGCAATTGCTGCAGCTACGTGACATACCTGAGCGGGCGTACCTCTGACAGAGGATATTTCATTGATTGGCAATCGTAAGAGGGATTAGAGCGTTAGATATAATATACAGCGTACTTGGAGCTCCTTTCATCTGTTAAGCGTTAGAGCTCGTGTGAAATATCTTCGAGTGCCGATTTACTGCGAAGTATATTTCCAGCATAGGAAGAATATGGTTTCGTTTTAAATGCCACTTTTGGTTTGAAAATTCCTTGTTTTTTTTTTTTACCATAAATACGTCACTTCGGCGTTGGAGGCTCACTTTTCGAAATTTTTCGAGATATGTTTCACATACAAATCATATATTTCACATACAAATTTTAGATACAGGTCAGATTATAAGGATTATAAAGGTCAGATATATAAAATTTTAGAGGGATCACGTGCGAAAACCAAAGCGTCCGATTGCACCATGTTGAAAAAATCTACAAATATAGGTGTATGTCGATCAATAATGGAATACGCACAACGAATTTTTATAAACTGCAAAGAATCAACACTGGAAAAAATTAAAACTGCAGAAACAGGCACACCTAAAATTAAAACGGCAAAAAAAAAAAATTAACAAGACTCACGCGTATTTTACTCACGCGTATTTGCTGGATTGCGTATACGCAATTCAACAAACTCGCTATATAATCCACGTAACTCTCTTTTACTTTGTACTAGTAGTACTTTGATGGAAAATAAAAATAAACCAATAAAAATAGAGTATTTCCAATGTTTTTAAGAGAATGAACATTAATTTTTCATAACAATTCTGCATTAAATTTAATACATCAATTTTTGCATAAAAACTTCCAATCCGGTACATTAAATTTCATAAAATAAAAAAAAGAACGTAAACTAAAGAGAAACTCTACCCTCAAGGACTCCGGTCGATGGCTCATTGACATTTTTGTTATTTTGTGGCTTGTATGATCTACAATATGTATGTAAAAGTTGTTATGAATCGTCAATATTTATAATCAAAATGTCAATAAATACACGTACTACTATTCAGATATACAAAGCCAAAAGTTCTATGCTCCGGATATATATAGGATATATAATACATAATACATCATGTAAAATACCTCATAATTATTTATTATGTATCGCATGTATACATTTAAAATATCGAAATTTGGATTTTCGAATATGCGTCCTTTGCACGGGGATTTGCATAGAAGGTAAAGGCTTCCCAATGCGAAAGGTACGGCATTTACCAGACCCAGCTCTAGCAATTATAATCCATCAGAGCGGTAAGTCTATTGTAATGCCAACCCATACATTGCTACACTCGCAGTCTAATAACACAGATACGCCCTTTGTGGAACCATCTCACAGTGGTTCAACTGCTACGGCCTCGAGCTTCTTCCCGTTAATTCCTCTTCAACTGAACAACACACGACTAGCTCGCCGACTGCGGGTTCTTCGGTACTCCGAGCATGTTCGAGCATCGCGCCGAGATGATGCCGAAGATCTCGTATGTAACCTAACTCCCGAGCGAGAAATTTGCGGAATTTATCATTCCCATTGCGGGAGTGAACGGATCTATGGGTACGCAACGGGTGGAATAAGAGAGCTTTTCCAGCTGCACAATACCTGGATAAAACAAATTACACTATGCTCGTCAAAGTCTTTGCTACCTGCTCCGAACCAACTGGAGAACACAGCATCGCTGCTTGTCGACAAGACCTCTCGAGCATGTCCCGAGTTATGATAGCTGCTGCACTTGTCAAACGTGTGCCAAATTTTCAGAATTGTTCATCCAAAACGTCGTGCGTTTCTTAAAGAACTGCTCAACTTCCTCTTTTACCGACGAAAGGAGGCGATTTTGTAGAATCGACTTTACGCCATGAATACGCTATGCGTATGCCTCAAGTTTTACAGGACTGCAATACTAGCGATAAGCCCTTTGACGTGCATTACCTACCATTTTGATTATTGTGCCTATGATAATTTATAATTTATAATTTATAATTTATAATTTATAATTTATAATTTATAATTTATAATTTATAATTTATAATTTATAATTTATAATTTATAATTTATAATTTATAATTTATAATTTATAATTTATAATTTATAATTTATAATTTATAATTTATAATTTATAATTTATAATTTATAATTTATAATTTATAATTTATAATTTATAATTTATAATTTATAATTTATAATTTATAATTTATAATTTATAATTTATAATTTATAATTTATAATTTATAATTTATAATTTATAATTTATAATTTATAATTTATGGCAGTTCGATTTCAAGATAGAAAATCTGTACAACACTGGTCCATGTGCATAACTTTGATCTCAGAAACAGACACAATTGTAACGATGCATATTGATATATCGGCAAATGGTGTCACGTTGCGTGACGAGGTAGAAATCCCGGAGCTTTTACGTGCAAATACTTGCGACGCGAGACACGTATCCCGGTCTCCTCGAGAAACTTGGGTTCTTCGGTTGAAAATTGGAGTAACTCGGGGAATGGGACGGGGGGTGTAGCGGCGGCAAGGTCGAAGAGATGCATTCGATTTGCCGATACGACGTCTGCAGCAGGGTAAACAGTCGGATGGAAACTCACTAGTGGCAAGTACCGGGAGAGCGCGAGGAAACGAGATGAATAGATGAGAGTTGCGGTAGCTACAGACGGCAGCTGAAACCGCTTCCCCGTGTATATTTGAATTCCCTCGGGGTGAAAATTCTTTGTCACGACATTACACCGAAATCCGTCGTCGGATAAATCCCTCCGCCCACCTCACGTCCCCGTTCCAGAGCGCATCTCTCTGTGCGATGCGGTAAACGATTCGCTTTCTCTCCCTGTTCGCGGCACGCTGAATCTCTGACAGTGGCTCCGAGACATATATACCTCGTTGCCGTCTGACTCGAGTGACGTCCGCTGCAGGTTTCTCGCCGCTTTTAGTACTGCCGCAGATGTACTGTTGTGCACGTCAATATGCATTAGAGTCAGTGAAATTCTATAAACGGACGGTTTAATGAGATTCGCTGCTTATCACTCAATTGCCTCGGAGTACTCCGAAAATTTCTATTCAAATTTGATTCCGTAATCTCGCGTGAATTTTGCTATGGATAAGGGAGGCTGAACGGTGACTTCGTTGCTGCTCGATGGCCGATGGATGCACTTTTGATAATGCAGTAATTCTCAATCGCTTGCATCGCATCGTTCGTCGAGGGGAGACTCGTCATCGATGAAGTGTTTGTAAACCACGCACGAAAAGTCGCACGTTTCGGGCCTCTAAAGTGTGACGAAAGTGGGGCATTTTAGCAAGACAGGCGAAAATAGTCGTTTACGATACTAGTGCGATAAAACTTTTTCTGACGAGTGAGAGTTTGGAGCACTCGTAAACTGCGAGTGTCGCAATCACACGAGTGAAGAAAAAGTTTTTCTTACGCGTGACGTACAAAATTTGACTAAACCAGCTGTGCAAACGGAGATTTTAAAACGGCCGTTTTCGCACCGAGTGTGATTAAATATTTCTTGTAACAAATGGAGAAGTGCTATTCCGTGCCTGCTCATTGTGGTATTGTTAAGCAAGGCCTTCTGCGCATGCGCTTTTACGCACGCTTCGGCGTGCGTAAAGTGCGTACGTAACGTGAGATTGGACCGGTGTGCGTATGCGCCGGGTATTTATAGTACACTTGGCTGTAAAGCGCCACTTTCGCCACTCTCGGCTAGCACGAAAAGTAGCACTTTTCATATATGAGTTACAAAAAGTAACTTTTCCGTGCACTTTTGATGCCCCTTACGGTACTAAAGGCGTAATCTTTTGTGCGATTGTTACAAAAAAAATTTTAATACCTGTACAAAAAAGCGGATACTCGATGAAGAGTGTGAAGTCTGCTTTTTCACACTTGTATCACGAATAGTACAATTTCGAATCTCGATAATTCAACGAGTACGCCACGCACGGGGGTCGAACGAACGCACTTTAAACCGCCCGGTGTGCCATTTTGGCACACTGTTAAAAACATTATGAAATGTACAATACATTTAACATACAAAGTTAAATGAAATATACGATCTCGGTATATTAAATTGGAATTCATATACGTTGTATTTGAATTTTTATAATTTAATCTTAAATTCAATATCTGTACATTAAAATTACCGACGATGGCATTGAAAATTAAGACATCCCCATACGAAAATTATATTGTTACAAACATTATACAAACAATATGGTTTTTAATGTACCGATAACGCAATGTTCTTACATACATGTCAATGAAATTTCATACACTGTATATGCATAAAACTTCATATACATTTTATGAATTGTCAAACAGAAATTTTTAATAGTGCATGTGTTGCACCCGGCGAGATGCACAGCCTCGAAGAGGTCCATCAAAGCCGACCTTCCTCTAGGTATGCGGAAGAACACTTCCCAGCAGTTATTTCCGGCGCCACAGTTGTCGGTACTGAGAGCCCAGCGATCACTACTCAGAGGTAGAGACAGAGCCAGCTAAGGCAAACTACTTGGTAACTTCATAGACAAACTCTAGCTTGGGGCAATGACATCGCGGAGCAGTGCCCGGGCCGACAAGGGTGGAGTAATGCGGGGGTAAAGAGTGCATTCAGAGCGGAGCCTGGCGAAGCTCGGGCCGGACTACTTATAAACTTATTTCGCAGCACGTCTTTAAAGTGATACAGCCGGGTGAGCCTGCACGCGAAAGTGCAAGGAAACTCGATCACACAACCGACCCCAGTCGACCTACCGACCTGGCGAATCTACTGTGTTCCTCGCCACCTCAGCTTCACGGCTTCGTTCCTCCCATTCGCGCGTTCAGATAAATTAGTTTTTCATACGAACCCGGACGATCTTGGTGAAAAGGAGACTCCCGTTGAAGAAACTCCTCCCCCTTTCTCGGTAGCTGTGAGAATGATACCTCCATGAAAAAGTTTTAACGTTTTATAATTAGTCGCGGCGTCGGCGCACAGCGTCAGTGTCTTTACCTTTGTGAAACGTGACGCCAGCGAACAACTTTCACTGCTTCCACGTTTTACGTAAAATTTTCATGCACGAAACGTGCACTTTCGAATGCAATATTCAGGTGAAGGGTCTCTTATCAATATTTTTTTGTAACGAAGGTTGAGAACAGACGCAGGAATAATTGACGCACAACGAAGGATTGAGAACCGAGTCTCAAAAGACTTATTAAGCATAAAAATTAAACAAAAAAAAAACAAAATTGTGCGTAATAATTTCGCTGATAATTTCTTAAGGCCCGATGCCCGAAAAGCAAAAGATGGGAGTTGCGTTTCACGGCGATCAGGTGACTGCACGTTCTATTTTTTCACGGAGATACAAATATGGTGATAATCTCTCAACTTAACATAGCAATCGGATAATATTCCAGTTTTCCGGCGACTTACGCTCTATACGTAGCTATGTTTTTGCTCTGCGCGTGGTGTTACGTGCTGGACGAAAGATAGGAATTGTATCGATGTTCCGATGTCTCCACATTTTAGTAATCCTTTCAATGCACATTGAAAACTATATTAGCCGGTATCGTGAAAACAATCGGGAAAATGAGTAATCGTGCAACGAAGCATGAGGTTCTTTCGCTACTTGAAATTTAGGGAAGAAAGGCATTGAGAGCAGTTTCGCAGTACTTGTAATTGTTGGCAGTTTTCCGGTATGCACTGAAATCAGGAATATATACAGATGGCGATGTATAAAATCATCGGTGTCTATATGAACGAGCCTACGCATTTAGTGCTCTTAGCTGTACGTGCGTCATTTTCACTCAACAGTATGAGGAGGTTCTTCAAATTGCCGGCACACTTCCGGATTACAATGCCGTCTGGATTTTTCTCCCATATTTTTACAGGGATTATAATTTTTAGAAAACTCTTCGTGTATCAAATGTTCTGCGAATCGACAAAAAAAATTTCCTGACCAAATTGGCCAAGCTATTTCATTGAAACATGACCTGTGTCTTTGTTCAGGTTTTCTTACGATTCATTATGAATTCACAGAGATAAACAATTTTCCGTAAAATATGAATATAAATTGTTGATACTATTTTTTTTTTCTAGACAGGCAGGATTTAGGTTTATAGTTTGATGATCTTGATATATAGTCTAAGTATACAAAAGATGAATTATAATGGAATACAAATCATATTCGAGATTGTATTCGTACAATTTCTTCGAAGTGATTTGTCTTCCTAATCGTCGTATTTAGGAATAAGTCTTTAATCGGTGACTGGCGACCTTCTCATATTTCTCTCTGAGCGTCAATCTCGGATGAGGCTCTGATAATCTATCCCGGGAGAAGACCTAAGGCCCATAATTTATTCCAGATACGATCTCGGCGAAGCAAAGGGGCGAATCGGGAGATACTCGGGGAGGGATTACAGACGTGTTGAAGGCTATCCACCTCCGTGATCGACAAAAGTCTTTCAGTAAAATGCCCGAAATTCGTCAATGCTCAATTTGCATATCGCAGCTGTTGCCAATCAACTCCGGACGATTGAACAAAATTCCCTCCGCAGATTGGACGTCGTTGTCACGAGAGCAAGCTTCTCCTCTTAATTGTCCGAAGCGCGATCTAAAATTTTTACGAAAACTCATCGCAGCCCATTGGTCGGAGGGCTAACGATGTCCGACGCACGATGGAATCGGGCAACGTAATCCTCAAGCAACCGTGGCTCGCTTCGCCGGTGAATATACGGATGAAATATGCATAACTCCCTCGTTGTTCATCGAGTAGCTTATAACCAACGAGTGAGCCCCGCAGGGGCAACGATTTCGTATTCATTGCACGTGTCGGTCGATCACCCCAAAGAGGTTCTTCCCCCTCGGCACGACAACGACGAGGCCGGGCAAGACGTGTACGCGCAGAAGCTTCCCTCGTCCCGTCGGGCGTAATGACTCGTCGCCCTGGCGGACTCTAATACATCTGCGTAATCAAGAGGGTCTCTTGGCCTATCCTGTCTGTAATCCGTCCTCGAGTGCCCCCCGATCCGCCCCTTTGCTTCGCCAAGATCGCATCTGGAATAAATTATGCGCCTTACGTCTTCTCCCGGATAGATTATCGGAGCCGCATCTGAGATTGACGCGCCAAGAGAAAGTTCATAAGGCCACCGGTCTACGATGAAAAATTTATTTGCAAAAAATTGCAGAGTTAATATGCAAATTTATTTGACAACTTTTTGGACTCGAAACTGAGCGCAACAGCCCCTTTCCCACCAGCCCGCCTCCTGTCGGCATTAAAAACTGTCACCTATTCTTTCCGCGGGTACTCGAATACGCGGTCGACAAAAAAAAATCTCATCGGATGTTGAAATTATATCGTCTTTCGATGAGACTTGGCAAAAACATTGACTTTTCATAATAATTATGTTAACAAGTTATTAAAAAATTGCCCAAAAAAATGGTTCAACTAATAATCGACGAACCTTTCGTTTTTACTTTTCAAATGAATTCGATGATTTTCTAGAAACGAACTGATTTTTTCAGAATTTTCCTACATTTTTAAATGTTCCATTTAAACTTTTTTTTTAAAGGCTTTGACTACCGAACTGTTAGTGCAGTAGCTTCGAAACTTTACGTTCGAAGCGATTGCATTAGTTCGTGCGTGTACGTTGATTTTTCAAATAAAAAAAAAAAACGTTTTAACGTAAGAAATTTTTGATGAAATTGATATGAATTAAAAATCAGGAAATTTATATAAAATGAGAAAATAACAGTTTTGAAACGACATAGAGTGACGTTTGTTTTGCAATCTACAAGAAAAATGTTATTTGGTGAATCGTTCGTTCAATTGAAAGATCGATCCACGGCATTATCCTGTCGGTGAATATCGATTCAAAATATCGATATTTACCGGAGGAAAAATCGTTTTCTCGAAGAATCGATCCAACACACGGTATCTCCAGTTTATAGCTCTCTTTATTACCGACCGTGGTATTTGACATACTCTCAAGCCGAGACATTAAATTTAACGCACAAAAGTGAGTTAAATCGAAATGAATAGTAAATCGAGCCTCGCGTCCATCTTCCCGTCTTCCTCTCCTCTGGGGTGCCTTCTGCACCTTGATGGACCGTATTCGAACAGCCCGAATAAAAATTGCTACTTTGATCATCGCCGAAACGTACGCGAAACTTCTATAAGAGGATAAAAATTCCTATTGCCCGAAAGATGCAGACAGCATGATGCTTGTCTTTCACTCTTCGGGATGTTTCAAAGTCTATCGGTATCCGTCTGGGTCCCGCGGCTGGCGCAGCGAACCAGCGAACCATGCTCAGACCCTTAAAAGCATCTTGTAGCTCTTTCGGAATCTCTCCTCGGATAGGGATGGTTAAAGTAGTCTATAAGTAGTATGGCTTGCGCACACATCTCGCCGTTCTCCCCCTACGTGCGCCCATCTGCCAGCAGATTTTTCCTGCTGCCTAGCCGAGCGTGGCCTTTCCAGCACGTCCAAATAAATCACGAATATTCCAGTCACGCTCGCCATAAAAAAAAAAAAAAAAAAATCACTATCGGCTCTCTTTGTTCTCGGAGCCTTGTAATATTCCAGCGGGATGGATGAGGCTGAGTGCGGTCACTTACCACAGCATGCCCCGATGAACGACCGCGGTAGCTCGTCTATGACTCTCATCAAATTAGTCATCGATTATTTCGTGCCAGTCTAGGAAAGTTGCTCGCCGCGCAGCCCTATCGAGCATGATAAAAGCTTTTTTTTATTAAATCCATATATTCTATAATTTTTAAATAACGCTCGTCGTCGAGTTGCCGGCGAGCACGTTCAATTTTCCACGGTCCCTTTGAACCTCGTCCTCCGCGCGGCGAAGCCCCAATGCAACGTCAATTTTTATCTTCGAGCTCATCGATTTATCCGACCCCACCGACGCTACCACTTTCAATGTCCTTTTCCCGACCCGGTTGCACACCGGTGGGTCGTGTAGAACGCGGATCCTCTTTGGTATATACATCTATACTCACCGGGCATTCTACAGAGCTGCTGCCGTTGCTTTTGCTGCCACTACGGTCGCTCCTGCCCCAGGATAAAAGCTTCTAAATATTTAGGCAGGCGTCGCGAGAAAAGCGAAGAAGAAGGCGAGTTTACACAGGGCGCGAAGAAAACCGTCTACGACGATCTGCTTCCGCCGGTTGTCCTCGTTGGTCCCGAGGAAACAAGAGATCGGTTCAAGTGGGTTCTTAGCCGCAGCGCCGCCGCAGGACAAACTGCCGAGCCGAAGGTCGAGCATTCGCTTCTAACGTATGTATAATAAATTCCACTGTTTTTCCATTGGCTAGAGGATTCCCTTTCATGTCGATCCACGCTGCGCTCGGCACGCTCGATGAACTACGTTGACGAAATGACAAACACTTCGATATCGTCGACGTTAAAACGTGTTTCGCAGTCATTGATGAAAATGTGGATTCTCTCGCGAGAACGTTAAGGCGACGTGACAACTTCCTTGCTGCCCAACCTGGACACGGTCTGTAACGGAAAATGTGACTCATTTTTTTTTTTTTTCTCGGGAGCTAACCAGTTTCAGTTGAGAGAGAATTGTTCAATGAAGCGGACATCAATACAGTTTCATGTAAGAATGTGCCTTTAATCATAAATGGTCGGCATGGTTTAAAGAATTAATGACAGTTTTTATTGCTGACCAGGGCTGGGGAAAGTACCGAAAAGTACTTAAAGTACTAAGTACTAAGTACCAAGTACTAAGTACTAAGTACTGCAAGTACTTAACGTACTAAGTACTAAGGACTGCAAGTACTTTAAGTTCAAACTAATTTTCGTACTTAAAGTACTCTTAAAAAATACAAAGTACAAAGTACTTTTTCTTCTTAATCGGAGGAGGCGGAGTTCCACGAGTAGCAAATTCGGAGAAGAGTTTACAAATCAAACGGCCCTGTTCAGGGCCAATATTTTTTCAAAACGTCCAAACTCTTCGTTTCCAATCCTTGGTAAGAGACTAATCGACTGGACTACGATGACTGGACCTTGGGGTAGTGAGTGGTTGTCGACGGGATGTATAACAGCGGGATAAAATACGTCGAATATAGCCTTGAAACAAAAAAAAAATCGAGTGAACAACGATTTTTCAATTTTTTAGCCACTTTTGAAAAAACGTTGATTTTCGTGATTTTCGAAGTTCGATATCTCTGCTCCAAATGGCGCTAGGGAAAATCCGAGGTGCTCTTCGTGTTCTACGGGAAAGATACACAAGATAACGTCTTGTCTGAAGTTCTAGAAGCGTTTTATCGGGCAGTTTCAGAACGTTGAAAAACGCGAGAAATGGACTCGAAAGGGGGGCCTTGCATTTTTTTGACGAATTTTTTTTTATTTTTAAAAAATGAACTGCCACGTATTTCGACGAATTTTCTGGCGCTTATCACGAATCCGCTGGCTTTTTTGGGGCTAAAGTGCAGTGAGACATTGAAAATCTCGATTTTATGCATGAAAAATCGTATTGTTGGGATTTAAATGGAAAATATTGGTTTGGGATTAAAATAATTTCATGAGACAGATATTTTTTTTACGTTACGAATGAGGTGCAAAGTAATTTGCACATGGTTTCCTCATTCATTACAATTTTGAGCATAGCTTCCTCAAAGAGGAAGATATGCTCAAAATTGTCGAAGTACTTTGGTCTTGCTGCTTCCCAAATTTCAATAGATTTTATGTCGATTCGGAGAAAACTGGACTCGGAGAAAACATGCAAAGTCACGTGATCGCTGTGAAACGCAATTTCCGCCTTGTTGCCCTGGCGTGTAGTCAGAAATGAAAGAACTGGGCTGTTTGCGCGATATGATTGGATTTTTTTTCTAGGAATCCGTTCGATATTGTCGGGTGGATGTTTATTTTACATATGCCTACAAAGAGTCATGAACTTTTCGACATATTAACAATGTATTAATTCACACAAACATGTCGTCAACACGCCATCAAAGTCCAGTTATTTTCACATTAATACCACAAAAATCCGGTTCTTCAAGCTGAGCATATCGTCACATTTTTTTTTTTCCCCACCGTCGTGTCTGATTAGTAATAACGCGAAAAAAAGAAATGGTAAATCGCGTGACAGCAATTGTCGCTCGATCGGAAACATTATAACCGTTCGGCGCATCAGATAAGCCTTGTACCTCGTATAACGATATATTTTTTTTCTTTCTTTTAGTTTCCATTCCCTTTTATTATTTTTATGCAACCGTGAGAACGATTAAAATGTAATGCGTGCGAAAAAAACGTCGATCTGATTCCGCGGAGTTTCGCGTGACGTTAACTGACGGTAATCTCGTGGCTTACGTGCCCGATTCGATTTATTCAGCTGTACGACCGTTTCTCCCCCGTCGCGAATGTGTCGCATATAATATTAGAGCTGATAATCATTAATGCATATGAACGGGCACGCGTTCCGAACCGAACGACTGTATAGCGTCAGCGAAATTATTCAGTAAACATTGTTTTTTCTTTTATTTTTTTTTTTTGTACTCTTTTTTTTTTATTATAGAAACGCGAGGCGCGAACGGCAAATGTTGGACGGGACAGAATTTCGTAGCCACCGCATCGAGGCCACACATATTATACCGAACGGGTGTTACAGTGATAATCGAAAATTCATAAACGTCAGGGGAGCGCGCGAAAAACAGCTCGCGCCTGCACGGCTGGCAGATAATATCTGTCCCGCTTCCGTCTCGGCCCTCTCCGGCTAGAGCTTTTACCTCTGGTGTGCATTTTTTAACCGTTCGTGGATCAGCCATAATACGGTTAATATTGCAAAAACCTGTAACGCGGCAAAATTTTATCGGGTTTTCGCGATGTGCTAATAACTTTTATGCCCCCATAGATTTTTCATTAGTCTCGTTCATCTCGCGCGTAATATCCTGTTGGTTTTGTTTTTGTTTTTTTTGTTGTTTTTTTTTTTTAAAGAAAAAGCGAATTTATCGCGAATAGGAAATAAGTGTTGGGACAGAAGTGGAGAACACGGGTCGCTGTTTTTTTAAATACCTTTTCCATCTCGAGTCGCCGTGTTTTCCACAATTACCTCACACGGAACGGGCATAATAAGGTTAATATTGCAAAATCCTCGTAATGCGACAAAATTTTATCGGGTTTTCGCCGACGTGCGAATAGCTTTTACATACCTATGGATTTTCCATTGGTCACAACTGCCTCGCACGTGATATTCCGTTCGTGGTGTCAATTTTTTATTTATTTATTTTTTTTTTTTTACAGAAGAAAAAACCGCGAATGGGAAAACGAGCGATGGGACAAAAGTGGTGAACATGAACCGCTGTTTTTGCATATCCTTTTCCATTCCAAATCGCCGTGATCGTCACATTTACCTCGCGCATCGACTGATTTGTTTAAAGGCTGCTCCGATTTTAATCGCTCCGATTGACGCACTAACTAATTTGCTTACCCCCGAGGTTCGTTTTTGTAGTATAAATCCGAACATTTCTTTTTTTGCCTCATTGTGTCAACAAATACTTACTCGATAAACATCCGTCGTCGCTCACGCGATCGGTGCGATCGAAATCGCCGCTGACGGATATCTGCGGAAAGAGGCGGAGAAAATATTTGCATTTCCGAAAGCTAAAGTACGATTTTTTTTGTTGTCTCGATTTCGTCGACGCTCGTCGAATCCGTCTGGCCGGCGCGTGTACGAATCGAGGGCGCATTGTGCGGAGATAAAATCCGATGTTAAAACTCGCGCGTTCCGCTAAAAGAGAAAAAGCTCTGAACAAGCGAGGACCGAGCAGATACGATGCTCGGAGGTGAATCACATTATTCTGGACGATCTAGTATGCGCGTCGACAGCCACGACGAGCCATACGATACCGATAACGGCAACGATGTGCAACGGATGCTGCCACGATTTTTCTGGAGCGACGACCGTGCTTGTTGACCGCGAACGAACAGGCATGAAAAGAGACGGGAGTGATTAAAAAAAAAAAAAAAAAAAAAAAAAAAAAAAAAAAAAAAAAATGTAGTCGCATAGTTTGAACCCGGGTGAGAGGCACTAATAAGTAAATAAATATTCATGATTGCGTACGATGTATACCAGGCTAAGGAAGACGAAGCGACACAGGGGAGCTCTGACAGGGACTAATTACACAAGTTGCTCGGAGAGATACGAGGACGTTCGCTCGTGCAATCTCCTTCACACGTACAAGTAATGCAGTCGCCTTTTTAGTCTGTCACTTCCCGACGGAGCGCGCATGCCTCTGTAGGAAAATCGTATTCGGCGCGTAAATAATTCATGGCTCATGCCGATCTCTATGGAACGAATCTACCGATATATAACTTTTCTGCCGGTATGTATATGGATGTCGCATTTGTGTGTCTTCCATAGGGCGTTTCGTGCGGCGTCACCTATATAGTGTGATCGGATGTGGACAATGGTTGGGCGAAGCTCGGTACCCATGTTGCCAACATTGGCATGCGAGCTTGGCCCAATCATCGAGGGGGCCTCGGATGATAAGTACTTGCCACTATTGGCATCCAACATTGCTACCAAGGTCGATCAAGAGGATCGATCGGTAACTGGTTGTCAATGTCGGTCCTCTATAGGTTATATATATGGGGCGAGGGTGGTTTTAAAGCAATTCCTTTGTTTATATTGTAAAAGTTTGAATGTCCCATTTTTTACAGGTCGCATGTGTGCAAGAGATTATATTTTATATATTTCTTCCGCGAGAACTCTCAAAGCAATCATACTCAGTCAATGTATTGACAATACACATTGAGTATTGGTATGTCAATGCATTTATTGACTATCGAGTACGGAATCCAAAGATAATAAGCATACTTTGCGAAAGTTAAAAAAATATGTCATTTCGCATGCTCTCACATTGGGTTAGCGCCATCCAGCGGCGAAAACCGATGATTGATGGTCCAATTTTGGCGGCACATCGGTAAACCAACGATTGGCGACTCGATATTCGGTTGAACATTGGCCTAAAATCGGAAAATAAATGTTTGGTGAGTTTATACCCGGCCGAAGACTGGCCGCAAATCGACAAAACAACCAATGGTGAGCAAATACTGGGCCGAACATTGGCCTGAAATCGACTAACCAACAATTCAATTCAATTCAAACGCTGAGCATTGGCCGCAAATTGTCAAACCAACCATTGGAGAGCCAATGCTTGGCCAAACATAGGCCGAGCGTTGGGGATTCGACAATCGCAATGCCAACACTATCTCAACCACCGGCCGCGTCCGTTCAATTGGCAAAACCTATACTGTTAAAAATTTCTGTTTGAAAATTCATAAAATGTGTAACAAGTTTTATGCATATACAGTATATGAAATCTCATTGACATGTATGTAAGAATATTGCGTTACCGGTAAATTAACAACAATATTATTTGTATAATATTTGTAATAATAACATAATTTTCATATACAGATGTCATAATTATCAACGCCATCATCGGTAATTTTAATAACAGGGATTGCAGTTAAGATCAAATACAATGTATATGAATTCTAATTTCGTGTACCAAAATTTTATATTTCATATAACTTTGTATATTAAACGTGTTGTAAATTTCATATTTTTTACATGGGCAACCAGCCGGAAGGTGTTTTCGTAATTTCTTTAATTAAATTTAAAAAACGCGCTCGTTACGACTCAATAACGTGAAAAGAATTCCCGACCATTGTTACTACGTCGTCGGTAGAGCGAGACAGATCAGAGTTCGAGAAGAACGAGTTGATCCCACTGGCGTATTCCGTGCTGTAGACCGGAGTATTCTATCACAAAGCGGAGAGAACGAAGAGCTTGTATTTTCTGTTCCGGGAGATGCGACCAATGAGAAGCAGTGAGCTTAGAGATAATCCGATTCACCGTTCCTTTGTGCGTATTCGGGCGATCCTGGAAGCTTTCCTCTGATGCGAAGAACGCGGCGAGCTTGAGGAGAGTCGGTCGTCGTTAGCTCTGTGAGCCATCCGGCCGATCTATCGGTGGAGTGATGGATGAAGCCACGCTCTTCGTTTGCAGGGATTAAACTACTCCGGTTAAAAAAGATTTTTGATTCCATGCTTCTCCTTCAAAATTTCCGATGGATCTATCCTTCGCGACGAAAGCGGGCTTGATCTTCTTCGATGGAGTTCCTAAATTATGAAAGCAACGCAACGGGAGCCGAGACTTCAGGGCTTACGGCACAGTAAATGGGTAAAAACGCACACTTATTTCATGGTTTTTTTTTTTGTCTGTAAATATACGTTTTACCGATCTGATTTTTTTAGGGCGGAAGGAGGATATATTAAAGAATGTTTAAGAATTTTTTCATTCAATTTTATTGTTATTATTTATCTTTTTTATCGGTTGGCGTAAAGTTTTTTTCGAAAGTACGTTTTTGATTTTTTTTTTGTCCGCAATGAACAACGGATGGACTACATCGGTCATCAAATTTGCGATTACGGCAGTAAATGAAAACACGTCACTGCAGATTACCGATATCCGGCAAGAACATTCTAACGAATATGAAGATTCAGGTCTATAGGAACACACGGTATGACGATTGGCAAAAGAATCTGATGATCGACTTCAGAATGATGGAAACAGAAGGGAGTCCTGACGTAAATGTAAGAGCGGGCGAACGTGCGATAGGACGCGATTGGCATAAATAGAAATCTTTGCAGTCAATAAATCCGTCCCAAAAACAGTTTCCCGTCTTGCCGTTTGGCGCGCACGTTTAAATATCCTACGATAAAACGTACCGACTCAGCTAAAGCTGCGACGACATCGGGAGTTGCGTGCAAAGCGAGTGGTTTATCGGTACGCATTTAGTGGTAGCCGAGAGTTCCTTCAGCGGTCGACGCTTGGTTGCGACAATTGGCAGCACACGAACGAGCGTCGTTCGTTAGTAAATCAACCGCATAGTCTAATAAGAGAGCATTATACACGACATCTGGAAGCGTACACTCCATATACATACGTACAAGGAACTCGAAGTTTCGAGGAAACTGTAACGACCCGGTTCTCGGACGAAGCAGCATACTGCTGGGTACCCACTGCTACAACTGCCGCAGTTAGTTCGAGGTTAAGCGAGGAAATGAGCCTGAGAGACTATGCCGGGACCTTGGTTCAAAGGTTTGCGATTATCGTTCATTCGGAAGATCTACGATTTCTGTGGTTCCTTTGACCTTCCGGCACCGTCGGATACTCGTCGGGTTTAACTTCCGTGTCATAGACGTTTATAACTACACCGAATACACCCGGTATTCCCAGAGCAGCAGAGATCAATGGGATTTCCAACCCGTTGATCTTCAGTTCGAATGTATTGTTGCTGTATGAAAGTCCGTTCTCGGGCGCGGTACCATTGTCGGGTGTAGAAGATAGCTCGAAGCGCTTCGAACGTTGTTTTAAACCAACGATAGAACGCCTGCTTTTTTTTTAAATATGTTCTCGACAGATGCCAGTCAACAATATTTCTGCCTGCGGAATTCCAATCAAAAATTCAGTGAACACGACATCGGGTAAATCAGGGTGAGATGGCCAGGCGGGTGAGATGACCAACCGCAATATCTTTTAACATAACAAACGAATGGTGTCACCGCTTGCACAGTTTTTAGTACATGTGGATACAATGCGATTGCACAAAAAATGTTAAGATTGTACGTGCAAGGGTCAGTACGAGCCGCGAATCCCTATTTCGAGGTAGCCAGAAATTTCTCGAGCTATGTTTCAAGGGCTCTGGAGACATACTAAATTATAATTTTGCTAGTAAATCAATATTGTACGCTATAGTTGGATCTTTCAAGAAAATATTGGCGCGTAGTAAACCTATTGATGATAAGGAATGGTATCCAAAGGTAATCAATGGGATCCTAATGGAAATTCATCAGGACATTGAAACGGTACTTCGTACCATTCATTCATAATGGGACTCCACCGGCAAATCAGTGGGAAATTTTAAATGGTACGTTTTCCCATTTGTTACCAATAGGAGACCAATAGCAAGTTCCTGGAAAAGTTCGATTGGTACTTTTTCCCATTCGTTATTAATGTGAGTTCACTGGAGCATAACTGGAACAGCTGAAATGGTATTTCTTACCTTTGGGAATAAATGGGAAATTAGTAGAATGGTAAAAAGTTAGAGAATCTTTAAGGGGACCTCTAACTATTTATAATTGACGAGGAATAAGAATCGAGTCGACAAACAGTAGGGAATCACGTGTGTGAGTAACAACTTTCACTTAAATGGTATAATCGATAACGAATTGCAGATAAATGAGACCACAATAATAGCTGTGAACTTAAGGACCAACATTATTTATGAACAATAGGAGACATTCTTCGGAAGCATTACAGCTTTTTTATTTGCTACATATTTAGACACTGTAGAAAAGTGGACAATTATATATAGCATATTTTTCCGCGAATGGGAATCCCAGCGGGATAAAAATACCATACAACGAATGGGAAACTGGCATATTAAATGGTGGTACAAATGGGAATGATACCATTGGCAAAACCCCATTGAATTACCTTTAACGAATAGTTAATGGTTATCAATGGGATTTTTTAATGGTAATTAATGGGACATTTAGCCAAGGGTGGCCACGTCAGTGGTGGTGGTCCATCACCTGCATCAGCGAGCGATGGCCTTATCGCCTGGATATTACGGGTGAGATATCCACATGAATGGTGATAGGCCACCGCCTGCTATCGCGGGGGTGGCCATCTCACCCGGATATTGCGGTTGAGATGGCCACGTCAATGGTGGTGGGCCACGTGGCCATCTTTCCTGCACTATCCGGGTGATATGGCCAGTAAAACTGTTTTCTTTTTAGTTTAGCATCCGAAACATTTAACAGAGGTGTTTATTGTCTTTCTGTAGGTCATGTAGACAACATGAAATATAGTAAAAAATGTTTTGTGCGATTTCGACCCTTCTCTAGGCTTAATTGACTACCAGGGTTACTGTGGTCATGTCACCCGTAGTGTCCGGATCAGACGGCCGATCGCAAATATTTATTTACAGAGCTGCAGTTAAATCACGCATCGAAAATATCGAAAGTTCTGAATTAATTACTTTAGTTTAATGTTTCTAGAAATGCTTACAACGAAAATGTAAACATTTTATAAACACTACACCTCCAATTTTCGTTGTTTAAAAAACCATGGCCATATTACCCTGACTTGCCCTACAAAATTATTTTTAACGTCACTACAGTATGGATATATCTTATGTATATTTTGGACTATCGTTTGTTTGTTTGTTCGTTTGTGTAATGGGAGGTTTCACTATTGCACACTGGAGTAAAATAACTTTGGTTTTGTGTGATAACTTCCTCTCGAAAGATGAGACTTTTAAACTCGAAGTGACGTACTTCGGGTCGAAAAAAATGAAATTTTCAAACCGGAAGTGACGTATTTTGGGTACGTTACAGCAACGTCTGGAAGCGATTTTTTTACGGTGTACTCAGCCAAAGAAAAACCCGGTTAACGGGATTTATCGATGCGAATGATGCCGATAATGGTTGCGTACCGCGCCCGGAGGGTCTCTTGCGTCGAAAAGTGCATAGACGGTGGGATACGCCGTGTGCGAAGCGTGGATCCTCGCTCGAGCGTAATGCGAATCAAGCGTACGAGAGACGACATTGCAGAACGTCCCGGGGCTCTCCATCCTCGATGTATGCAAACCGAACACATTTAATGGATGCATTACAAACGATAGAAAGTTCTTATCGCCCATTCTCTCGCATGACAAACCCGTTATAAACACGCTTCGGAAGAGCGTGCACACGAGCCGCTCCTTTCCCGACGTCGGCCACGATTGGACAGCAAACGGACGCCCCGGGTTGTTTCTCGTTGCCGACGATCAAAGCGAACCAGACGTTCCCGTCCGGACATATTATGGATTCTCGAAACGCAACCTCATCCGCCCAAAGTCGCGAGTGGGAGCGAGACCGAGACAACGAGAACGAGGACGAACGTACGTTTTGATAGGGTTCTATAAACACGTTATATGCGCAGACAAACACAGGAATAAACTGGCGAACGTACACGCTGCAATGGACCCGGCCCGAGAACCGACAATTCCACGATTAATTTTCATCTCTCCCTCCACTTCCGTCCTCGTACTCGCTGCCACCTTTGAATCGGGCGCGAGTTACTTGATCATCTATTCAGTCGGCCCTCTCGTGACTCTCATCTCGAAATTCTCACGAGCGTAGGGGACTTAGAAAACGTTCTGTCGTCGTGCTACAATGTATTTTCATTATAACGAACGAAACGCAACTCGGCGTAAGGAGACTGCAGTTCGGAAGGCATTTTGCTCCCGTCTCGGTACAATATTGTGCATCGCGAAATGAAAATGCCGAGTCGGTGGGCGTAACTTGCGAGCGTCGCATCATGATTCTCTCATATGCGGGGCGAAGTACAGAAGCGGATCTGGGAATGAGGTCGTCCCTCTCGATACCCCACCTAAACGTCGCTTTTAATCATACTCTTTCGCGGAAAGATCGTCACGGAGATGAGATTTACGAATGAGAAGGCACGCATCTTTATGTTCCGACGATATCTGCAGCGCGTGAAACGGAAGAGCACGACGCAGTTTGTACGGGATGCTGCAACGTTTTGAGCACGTAGGACGGAGATTTACTGCTGTGTGCCTGAACAGGAAAAACCGTGCCCAATATTAATCATGGCAAATATAGGTACTGATAATATTAATGGCGTACGACGGGCTGGTGCAATGCAGCCGGGTCTGACGGTCAATTTATTTACCGTTAATGGCCTACGAGCTCAGCATCCTGTGACGTGCCCGGATCTCCCTCTCTCATTCGCTGACTGAGGTCCTTGCACTCCCGACTATGGTCGTGCGTGTACGATTTGGAGACGGTAGAAGAGGGTTTTGGACAGTGTTTCATTCGTGAGTAATACCGTGACATTGAGAATTTAATTGGGATTTCTTAGAAACCAGATGTTTTTATGAAATTGAAGTCAATTTCACTATTGTGTCGAGATAAAACAGTCATTCGTATTACCGGATTACGGACGGTGCATGAAAATCAAGGGACCTCGTCTGATTTTTCTTTTAAATTCATCGTGAGCAAGATTTACTGATAATATTACTATTAATTGATAATATTATTAATAATTGATAATATTAATATTGGTTGATACTATTAATATTAATTGCATATCATGAGCGGATGTAATGAAGCCTGGTTCGCCGGTTCATTTATTTACCGTGAATGACTTACGAGCGCAGGATCCCGTGACGTCCGAGATCTTTCTCTCTCAATCACTGATTGAGATCCTTTTTGCTTCCTCATAGAGGAACCTTAGTTTTACATGTCTTTGAAATTTCAGAAACGGTTAATGTAAAAAATCTTCCAATAGCGTTCATTAATTTTCAACCAAAATTTTTTTTATAGTGTATAATCTAGTCGTACAATACAAGAATCGAACGAATTTTTAGATTTTCTAAATCCGCATTTGTCCCAACGCGGACTGGTCCATCCTAGCACGTCGGACAATATACACCGCTTTTATCCTACACACAGTACAAAAAGTTTCCACTTTTTACAACAACTCATTGTCCACAATGTCCAAAAATGTTTATTTATTAATTTTCCAGTTTTACAAACAAAAGCACAAACACAAATTTGTCAATGACACCGAAAATAAAAGGACAGCTTCGTCTATTCAAATAAGCGACAAACGCCTTTGTCACTTATTTTGAATATTTAACAAAATTATTTTTACGAATTTTCGCATTCAAATTTTACGAAATAATTTTTACTCCGCACATTCGCTACTTCATAATATTAACAATAGAATTTACATTTCCCTGTAGCTTGCTGAACACATTGAGTTCTCTTTCTCCCCGGGACTCACCGAGCGGACAATTCTTTGGCCGGCTCCCTTAATTAATTTTATTTCAATATCCCGCAGCCATGCCGGAAAAACTGAATGTCGCGAGACCGAGCGACTCGCAACCGTCGCTCTCTCCGAATGCCGCGATAATGAGCTCGGTGGACGCGGCGGTGCATCGGTGAGGTCTCTCGGTGCGGTTCCATCGAGACCGGGAGCACACGTGCGCCGAGTGGTCACCTGGGAAATCTTGATTGGAGGGATGCTGCACCGGTGCCGGGCAGGTTGGTCGCCGCGCAGCGAGAGACCGTTCCCCGATATAGAAGTCACCGGGAACGCCGCGAGGCGCGACGGATCTGATAGATGGTAATGCCCGGAATGACACATGGACCGGTCAAATCGTCCGGCCATAAATTTCGGAATAACCACGTAAGCCAAGAAATTCGGTGCTCCGCGGGCCGGAGAGAACGACCGAGGGGGTGCACGAGGGAGCGAGAGTGAGCTCGCCCCGGTGCGGCAGCGAGCGTCGTCTCTCCCTATTATTTACGGTGGGGGGCTAAAACGTAGAATGTATACGGGCCCAGTACCGGCATCAGTGGTTCGCCCCTTTCCTTCTTTCGCCCTCTCTATCTCGTCGTGATTTACCATCGTTTCGTGGCGGAGCCTCGCGGCTCCGTCGACGGGCCCGAAAACGCCACCGGTCTGGACGCGGATACACCCCGTAGCGCCGCTCTCGCGGAAACTGCACGGACGGTAAGAGAATGCGAAGATCATATTTTTCCGCGAGCGAAGATACGGCTGTTTACGCCGCTGCGGCGCCAACGGGCTTCGGCGATCGTATAAAATCAAATATCGTTACTCATCCGGACGGAACTGTGTATCATCCGCTATACGCTCCGAAGAGAAAACCCTTTCTCTATGCTGTCCGTCATTAACGTTACGTCTTCGTGAAATATCCTCGTCTTCGTCCTCTCGTTGTGAGAGAATGCCGGTATAATTTGAGTTTCGAGCGTCGATACTAATGCGAAAAACTTTTTCTGACGTGTGTGAATTTGCAGCACGAGCCGAAGGCGAGTGTTGCAATCACACGAGTTAAGAAAACGTTTTTTCCACGAGTATCGTACGAAATTTTATTGCACGAAGTGCGAAAAGGGGGTGTTTTGCCCGCGCGAAGCGTGCGTAAAACTGCACTTTACGCACCAAGTCAAATAAATACGTATTATACGACTCTCGCAATTGTATTGTATGCTTGGACGATAGGTTAACTATCGCCCTGTAAATGGGCCCTGTCCGTATGAATTCAATAAACAAATAAAAAATATGTTTCACGGACTCGAACACTCGGTCGGCCTCGGCGAAGTGCGGAGCGCCGTATAATCGAAGAATCACAGAAACCAGATGGTCTGCGCATAAGTTCCTCGTTATGTTTTCGAAGAGCGAGTCAGGAACGAGCAGCCGTCTAGCAAAAAAAAAAAAAAAAATCGGAGATGAAATTACTACGGTGGATCCAAGTCGGGTAATTTTTTTCCGTTCTCGAAGGTATCAAGAGTTTCTGTAGTGTGTCACATATAAAAGCGTGCGGGGGACGGTATCCCGCGAGAAGTTATAGAGTGCCGCCGGGAGGTTCCTCGTCGCCGTTTCGCGATAACAGTGCGGGGAGCGAACGGCCGGCTAAATTGAAAAGTACCGTTTCGCCTATTCGCTCAAGAAAAACAGACGGTGGTTCTGGCTCGTCGCGGCTGAGCGTCCCGACGATAGTTCCTCGCTCTCGGCGCTCGACGGCGGAAGACAACTCTGATACCGCGTTCGTCTCTTCGTCTCGTATGTCAGTCGAATGGAAGCGAATGCTCTGCCGCCCGAGGCTTTTCGTCTGTGTTTGGACGGGACACGAGAGAGCAGCCCCGCGGAGAACCTCCGGGAAGTTTAATTACGCGAAGGCGTGACGGCGACCGCACCGAGAGAACGAACGCTACCGCGTCTGCAAACGTACAACCCATCGCCGAGTCTCGTATCTCTATTACTCTCGCTCGTCCCTCCGTTTCCGCGTGTACGTCTTCTACGTGCCTGTCGTCCGGCGCGATTCGAAGATGGCCCGCATTCCCGGGTCGAAAGTCGTTACAGGAGTGAAGTCGAAAAATAATTTTACGAACAGGAAGTGACATAGTTACCGGTATGACTTTACTTTCTGGTCGAAAAAATGAGATTTTCGAACCGGACGTGATGTATTTCCGGCAAGACGTTATTTTCAGTTGAAAAATGAAATTTCCGGGTATGAGAAACCGGATATGAGGTATTTTCGGCACTACGTTACTTCCGGTTGAATAATGACATTTCCAAACCGGCAGTGAGGTACCTACGGTATAGCGACACTTCTAGTTGAAAGTAATGAGATTGCCAAAGCGGATATGAGGTATTTCCGGCGCGACGTTACATCCGTTTGACGAATGAGATTTCCAAACCGGACGTGACGTATTCGCGGTTGGCATCACTTCTGGTTGAAAATAAAATTAGATTTTCAAACCGGATGCGAAGTATTTTCGGTATGACGTAGCTTCCGCTCGAAGAAATGAGATTTCCGAAGCGATTGTGACGTATTTCTGGTATGACAGAACTTCCGATCGAAAAATGAGATTTTCAAACCGGAAATGATGTATTTTCGGCACGACGTTATTGCCGGTCGAAAAGTGAGATTTCCAAACCGGATATGAGGTATTTACGGCACGATGTTACTTCCGGTTGAAGAATGAGATTTCCTAACCGGGGGTAACGCATTTCCGATATGACATCACTTCAGGTCGAAAAATCCGCTTTTCGAAACGGAAGTGACGTATGACCGGTAAATCTTCATAAATCTAAAGTTGAGCTTTCTAAATTCCACAGTTCATAGCGAGGGCGCGAAGCGTCCGAGCCAGAACAAGGTGCTGATTTCATATAATGCCAAAAAAAGCAGCGGACATATCAGTTACCGGAACGATCCTATAAAAATTTTCAAACCCCAAATGCATATCTGAACGTATTTTCTCTCGAAAATTCCGTTCTTATCCCAGTAATTTCTCTTTATCAAGAATAAAAACTAAAAGATTCCTATTTTCGCACTACGTCGCGCGCAATTGATTCGGTGTTTGTAATTTTTTTTTTTTAATATTTGTTCCATTTTTCCACCGTATACCCTGTCGGGTTTTTACGGAACCCCAGCTCAATTCCCCTTATCACTCCCTACCCGCACTCAGCTAAGCTACTTAACTTCCAGTGCGTCCATAGCCGACTTAGCTACACTGTACCGCATTTGCCGATGACACGGGGAAACTACGGAAAACTCGTGTCGATACAGACGGCCATATTTGACTGAACCACCGTAATTTTTGCACTCGAGTAAAGTGTAGAAATACCAAAGTCTCAGAAGAAAGCACCTCCCGCTCAGCGGTCGATGCGCCAGCTAGCCCACGGCTAAGCGGTCACCCATCCAAGTACAGACCGCGAACGAGTCAGCTTGACTTGGGGGACCGCCAGAGCCGTGCGCCAACCGCGCATCCACCGCTGTCGATTCGGTGTTTGCATAATAATCCATATCCGCACGAGGCTCACGATGTATTTTCAGTTCACTGAAAGTTTGAAAAAGCCGTCGATTTTAAATGCCTAAAAAATTCATTAGCCGAGTAGGGAGATTCCGAGCTCGGAGTGGATGGACGTTAAACGAAAACCGGAAGCGAGGAAACGGACGTTACAGTGGGTCGTACCTGCAGCTTTGCAGGCTCCCGTTCGCACCGAGCGCCCTCACGTATACCCGATAAGTTACTCTCGCGAGCGTCCCCGGGCCGATAACTTTTATTTTCTCTTTATCCTCCTCCCTGTCTCACCGACTCTGTCTTTTTGGGTCGTTTCTGCTCGGCGCTTTTCCGCTCGTAAATGGGAAATGCAATAAAAGGAGGCAACCGGCGTTACACCCTCTCCACCCCCCCCCCTCCCCCCGCCGCCATCGCGTTCCGGTAGTTCGACGAAATTTATCTTGGAGGACGTAAGAAAACGAATGGCGTGGACACGCGAGCGTCTCTCGCGAATTCAAGCACCTCCCGGTGCGCGAGCGGGATCCTCCGACGCTTAAAATTCTCGACGTCACTTCGCGAAAAGCTGACTTACCGGCCCTGTCTGTGGTCGAGATGAGATTGACGGGATTTTCCTTTCGGCCACGCCGAACTATCCCGCGACGAGGCGGCCATCGCAAAATCGTGAAACTGTCGGGCAAAATCCAAGCGACAAACGGACGGACGAACGGATCGAATACTTTCCGTGCGTCACGAGCCACACAGTAAGAGCCTTCGCTGGCAATTCGATTCACGTAGAGGCATTACCGCTATGAAGAGAGAGTCGCAATAACTCGGAAGTCGAGCAACATCGGCGCGGTTGTGCTCGAGCACGAGGGAGAATCCGGTGACCGACCGGAACCGGGTTTTTGCGCTCGGTAGCTAGACGCGACTCGCTTATGAAACATCACTCCGCGGTTTCATCCCCTGGGTCGGTCAAGAAAAACGTACAATTCTATTTACGACCTCATTGATTTGGCAAGCTCGAATGATTTTCTTTTCTCTTCTGTCAATCGGTAGTTCGATAAAACGAGCGGTGGGAATTGTCGATGCGGCTGATAAGTGCACTGAGAGAAGGATCTATTAAAGATTACCTATATCGCTTGAGAGATGTTACCATAGCACATAGTAGTGGAGCGCTATGACGCCACTTATGGTAGGAAGTACCAGATTTATAAGAATTTTTCTTAGATATTATGGTAAAAGTTCTTGGATAATCTCAGACTTTCTACCATAGCTGGCGCGCTGGCGCCTTACTACTATTCGCTATGGTAATTTTTCTTAGGTGTTCGGTAGATTTAACTAGATCCTTCTCTCGGTGTGGACACTGACAAAAAGGTTTGGCGAGATCAAACGAGTCTTGTTTGAATCAACCGAATCCGGCGGTTGCGGATGGCGAAGGAAATAGCAAGGTTGATATTACCAAATATTTTTTTCGATTTGCTATTCCCCAGGTAGTTTCCGGCTCGCTGTTGCGTCCCAGCATTGGCACGGGACCGACAAGACTCCCGGGATTGGCGCGGTCCCGTGCCAGTACTGGCACGTCAACCGTTGGCCAGACCTAACCCATCTGGGTCGGGACATCTGAAAGCCTACTCCGAGAACCACGAAGCTTTTCTGATGGGAGTTTGTTCCGATTAAAAAAGTAAACTCACCCCCGGGACGCAGAACGTCGTTTCGCGGACGGCGAAACGAACTTCCTATCTTCCCGATCTCCCATCGTACGTCCTCTATCACTGTCGGGCTCTCGCATTTCCGCTTCGGTGCCCATCACGCCCCTCAATTACGCCTCTCCTCGTAATTACTACGGTCGCGCACTTGCCGCTCATCGTTTGATTTAAAGCACGCTATCTCGGAGAAGCCACGCGTGTAGGTATGCTTATATCCATTAAAGCGGCGGAGTGTGTAACACATAAGGGTGAATCATCGTGTGGGTGGTCAGAGCCGGCAAGGCCGTACGTTTAACGAGATTAGCCCGAGAAACACCCCCGAAGCTCCCTAATTGCAAGCTCTCCCGTGGATAATCGTTTCAAGCGAAGGTTATCACTTTCGGAGATTTCGGTGCGCAAGATACCGCTCCTCCTTTCTGGATCTTCACTGTTTATCTTTAAGGCCCGACTGGCAGTACCGCAATAGTACTGATACGAAATTTTACATAAAATTTTTGCTCCTTTCGCGAAGGTAAAAGCACAGGTAAATGGAAACGTTGGAAGGGGTCGTGAAAGTTTTGTTATATTGTCGTACAGAAAACGGTATGAACTTATAAAGCTGTTCCCGTGTAATTCGCTTCGAAGCGAATTAGAAGAGATTACATTCGCATGTTTAATAAAAATTTCCAAGAGGAACCATCCAACCAGACATATCGTTCATAGACCTCCAAGGCTTATTTATGCACTCTCTTCTCCACCAAAAAATTTTATAGCGATTTTAAACAAATATTTTTATTTCCTGCCGATATTACCAGAACTATTATTAAAAACCGTATAAAGAAAAAGGAAAATAAAGTCTATGTATATTGTAACGGGACGTCCTTACCTGCAGGTAGGGTTTCGCGTTTTGCCGCGGGACGGCGAGTCGGCGGAGCGCTTCTCGCAGGCGAAGTGGTCTCCGGCCGCTATAAAGGGCCGCTATAAAGGGTGTACCTATCCTACTCTCAGGATTCTTTTCAATCCCACAAAGAATTGACCATACTTTCTCAAGGTAACCCCAGAATGAAACCTCGTTGTAAATTCATTTTATAGACTGCATAAGTACGTATGCCTCGGCTTACGTGTCTCTGAGCAGAGTAGGCTCACAGTCAGAGGAAACTATCCGGCCAGGAACGTCCGATCGACCTTTGGGTCCCCAAATTGCAAGACCGGAGAACTCTTTTTACTTTACTAGTTTCCTTCCGTCAGATGCGTTAGCGTCTAACTAACGCACAAGTGCGCACCAAGAAAAATAACTTATTTGACGGGCAGTCCGAAAATAGATGTCTATTTGGTTTAAACAAATATGTATTTAATTAAAATGAATATCAATTTAAACCAAATAGATATTTATTTGCAGATCGCCCGTCAAATAAATTATTTTGCTGCGTTATAGAGGGTTCAGCAATCCAGCTGCTGTCTTGAAGCGAGCCCATGTGGCGTGGAATCTCTTCCTTCGCACCTTATCCAACCGATCCAGAACCGTAAGAGTGAAAGCTTCGAGCACTAAGAATTACATTAAAATCTCTTTGGAACATGAAGTTTTCACGGAAATGAAGTAAATTTCATAATCATAATGCGATAAAATGTTCCACATTACCGAACTACGAGTGTTCTATGAAAATCAATGAAGCTCGTGGGACATTTTTTAGTCTCTTCAAATCCACATTTAGTATGGCAACACGCAGCAGTCCGTCTTACCGTATCGGACCACATCCATCACTCTTGGCCCACCCCAATCGTATTTGACGAATAAATTAAAAGAATATGACACGCGTGGAGATAAATTTTCGGGAAATTCCTACAATTGTTATGCCCGATATGGATCGAGCGTGATGTATGTTACCACCGATATTTGAAAAGTTCGCCGTCACACGTGGTTGTATGTGTACGCTTATGTATGTGGTATGCGGGTAAAATTGACGCGTGCGACAGGATATACGCTACGCCAGGCAGGAGCAGGAACTGCCGATGTATAATGCCCGGATTCGTATTCCCTCGTGGTGCCAGGATCATGTAGATCCGTGGCCATTATCGGAGAATCCGCCCATCGAAAACGTGATAGCCCGACTTTCGCAACCTCTATAAATCAAACCGCATGGCCTGGGTGGAACGCTCCTTAGCTGCTCACGAATCGGGTGTGGGATCGCTGTCAATAGTAGTTATCCAGTATATACCTTTGCGCGTCGACAGCTCTTCGGTTTCTTTAGTCGAGTGTGCGAGCCCCAATTTATTGGGCAGCAGGAGCGATTCGGCATTTCGGGAATAGAACACTCGTTTATTCGTACCGCCTGGTAATGACTGCTTCCAACGGATCATTTTCAGGTTGTTCGTAAAATTTCGCGTTTCCATTCAGAACGTTCGTGCGGCAAGAGTGATAGGGGAAACCGGGTTTACTTTGCCTTTTCTGGGTAATGTGAAGAAAAGGAACAAAAGTAAAGGCTGCGTTTAAAGTTTACCAAATCCCCGTTGAAAGGAGCAAAGTATCGTGGAACCTACTTTTATCAGCTCAAGGACCGGCCGTGCCAATCAATACATTGACTGCACCAAACACCACGATAGTTATGGATGCCTAAAGTTCACTGACTCGCGATATGTAACGTGAAATTCGTATAGTTTCTAAACAGTCCTTTTTATCAGGTTATTTCACGGAAAGTTGATACCGTAATTTTATACAGTGTCAAAACAGCACTATTAACTCCGCCTAAAGTCTACAAAATCCGCATTGAAAGGAGCAAATTATCGTGGAACCTATTTTTATCAGCTCAAGAACTGGGTTGGTCAATCAATAAATTGACTTCCATAAACACGACAAATTCTTATAGGTACCTAAAATAATCTGACTAGCTGCATGTTATGCAAAATACCATTAACGTGCGCGTGGTTGCATAATCTAAAACAATAAAATAAACAGCCCGGTTTCTCGGCTTTTTTTTTTCCTGTAAACTCGATACCCTAATTTTATACAATGTCAAAACTGCTCCATTAACTCTGACGTTACCTCGGCATTCCAAATACATCGAAACGATAAATAACATTATGTACTCGCTTAACTAGGAGTGCACCCCACTGGTGTTCTGAATGTTGTTATACGCTTCCGTGGCTCGCGATCCATGTGATGTTAATAATCGAGGATGTTGACGCTTCCGTTTGCGCGAACGGTATGATGCATGTTGGTACTTTGGCTAGGCATATGCAAATTTCCTCGAGTTTCTCCGCATCGCCGGTTTCCCGAGGACTCTCGACCAATCGCTAATAATAGCCCTCTACAGGTATCCGAGTGAGCATTCGCCAATTCCGTTGAACAGCAACGGGCTAATTAGAATTCGCGGAGCTTGTCAGAATAGCTGCGGTAAGGAGTAACGACACCTGTCCAAAATGCGTCCGGCAACCGATCTTCCCGCCGCACGTCTGTTACATCGCCGATTCGCGAGCGATGTAACAGATATCTTGCCCGTCCTTTATGTACGTCTATCACAAGCCAGCTTGCCAGCATATTCGATCGATCCAGGTCTAACGAAGACGGAAATCGACGGTTTTAATTATTGTGACCGACGGCGATTCCACGCCAACGTAATGGCGACATCGGGTCACTTTTTTCACTTTTTGACGTTACTGCGAGTGTTGCACGCGAGTTCAGCAGATATAATTTTAAAGGCATTTGGGGTTGTTGCCGAATTAAGAGTGAAACCTGAAGTTTGTGTTATGCGAACTAAGCAAGAAGTTTTATCAAAGAAAGATAAAGAATTTGTTCGTTGCCAATATTACTTAATACAATCGTCGATTTCTTTGAACATAAACATAACTTTGAGATCAACCTCTCCATTCTTCAGTCGAGTTCAGACGATCAATTTCCCGACCGCACTCCGCAAGGTGCAAATTTATGCCTCTGCAATTTTTATTGGCTTCCTATATTTCGACATCTCTGAAATATATAGGGGTAAACGTGGTGAATATGGACCACTCCGATTAACACGTAAATCAATGAAATATGGACATTGAGAATTCGTTTGGTTTTATTTTTTTTTAGTTTAATCGACTGTCCAAAATCGTGAGCACCGCAAACCAAGTCAGTAAAAAAACAGCGGCCCCGATAACAGGCCGTCTAGTCGTACAGCATTGATTTCTTTGAAACCTCAGTATAACCTAATCATTAAATATAGACCAATATAGCGCAATATAATTCAATAAATAACCCAATATAGCCGAACAAAGAATATTATCGAGTGCGTTTCTGTGTCTGCACATCCCTTCGAAAATTGCCCGGCAATGCACGGTTTATAATTTCTTTAAGCAGTTTGCTACCGAATCAACAGTTCTCGAGAAAAAAAATACCAAAAATCACTTACCTATTTTATCATCTGCCCGCCCTCAAGGTGACGCGACCGTCGACGCCGGTTGGACGGATTTTAGTAACTCATAAAAAAAAAAAAAAAAAAAATTGCAGTTTTTAATATCGCCGCTGACCTCGTCAGCGTGACATTGTCTCGACAGTTCGGACTCTTCACAAATTACCCCCGTGTATTTTCATACGAGAGAAATCCGTGCCGAACCATACAGCATACCCGTTGTAAATCCCTCAGCGAGAACGAACGACCCCGCGGTTCCTAATTTAATAACTTCACCACCGTTCGTCGTCCGTCCGCTTTTTGGTTTGCTCGTTTTTGCTCCACTTTGAGATAAAGGGCGGTCGAAAGAGAGTAAAATAAAATGGAAGACCAAAGGTCAACGAGCCCGGCGCGTGCGAGTGGTTGCGGAAGAGGAAGAGAATGCGCTCGCGGTTCATTAGGCCCTCCGCGTAGGTCGCTGGACGGCTCTTCGGCGTCCACTTGCCAACAGTTAATTCCTCGTCGTTTTCGTCGTCATCGTCCCGGGTGCGGAACGCTCGTACCGAGAGGATATTTCATACGAGAAAGCCGCGGGTCGCCCCGGGACGAATGCAACTCTCTTCGCTGCCGTCCATTGTCGCTGTACGAGTTAAAATTCACGCCCTTGGTGCCTCGCACGACCGGGAGAGGAGGGCTATTTCAATTGTGTCGGGGCTGAACCACGGGCAATTACCGTTAAAATTACAGGATACTTACCGTACACCGAAATTCTGCATTGCGGCGAGAGCTCCATTATTCCTCAGCGAGGCTGCGCGCCCTCGCCGACGAGAGAAACGAGAGAAATATATAGCGCCGGATCGGTCTTGCGGCGATGCACCGCGCTTTCTCAGTGAATGCCGTGGCAGCGTTCCCCTCGAGACCCCACTCGCTCTTCCTCGCGATGCATGCGGCCGCTTGGTTTATTCAACTTGTTCAAATTCACGAGAGATTTCGAGCGAAAAACTCGCCTGTTGTTTATACTTCGTGTTTGTGCTTTTTTTCCCCTTCTTCTTTTCCTCTCTTTTTCTCTTCGATTCGTTAAACTCGAATGAAAGTGCAGACAATAACATACACACGAAATCAATGGGTATGCAATGATCAACAAATCTTGTCGCCTGCGTCGACGGACGATCGATGTTATCGCTGGTCTCGCGCTCGAGCCTGAAACAACCGAAAGATTTGAACAAATGTTGTTCCGAGGATTAAGATGTATTTTTTTTTTTTTTTTTTTCATTTGAAATGTTTGAACAAATTTTTATGACGTTTAAAGTGGCTATGTCGGCTTCGGGCTCATTTCGCGGAAGTTCGAGAAAAATAAGAGAAAATTGCATATACGATGGTATAAAAAACTGAAAAAAATTATTCATAGTAAAGGTACCGAAAAGATTTATTTTCCATAATAATCATTTCAAAATGTTACTAACAAATTAATCAAACAATTAATTGTTCAACAAATTACCCGGCAACGAAACTTTTTTTTTTATTGAAGATCATTCGTTAATTTTTCCGAATACGCATGCATTTCTTCCGATTTTACTATTGGCTTTGATTTTTTTATATGTAAAAAAAAAAAAAAATGTGCAAAAAAACACAAAAATCAAAACTGATAGAAAAATCTGAAAAATCCATACGTATTCAGAAAAGTAAACGAATCATTTTCATAAAAAAAAAAAAAGTTGCTTTGCCGGGTAATTTGTTAAACAATTAAGACAGATTTGTATACCATCGAGATGTGCTTACAATTTTCACTTATTTTTCACGAACTTATGCGAAATGCCCGCGAACCTACATAGCTTACTTAAGAGCATGTGAAACACTGTGGAGTGTGAGAGAGATAGCATCAGTGATGCTCCCGGCGGAGCGAGAGAGACACACGGAGAGACTGGAGTGGAAATATTTTGAGAATGAGAGGAGAAAATCAGGCGTATCGCCTAGGACAATCGAACGATTCTTCGATTGTACTCGACGCCCGGGTAGTTAATTGATTATGTGGATTGTGTGGAGGAGGTTCGGGTCGCCTGTTGCTGGATAGAGTGATTTCAATACAGTCTGACTCATCACCAATTTATATACAAACATACACTTTATTATGGTAATTTATAATAATTGTATTCACAACGAGTATGCGCGATAACGTGTTGTAATTGAATATACAAACTGGTCTATCAAGTTATACATAGGATGCCGATTAAATTGAGTTTAATAATGCGCTGTATTTGCGTAAAATTTCCATATCAAAACCATTTCGACGCCGCATACTCGCCCGATTACGACGGCACACACCCGCGTACTCTTCTACTATTTCGATTCGAGGGCGAATCATCATCGTTTGTCGTATCATCGGTCGTGTGACAGAAAAAAAATCGGCAGGTACGCCGATCGTCACGATCCGAGACGAACCTCACAAATTCGTCTCCCAACGCAAACGGATTCATTTAAATCAACAATCAAGTCGGCTCGCAAGCTTTCGAAGCTGGGTTTTTAGTACGTTTGCCAATATATATATATATATATATATATATATATATATATATATATATATATATATATATATATATACACATATATATATATATATATATTTTTCATAATCGTTAGAAATAAAACTCGCATCACGATTTCGCCGAACACAGAAAAAGCCAATATCGCGATATTTTTTTTTGTCTCGTCTCGTCGAAATCACACGAGACTTTGGAGTTATTAATTATTACAATCGTCGCCCGAGAAAACGCACACTGATCTCGGTGACACGACGATCGCTCGATGTTCCGTCGATTCTTGGTACCCTCGAGTACATCTCTCGATCACGGATAAAAATATAATTGGCTCAAGGAATATCGCAAGTAACTCGAGGAGCACATACTCTCTCTCTCTCTCTCTCCTCTCGTCTATATGTCACGTCCGCATTGTCATGTCGCAGACACTTTATCATGAAGCGTTTGAGCGACGATTTTTTTTTTTTTTTTTTTTTTTTCTCGAATACCACGAATCGAATAGCACATGCGTGAACCGTACACAATCATAGCCCATTATAGTACATTATTAGAAGTTAACTAGCCGAACATTAGTCTCGGTAAAGAATTATTTTCTGTGTACTTTTATTTTATCATTTTGTTGTTGTTGTTTATTTTTATTTTTATTTTTTTTTCATTTTAAAGATCGCTGAATTCGACGCGAGTTCTGTATACAGTTATGTACATGTAGATTTTATCGATTGGCTCGACACGACTCCGAGGCGAGTCAGCTCGGGATACACGAAAAAGTCTTTACCGACCAAAGGGACGTCGATTATTCACTCACTTCCGATCTCATTAATTTTCAAGTACAAGCGACCGCACATTCGATCTGGCGCTTGTCCCTTTTTTTTTTGTTTTTTTTTCTCTTCCCGCTCTGCCCTCAAAGTGGTGTCGCGGTTTTCCATCGTCGATGATAACGTCGTTTTACAAATCATGACCTTATTGTCAATAAACCGGACGCGTTTTTTTCTTTCTCTTAGATTTATCGTGCACTCGTATATTCGCCCGTAAGATTTTTTTATTTACCCCAATGAAATTTACTGAGATTGAAAATATGATTTTCATTGCAACGAGCTTTCGGACTTACCGCCGATATCCACGAGTGCGGGAGACGATGTTTTCGATCTCCGAGGCTTCTCGATCATGCACCCAGAAAAATAATTCATTTTACGGTCGCCCGTAATGGGTACTCTAATAAATATTTATTAGAGTAAATAAATATTTATTTTATGTCAATAAATATGTATTTAATCGAAAAAAAAATGTATTTACGGAGCTCGCGTGAAATAAATTATATTTCTGGGTGTATTTCTTAATAGACCGACGAATCGTCGAGTAGTTTGAGAGGACTCGCGTTAGACGATAACACGTTCTCCAGGAAAATATCTGACACGCAAAACCACCAAGATTAAGCCCACGGAGTCCCGGAATAATTACGTCGATTAAAATAAATATTTAGTAGATGTAAATAAATATTTATCAAGTGTAAATAAATAGTCATTTAATCGAGAAAAAAAATTTATTAGCGGGGCGAGCATCGAATGAATTGTTTTTCTGGGTGTATTTCTTAATAGACCGACGAATCGTCGAGTAGTTTAAGAGGATTCGCGTTACCACCGAGATCACGTCTACCCCGGGGATCGCCAAGTTTCCTGGAGTCGCGGAGTAAATCCGTCGATGGCGGAAGGGCGAGGAAGCTGAGGGCTTCTTTGGCGCTCGGCTCTTCTCCCGCACATTCTTTTACCAATTTTTGCCCCGCGTCATGCATCTCGCATCGGGCGGACGATTCGCGCGGAGGAATGCCCGGAGCGTTTCCAAGCCCTCCCTAGACTCAGGTTTGCTTTATTAATTTCTGTCAAATAACGTTGTTGAAGATTGCCGGGATGAAACTTACCGGCGTTAGTGTAGGGGAGAAGGGGGCAAAATGGCACGGACGGGCAAAACGGCACAACAAGACAAAACGCGACTTTCCAGTAACTTTTGGATGGCGGCGATGGTGGTAGGTGGGACAAAACGGGTTTAAAAAACCGGATGTATCGTTGGGACAAAATGGGGCATCCAAAAATAATTGTAGGATTGAGTTTTGCCCACACTGTCCCCTTTTGTCCCGCACCCAGAAAAAAAGTTTATTAATCGTCAATAAAATCGGATATTACAATATTTTTATTTGAATTAATTAAATTTTTATTTGACTCAGGTATATGCGATATTTAACTGTAATAAAATTTATTAGATTTCAATAAAACTCTATTAAGCCCATATTTAAATAAGCAATTTTAGTTGCTCTAAATAAATTTCATTTGGTTTGAATACATTTTTTTTTCGGCGTGCGCCGTGCCGTTTTGCCCCGCTCTCCCCTACACAGCTGACGAATCAGCACGTTAGCTGGTCAATTAATTTTTTTTAATTAAAAAAAAAAAAAACAAATGTATTATATATATTTTTTTTTTCAAATTTTCGCGACCACTCTCGGTTCGTAAGGATTCGCCCGAACGCGCTCGTCTGGACAAATGTTGATCCAGCTGACGGTCTCGAGCAGCGAGAGGCTCCTGTCGCGGCGCGAGTGCCAGAACGGGCAAATGTTGTTCGATTAATGTTTTTTTTGTTGTTTTTTTATTTTTTTATTTTTTTTTGTACGCGTACATTTAACGATATCTCGTCGTCGTTACTTGGCACCGTGTAAAATTTTACGTGCGAAGGAAATACAGTTGGCCAGGATTACGTGCAGCTATCGCACGACGGCGCTCCTCGTGCCCCGAGGGTGCCTCGGAGATACGTCGCGCCACGAACGATACACAAAGCCAATTATTTTTCGATCTACCCTTTACGCAAACTTCGTGTGAAAATAAATTTTCCCGGATGTATAGTGTAATAAATGGGCCGATGTATCCCTCGTCGCGATATCGTTCTCGTGGCCTCGAGGCGTAAAGCCCGTGTCGCATTATATATGTATCATATAAGGTTTTTTTTTTTTTTGTTACTTTTATTTTCTTACCTATAGTGTATAGGAAAAATATATTTACAGGTCGATGCATTTTATTTCTCATCTCCGGAGCTTCCCTCCCGGGTCTTCGCAAGCTTGGTGAACGGCCGTTTAACCGCGTCGTCCTCTCATTAGGAACGAGTTAAGGATCTGAGGGTTTCGCCCTCGTGTCGCTCGAACGACGTCGAATCTCTTGGTCCGTTCTGTTTCGTAGTTGAACATCGGCATCCGAATCTCGAGCACTCGTCGAGTCGTCGATCGAGTCTAGATTGCGATGTCGTCCTCCGCAAACGTCCCGATTTTCTCGTCGTTTCGCAGATTTTTTATTTATTTATTTTTATTTATTTTTTTTTGTGGCGCACAAAATAACCGCATACACGAAAAATATTCACGCATTCCTATGTTTCGCGCGGAGCCGGGACGTGTCGTTTTTGTTTTTCCAGACCTCCGGCGAGAATTCTCGTGTCCGGTAACTCACCGGATCAGCGACACGGCCGCGGACTCGATTTTTCGAGGCGGCAAGAGCTAGAGAGTCTCCAAAAGATTCTGGACCAGCAGAGCCGGCGCAGTTACTCGGGGCTTTCCCTTTCTGGCGGGACGACAGTTTCTGACGCCGCATCTCGGCGTTCTCTCCAATTGCTCCGATTTGTTGCTGTCCTGCTCGAGATGCACCGAGACGCTCTCGACCCGCGGCGTCGAACATCCGTTCTCCTGTGAACAATCGCGCGGAGCGAAAAACAGATGCGTTATTGACGGTCGGGATGACAAATGTTAATGTACAAGTATCGTTGTCGATGGCTGTGAGGGACAAGAGAACTTTTCCTCCAACAGCTGCGGCTTTGGAACGGTTTAGAACTGTTAGGCCGGTTCGAAGTCACAGGGAGCGGAAGACAAATTATCTTTATCCAATTTTGCCGACCTAAATTGTAATACCGTGATGGTTTTATTTTTATATTTTAATGTTTCACTTCACAGTAAAAAAAAAGTCTTGCATCTATGCCGGATTAGTGACTGAAATATTCGAAATGTAATGGAAGCATACGACGTCTTTATAGACTTAATTCTGACTCACGTATTTCCTGGCGAAATTGTAATTTTACATTTTTTTTTTTCTCTCACACTATTGTTTTGATCCTCAATCGCACTGTATAACTCGGATTCATCATTTTATTTACTTCTGATAAAGAAAACGTATCGATTTTAGAAACGTAACAGCTCAACTAAACTGATAAGAAAATCACCTGCGCGGGGTTTTTTTCTGGCGGGTTCGCAGATAAAACACCGAAAGTCGACGATTTTATAACATTTAGTCTCAATGCTTGCTCAATGATATGATGCATAATATAAAGGATGTACAAAAAAAAAAAAAATGTGAGTATGCCGGACATAAACAAAATTTTCCACCATAGATAAACCAACCAATGAATAGACAGGGCCAATTAATGGACGCTTTTCATAAGGGCACCTGCATAAAAAACGTCTATTCACTGGAGTTTTCGTCTGCTTAACTGTCCATTCATGTGCCGGTTCACCCCAATATGATTAACGGACAGCAATTGCGCCACGGTCAATAATTGGGACATTCGCCTTAATTATTGCTGCATTTAGACTTTCAGTTCGGGATAGGATTTCATTCGGAGATTTCCGTATCGTCCCTTGACAGCACCTTTCATCGTACGAAGAACTTTTTAGGGATCCTACGTCGGGCATGCATGCCGTGCTGTATTCCGGTATGCATGTCTTTCAAGGGAACGTGAAAAGAGGAAAGTTTCTTTGGAAAGAGAGCTGCCCGCGCGGCTTATGCTGACTTTGATGTATTAAGCTTCGGGGCCTGCGAGTGCCGCGAACGGTAGTGATAGCCAACATTTATAACACATTTTCACACACCCCGTGTCCGTCAACTCGGCAGCCGGTTTTGATTACATCAAGCTGTCCGGTAAAACCGTCGCCAATTTTGTTACGATCATTCCGACCTTTGACATCCCCTTAACCCTTTGAAGTAGACATCATTATTTTTTTCTTTTTTTACAAGTACGAAGTTTCAAATACACCGGTTGATTTCACGTAGATCGATTGATTTCAAGTACGTCAATTGATTTCAAGTACATCGGTTGATTTTAAGTGCATCGATTGATTTCAAGTACATCGATTGATTTCAAGTCCATCGGTTGATTTCAACTACATCGATTGATTTCAAGTGCATCGGTTGATTTCAACTACATCGTTTGATTTCATGTACCGGACAGTTTTTTTTTTTAGGGCAAACGACCGTGACTTCTTTACGCAGAGAAACGATAGGACGTTCGCAATAAATTTTCTTCTGCATTATCAAAAAACCAACACCTCAAGGTAGATCTGAATTTTTGCAGATTTTTATTTAGCACATCAACTTGCTATCCGGATCGTTCGAAGGTTGCGTCTTGGACAATTCTAGGTCTCCCTTAAATGAAGGATTCATGAATTTTTTCTGATTTCAAAAAATGTGTATAATCTATGACACACCGTGGTTCAAAAGGTTAAGCGAGACTAAAATTGCATGGAAGAAATAGCCTGACGTTTTTGCATTGGATAAATGAGACGAATATGGCCCGGTCCATGTACATATATTTGATTTCCGTGCTAATTAGGCTGGGCCATATTGACTACTTTTACCCGAAGCACTGCTTCTTTACTTACTTTACCCAGCAACCTCTCTGATCGTTTTTCCGCTAATGAAGTTTTTCTCGAGGTAAACGGAATGCGCAAAGTCCCGGAATAATTTCCCTTGCCATTTATTTCGGGGACGTACTTCGGCAAGAAAGTGCAAAAGAGCATCCAAA
This sequence comes from Amblyjoppa proteus, assembly GCA_963922035.1. Lineage (NCBI taxonomy): Eukaryota > Metazoa > Arthropoda > Insecta > Hymenoptera > Ichneumonidae > Amblyjoppa > Amblyjoppa proteus. Next base: position 6,100,460 of record OY998232.1, on the reverse strand, counting down.
TTCGTCAGCTCGCCGATTCCACGGAACGCGAAGAGCTTAAGGTATGAAAGTCATGAAGCTCGAATGAACTCTCGAGACCGAATGGAGTACACAGAGTAAAAGCGGCGAATACGAACGACCTCGATTCGCACGTAATTGCACGATGGACGGTAAATTAATAAAATATTCACCACTTTTTTTACACTACATCTCTGAAATACCGTGCAGTTTGAGTTTTATATCGGTAACAGCCGACATTCCTAGATGCAATTGCCTTTTTCACTTGGAAACCGTGCACCATCGTACGAAATAAATCGCATAGCCGAACGCTTTTTATGTGTTAAATTTTTATTTTTCTATCTGTCATTTTATTTGTAGTTTCTTTCATTTTTATTTTCAGGAAAACTTTCCGATAGACAAAGGCTGTGTTCGGATTAGCACGTAAATTGATGATGTATGGACCGGACCGTATTCGCCACATTTACCCAACATTTCTGAGATACCGTGCTGTTTGAGTTTTATATCGGTAACAGCCGAATGTCCTAGATGCAACTGCCGTTTCCGCTTGGAAACGGAAACCGTGTACCATCGTACGAAATAAATCTCATAGCTGAGCGCTTTTTATGTGTTACATTTTTTTTTCTTTCTTTTTATTTGCAGTTTCTTTCATTATTATTTTCAGGAAAACTTTCCGATAGACAAAGGCTGTGTTCGGATTAGCACGTAAATTGATGATGTATGGACCGGGTGATATTCGCCACTTTTGCCAAACGTCTCTGAAATACCGTGCAGTTTGAGTTTCACATTAGGTAACAGCCGAATTTCTCAGATGCAACTGCCGTTTCCACTTGAAAACGGAAACCGTGCAGCATCGTACGAAATAAATCTCATAGCCGAGCGCTTTTGATGTGCTACATTTTTTTATTTTATTTTATTTTTTTGTTATTTTTCTTTTTATTTGTAGTTTCCTTTTATTTTTATTTTCAAGAAAACTTACCGATAGACAGAGGTTGTGCTGATGCTGGTGAGCCCTTTGCCGTGACTCGCTCTGCAGCTGCCACGCACGAATATAAAGGTCCCCGCGATATATGAGCCCGCCCCTTCTCGCTCGTAACATCAAATGCCACCTGGAACACGTAAAAGAAAATATTGGCTCCGTTTCTCCGCTGGCTCGGACGACTCCGCTGAGCTTCTCCTCGCGGAAAAATATATAACGATTCCGGAACAACAGCGGCGTGCAAAAGGGACAACCGGTGCAATACAAAAGAGAGCTCTCTCCTTCCCGAGATTTCTAACTCTCGGTCCGGGCGATGCAGCTCTTATTACACCGTACGCTCGAACAGAGCGCAGCTTAGAGCGCCTCGCTAGAGCGTTTGTGATATATCGAAAGAACGCATTTCGTGAAAGCGAGTTACGCTTTTATGTATTATTACAACAAAAATAAAAACCTTATTTCCTCGACGCTTCACCGAAAGCAAACAAGCGTAAATACTAAGGATTCCGGGCAATATCTCGTTCAAAGCTTCAAAGTAAACGCCGGGTTTATTTTTCATATTTTCTGAGTTCTCTCGCTGGGGAACGCCTCAGTCGCAGATATGTTCTCAAATCATATTATTTTGTAGATTATGTTATTCTTTCTGTACATTAACCATTTTTTTCTATGGTCCGAGTAATATGTAATTGATTTTTTTTACATTGAAAGGTCAGCACTTTTATAAAACGGTGTTTAAAGGGTTTTAAGGCGATCCCCGATTGGGAAAGATGTTTGGACGTGTAGCTTTTTTTACCCGCCCATTCTGTATTTAAAAAATGTCTGTGCTGGCGCTGAATTTTTTAAAAATATTAATTTTAAAATCTACCAATTACGATCGCACTATTCAGTCGGCGAGTAACGACGTGCCGAAGATTTTTGAGCGATAAGCCGCCCAACGATGTGGAGATATCGATTAGCCCGACGGTTCCGCGAGTGCAGGGTTTATTATCCATATTTTTTAAAACTCTTTTGCTACCGGCGTTCTCCAATCGCAAATCTATTCTCAGATCATACTATTTTATACTTTATTACTTGGGATTAATTATTTATACTTAAGATTATTTTATCCTTTCTGCAGGTTAAAAAATTTTTTTCTATGGTTCAGGTCAATATGTAAATTTTTTTACATTGAAATGTCGGCGCGTTCACAGAACTGTGTTTCAAGGATTTTACAGCGATCCCCGATTGGCAAACATGTTTGGACATTTAGGTTTTTTTTTTATCCCCCGTTCTGTGTTTAAAAAAATGTCTGTGCTTGCGGTGAATTTTTCAAAAATATTAATTTTAAAATCTACCAATTACGATCGCACTATCCACTCGGCGAGTAACGACTAGCCGAAGATTCTTGAGCGATTAACCGCCCAACGATGTAGAGATATCGATTAGCCCGACGGTTCCGCGAGCGTAGAGTGGTGAGTGCGTAGTTGCGGTATGTCCGGTAGCGCACCGACACCGAGAATCGCAGCCCTCCACACCCGCTGGTATCCGCTCGATCGGATAGGCTCGGATCGTTATCGAGGCAGTTGCGTTTACGCGAACTCGCGTTTGCCGAAGCTACGAGTCTTTACGCAAGCGCGAAACCTGCACTAAGCGTAATCGTGCGTGAATGAACGATGCACGTGCGCCACCGATAACGGCTCTCTTTCTCACCAACGGACCGATTTTGCGTTTACATTCTTCAGCTTTGACGCATGTGTCTCTGCGATAGTCGATGCGTTCTTCAGTGCTTGGGGAGAGCGGGGCAAAACGGGACAGTGAGAAAAAAACGCTAGTTTCCAATAATTTTTGGATAACCCATTTTTCCCCATCGATACATTCCGATTTTCTGCTCCTTTTTGCCTCACTCTTCCATCCGAAAATTGTTTGAAAAATGGCGTTTTGCCCCGACGTCTCGTTTTGCAGCACTGTCCCATTTTGCCCCGCTCTCCCCTATTCGGTTGGCTTTTAGTCTATGTTTTTCACGGTCTGTACGACGGTCTGTGAACGTTGTTATGTCCTGGGCAATTTCTAGCAAACTATATTCTCATGTTTTCTCTGGAAACGAGATAAGCTCAGTTGGGCTGCCGATAACTAGAACAGGTAATCTTTAACGCCTGTAGTTTTTGAAAACTCTTCCCTCATGTTCACCTACCTGATTCATCTGCTCCGGGCGCGTCGCCTGAGATTTACGAGTCTCCCTCGCCTTTAGGCTCTTCCCTATTTTACCCATTTTTCTCCCGATCTCAAATGCCATTAGAAATCTTTCATACTTCATACTAAAAGGGCAATAACTTTCTACGTTTTTCTCGGCTAAGCCTTAAACGACCGTCTTTCCTCGCCTTATAAATATTCGTCGATCCCACGTTCTTTTAGTCTAGTTCCTGTCCATTAATTAATGGTAATTAGATTTTATGGAAAATCTGTCAGCCCTCGAAATTTACCGATTACACTTAAAAGGCCCTATTTTATAGCTGCGACCGGGGTGGAAAGTGGTTGATTCTTGAAGAGCGGGAGGAAAAGTTTCACTTTTCTTCCGGCAGTCAAACCTCACACTCAGTGAAAAGAGGCACTTTCTGCCCTTGTTGCATATTAACACTATTTCCTGATACCGACAGCGGTGGATGCGCGGTTGGCGCACGGCTCTGTTGGTCCCCTAAGTCAAGCTGATTCGTTCGCGGTCAGTACTTGGATGGGTGACCGCTTAGCCGTGCGCTAGCTGGCGCATCAACCCTTGAACGATATACGCTTTCTTCCGAGACTTCGGTGTTTCTGCACTTTACTCAAGCGCAAGAATACCGGTGGACTAGTAGGATAAGATCAAATAAGTTACCTTTTCGGACGATTTATTGAACAATTTTATTTTTCATGAATTTTTCAATAACATTTTGGAATTATTTTTATGCAAAATTAATCTTTTCAGCATCTTTCAGCCTTCGCGTACCGGATCCTTGCTCAACGAGGATCTAGAATTTGCCCCGACGCAACCTTCGAACGATTCGAATATCAAGTTAATGTGTTAAAAAAAATCTGAAATATTCACAGACGTACCTTGAAGTGTTGTTGTTGTTTTTTTTTTTTTATAACGCAGAAGAAAATTTATTACGAACATCCGTAGCGTATTTGTGTTTAAAAGAAGGCATGGTCGTTTGCGATCAGGAAAAAGTCTCCGGTACTTGAAGGGTTAATATGCTTGATTTTTTATCGAATTTTTATTCCCGCTCATTTCTCTGAAACTTATGCGAAGCGAATACTACCCGCAAGGACTACCTTAAGCTGCGTGACGAAAAAATAAACGGCGACCTAGCGCTCCGAATAAATTTATCTGCTGTTGCTCGTGTGAGGGCGATGGCGAATTCGCAAGAATCACCGAGTCGTCGAAGGTGAAGCGCATTCGATAGAAAAGTGGAATTGGCTGAGACGAGAGAACGATGAATCGTCTGCGGTTTCCGTTCTTCGATCGTTCGAGGATTTTCTCCCGCCGCGGCGAGCTCTGTTTACCGTTCCGTGGCGCCTTTTTTGCTCGCGATTAAGGGTCGCAGCGGCCAACGAGCCGACAGTAAAATATCGCGGGAGAACGCATGAACGACCTCGTCGAACAAGCCATTTCGCCTTTTGTCACGCATTGACAAATTGGACGTTTTTGCGCCGAAAATAGAGAGAAACGGGAATTGATACGGACCGAAATTCCGTGAATGCCCGAATTTCCCGGTTATTTTCAAACCATCGGCGAGCAAGTTGAGCGAACCAACGTGCTTTGCTGCTCGAACAACTGTGGGGTTCCTGCATTCCTGCAAAAAACAGCGACGACCAGGCAACAGCCGGTGCAAAAAAAAAAAAAAATCAACGTTATATCGTTGGACTCGCGAAGAAAGGTGATATATTATTTTTTAACGAATCGCTAGATTGCTAATCCAATGAATATTAGATTCGTGGAAATCCGTGGTAAATTTATGATTTCCTTGCCTAGTTGTCAACAGCTTCGCGGGCTTGCGTCACTACAGAAGCAGCGATAAAATGCAGATACGTCTGACATAGACACGTCATAAATAGCCGTATGCGAATTACGGAAGATTGCAATCTATCTAACTTGATTTGTCTTATAATTATATAATTATCATCGTTCCCTTTCGTTGCGCTGTTATATTGAAAAATATGCACGCGGTAAAACGGATCAATATGGTCCGGTCCATATATAATTGATTTATCACACGTTAAAAAATAATTTCGTAAAACGTAGGAATACGAAATTTCCTAAAAATAATTTTGTCAAATAAGTGACAAATTCGTTTGTCCGTGCTTGAGTGTGCAAACATGTCCATCTATTTCCTCCGTAACTAACTATTTTAGTTTGTACCGTTAGTTGTAAAACTAGAGCCAAATTGTCCGCTCGGAGAATTAACAAATAAAACATTGTCGACGTTTGTGGCCAATAAGTTGTAAAAAGTTCAAACTTTTTTTTTTTGTTGTGCAGCTGATCTTTATTGTCCATGTTATCTCGCCCATGCCAAGAAAGGAAATAATATGGGCCAAAATTCTTCAAGATGAGCATAGCCGAGTGTGTAAGAGCGTGAACTAATCACGGGCTCGCATGTTCGACTCCCCGTTAGAGACCAAATAATTAATTCCGACGATACCAGTATGTGAAGATAAAAATCCGCAATGCAGCAATTGTAGAATGATAAAAAAAAGCATTTAGAAGTCGCGCAGATCGATCAAAACATTTTCTTTCCACAGCTCATCAATATTTTTTATTCAACGTTGGCTGGACATCGGCAGCGAACATTGGGTCAACGACTTTTGGCAACGTTGGGCCAATGTCACGAATGCCGATGTTAACTGGTCGTCGAACTTGCATTGGTGACCCGCGTCGGCTCGTTTTTCCAACGGTTAGCACGGCACTAAATCCGCACCTCGCTATTCTATTTTGTATCCTCTTTTCTTCTCTCCACACTCGACATGCACGCATATGCATCGTCGAGAAGCAAAAACCGCGCGGATCTCCGGAGCTTTCACGCCACTCCGTTGTGTGTTCGCATCCCTCTGCCCGGAGATTCATATTTGCATTTAAAATCTGGATGCTGCGCCACATCTGTCAAACGATGCATATTGAGAGTTGGTACAGCGGCGTGCGAGGGTGCGGAGAATGACTGCGATCACAGACGAGACGCGGAGCTCGTGTGCACCCGCGAGAATTCGCTCGACCGGTACATCGGCGCTTGTACACTGGTGGGAACGACACGCAGGACCGGCGCTGGCCGACGTCGGGTGGACCGCGGTCGGGGCTTTGCCAGTACGGGCCCGGTGTCGCGCTCCCACCAGAGTACGCCAACCTGCTCTCCGACAATGCGGATGCGACGGTGGACGCGCGTTCGGAGGAACGTCCGAGTGGATTCGTCGCCTCCCGGCGAAAAGGCGGTGCGCGGTTGATGCAAAAAACAGTCTGGCAAACAGGAACGCACAGATACGCCCGAATCGCCGCAAGAAATGGGAATTCGGGGTTGTTGGGTGTTTTCACCAGACGCATCGGCGCGCCGAGTGTCGGCAGGAGGGAAAGGGCGATAAAAAAGCTAGCCGCATCCGGCGCAGCGCGACGATGGCCGCCGGCGTTTCGCCCTCGCGTTTTCAGCGCGCAATAACGAAGTGCCGATCTCTCGATGCAGATGTGCGTCACAGGCTCAAGCGAATTTTTCGCTCTCCCGAAGCCCCCTTTCGCAGTAGCTTTACGAGCGAAATGCGGGAGGATCGAACTGTCAGCGCATCATGCTCAGGTCTCACCGGTGTTGTTTTCTCTTCGGCGGGATCCTCACGCGGGCACTCAACCGCACCCCGGCCACTGATAAAAGCAACAGCCCCCTCGAGCTACGGTTTGATGTGCACCCGCAAAGCAGCCCGTCGCGGCGCGCGGCTCTTTGATCTGTCGGTCCGATTATTGCGATTTTTATCCGCATTAAATGTGCGCAGTTGAAAATGTTGCTTTCTCCCCCCCCCCCCCCCCCCCCTATCAATCCGCCGTCTGGCTCTCAGTGATACCGTTTGTTATTGACACAGCCTGTAGGAATTTCCATTGAATCAACCGTCACTATGGTGCATCGACAATTCCCCCTGAAACTGAAATTTACGTTTCAGTCGATTCATCGTTCCGTTTCGCATGTTGATTAACGAACGGTAGCAATTATTAATGTTATCGACAGCAATCGCGCTATGTTAGCGTTTGTACATCACCGAGAGTGGCTCGATGAGATACACGGTGTATCGCGGGAATTGTTCGAGCTAAAGTTTCGGCAACGAACTCATACGGAGAAAAAAAAAAATGTTGTTGGTACAACAAGAGAAATGCGTAATCAGTCGATTGTCACAACAGTCGAGAACTCGGAATGAGTTCCCGACACACTGGGAATGAGGTTCGTTTATGGAAACCATCCGTGTTTCGATCACCACTTAAGGTGAATGGAAAGTCACGTGACGGGTCCAGGAGTGTGAGAGAGATGGTTGGAATTTTCCTATTAACTTTATTCGATGGTGTTTATTTTTTTGCAACAAAAATGAATTCAGGCTGGATGCGAAATTATCGTGTGCATCAGGCTCGAATTTGCTTTACCTTCAAAAAAATTAGCACCCTTGAGCAAAAGTTCATTACAGTTTTTATTACCGACCGCGCTATTTCACTTCCCCTTAACCGATGAACGCTTCCAGATTCATAAATGTACCACTGAGGACTTTGAGATGCCCTTGACTTTTCCAGCTATGAAATCAATTAGAAATTTTTTTGTTACTCTAATTCTGATATCTTGGAAGAAGCTTGGCCGGCAGCTCCGTGTCACATTGCTGAAAAACGAAAGTCGTCCATTCATTCAACGCCTCCACCCGTCCGGACGCGACCCTGCATCGTTAAGCACTCAGAAAAAATTATTTATTTTATATTATTAAAAATAAATATTTATCTTAATACGATAAGTATTTATTGTAATAAGAAAAATATTTATTTGCGAGGCGCCCATCAGATAAATTATCTTTCTGTGAGCGTGTTTCGTAAGTTTTATGTAAAAAATAATAATAAAAATAGTGGCGATGATTATTTACCTCGTTATGAGTTGATGTACCCGGGGCCACTGGCCTCTCGATCTAAGGATTCTTGCTGTACCGAGAAGGGACGACCTGTGGGACGCCGAGACCTCCATGCCCCTCAGATAGTACTTCAGGGACGGCAGCCATTTCCCTGTAATGCCATGAACAAGCCCCGGCTTCAGTCAGATAGTTGACACATTCCGTGAAGAATTCTCGGTCTGATTAGTGCACTTATTCCTACTTCATCCCTTGACATACGTACGACAGAGCGAGCTATCGTTCAGCGAGGAGAAAACAACCGACAAACTCACCGTTCTGATACAACCACGACGCATACTCGGCCAGGTGATCCGGACTTCGTGGTTGAAGTCGAACAACGTGCCTCAGCAATACACCCGTCGCATGACCGTCCGCCAGCCTCGCCAAAACCAAATACGCCGGCGTGTACGCAGGATCGAGGGCCACGCACGTCTGCAACATTCTTATGCACTCTTCCGTTCTGTTGGTTTTTCTGTAACACATTAACAATAAGTCATTTAATTAGCGGCCGGTGATTACTCGGCCCACGGTCATTCGCTGCGATAAGCTTTGCGAACACCTTTGGGTCAAAGTTGTGAATATGGGCTGATGGGGTAAGATGAACCGGTGCGTGTCGACGCACGTGGCGATTTAAAGAATCTAAAACTTCATTCCCTGTCTTGTATTGATAACAGTGAGGTATTTTGAGTATTGAACCTTCTTCCTGATGAGATTCGACAATAGCAAAGTTTATTCGCCGCGATAAGCTTTGCACCACCTTCGGGTCAAAGTTGTGCATATGGGCTGATGGGGTAAGATGAACCGGTGCGTGTCGACGCACGTGGCGATTTAAAGAATCTAAAACTTCATTCCCTTTCTTGTATTGATAACGGTGAGGTATTTTGAGTGAAAGCGTTGCCTTCTTTTTTATAATTTGAATAAGATGTTTCATCTACGGAACGCTTCCAAGAGTTCCACATAAATTCTGTTACAGTCCGATAAAAATATCGTTAATCACGCATAATTGTTTACCATTTGAATCATTGCTCCAGTGTGCAGTGAAAAGATTTCGCGTACTTTCATGCACTGTGTAAATTTAATTTACCGGTATTGAAAGCTTTTACGCATAAATCAATATATTAAATTTAATGTACAAATACGATATAAAATTACAATAATTTTAAGATAATTGAAAAATACTTTAAAGACTATTAAAGAACTTTTACCAAAAATACCACTTGTTTTGTCTTTTTTTATTTACCGTACATTTATTTTACATAACATTTGTATGTTGAATTTAGTATACTACTTTATGCACAAAAGCTTTCAATACCGGTATATATTTCATTAATTTTCATGCATTCATTTTTTACAGTCTACAAAACAAATGAAAATGTCAGCGAAATTATTAAAATTTCGATCATCCGCATTGAACGGACACACATAAGTTCACACACTCATCAGCTCCTCTTCCATATCACTCAAAGCTGTGTAATAAATCCATTCGCCTGCAGTGTAAAAAAAATTTGTTTGAAAATTACTGAACAATATTGGAAGCTTTTTTTTACATAAACCGCTTCTGAAATTTCAAATACATATGCGTTGCAATTTTACAGTAAAATTAGTATTTTTGATGGCATTTTTTTTTTTAATTTCAGGCGAAAGATTTGTAATCTTAATATCTCGTATTGTAATTTTACAGTAAAAGTACATCAATGTTCAATTAATGTAAACAATGTAAGGAAATTTCAATTCCCTGGAAATTAAATTTACAATTTTTTTTTTTTTTTTACAGTGTGTATATCGCTACCACCGCCACCGGGTAGCGTGCTGAGAGGATTAAAAAAAAAAAAAAAAACAGAAAAATCCACTGACGTTGGTGTTGCTCGTGTATTAGTCTCGAGTTTGCGCAGCAACCCTCCCGTTTCCCCGTCCGCAACATTTCCCGGCAGTGGCAGCACACGGCGCGCGTTAATTAAACTTTAATTTTGGCCACCGCGCCAGAAGCATCGCCATGGAAGATTTACCGTCGGGAGTGTAAACGCTCGTTTGATTTTACTCTCCATCTTTCGCAACTGGGAATATTTCGATAAAACGTATCCGCCGAGCAATGAGCAGATGGCAGCACATGCACGACCGGTATATCCATGCGGTTCGAAACTCCTTTGGGTCCTTTTCAAAATCCTATTCCGATCAATTATTGTTTTCGCAAAATTCGATTCACCAAACGGAGCGTTATAATTTGTAAGCATTGTGGGAGATTGAATGTGAATCAGCACTTTAAGTTTCGATCATTCGATTCGAAGTGGTAAAGCAATGTCACTGGAGAGGTCCTTTTCGCGTATGACGTCACTTCCGGTTGAAAACTGAGACGTTGAAACCGGAAGTGACGTCGTAACCAAAATTTTTTTTTCCAATTTTTCTGCGTGACGTCATATCCGGTTGAAAACTGAGACTTTGAAACACGAAGTGACGTCACAACTCAATTTTTCAACTTTTTTCTCGGTGACGTCACTTTCGATTTGAAAGTGAAGTTTTCAAATCGGAAGTGACGTCACTTCCGATATAAAAGTGAAATTTTCTAACCGCAAGTGACGTCACAGAGAAATATTTTTATTTCTCACTGCCAAGCAGTGGTATTGCTCAGTGTTTATTAGTCACAGCGTCAGAAGCATCGCCCCATGGTGCATTTACTTTTTTCTCTTAAAAGCTACTCCGTTCAGGAATTGTTTTCGCAAAATTCGATTCAACATAGGGAGCGATATAATTTGTACGCGTTACGGGAGATTGAATGAGAATCGGCACATTCATTCGGACCATCCGATTCTAAGTGGTAAATCAATGGCACGGGAGAGCTACACGGTCAGTGGATGGAGCCGATATTGATCAGGCGCGGCAGGCACCGGTACAATGCTAGAGTCGGCGGTCGGTCGGACGTAATCAGCGATCGTGTCAGGTACAATTCAGACGTGACTAGCGAACGCATCTGCGGCTCGCGCGATGCTTCGCCGAACACGCGAATTCGAACGGCCACGGGAGCGAGTGCAGCATCGGGGAGATATTTTCTTTTGCAGCCGCGAAATCAGTGCGAGAATCAATACCGTTTCAACATTCGTGACACATTCGATACGGGGGGATAGAGAGCCGGCGCAAAAACATTGTGCCCTCGTGAACGTGAAAAGTATACGGGAGAAAGGATTCTTATATCAGGACCATCGCGCGACGACCGGTCACGTAATCAATCCCGTTTCCATTCGTGTCGCTTTTGCTTTTGCTTTTGCTGCTGCTGCTGCTGCTGCTGTTGTTGTTGGAGTCGCGCGTCCGATTGGCGCGAGAGCGCGAAATCTAACAACGGCATGACCATTCTTCGTTGTTTCGATGGGAACACTGAGAGCAAACCGTCGCGCGCCCATTGAGTCGTTCGGAGAACATTGTGATAAAACGGTATCGTCGATGTACCAAAGCTCGGAGTTGGGTAAAAGCGGTTAAGATGGGCCACTGAAAATTTTGAGTCTGGATCTCCCGGAGGTGAATTCCACTTCGACGGAAGGAATAAATACCCGAAAAATACCGAGAATAAACACCTGAAGGCTTTATCGAATTTTTTTTTTTTATGGATGACGCGCGGTACTCCATCTTCCTCGCTTTTTTACAAACTCGGTAATGAGGCATTCTCTGTCACTTTTTTTTAAGCCACTTTTTTTTCGACCCTCTCAGATTTATCTCATAATTAGTCACATTTTAGATTCACTTGAAAGTACTGTTTGAGCATTTTTTTTCAAATTTTGTTAACCATCCATTTAGAATATGTGTTTTTTTTTTCTTCAAATTCACATATCTTGAAAGGCATGAGACTGGTAAAAAAATAAGTCGAGTACCTTTGATATGCATGAATGTGTTTATCTCATTTTTCTCGAACTTATGCGAAATGAACACCAAGCGTCAGAACTACCTTGATGATGAACGGTATTTTTAACCACTATGCGTCGCTTACTCTCTGAATTATCGAGATTCAAAAAAGATCATCGGTGAACGGGCTTTGCCAACCTACCTACGAATGTCTTTGGACACTGAGAATTGAATGAAAGTTTCTTCGGTACTTCGAGTTTTTATGGAAGGTGAGGTCAATTTCGCTATCGTATTAAAATCAAAGGCCCATCATATCGAACTGCAGGTGGTCTAAGAGAGTCAAAGAATCTCGTTTAATATTATAGTATCGAGAGCAAGTTTTAACACTTGAAATACCTCACTGTTATCGACACAAGTGCTTGAACGAAGATGACAATTTTTTTCCGCAATCGTGTCGACATGCACTGGTCCATCTAACTCTAATTGCTAACTCCAATTTTTATCGCAAATTCATTAATTAAAAACTGTTTCGTTACTCTCAGTTCCCGTTGGTGTACTGTCGAATACTCTGAATACATGACAGGTGAAACGATTGTTTAGTTTGCTTTTTCAATGCGCCTATTCGTTTGGTACTTTGCTACAATTATTCGAAAGGATATCGGCCGTTTTGGCAACAAGTCCGTCCGTTAATATTTAAGTTCACTTAAAAAATTGTTGTTCAGAATTGTGAGACGCCATTGAAATAAAAAAATTGAAAATAAAAATTGGAATAACATTTTACATCGTACATCTTATGTACCAGCGATAAATTTGTGCAATGTATAAGCGATCGATCTCTCTCACATTATTCATTGGGCAATGAGTTTTCCTATCGTCCTTGCAATTGGGCCCAGACCGTTATTAAACAGATAAGTAAATAAACAAGTAACCAAACAAATAAAAATTTCGCCGACAAACTGTGTACAAATAAGCTAATCTTCGGCCTCGAATTTCTGTTAGCAACGCCCAAGCTTACCACAGAAAAGTCACAAAACGTTAAAGAGATCCTTGCCAGGATGAATTCGTCTCTCCGCGCGACGCATTCATCGCGTATGACGCTTTTCGGCATCGGGTACTCCCACGATGCGACAGTGCATGTCGAATTTCTGTTAGCAACGCCCAAGCTTACCACAGAAAAGTCACAAAGCGTTAAAGAGATCCTTGCCAGGATGAATTCGTCTCTCTGCGCGACGTATCCATCGCGTATGACGCTTTTCGGCATCGTGTACTCCCGTTTCGCGAGTGCTTCGTGCGATAATATTGGCGAAAAAACTGCGCGCACTGCGCGACGTACCGATTAATTCGGTAACGGGCTGAACGAATTTATTATTTATTGAAAATGCGACGGATCATCGCCGCAAATTAAACTGGTCGACAGCGGATGCGTTTTTTTTTTTTTTTGCACTTCGTCGGCCGCGGACGCGGGCTATGGATTGCTCCGCAGAAGCGCATCATTGCCGTCGCGATTTCCGCGGCAGCGCCCGATGTTCCGGGATCGAACAACAACCACCCGGCGTGCGTATACGTAGCTCGAAGCCACATTCGCGCGGTACTTTAGCGGTATTAGTAATTAATTGTCATACAATTATCGCAAGCGGTAACGGGCCGGAAGGATGGTTTCACGTTGAAACAATGTGTGCGGTCGGATGGGAAGCGACGGCAAACGATATGCGGCTCCGGCGAGCGGCTGCGTGCCACTCGAGGACATATTTTATGACGTTTAATACCGCGGCACGTTGCGAGAGAGGGTATCGCGACATTGCAGTATGTATGTGTGTGTATATGTATGTGTTTTTTTCGTCGCTTTGTCCGCAGAGTGCATTTAATTACTGACAACGCATAGCGAGCGTGACTGACGAATGATGCAATATAGTACACTGACCTGTAAAGCTGGCCGAGATTGTAATGGGCATTCACGTGGCCCGGCTGAGCGTGAATCGCTGCCAAAAAATGTCGTTCCGCTTGATCACCCGCAGTCAGAGTACCAAGATTGTTGTGGGCGCTCGCGTACGACGGCCAGAGCCTGAAACAATGATAAATAATCTGAATTTGGGACAACATGTTTCGACCATCCGGCAATTATCGTAATCCTATATAGTATATTATATAATATATAATATATATTATAGTATCATATATATGTTAAACGTGTCCTGATGACACGTTTAAGGGTGCTTCAGGCGGACTCGGGAGTCAAGGATGGGGCGACGAACAACGCCGGTTTTCTGCCGGCAACACGTTTGAATCGGAGATTAAATGAAAACAAGTGTAATTTTGTTTGTCGCGTTTTCGGATACGAAAGATTTCCCTCAGCCGGCTCTACATTGTCCGTCGAGGCTCGTCGTACCGCCCGTTCGCGCTCTCTCTCCCTCTCTCTCTCTCGCTCACACACTCGTTCTCGGTAGTTCGCACGTCTAATCTGTCCCGTTGTCTCGCAACGACTGCTTTCTCGATCCTTGTCTTCCCGGAGAGACGATCGCGTCTCTACGGGATTCGACTCCGTGAATCGTCACGTGATTAACGTGTACCGCGCGTGTGTTTAACATATATAAATATAATATAATAATATCATATAATGTATATAAATCTAATATAATAATATAATATACTATATATAATATATATATAGTATATTATACTACAAGGGAGGAAAGTGCGAAAGTGAAAAGACATTTTCTCCCGAGTGGCAGACGCTATTTTTTTTCCCCCTGACTATGCTAAGAAGTGGCCATATTTCTATGCCTGCAACGGAGATTGAAAGTGGTCGATTTTTGACGAACCGGTGGAAAAGTTAATTTAGCGGGAGGAAGAGTGATTTAGCGGTAGGAAAAGTTTCACTTTTCCTCCCGATCGTCAAGAATGGACAACTTTCCATCGCCGTTGCATGCACGAAATAGGAGGTTTTTAGCGTAGTCGGGAAAAAAAATGTTATTTTCCCTCGAGTATTCACTACTTGAATACGCGATTCAAGTGCTTAGTGTATTTGGCCAGCTCTGTTCTCCAATCGCTGGCACACAATTCTTCTCGAGCGAATGGACAACGAAAGCTTAATTAACTTGGCTGACGGATTTGAAAATTGCGCACCAGTTTCCTGTGCATTAATTCGATCCGTTCACTCGAAACTTTCGAATGCCTTGATTTTTGTTTTTTTTGCTCATTTTTCTTTTAGAAAATTTTCTGCGTAAGCTGCGGCGGTGCGCACATTTCGTTATACACCGGGGCTCTCCTCTTCAGACGAATAAAAAAACGTCGGTAGGGGGAATAAAGGATTCGTTGAGCCCTCGCATATTTTTCGAGCAAATGCCCAGGGTAATTTCGCGAGAGCGCGCGAGAGAGGCTCGGGAGCACGCTGCCGCGAAATTAAAGCGAAAAGTGGGCTTTCGGTTTTCAAGGATCGCGAGCTCGGGCTCTCTCCCCCGGTACCCTCGAAGTAAGGAGCGGGAAATACCTGTGGGCAAAGTAGGATGGAAGGGAGAGAGTTGAAGCGTGGCGGAACGCCGCGGCTGGTTCAGCCCCAGGAAACTTCTCACGAAGCCATTTAACTCGATCTAATTCTCGTCTCCTCCGAGTTAATTACCTCCAACTACAACAGCGCTGATACTTGGCCACAGCTTACAATTGCCGGGGCTAACGAAATGCGACCTTTTTATTCACCCCCGCCGAAACTAGCTGCGGTGCGGTCTTCCCGGTCGGCGCTTAGTCCGGGAAAATTTACTTTTGTTCCAGAATTCCAGAGATTATAATGCACTTTTCCGTCCAATTCAACGAACAAATATCGTCACAAACGCGCGGTTGCAATAATTACCGGAACGCTGTTAGCAAATTTCAATGGCAAGTTTTCACCTCACGGTGGAAACTTGCGCCACTGAGCATTTTGCATTTGAATCGTCTCTACAAATTCCTTAATTACCATTAACCATTACCATATCCTTAATTGCCGTTAACTGCCGTGCCTTAAGGCTGTACAGTGTGAAGACCTGTTTTGATTAATGTGATTCCAAAAAAAATTAGCTTGAATCCGGGTGTTCATCTTAGAACAACCGGTCGTCCCCATTTTGGGCAACAAAAAAATGTCCCATTTTTATTTAACTTCTGCACTAGGGCGGTTCCGTTTCCAACGATATGGAAGCAGCCAAGGTGGGGGTCAAAATTTTGACCGATTGACGTACAAAACAGCCGAAATTTCGAAATCGAAAAATGGAGTAAATAAAAATTCAGAACATAAATATATCGAAGTTAACTTATATGGAGAACAAATACATGATTAAGCGACATTACAAGGGGTGAACCTCAGAATAGACGACAATTCTAATACTAAAAAGTTCGAGTCCTAGAAATATAAAATTGCAAATACTAAGAGTGTTCACAATTTCACATTCATTATAGCGAAAGACCGAGATGTGTCACGTTCAAACTATAGAAAAACCAAAAAGTTGAACAGTCAAAATAGCGAGAAACCCGAAAGACAAACGGTCCAAATAGCCACAGCTTACAAAATGTCAGGCGTCAAATTTATTAGCTCTTCTGATGTAATTTTCAGCGATTCTTGCCTTTCACTATTCCGACTCTTGCTGTTTTCCTCCCTCGGTATTGCGTGTATCGGAGTTTTAGGCATTCGAAACCTGTATTCTCGACATACTTCCAATTGGCCTATAGGCTATTAAAAATATTACCGTGTCTCCATTTTAAACTTCAAAATTTTCGCGTATTCCAAATCTGGTCCTTCAAAATGTTGAGCTCCAATTTCTGAAAGTGTCTTTACGAATACAAAAGCCCTTGAAAAAATAACGTTCCACTGAAAAGTTTATTCACCTTAGCGATGTATCGAAAATACAATTTTCGAACTATTAATTTTTCGATATTTCACTATTAGCAAAGACGAAAATTTTGAAAAATAAGCAGTCCTACCTTTCGGTTGTTCAAAATTGTGATCCCGTTCCCTGTCCTGCGTGTCACTTTCACTAGGCTATCCTAATACGCGACATTCCACCTCGTGACAGAACAGCATATGAAAATTTGATATTTCGTAACGTCACTTTCCTAAGAGATAGAAGTAAGATATAGCTGAATGGCTCCAGCGTGCCTGGACGGTAATCCAGGACACGGCGGGCGGAGTGCGGCGAACTTATATGCTGCCGGACTATCCGCCAGTGGCTTCGGGCGTTTTAAAACTATATCGTCCCGACGACTGGAACGACGCAGTTCGGCCGCGGTCTCGCAAAACTTTAAATAAGTTTCCAAACTATACCTGATTGATTTACTTTTAACTCGATCGAGAGTTTTCCCTTGGAGAACGGCGTGCACCGCATCGCGAGAATCTCGCGGGAGATTGCGAGAAAGTGGCTGCTCCTGAGTGGTTGTGGCAGTGATGGTTAGACCGGACTGTTATTGGCGCGGGGCTGAGCGAGCGGGATATCTGCCATTTCTCCTTTTCCGACATCGGCTCTCCCCTCGACAAGAACTGCTAAGTAGCTCGATAAATTAAATAACTGTACTTCAAAAACTGCACGGGAGAACAATAGCGGACTCGCCTTCTATCGAATACAATTACGCGCCTTTCATTTTGTCCTCTCCACAGACTCGTGAAACAATATTCAATACCGGCAGAGAATGAAATATGTTAACCGAGTAACTCATTGCCAATGAGTTGCTCGGTTTTGGGTAACTTTTTACCGTGCAAACCGAAGCTATCAATTAGCTAACATAAAAAGGGTCGTCGCTGTTTGGGCTACTTGGCCACTGCTTTGTTATTAAATCGGAGGAATTTCAACGTTGTTTTTTTGATTATACCTAATACAGAATTAAAAAAAAAGTGATACACATAGTTTCGAGTAAACAATTCATACCGGAAACGATTAATGGTTTAACGATTAATAGTTTGATTCTTCCCTGCTGAGCATCTGAAGTGGGAGAAGATAATCTTGTATGTATCGACAGGACCGGGAATTAATCGTATTTTTCAACGAAGAGGGTCCTTAATGGTTACCGGGAAAGAATCCGCCGATGCGGAATGGTTACCGAATCAAGGGTGAGCGACGATGAGAACACAGCAGAGAGGGCTTCGAATGTTCTCGAGTTCTGTGTTTTTATTGCTTCTCTGCCTTCACTAATGCGGCTTGGAAAAGACCACGGATTACCAAGCCCGGCATTACACTTTCAACGTGGTAATTACGAAAAAAAACCCTCGAGTCTTGCAGGCTCGTTGACTTTTCACCCGGGAAGATGCAAATGATTCTTTCTCGATGAGCTCTTTCTGGAAAACCACCAGCTCCTTCCTCGTTCTCTTGTCTCAATTAACGCTGTCACAGACGGCAGACGGCGATTCAGCTTTCTCAACTTCTCACATAACGCCACTTTCCTGTATCACTGAATTATCCCAAACTGCTTTATCATCCGACGTTGATCCTTCGACCTGCATAATGCTTTTTCTATATGCATCCACTCAATTGAATCAGTGGTCGATTTCGATTTGTGAACGTATAATAATTATTTCTTTTCCCGACCAAGTGGAAGTATAAATAAGTCAGACAGTGAAACCCTCGAATCTTGCAGGCCCGTTGACTTTTCACCCGGGAAGATGCAAATGATTCTTTCTCGATGAGCTCTTTCTGAAAAACCACCAGCTCCTTCCTCGTTCTCTTGTCTCAATTAATGCTGTCACAGACCGCAGACGGCGATTCAGCTTTCTCAACTTCTCACATAGCGCCACTTTCCTGTATCACTGAATTATCCCAAATTGCTTTACCATGCGACGTCGTTCCTTCGACCTATATAATGCTCATTCCATACCCATCCACTCAGCTCGCTCGTTGGTCGATTTCGATTAGTGAACGATAATAATAATTTCTTCACCGAATAAAAGTAAGCATCACATAAGAGAACGGACCGAATGAACTGTCCCTCCAAAATGGTGAAACTTTTATTCGCCACCCAGAATAGCATTCCTTCGTTCAGAATCGTTTGCAATCCATGAAAATAGTCAAGCGTTTCGACATTACCTTAACACGTTGCCATTCTCGTCGCCGATCCAATTGGTACACGTAATTCATCGTCGAATCGACGAGATCTAAAGAAAAAAGAAAATCGATTGTGCGCTTAAACGATGAACGCCTGCATCGATGTTTGGACGAGACAGTGCATACGCGACGAAATTCGTTCCGTCATTGTGTTATGAAGGAAATTAAAAAGCCGTTTCAAACGTATTTTCGGGCTTCTAAACGCCGAGCGATATTCAAGGGGTTGGGCGGAGCGCGCGTTTCAGTGAAATGCGGAAATGCAATTCCATCGGAACGGCAAAATCCATCAAAGGCTAATGGATTCCGTCCGCAGTAATTTCGATCCATTATCTCACGTGCGCATGTTCGCTCGCGCATACGCATTCTCTCGCCGGCTGAATTTCGACGTTTATTCTTTCGCGCTTCGCCGCACCCCATCTTTCGTAACCGTATGATCACCATTAATTTCCAACTGTTCTCGCCCTTCTCGTCGTATTTGTTCTTTTCAAATTTCGACAAAAATTTTACCGTACACCTGGAAAATGTCTTTTAGCGTAAATCGCTTCGCCGCGAAAGAATGACGAAGACATTTTGTCAGACATATTCGTGTAATAGGCGAAACGGAAGGGAGATTTTTTTTTTTCTGCCAGGGTTAGCCACGTGAAGAGAAAGACGAGACCTCGTACGAGTTACCCAGGCCGCGTGTGAGTTCCACCGGAAAGAAACTCGCCTGTCGGCCCAGGGTCACCGCCTCAATATTTACGCGTCACAAAAGGGCGAATGCCGACGTCCCCGCACCGCGGAGTGTGCTCGCTGGGGCGTTGTAACGCCACAAGGAGTGTCTCTTTATTGGATAATAAATAACCTGTTTCATTTATAAGAAGGAGATAAAACGCGGTGGTGGCGTGCTCGCCATAAGAACGGATCTTTCTACGTCTTTGCCGACGATCCCCGCAAGTTCTACCTACTATCCCGTGACTGGAAGTGCCCATGTGCTTCGAGCTACGTGCTACATATATTTCATTCCGTTGTTACTCTATCTCTTCACTCAGCTTCATTTGATGCGTGCGCCAAAACGCCGGAAAATATCGGAAATAATATCGAATACACGTCACTTCCGATTTGGAAATCTCATTTATCGACCGGAAGTGACAATCCAGGGGAAAAATTCACCTCAGGTTCGAAAAATCTTGATTTTTTACCGGAAGTAACGGATCAGGAGAAACGGTCACTTCTGGTTCCAAGACTTCATTTTTCGACCGAATGACGTCGTGTCGGAATTACGTGACTTCCGGTCGGGAAATGAGATTTTTAAATCGGCAGTGACGTCATTCCACTCGGCAGATGAGATTCCCAACTCGGAAACGACGTATTTCCGATATGACGTCGTTTCTGGTAGAAAATCAATATTTAAAAACCGGAAGTCGACTTTACGCATAAAACGTCACTTCTGCTAGAAATCCGAGACTTTCAAACGGTAAGAGACATTTTCCTGTGTGTCACTTCCGGTTGTAAACTGAGATTTTTAAACAGGAATTGACGTTTCCCGTGCCGACGATTAAATCTCACCTGTCTCGTGTGATAAAATTTCAGCATGCGAACGATTCTATATCGAGACGAACGCATCGATATCGCAGAGTTCCTCACTCTCTTGTAATTACGTTATCACGTCACTTCCGGTTTGAAAATCTCATTTTTAAACCAGAAGTAAAGTCACAGAGAATTTTTTTTCTCTGCTAAGTGGCATCGCCCAGTGGTTACTACTTATTAATCATAACATTGCTTATTAATTATTAATTAATCAAAAAGATTTTACTCTCCATCTTACGCAACTGGGAATATATCGATAAAACGTATCCACAAAGCTATGTGCGAATGAAAGCGCCACAGCACGATCGGTATATCGATGCCAATTAGCGGTGTTTTGGGCTTTTTTAAAATCCTACTCCGATCAATAATTGGTTTCGGAAAATTCGATTCACCATATGGAGCAATGCAATTTGTACGTTTTACTGGAGATTGAATGAGAATCGGCACGTTCGTTCGGACCATCCGATTCTAACTGGTAAAGCAATAACAGGGGGAGGTAATTTTCCCGCATGACGTCACTTCCGGTTGAAAATTGAGACTTTGAACCAGTAAGTGACGTCACAACCCAATTTTTCAAATTTTCCGAGTGACGTCACTCCCGCTTTGAGAGTGAGATTTTCAAACCGGAAGTGACGTCACAGGGAAATATTATCAATTTTCACTGCCTAAGCAGTGGTATTGTCCGCCGCAAGTTTTGTCAATACGACAGACAGAACGGGAGATAAACATGGGAACAGAGGAGTCGGGGATTTTGCGCTATCACAGGAAGAATGCCCGCCATGTACAGTTTCGACGGCCCGTAGAGACGGACGCGCGGCGCGCACGCCTAGCGTTGCGGTTCTTAAGAAATCGTGGGCTCGTAATTCTCGCAACGCACGCTTTACGAGAGACCCACGACCGCAAGGATCGTGTGTGTGTAACCCCAAAGACCCTGGACGTAAAGCCAGAAGCAGCAGCAGGGGGGGGGGGGGAGAGCGCGGGTGAGCAAAGAAGCAATAAACCCATAGCTGTATAAGTCGGAAGATGTATCCAGCTCACGTGCAAGAACCAGGAAACCCTTTGGACAGCGTCCCAACAGTCAGCGCCGATCGCGGAAACGTTCCTCCACTTCCTGTTTCCCTGACCCGTTTCGTCACATTGTACAATACTATGCACTCTCGAATAAATATAATTCTATCGCCGTTGACAATGACGAGGAAGTCGAGTGGACGAGCTGGTCGAGTACTCGTTTCGCGAACGGCAGTCGTCATTCCCGTCTGGAATGGCCGTGGTATTGTTGCCGGGGAGATGCCGAGGTACGTCGGAAACGTCACCGAATAAATTGGCCGCACAGATTCCGGTGCGCCGTTGTCCTGGAATTTTATTACTCTTCGATTTAATCGCTCGATCGATCGTTCGACGGGAACTGACGTGGAAGTAACGGGCAAACCGCTGTGGTGGAATCATCGTTTCACCGACAGCGGCGGCCGATCAATGTCGGCAACGACGACGCACTGGCAATGCCAGTCGGAACGTTAAACTGTGTCGAACGAGGCGTCCCATTTGTATGCATTATCGCCTGATACGATTGCCATATCTGTAAAACACAATAATGTGATAGACTGAGGTCCGTAATTTTATTGGGAAAATTGATGTTTGGGGGTGTCGTTAATTCGTCGAATCGCTAAAGGCTGATGTATGATGTATGTATGTGACATTCGATACGAGTGGTGAGTATGAACCGCCGAAAAGTTTCGGTCTGTTTCTCCTACTTCCGGAAGCAAATCTCGTATTGGCGGAAGAAACCGATCAGACAGACATTCCGTTTTGACTTTCTCTCACTGATGATTTAACCCTTCAGATACCGGGGACTTTTTGCACAGAGAAAAAAAAATTGTTGCATTGATAAAGTAATACTTGTTCCAGTTAATTAAGAACCTAAACTTCTCTACAATACCAGTCATTTCAATACCTCCATAATTTTTAACAATCCTCTTTAATTTTCAATGCCAAGCCGAGCTTGGGTGGTCAGCAATTGGGCCGTTCACCTCACATGTCTGAAATGTAATTTTCTCAATCGTACGAATTCATGTTCGTCGATGCGAGTAGCTTTAGAGCATGAAACAATGAAAGTGCGATAAGCGAGTAGTTCCAACGACCCGTATCGGCGTTTTTCATGATGTTTCAAGTATCCGGCCGTAAAGTGGCTCGTCGCGCGTTTCTTATCCCCTTTATTCGATCGAGTCGCTTCAATGAAACTCCGGAGTTGCCGCACCACGAAGCGGGAACAATAAAATGTCGAGAAACAAGCAAGTGAAGATCCCTGCAAAAAAATATCTCCCCCTTGTATAGGAATACACGGACGGTATGGAAGGATTGCTGTTGCGAACTTGCTCTATGAGCGAAGTTGCACGGCAAAAAGGTCCGTTCGGGACGATACCTCCATCGCTGCTATCCAACTCCAAGCCCAGCAGGGGTCCCGGAGTTGCCGTCGAGACGTTCAATTATTACGCGTATACGTGCGATCAATCTCGACTCCCTCGAATTACTTACACCGTCGAGTTAATCCCAGATGGGATGAAAGTTCGCGTGCGCTCGCTAGCCCGACCGCATCTCGTGGGAAATTCGTAGACGCTGAAGAATAATTTCAGGATATGCTCTTGTGTACGCCCGCCTCGTGAAACTCCACAGCTCATAGTTTCCTACCTCTCTCGACGCTCAATCTGTCTTTTCAGTGTACACTAACATTCTACTTCTAACCGTTCGCGACCGCCGTGCCGACCATAGACGTTATCTCTGAAAATGAAAAATAATTCGTGCGAAGTATAAATTTTGTCCGCGACCCGAAGACATTTTTTTCGAAATAAGAAAATATCAAATCATGCCAACTGCCAGTTAGTCAGTCGTCGCTTCCATTTTTGTTTTTTTTTAGTTTTCAGAGCCGATGAAAGATACACACACAGAAAAATAATTTATTTGACGAACCCCCTCGCAAATGAATATTTATTTGGCTTAAATGAATATTTACTTGGCTTTAATAAATATTTATTTGATTTAAATAAATATTTACTTAAATTACATTAATATTTAGTAGTAGTAGTAAAAGAGAATTATCGCCAAAGTTCATATTTACAGTTTCTTTCTTTTTATATACTAATTGTTATACCGAATGCCCAATTTTACACCTTGGCAAAGGGTCATCGACCTCGGTCATTCAGCCCGGGATATACTTTCGTATGTGGAAGGTTTTTTTTCCATTCCTTAACCTACGATAAAAAAAATTTATCGACTTTATTCCATGACTGTTCCGTTGGCCATTAATTCTAGTTGCTGATAGATTGTGTGTGTGTGTGTGTGGATTAATATTTATTTAATCCAAATAGATATTTTTTTATCGGCGCGTCCGTCAAATAAATTATTTTTCTGGGTGTATACTCGCGATACATCAAAGAAATAAGATCTGCGGATGAACAGAGATGGATGCACGAGCCGGCAACTACGCTTGCTAGCTGTGCATCGCGGCTCCACTGCACGTATCGATAAAACACAATTGCTTCTCTGCGCAGACACCAATGGAGGCACAATTTTTGTTTTTTCCTTTCCTCTTTTCGTTCTATTTGCGTTCGTCCACGTATCGGCGTTCACGCGCCCCGTTGTTTTGGAGTGCCGCACTTCGGTCATCGTCGCTGGTACACCAGGCCAAACCGACGGTGCTGGTGGCAACTGCTCCTGCACTAAGCCGAACCGTCGCTGTCGTGTTTGCTAGGTTGATTGCATTTTCACAGACAAATATTGCAATATTATGACAAAGCTGATTGGGATGGACGGAGCAACAACGGGAAGCGAGAAGGCTGATGGATGCGAGCGTTGGTTCATCGCCACTGTGCATCCTTCGCAGATCTGTATGGTACATACACAGATGTGCATCCTTGAATACTGTACGCAAAGCACGTATAGTCGGCCAATTCTGTAGGACGGAGAGCCTCTGGCAGTCCTCTCACAGTCGCTTTGATTACGCGTGAGTTAATCGCATCTGCGGACGGTAATGCACTTACGCCTGCTCCAGAGAAATTCGGAAAAGGATGGGAGCGCAGTTTTATGGTTCGATTGTGAACGGGCCGGTGTAAACTGCAACATAGTATGGAAATATCCAGTAACGTTTCTACACTCTGCGTCAGAAGAGTAAAAAAAAGGATGCTGCGTCGAAATCCGACTTGATGCTTCGGAGTCCAACGCTCAATCGTATGAACGGGACTAAAGCCAGATACACAAATAGCCTAATGCAGCACAGGCAAACACAAGTGCATAAATATGCCGGCGTTTCGTAAAACCAACCAAAGATAAATGCGCTTTTTAGAATTTTTTTTTATTTATTCGAAAATTGTGCCAACGCTCAGGTTCATTCAAGCGTCGATTTATCTTTCTGAAATACGATACACCAATGGGCTAGCACTGATGATCCTTGCTCTTGAATTTTTGTGAGAATCGATCGAGGCACCTCAATTTTGTAAGTAATCGATCTTTTTTTTTTTTTATTTCACCCAAAATAACGGCGACACAAGCAAATAAATCTTCGTAGTGAGACGCAAAGTAAACCTTACTGACAACTCGCTCGCAATATCCTCCCAAGAATTTTCGTCGAACATTGAATGTTCGCAAAAACGTAAGCAAATGTGGATACACAGGGCGCAATTTCGCCACCATTCTGAGCGGACATATGCTGCCTATTTTCTGGCGGGTTGCTGGTAAAATGTTATCTGGGACTATTCACAGGCCAACTTAAATGTTTGAGTAGGAAGAAGAGATGACAACCGACGTAATCAATCTCGAAGGGAAACGCTTTTTGGGCTCAATGGCATCTCCATGCAGGTCTAGAGCATTGAGCATTGGAAGAGGCTTTTGGACATTAGAGATAACCGACGCGGTATCGTGTACGCTACCTCTCGACCACGATGATTCAAAAAAAGCTCGAGTAGTTTAGCGGCGAATTGGTTAACGAGTCTCGGGTACAGTCCATCTCGGAAGCAAAGGTGGGGGTTAATTAATGCTGTTTTGTTGATTCGGCGGCGGCCTATGTGCCTTCACGGTTCCAGGGTTTCAACTCGGATGCCCGTACGCATGAATGGTATGTTCCCGGCGATTTTGCGCTCACTACTAGGTATATTGGGTACATGTCTGCGTCGATCGCTGTAGCCACTTTATGCTTGAGCTATACAAAAGCTCCGGCACGGGTGGGGTTTTGTGAGTACGAACAACGCCGCAGTTCCGCGCTCACTCTCACGGAGAAAACTCCGACAACCTCTCGGCAGGAAGGCGCAGCGTGTTTGGCGAGCGAGAGTGATCTATGCTGGTGCGAGCCTATCCAAAATAATTAGCTCGCAATAATGACGCGGTAGATGGCGAATAACCCTTGTGAGCGCAAGAGCTAGACAATAGGGCACGAGAATCTATAGACTACTGGTGTTCCCTCTTCATGTGGCTATAACTATGCGATTATAGAGGCGACCCAATTAGACCGCATGCGGTTATATTCCATTCGCGCACAGTTGAGCTGCAACGTGCCCCCTACCCGGGCTTTTGACAACCATCTTCGGTATGGATATAATAATAGATGTGCTACAAATGCAAAAATAAGGTCGGGTAGTACGTGACAAATAATTGTCCGATAATTTTTTTATACAGTAATTTTTGTCGTTCGTTGTATAGAGAAAGAACTTACCACAATGCTAGTTGATAGTGAAGAATAGCGCGATTCGGTTGCGATGTATCTCGAAGAAAATTGGCGAAGTTGTAGTGCATCTTTGCATTGTGAGGCAGTGACCTCAAACCCGCTCTGGAATGGAACGAAGGAGCGAGATTAGGGATTACTCAACTACTGCGGAAGGTATATTTACACTATAATGATACTTGTGGGGTCACTGAATCGTGACGTATTTGAAATTCAATTCTGAATATCCAACCTGAGGAGACTTTCCCGCGATGTCCAGTCGCGATTCCTTACGGTGGTACGACAGCAGCCCAAAAGAAAAAGAGCAACCACCGCAGTTGTGATAAAGCCTCTTCGTCTAGGAACTGCTGCCCAAGTCACCTGGGCACCGTAGACTACCAGTAGTATCCAGCCAATGCTAAATTATCAAGATTATGACAAAATAAGAGTACATGTTAGAGCCCCCAAGCGGTGACATTAGGATGTGACCGGTCGATCACAGAATTTATATAATATTACCTGGGTATGTAAAGAACACGTTCTGCGACGACAAAACCGACGGTGACGAACAAGTTCGAAGCAGGAAGAAAAGGTAGAACGAGAAACATCCAACCAAGAGCGAGAGGTGGATGTCTTTGTTGCTATAAAAAAAACAATAATATACAAGTATTATTAAATGCTTTACCATAATCAATATGGAGTATATAATAATTGTTAAAAGAAACAGTGAATAATGATAACGTGCAGTATCGAAAAGCGTAAGACAAAAAACTATGACAAAGACAAAAAAACATTCATGTACAGTCTAAACAGGCCAATGACCTTTAGCAACGGTCTCCTAAGTTGTATTAGAACGTGGAAGGCAATCCTTTTTAAGAGACTATCTGTCAACAACTGTGATGATAATTATCATCGAGTATCCCCAAGGAGATAAGATGAGATCCGTAAATACTTATATGAAAAACAAAAATCGCGCACAAATAAAAGAAAACAATGAGTCAGGAAACAAGATAACAAGTACAGGATAGAATAATATGTACTGCCTGGTTATAATTAATGTTGTTTCAGTTGATCGTAATCGTATAAAAAGGCGTCGCAAAAATTGCAGACAACAGAGTCTCAAGCTCCTTCGAAGATGAAGCTAGTCGGAGTGTTCTTGACCATAGTTGCCTGCCAGGCGTTGGCTGTCCAGAGCGATGAAACGAATCAAATCGCTGATACAGACAGTATCGAAGAACCGGACACATTGAAAATTGCATTACGTCTTGAAAAAGAAGACAGTTCAGAACTGAACCAAGAGGAATCGCTTAACCCAGAAACTTCAAATAAATATGTGGAAATAGACTTACAACGTCTCGCAGAACTTGAAGGATGGCAAATTCAACCACTCGATAAGGCAGACAACCGAGAAGCTATCATTACTGTGAAGGAATTTCATAACATTTGGAATATAGAATCGATTGAATCAGTGCGCGCGTCACGTGCTAGAAATCACGGTCGTGGTAAACCTAATGTGAAAGCACGACCTTTGACAAATGCTGGAAGTGCTGCCGGTGCATGGAGTGCTACGAATAGTGAGGATATAATCAATTCTCTTGAAACCAATGAAATCAACTCTAATGCTGAGTCGGGGGCCAGCAGCGAGGCCGTAGACACTTCTATTCTAAATAATCAACTCAACTCCAATACTGCGTCAAGCGCCAGCAGCTCGGCAGCAACGGCTTCAAGTGAAAACAATAGTGTCACCTCCAATGCTGCGTCGAGCGCCAGCAGCGAAACTGCAGCCAATTCCTTTCAAAATAATCAAGCCAACTCTATAGCTGCATCAAGTGCGACCAGCGAGGCAGTTGCCGCTTCTCATGAAACAAATCAAGACAACTCCAACGCGGTGTCGAGCGTGAGTAGCTCGGCTATGGCAACTTCCAGTGAAAACGATCAGGTCAATGCTATTGCTGCGTCCGGTGCCAACAGCAAGATTGTCAACAACTCTGTTCAAAACAACCGAGTCAACACTAACGTTGCGTCAACCGCGAGCAGCAGCGCTGTGGCCGCTTCAATTTCAAACAATCGTGCCAACTCTGTCCCTACGTCGCACGCCAACAGCAAGACTGTAGGCAACTCTGTTCAAAACAACCGAGTCAACTCTAATGCTGCATCAACCGCGGGCAGCGACGCTGTAGCTGCTTCAAGTTCAAACAATCGAGCCAACTCTGTCGCTGCATCGAGCGCTAACAACAAGACAGTAGCCAACTCTGTTCAAAACAACCGAGTCAACTCTAATGCTGCGTCATCCGCGAGCAGCGACGCTGTAGCGGCTTCAAGATCAAACAATCGTGCCAACTCTGTCGCTGCGTCGAGCGCCAACAGCCAGACTGTAGCCAACTCTGTTCAAAACAACCGAATCAACTCTAATGCTGCGTCAGCCACGAGCAGCGACGCTGTAGCGGCTTCAAGATCGAACAATCGTGCCAACTCTGTCGCTGCGTCGAGCGCCAACAGCAAGACTGCAGCCAACTCTCTTCAAAACAACCGAGTCAACTCTAATGCTGTCTCAACCGCGAAAAGCGATGCGGTAGCTGCTTCAAGTTCAAACAATCATGCCAACTCTGTCGCTGCGTTGAGTGCCAACAGCCAGACTGTAGCCAACTCTGTTCAAAACAACCGAGTCAACTCTAATGTTGCCTCAACCGCGAAAAGCGACGGTGTAGCTGCTTCAAGTTCAACCAATCGTGCCAACTCTGTCGCTGCGTCAAGCGTCAACACCAAGACGGTAGCCAACTCTCTTCAAAACAACCGAGTTAATTCTAACGTTGCCTCAACCGCGAAAAGCGACGCTGTAGCTGCTTCAAGTTCAAACAATCGTGCCAACTCTGTCGCTGCATCGAGTGCCAACAGCAAAACTGTAGCTAATTCCCCTCAAAACAACCAAGTCAACTCTAATGCTGCGTCTACCGCGAGCAGCAACGCTGTAGAGGCTTCAAGTACAAAGAATCGTGCCAACTCTGTGGCTCCGTCGAGCGCCAACAGCAAAACTGTAGCCAATTCTCTTCAAAAGAATCGAGTCAACTCTAATGATGCATCAACCGCGAACAGCGACGCTGTCGCAGCTTCAAGTTCAAGCAATCAAGCCAACTCTGTCGCTGCGTCGAGCGCTAACAGCAAAACTGTAGGCAACTCTCTTCAAAACAACCGAGTCAACTCTAATGCTGCCTCAACTGCGAGAAGCGATGCTGTAGCTGCTTCAAGTACAAACAATCGTGCCACCTCTAATGCTGCCTCAACCTCGAGAAGCGACGCAGTAGCTGCTTCGAGTACGAGCAATCGTGCCAACTCTGTCGCTGCGTCGAGCGCCAACAGCAAGACTGTAGCCAACTCTCTTCAAAACAACCGAGTCAACTCTAATGCTGCCTCAACCGCGAAAAGCAATGCTGTAGCTGCTTCAAGTTCAAACAATCGTGCCAACTCTGTCGCTGCGTCGAGCGCCAACAGCAAAACTGTAGCTAATTCTCTTCAGAACGACCGAGTCAACTCTCATGCTGCCTCAACTGCGAGCAGCGATGCTGTAGCTGCTTCAAGTACAAACAATCGTGCCACCTCTAATGCTGCCTCAACCACGAGAAGTGATGCAGTAGCTGCTTCAAGTACGAGCAATCGTGCCAACTCTGTGACTGCGTCGAGCGCCAACAGCAAAACTGTAGGCAACTCTGTCCAAAACAACCGAGTCAACTCTAATGCTGCCTCAACTGCGAGAAGCGACGCTGTAGCTGCTTCAAGTACGAGCAATCGTGCCAACTCTGTCGCTGCGTCGAGCGCCAACAGCAAGACTGTAGCCAACTCTCTTCAAAACAACCGAGTCAACTCTAATGCTGCCTCAACCGCGAAAAGCAATGCTGTAGCTGCTTTAAGTTCAAACAATCGTGCCAACTCTGTCGCTGCGTCGAGCGCCAACAGCAAAACTGTAGCTAATTCTCTTCAGAACGACCGAGTCAACTCTCATGCTGCCTCAACTGCGAGCAGCGATGCTGTAGCTGCTTCAAGTACAAACAATCGTGCCACCTCTAATGCTGCCTCAACCACGAGAAGTGATGCAGTAGCTGCTTCAAGTACGAGCAATCGTGCCAACTCTGTGACTGCGTCGAGCGCCAACAGCAAAACTGTAGGCAACTCGGTCCAAAACAACCGAGTCAACTCTAATGCTGCCTCAACTGCGAGAAGCGACGCTGTAGCTGCTTTAAGTACGAACAATCGTGCCAACTCTGTCGCTGCGTCGAGCGCCAACAGCAAAACTGTAGGCAACTCTGTCCAAAACAACCGAGTCAACTCTAATGCTGCCTCAACTGCGAGAAACGACGCTGTCGCGGCTTCAAGTTCAAACAATCGTGTCAACTCTGTCGCTGCGTCGAGCGCCAACAGCAAGACTGTAGCCAACTCTCTTCAAAACAACCGAGTCAACTCTAATGCTGCCTCAACCGCGAAAAGCGATGCTGTAGCTGCTTCAAGTTCAAATAATCGTGCCAACTCTGTCGCTGCGTCGAGCGCCAACAGCAAAACTGTAGGCAACTCTGTCCAAAACAACCGAGTCAACTCTAATGCTGCCTCAACTGCGAGAAGCGACGCTGTAGCTGCTTCAAGTTCAAACAATCGTGGCAACTCTGTCGTTGCGTCGAGCGCCAACAGCAAAACTGTAGGCAACTCTGTCCAAAACAACCGAGTCAACTCTAATGCTGCCTCAACTGCGAGAAACGACGCTGTAGCGGCTTCAAGTTCAAATAATCGTGCCAACTCTGTCGCGGCGTCGAGCACCAACAGCAAAACTGTATCCCATTCTCTTCAAAACAACCGAGTCAACTCTAATGCTGCCTCAACTGCGAGAAGCGACGCTGTAGCTGCTTCAAGTACAAACAATCGTGTCAACTCTATCGCTGCGTCGAGCGCCAACAGCAAGACTGTAACCAACTCTCTTCAAAACAAACGAGTCAACTCTAATGACGCTTCAACCGCGAAAAGCGATGCTGTAGCTGCTTCAAGTTCAAACAATCATGCCAAGTCTGTCGCTGCGTCGAGCGCCAACAGCAAAACTGTAGCAAACTCTGTCCAAAACAACCGAGTCAACTCTAATGCTGCCTCAACTGCAAGAAGCGATGCTGTAGCTGCTTCAAGTACAAACAATCGTGTCAACTCTGTCGCTGCGTCGAGCGCTAACAGCAAGACTGTAGCCAACTCTCTTCAAAACAACCGAGTCAACTCTAATGATGCCTCAACCGCGAAAACCGATACTGTTGCTGCTTCAAGTTCAAACAATCATGCCAACTCTGTCGCTCCGTCGAGCGCCAACAGCAAAACTGTAGCAAACTCTGTCCAAAACAATCGAGTCAACTCTAATGCTGCCTCAACTGCGAGAAGCGACGCTGTAGCTGCTTCAAGTACGAACAATCGTGCGAACTCTGTCGCTGCGTCGAGCGCCAACAGCAAGACTGTAGCCAACTCTCTTCACAACAACCGAGTCAACTCTAATGCTGCGTTAACAGCAAGCAGCGACGCGATAGCGGCTTCAAGTTCAAACAATCGTGTCAACTCTGTCGCTGCGTCGAGCGCCAACAGCAAAACTGAAGCCAACTCTATTCAAAATAAGCGAGTCAACTCTAATGCTGCGTCAACCGCGAGCAGCAACGCTGTAGCGGCTTCAAGTACAAACAACCGTGCCAATTCTCTCGCTGCGTCGAGCGCGAACAGCAAGACTGTAGCTAATTCTCTTCAAAACAACCGACTCAACTCTAATGCTGCCTCAACTTCGAGAAGCGACGCTGTAGCTGCTTCAAGTACAAACAATCGTGCCAACTCTAATGCTGCCTTAACCACGAGAAGCGACGCTGTAGCTGCTTCAAGTACGAGCAATCGTGCCAACTCTGTCGCTGCGTCGAGCGCCAATAGCAAGACTGTAGCCAACTCTCTTCAAAACAACCGAGTCAACTCTAATGCTGCCTCAACCGCGAAAAGCGATGTTGTAGCTGCTTCAAGTTCAAACAATCATGCCAACTCTGTCGCTGCGCCACGCGCCAACAGCAAAACTGTAGGAAACTCTGTCCAAAACAACCGAGTTAACTCTAATGCTGCCTCAACTGCGAGAAGCGACGCTGTAGCTGCTTCAAGTACAAACAATCGTGCCAACTCTGTCGCTGCGTCGAGCGCCAACAGCAAGACTGTAGCCAACTCTCTTCAAAACAACCGAGTCAACTCTAATGATGCCTCAACCGCGAAAAGCGATGCTGTAGCTGCTTCAAGTTCAAACAATCATGCCAACTCTGTCGCTGCGTCGAGCGCCAACAGCAAAACTGTAGGAAACTCTGTCCAAAACAACCGAGTTAACTCTAATGCTGCCTCAACTGCGAGAAGCGCCGCTGTAGCTGCTTCAAGTACGAACAATCGTGCCAACTCTGTCGCTGCGTCGAGCGCCGACAGCAAGAATGTAGCCAACTCTCTTCACAACAACCGAGTCAACTCTAATGCTGCGTTAACAGCAAGCAGCGACGCGATAGCGGCTTCAAGTTCAAACAATCATGCCAACTCTGTCGCTGCGTCGAGCGCCAACAGCAAAACTGTAGCCAACTCTCTTCAAAACAACCGAGTCAACTCTAATGCTGCCTCAACTGCGAGAAGCGACGCTGTAGCGGCTTCAAGTACAAACAACCGTGCTAATTCTGTCGCTGCGTCGAGCGCCAACAGCAAGACTGTAGCTAATTCTCTTCAAAACAACCGACTCAACTCTAATGCTGCCTCAACTTCGAGAAGCGACGCTGTAGCTGCTTCAAGTACAAACAATCGTGCTAACTCTAATGCTGCCTTAACCACGAGAAGCGACGCTGTAGCTGCTTCAAGTACGAGCAATCGTGCCAACTCTGTCGCTGCGTCGAGCGCCAACAGCAAGACTGTAGCCAACTCTCTTCAAAACAACCGACTCAACTCTAATGATGCCTCAACCGCGAAAAGCGATGCTGTAGCTGCTTCAAGTTCAAACAATCATGCCAACTCTGTCGCTGCGTCGAGCGCCAACAGCAAGACTGTAACCAACTCTCTTCAAAACAACCGAGTAAACTATAATGCTGCCTCAACAGCGAGAAGCGACGCTGTAGCTGCTTCAAGTTCGAACAATCGTGCCAACTCGGTCGTTGCGTCGAGCGCCAACAGCAAAACTGTAGCCAACTCTCTTCAAAACAACCGAGTCAACTCTAATGCTGCCTCAACCGCGAAAAGCGATGCTGTAGCTGCTTCAAGTTCAAACAATCATGCCAACTCTGTCGCTGCGTCGAGCGCCAACAGCAAAACTGTAGCCAACTCTCTTCAAAACAACCGAGTCAACTCTAATGCTGCCTCAACCGCGAGAAGCGACGCTGGAGCGGCTTCGAGTTCAAACCATCGTACCAACTCTGTCGCTGCGTCGAGCTCCAACAGCAAGACTATAGCCAACTCTCTTCAAAACAACCGAGTCAACTCTAATGATGCCTCAACCGCGAAAAGCGACGCTGTAGCCGCTTCAAGTACGAACAATCGTGCCAACTCTGTCGCTGCGTCGAGCGCCAACAGCAAGACTGTAGCCAACTCTCTTCACAACAACCGAGTCAACTCTAATGCTGCGTTAACAGCAAGCAGCGACGCGATAGCGGCTTCAAGTACAAACAACCGTGCCAATTCTGTCGCTGCGTCGAGCGCCAACAGCAAGACTGTAGCTAATTCTCTTCAAAACAACCGACTCAACTCTAATGCAGCCTCAACTGCGAGAAGCGACGCTGTAGCTGCTTCAAGTACAAACAATCGTGCCAACACTAATGCTGCCTCAACCACGAGAAGCGACGCTGTAGCTGCTTCAAGTACAAACAATCGTGCCAACTCTGTCGCTGCGTCGAGCGCCAACAGCAAAACTGTAGCCAACTCTCTTCAAAACAACCGAGTCAACTTTAATGCTGCGTCAGCCGCGAGAAGCGACGCTGTAGCTGCTTCAAGTACAAACAACCGTGCCAACTCGGTCGCTGCGTCGAGCGCCAACAGCAAAACTGTAGCCAACTCTCTGCAAAACAACCGAGTCAACTCTAATGCTGCCTCAACCGCGAGAAGCGACGCTGTAGCGGCTTCGAGTTCAAACCATCGTACCAACTCTGTCGCTGCGTCCAGCTCCAACAGCAAGACTATAGCCAACTCTCTTCAAAACAACCGAGTCAACTCTAATGATGCCTCAACCGCGAAAAGCGATGCTGTAACTGCTTCAAGTTCAAACAATCATGCCAACTCTGTCGCTGCGTCGAGCGCCAACAGCAAAACTGTAGCCAACTCTCTTCAAAACAACCGAGTCAACTCTAATGCTGCCTCAACCGCGAGAAGCGACGCTGTAGCGGCTTCGAGTTCAAACCATCGTACCAACTCTGTCGCTGCGTCGAGCTCCAACAGCAAGACTATAGCCAACTCTCTTCAAAACAACCGAGTCAACTCTAATGATGCCTCAACCGCGAAAAGCGACGCTGTAGCTGCTTCAAGTACGAACAATCGTGCCAACTCTGTCGCTGCGTCGAGCGCCAACAGCAAGACTGTAGCCAACTCTCTTCACAACAACCGAGTCAACTCTAATGCTGCGTTAACAGCAAGCAGCGACGCGATAGCAGCTTCAAGTACAAACAATCGTGCCAATTCTGTCGCTGCGTCGAGCGCCAACAGCAAGACTGTAGCTAATTCTCTTCAAAACAACCGACTCAACTCTAATGCAGCCTCAACTGCGAGAAGCGACGCTGTAGCTGCTTCAAGTACAAACAATCGTGCCAACACTAATGCTGCCTCAACCACGAGAAGCGACGCTGTAGCTGCTTCAAGTACAAACAATCGTGCCAACTCTGTCGCTGCGTCGAGCGCCAACAGCAAAACTGTAGCCAACTCTCTTCAAAACAACCGAGTCAACTTTAATGCTGCGTCAGCCGCGAGAAGCGACGCTGTAGCTGCTTCAAGTACAAACAACCGTGCTAACTCGGTCGCTGCGTCGAGCGCCAACAGCAAGATTATAGCCAATTCTCTTCAAAACAACCGAGTCAACTCTAATGTTGCCTCAACCGCGAGAAGCGACGCTGTAGCGGCTTCGAGTTCAAATCATCGTGCCAACTCTGTCGCTGCGTCGAGCTCCAACAGCAAGACTATAGCCAATTCTCTTCAAAACAACCGAGTCAACTCTAATGCTGCCTCAGCCGCGAGAAGCGACGCTGTAGCTGCTTCAAGTACAAACAACCGTGCCAACTCTGTCGGTGCGTCGAGCGCCAACAGCAAAACTGTAGCCAATTCTCTTCAACACAACCGACTCAACTCTAATGCTGCCTCAGCCGCGAGAAGCGACGCTGTAGCTGCTTCAAGTACAAACAACCATGCCAACTCTGTCGCTGCGTCGAGCGCCAACAGCAAGACTGTAACGAACTCTCTTCAAAACAACCGAGTAAACTATAATGCTGCCTCAACAGCGAGAAGCGACGCTGTAGCTGCTTCAAGTTCGAACAATCGTGCTAACTCGGTCGCTGCGTCGAGCGCCAACAGCAAAACTGTAGCCAACTCTCTTCAAAACAACCGAGTCAACTCTAATGCTGCCTCAACCGCGAAAAGCGATGCTGTAGCTGCTTCAAGTTCAAACAATCATGCCAACTCTGTCGCTGCGTCGAGCGCCAACAGCAAAACTGTAGCCAACTCTCTTCAAAACAACCGAGTCAACTCTAATGCTGCCTCAACCGCGAGAAGCGACGCTGTAGCGGCTTCGAGTTCAAACCATCGTACCAACTCTGTCGCTGCGTCGAGCGCCAACAGCAAAACTGTAGCCAACTCTCTTCAAAACAACCGAGTCAACTCTAATGCTGCCTCAACCGCGAGAAGCGACGCTGTAGCGGCTTCGAGTTCAAACCATCGTACCAACTCTGTCGCTGCGTCCAGCTCCAACAGCAAGACTATAGCCAACTCTCTTCAAAACAACCGAGTCAACTCTAATGATGCCTCAACCGCGAAAAGCGATGCTGTAGCTGCTTCAAGTTCAAACAATCATGCCAACTCTGTCGCTGCGTCGAGCGCCAACAGCAAAACTGTAGCCAACTCTCTTCAAAACAACCGAGTCAACTCTAATGCTGCCTCAACCGCGAGAAGCGACGCTGTAGCGGCTTCGAGTTCAAACCATCGTACCAACTCTGTCGCTGCGTCGAGCTCCAACAGCAAGACTATAGCCAACTCTCTTCAAAACAACCGAGTCAACTCTAATGATGCCTCAACCGCGAAAAGCGACGCTGTAGCTGCTTCAAGTACGAACAATCGTGCCAACTCTGTCGCTGCGTCGAGCGCCAACAGCAAGACTGTAGCCAACTCTCTTCACAACAACCGAGTCAACTCTAATGCTGCGTTAACAGCAAGCAGCGACGCGATAGCGACTTCAAGTTCAAACAATCGTGCCAACTCTGTCTCTGCGTCGAGCGCCAACAGCAAAACTGTAGCTAATTCTCTTCAAAACAACCGACTCAACTCTAATGCGGCCTCAACTGCGAGAAGCGACGCTGTAGCTGCTTCAAGTACAAACAATCGTGCCAACACTAATGCTGCCTCAACCACGAGAAGCGACGCTGTAGCTGCTTCAAGTACAAACAATCGTGCCAACTCTGTCGCTGCGTCGAGCGCCAACAGCAAAACTGTAGCCAACTCTCTTCAAAACAACCGAGTCAACTTTAATGCTGCGTCAGCCGCGAGAAGCGACGCTGTAGCTGCTTCAAGTACAAACAACCGTGCCAACTCGGTCGCTGCGTCGAGCGCCAACAGCAAGATTATAGCCAATTCTCTTCAAAACAACCGAGTCAACTCTAATGTTGCCTCAACCGCGAGAAGCGACGCTGTAGCGGCTTCGAGTTCAAACCATCGTGCCAACTCTGTCGCTGCGTCGAGCTCCAACAGCAAGACTATAGCCAATTCTCTTCAAAACAACCGAGTCAACTCTAATGCTGCCTCAGCCGCGCGAAGCGATGCTGTAGCTGCTTCAAGTACAAACAACCGTGCCAACTCTGTCGCTGCGTCGAGCGCCAACAGCAAGACTGTAGCCAACTCTCTTCAAAACAACCGAGTAAACTCTAATGTTGCCTCAACCGCGAGAAGCGACGTTGTAGCTGCTTCAAGTTCAAACAATCATGCCAACTCTGTCGCTGCGTCGAGCGCCAACAGCAAAACTGTAGCCAACTCTCTTCAAAACAACCGAGTCAACTCTAATGCTGCCTCAACCGCGAGAAGCGACGCTGTAGCGGCTTCAAGTACAAAGAACCGTGCCAATTCTGTCGCTACGTCGAGCGCCAACAGCAAGACTGTAGCTAATTCTCTTCAAAACAACCGACTCAACTCTAATGCGGCCTCAACTGCGAGAAGCGACGCTGTAGCTGCTTCAAGTACAAACAATCGTGCCAACTCTAATGCTGCCTCAACCACGAGAAGCGACGCTGTAGCTACTTCAAGTACAAACAATCGTGCCAACTCTGTCGGTGCGTCGAGCGCCAACAGCAAAACTGTAGCCAATTCTCTTCAAAACAACCGAGTCAACTCTAATGCTGCCTCAGCCGCGAGAAGCGACGCTGTAGCTGCTTCAAGTTCGAACAATCGTGCCAACTCGGTCGCTGCGTCGAGCGCCAACAACAAAACTGTAGCCAACTCTCTTCAAAACAACCGAGTCAACTCTAATGCTGCCTCAACCGCGAAAAGCGATGCTGTAGCTGCTTCAAGTTCAAACAATCATGCCAACTCTGTCGCTGCGTCGAGCGCCAACAGCAAAACTGTAGCCAACTCTCTTCAAAACAACCGAGTCAACTCTAATGCTGCCTCAACCGCGAGAAGCGACGCTGTAGCGGCTTCGAGTTCAAACCATCGTACCAACTCTGTCGCTGCGTCGAGCGCCAACAGCAAAACTGTAGCCAACTCTCTTCAAAACAACCGAGTCAACTCTAATGCGGCCTCAACTGCGAGAAGCGACGCTGTAGCTGCTTCAAGTACAAACAATCGTGCCAACACTAATGCTGCCTCAACCACGAGAAGCGACGCTGTAGCGGCTTCGAGTTCAAACCATCGTGCCAACTCTGTCGCTGCGTCGAGCTCCAACAGCAAGACTATAGCCAATTCTCTTCAAAACAACCGAGTCAACTTTAATGCTGCGTCAGCCGCGAGAAGCGACGCTGTAGCTGCTTCAAGTACAAACAACCGTGCCAACTCGGTCGCTGCGTCGAGCGCCAACAGCAAGATTATAGCCAATTCTCTTCAAAACAACCGAGTCAACTCTAATGTTGCCTCAACCGCGAGAAGCGACGCTGTAGCGGCTTCGAGTTCAAACCATCGTGCCAACTCTGTCCCTGCGTCGAGCTCCAACAGCAAGACTATAGCCAATTCTCTTCAAAACAACCGAGTCAACTCTAATGCTGCCTCAGCCGCGAGAAGCGACGCTGTAGCTGCTTCAAGTACAAACAACCGTGCCAACTCTGTCGCTGCGTCGAGCGCCAACAGCAAGACTGTAACCAACTCTCTTCAAAACAACCGAGTAAACTCTAATGTTGCCTCAACCGCGAGAAGCGACGCTGTAGCTGCTTCAAGTTCGAACAATCGTGCCAACTCGGTCGCTGCGTCGAGCGCCAACAGCCAAACTGTAGCCAACTCTCTTCAAAACAACCGAGTCAACTCTAATGCTGCCTCAACCGCGAGAAGCGACGCTGTAGCGGCTTCAAGTACAAAGAACCGTGCCAATTCTGTCGCTACGTCGAGCGCCAACAGCAAGACTGTAGCTAATTCTCTTCAAAACAACCGACTCAACTCTAATGCGGCCTCAACTGCGAGAAGCGACGCTGTAGCTGCTTCAAGTACAAACAATCGTGCCAACTCTAATGCTGCCTCAACCACGAGAAGCGACGCTGTAGCTACTTCAAGTACAAACAATCGTGCCAACTCTGTCGGTGCGTCGAGCGCCAACAGCAAAACTGTAGCCAATTCTCTTCAAAACAACCGAGTCAACTCTAATGCTGCCTCAGCCGCGAGAAGCGACGCTGTAGCTGCTTCAAGTTCGAACAATCGTGCCAACTCGGTCGCTGCGTCGAGCGCCAACAACAAAACTGTAGCCAACTCTCTTCAAAACAACCGAGTCAACTCTAATGCTGCCTCAACCGCGAAAAGCGATGCTGTAGCTGCTTCAAGTTCAAACAATCATGCCAACTCTGTCGCTGCGTCGAGCGCCAACAGCAAAACTGTAGCCAACTCTCTTCAAAACAACCGAGTCAACTCTAATGCTGCCTCAACCGCGAGAAGCGACGCTGTAGCGGCTTCGAGTTCAAACCATCGTACCAACTCTGTCGCTGCGTCGAGCGCCAACAGCAAAACTGTAGCCAACTCTCTTCAAAACAACCGAGTCAACTCTAATGCGGCCTCAACTGCGAGAAGCGACGCTGTAGCTGCTTCAAGTACAAACAATCGTGCCAACACTAATGCTGCCTCAACCACGAGAAGCGACGCTGTAGCGGCTTCGAGTTCAAACCATCGTGCCAACTCTGTCGCTGCGTCGGGCTCCAACAGCAAGACTATAGCCAATTCTCTTCAAAACAACCGAGTCAACTTTAATGCTGCGTCAGCCGCGAGAAGCGACGCTGTAGCTGCTTCAAGTACAAACAACCGTGCCAACTCGGTCGCTGCGTCGAGCGCCAACAGCAAGATTATAGCCAATTCTCTTCAAAACAACCGAGTCAACTCTAATGTTGCCTCAACCGCGAGAAGCGACGCTGTAGCGGCTTCGAGTTCAAACCATCGTGCCAACTCTGTCCCTGCGTCGAGCTCCAACAGCAAGACTATAGCCAATTCTCTTCAAAACAACCGAGTCAACTCTAATGCTGCCTCAGCCGCGAGAAGCGACGCTGTAGCTGCTTCAAGTACAAACAACCGTGCCAACTCTGTCGCTGCGTCGAGCGCCAACAGCAAGACTGTAACCAACTCTCTTCAAAACAACCGAGTAAACTCTAATGTTGCCTCAACCGCGAGAAGCGACGCTGTAGCTGCTTCAAGTTCGAACAATCGTGCCAACTCGGTCGCTGCGTCGAGCGCCAACAGCCAAACTGTAGCCAACTCTCTTCAAAACAACCGAGTCAACTCTAATGCTGCCTCAACCGCGAGAAGCGATGCTGTAGCGGCTTCGAGTTCAAACCATCGTGCCAACTCTGTCGCTGCGTCGAGCTCCAACAGCAAGATTATAGCCAATTCTCTTCAAAACAACCGAGTCCACTCTAATGATGCCTCAACCGCGAAAACCGATGCTGTAGCTGCTTCAAGTTCAAACAATCATGCCAACTCTGTCGCTGCGTCGAGCGCCAACAGCAAGACTGTAGCCAACTCTCTTCAAAACAACCGAGTAAACTCTAATGTTGCCTCAACCGCGAGAAGCGACGCTGTAGCTGCTTCAAGTTCAAACAATCATGCCAACTCTGTCGCTGCGTCGAGCGCCAACAGCAAAACTGTAGCCAACTCTCTTCAAAACAACCGAGTCAACTCTAATGCTGCCTCAACCGCGAGAAGCGACGCTGTAGCGGCTTCAAGTACAAAGAACCGTGCCAATTCTGTCGCTGCGTCGAGCGCCAACAGCAAGACTGTAGCTAATTCTCTTCAAAACAACCGACTCAACTCTAATGCGGCCTCAACTGCGAGAAGCGACGCTGTAGCTGCTTCAAGTACAAACAATCGTGCCAACTCTAATGCTGCCTCAACCACGAGAAGCGACGCTGTAGCTACTTCAAGTACAAACAATCGTGCCAACTCTGTCGGTGCGTCGAGCGCCAACAGCAAAACTGTAGCCAATTCTCTTCAAAACAACCGAGTCAACTCTAATGCTGCCTCAGCCGCGAGAAGCGACGCTGTAGCTGCTTCAAGTTCGAACAATCGTGCCAACTCGGTCGCTGCGTCGAGCGCCAACAGCAAAACTGTAGCCAACTCTCTTCAAAACAACCGAGTCAACTCTAATGCTGCCTCAACCGCGAAAAGCGATGCTGTAGCTGCTTCAAGTTCAAACAATCATGCCAACTCTGTCGCTGCGTCGAGCGCCAACAGCAAAACTGTAGCCAACTCTCTTCAAAACAACCGAGTCAACTCTAATGCTGCCTCAACCGCGAGAAGCGACGCTGTAGCGGCTTCGAGTTCAAACCATCGTACCAACTCTGTCGCTGCGTCGAGCGCCAACAGCAAAACTGTAGCCAACTCTCTTCAAAACAACCGAGTCAACTCTAATGCGGCCTCAACTGCGAGAAGCGACGCTGTAGCTGCTTCAAGTACAAACAA
Source organism: Amblyjoppa proteus (assembly GCA_963922035.1). Lineage (NCBI taxonomy): Eukaryota > Metazoa > Arthropoda > Insecta > Hymenoptera > Ichneumonidae > Amblyjoppa > Amblyjoppa proteus. Next base: position 6,058,894 of record OY998232.1, on the reverse strand, counting down.
TCGTGCCAACACTAATGCTGCCTCAACCACGAGAAGCGACGCTGTACCGGCTTCGAGTTCAAACCATCGTGCCAACTCTGTCGCTGCGTCGAGCTCCAACAGCAAGACTATAGCCAATTCTCTTCAAAACAACCGAGTCAACTCTAATGCTGCCTCAGCCGCGAGAAGCGACGCTGTAGCTGCTTCAAGTTCGAACAATCGTGCCAACTCGGTCGCTGCGTCGAGCGCCAACAGCAAAACTGTAGCCAACTCTCTTCAAAACAACCGAGTCAACTCTAATGCTGCGTCAGCCGCGAGAAGCGACGCTGTAGCTGCTTCAAGTACAAACAACCGTGCCAACTCGGTCGCTGCGTCGAGCGCCAACAGCAAGATTATAGCCAATTCTCTTCAAAACAACCGAGTCAACTCTAATGTTGCCTCAACCGCGAGAAGCGACGCTGTAGCGGCTTCGAGTTCAAACCATCGTGCCAACTCTGTCGCTGCGTCGAGCTCCAACAGTAAGACTATAGCCAATTCTCTTCAAAACAACCGAGTCAACTCCAATGCTGCCTCAGCCGCGAGAAGCGACGCTGTAGCTGCTTCAAGTACAAACAACCGTGCCAACTCTGTCGCTGCGTCGAGCGCCAACAGCAAGACTGTAACCAACTCTCTTCAAAACAACCGAGTAAACTCTAATGTTGCCTCAACCGCGAGAAGCGACGCTGTAGCTGCTTCAAGTTCGAACAATCGTGCCAACTCGGTCGCTGCGTCGAGCGCCAACAGCCAAACTGTAGCCAACTCTCTTCAAAACAACCGAGTCAACTCTAATGCTGCCTCAACCGCGAGAAGCGACGCTGTAGCGGCTTCGAGTTCAAACCATCGTGCCAACTCTGTCGCTGCGTCGAGCTCCAACAGCAAGATTATAGCCAATTCTCTTCAAAACAACCGAGTCCACTCTAATGATGCCTCAACCGCGAAAACCGATGCTGTAGCTGCTTCAAGTTCAAACAATCATGCCAACTCTGTCGCTGCGTCGAGCGCCAACAGCAAGACTGTAGCCAATTCTCTCCAAAACAACCGAGTCAACTCTAATGCTGCCTCAGCCGCGAGAAGCGACGCTGTAGCTGCTTCAAGTACAAACAACCGTGCCAACTCTGTCGTTGCGTCGAGCGCCAACAGCAAGACTGTAACCAACTCTCTTCAAAACAACCGAGTAAACTCTAATGCTGCCTCAACAGCGAGAAGCGACGCTGTAGCTGCTTCAAGTTCGAACAATCGTGCCAACTCGGTCGCTGCGTCGAGCGCCAACAGCAAGACTGTAACCAACTCTCTTCAAAACAACCGAGTAAACTCTAATGCTGCCTCAACAGCGAGAAGCGACGCTGTAGCTGCTTCAAGTTCAAACAATCGTGCCAACTCTGTCGCTACATCGAACGCCAAGAGCAAGACTGTAGCTTCGTATCTTCAAAACAACCGAGTCAACTCTAATGCTGCCTCAACCGCGAGAAGCGAGGCTGTAGCTGCTTCAAGTACAAACCATCGTGCCAACTCTGTGGCTGGGTCCAGCGCCAACAGCAAGACTGTATCCAACTCTCTTCAAAACAACCGAGTCAACACCAATGCTGCAGCAACCGCAAGCAGCGAGGCTATAGCAGCTTCCCATGCAAACAATCGAATCAGCTCTATCACTTCGTCCGACGCAAGTGCCGAGGCTCTTGCCGCCAGTCGTCAAAACAGTCGGGCTGAAGCTGTCGCTGGGTCGAGCGCGACCATCGAGGCTGTCGTTGCCCGTCGCCAAAACCGTCGAGCCAAAGCCAACGCTGCGTCAAGTGCGAGAACCGCCACTGTAGCCGACAATCAAGGAAGCACCCAAGCTGAAGCTAATGCTGCAGCAGCCGCTGATAGCCGTGTCAATCGTTTCAATATTGATTTGTGGGGCTCGCAAAACGAGAAGGCTAAGGCTCAGTCTAAATTTTTATCGAATGTTGGCATTGAATTTTCTCGTTCTGATGATTCAGTCTCAAGCAATTCCCACTCTTCAACTGAATCCAACAACAATCCAAATTCCGCAGCATGGTATAACATTGGAGATGAGGTGTATTATATCGCGGTTGCACGCAATGGTTTGTGCACGTGTTTGAGTGAGATGCCACCCGCAAAGTACTTAACTGCAGGAAAACTTGCCTCACGAGTACGTCGTTCCGCTTAAGCATCCCTATAAGAAGCCGTCTACGATGATTTTCGGAAAGGGCGATAGGGCGACTCCAAGGAGAAAGCGGTAGTGGTTCAGATGCTTAGAGTTATTAAAATCATCCTCCAGTAACACAAAAAAATCAAAAGATTCCGAAGATCCGCACGCACTTTTGCCCATTATTAGGAATTTCTGAAGAGTTTGCCCTTATTTGCATATAGTGACCGTTCCTAAGGAGGCTATGAGAGCAAAGATCATAGAGACGAAGGTAGTTCATCGGATGCGTATTATTGGGCGGACATGAACGACTCTGCAAACATGACCCACATGAGTCGTAGACGACCATCTCGGAACCCACTGGCTATTAAGAACTGTCATCGTCGCAGACAAAGTCTTATTCACCGCCATGTATAACAGCAACCTCTTGTAAACATACGGTTTCAGCTTATCAACGCATCTGGCTTAATGTTTCGTAATGTATTTTGTGTAGCATGAACTATCGTCAAAGATTCGTAACAAGAAAAATTTCATTCACCGTGTACAAAATTGTCCGACCATTGATACTGGGACCGTATGAGCTCCGGCGTTATCTCGACTCACAAGCACAACTGATTGTATATTGAACTCTGTGATGATATTTGTATTTTATTCCATGAGCACGATGCCAATATAGGTGTTCGTTCAAGGCAAACCTATATTAGCAGCTCAATATTGCAATACTTATTAATAAACATGCATGATCAAAACTCTTGTGTATGAATGTCTACAATCTATATCGTTCCTTACTATATTACTCCGTTGCAAAATCAAATCGACAAATGACGACAAAATTCTGGATTTAAGAAATTATTTTATTAATAGACGTACCTCGAAATCCGTGAACGCTTTATACGTGAGGACAACGCACCCACCGAAGAAGAGGCAAGTCGCCAAGTTCCGGGCGTCGGCGAGGGAAGCGACCAGTGGCACCGAGCCCATTTGCCAGTCATGTGCCAAGGTCGCCGGGCACAGTAGCAACCAACAATTCAATGCGGCCAAGTAACAAAACGTCAGTAATCTGAAAGGCGAAGACAAAATATATGAGTACAGTTGAACTGATTTTTCAGGTGACGTAAAATCACACATAAAATGGACATTATCGAAATCTCGGTATTCCTGATTTTTCACGTGACGTTACAAGAATTTTTCCAAAAAATATTGTGTACGTGTCTCGCTTCAAGTGAACACTGAGCAAATGTTCATTAATGAGCCGTTATTTGGCGATAGATGACGAAAACCGGATTACAAATTCCGATCAGTTCCCACATGTGCGCGGATATCGTGATCGCATACTCCGTCAACTTCGGTCGGAAGTCTCGGGATCCGAAATCCAATTCGACCGACATTTTAAAAATAAATAAAAAATAACATGAGACCGTTCGATGTGAAGCGTCGAGCGTGTTGTCACAGCTGTCGACGGTGTATTTATGAAATATCGAATCCCACCGGTAATCGGAAACGGCCTGTCTCCGCAAGTATTCTCTCTACTAGTCTCGCTACAACAATAAAAGTATTTCTGGCTTTCAACAACAGTTGTGTACATTCTGACGTCAGCGCGCGAGCCGGCAAGTGCACTCGAAACACGAGTTCTCGCACTCGACATTGTTCCGCGAATGACGGGATGAAGTGGGCACCGGCGGGATATTGAAGCACTGGAGCGAAGAGGATGTGCGCGGATAGTCTGTACTCCTATAGGTTGCCGCGGAAGAAGGCGAGGAGATGGTCCTCTGCTGCTGACATCGCGGCTTTCATTTTCTCCCTATCAGCATCTCTCGATATAATCGTCGCTATAACGCCCTGTCGCGATCCGGCGCCTCCCTCTTTCACGCTATCTTCTTCACCGTTAAAGCTCCGGAGTCTCGGTATGACACACAAGAACTCGCGGCTTACTCGACGTGTCTATTGTCTCGCACCGGAGCTACAGTCGCGAATGCGAGGGGCTGGGGAAGCTATCTCGTCAACCCTCGAGTAGTCGTTTCGTGCTACTATGAGAATGTGAGAGGCGTTTCCAGCACTCAAGGCGTTAATCCTGCTAAGGTACTTTCTGGTCGGGATATCGATAGCTGGTACGAGCATGCATTATGAATGGGAGGATTTATTTCCTATACAAGAGCGGACAAACGTATTATACTTAATCCAACTGCATCGCAGATCATACTCGTTCAACGTCCCAATTAATCATTGCCTTCGAGTATTGCAATGAATTTGAAAGTTACCGCTACGCCAATTCCGCTATCATGGGGAGATGCAGAAAGGTAGCAACAATTATGCAAGGAGATAGATGGGAGGCTGACGTATACTCCTACTTGTACATAATAATTTGACTTCTCGACACACTTCTCGTGCAGCTGTCGCAGTGACTAGATGTTTAAAACATCCTGTATTTTATATAATATTCTATAATTTGTTTTCTAAAATTGTTCTAAATTATTCTAAAATTGTCATAACTCATCGTCGGGAGCTTCGTCCATAAAACCTGGCTAGGTTCATCAACACGTAATTTTCAACAACGAAATCGAATCGACTCCGTAAATAAGATGAGGCCATTCTTGTATAATTGTTTTTGACGTGACATTGATAGGGTAAAAGTGGGGAATATGGATCGGTCCATATTTCATTGATTTACGTGTTAATAAGGGTGGTCCATATTCACCACTTTCACCCCATACAGTATTATTAAAAACTAGTCGGCAAGCCTGTCTCACATTTACCGAGAAGTTTGATTAAAGACTTTCATTTTGTTTCTCAGTCAACTTATTGATAAAGTATAAATGTGTGAACGTCAATATAACGCTACTTTTATTGGTAATATTAGATATAGTTTGTGTCCATATACACCCGGTTTTTTTCTGACATATATACATGTATTTATATTTTTATTAAACTTTTGTCGTGGTTTTACTGAACGTTTCTCAAATTAAAATATTTTATTTTCGTAATATCGAGTAAAATCATTACAGTATAAATTTTAATAATTCATATAGTTAGATTAATATCAGGGATATATTATCGTGAAACAGATTTTTTCCACTGGCCCGTGTTGATACTACATGAACGACGCGGGGATGGTATATATGACAAAATCCCTGCACTCGTCTTGACTTCCTCTCGACGTACGGAATGTATAACGGATCTCTATTTTTGCTTCCGAGCCATGATTGATGTTAGGAAAAACGGAAGACCGAGCTTGCATACGAGAACCGAGCCCCCACGAATCCGACATGTCAAAATAATAATTCGAACCATACGTCAAGAGCTTTTGTCTACTTGGGTCAACCAGACCGTGGTAATACAGATAGTTCCCGACCATCTCTCTGCTCCGCTTCTACACACTATATGTCATAAGGTTATTCCTGATAACTTTCCTATTTATGTAAGATCTTCATAGCTCTTTCGCAGGTCTTGCTGTACACCATCATCCGTCTTGAGATATGAAATAACTTTGCGAAGTAACATTGAATATCTTGACCGGAAATACGTCACGTCCGCTTTGAAAACCTCATTTTAAAACCGGACGTGAAAAATGAGATTTGCAAAGCAGAAGTGACTTATTTTTCGTTCATCTCCAGAAATCTAAATTCCATAAACCATAGCGAGGCCACAAATCGACCAATCCACGACTATTTGCTAGTTATATAATAAAAGTGACTTGTGGTATATTAAAGTATCAAAATTCCGTAATGCCTCGTTAAAACAAAATAATTTTATTTACGCGCCTTTCGCTTAGACGATTTATTCATCGCCGTGGAAAATCAGGAAATGAATATTGACATATAAGGAGAATGGTTCAGCGATGCCGAGAGGGAGGTCGCGATGAACTTACTGGTGGATGAATATCGCAGTTAATTACATTTTGGTTGGGTCAAAGTCGCTTGGTTCAGGATTTGCGGCGCCGGGAGGGACGGCTGCGAGAGCGGTAAAATCAAAAGGACGGAAGTGCGATGTAAATTAACGTAGACACATATATAGCGACCGCGCGACGGAGGGTTCGATAAAATTGTGAAGGCAGTCAGATCAGATGAGCCAGAGAGTAATGCGTCTTGACACGGAAGCACACATTACGCCCAGAAATCCCGAGTCCCTCGTGTAAACCACTCAGGAGAACGTACATTCCTGTTAACCGCTGGTTCGTCCGCTCCGTACGCCGCTCCGAACGAGAAGTTGGACCAACAAAATTGACGTATATGCCGAGCTATCCCGACATTTCGGTAGTTATACTTCGGATACTCCGTGTAACGAGAAAGTCTCTCGCGTGGACGAAAGTCACTGATCCTCTCGCTGCTAAGCCGTGCGGAACTAATCCGGGAATGCGACTACTCGTCTCCGACGACAAACATGGCCAATGGAATCCTGTGGGGAAAATCGTTGATATGTATTTGAAATTTTCTTAGATGAAAATACGATTAGATCTTTTCAATGTAATTCGAGCTGAAACGAAACATAAGAAACTCCCTCGGAGTTTCCATGAAAGAAGCAAATAACTTAATAACTACCGAGTGTCAGACTCGCAGATATTGCTCGGGACGGCTGAGGCAAACTAAGATGGATCGTTGAGGTCGTTAGCGAGATATGTTGGAGATGGAGAGCTTAATTATTAAGGTATAAGGTGAAAAACACGTTTTTCAAAAAAAAAAGTTAAAAGCCTAGTAATTACATTTTTTGTCTTCTCTCAATAAGATTATGTTTAACTAATACTCTATTAAAAAAGAAAAAAAATATGCTGATGTCTTGAATCAGATGATGATAGACAGATTTACGTATACACTGCTTTACGCGTAATACTTCACGGTAACCCTCGTGTCACTGTTTCTTTTTGTGTTACGTTCGATCGCCACTCGAGCTGTTGGAAAGCATCGCATGTCGAATGGAAACCTTACGAGTCCTTTTAAATGGTTTAAATCAGTGCTTAAAGCCACGCGCCGAGGTGGGATTACAGTCTCGTCTGGGATTGATGATACGTATTCAGTTTCTTTTTTTTGCGAGAAACTGTCGATCAAGGGCCGCGCAAGGGGATGAGAGAGCTCGACTCGACTGTCGCCGCTGAATGGGTCGTCGTCGTCCTACAACGCTTTCCCCATCAAGGTGAATTTAAAGACCGTGTTACGATGAATCCACATAAAAATCCGTACGCGAACGCAATTGCGCTTCCATTCGGCCTCACTACGCCCGCTTCCAATGCCATATTTGTGATTGGTAGAGAACAATTTTTTATAGTCATGTGACCGATATATATTTTAAAAATATATTTCGAATATATATTTCATCTGTACGTAGTTTCCGTGCGGGCGGCTAATCATACGGCGGTCTATAAAGCCTTCGCGACAACCATCAAGTCAGTGTGATATCTCGTCTATGTAAGGTGCAGGACAAGGGCTACCGCCGGTGACGGAGGGAGCTCGGTCTTGGAACAACCCCCATTAATCCGCGACCGCGTGGGTCTCTCAAATGAGCTTCCGAGCTGGGCTTTCCCGGGATACCTGACACACGAGCTAAGTACCCTACCTACATCCCTGCGGCATCCGCTGTGGATTGAGGCCGTCGTAGGAGCGAGGATCGATAGCACTGTCAATATCCATGAACATTAACGTCGCATCGTTATCCTATGGCGTTGAGCCCGTCTCTACCGTCGAATCAACATCGTTGGCAAGACTACCGATCTCCTTCGACACTGCGAACTACCTATTCTCCCTCACATTCGCACACGCGTTCACGCTAGTACAGATATTAGCTCATCGCCCACATCCTAGAGCATCTGTTCTTAGCATCTGGTCTAACCATGGACCCCCGAGATACCCGAGGGACCCCCTGTAGAGCCCGAACGTTAAGACCCACTGTCCCAGAGTTTGCCTCCCATCTTTTCCCATGTAGGTTTTGCCGATGGAATGGACGCGGCCGATGATCGGGCTAGTGTTAGCATGGCGATTGTCGAATCCCCAACGCTCGGTCAATGTTCAGCCAAGTATTGGTTCGCTAATCGCTGATTTGACAATTTGCGGCCAATGCTGGGCCGCGTTCGATCCGCCAATTGTTGGTCAGTCGATTTGAGGCCAATATTCGGCCGAGTATTTGCTAACCATTGGTTGGTTTGACAATTGATGGCTAATGATCGGTCGAGTATTGAATCGCCAGTTATTGGTTTGTTGATTTGAGGCCCGTAATCGGCCCACTATGAACTCACCAAACATTGATTTTCCGATTTTAGGCAAATGTTCAGCCGAATACCGATTTGCCAACAGATGGCCTGTTCATTCATGATCTTACGAACCATCGGTCGGACTTTAGGCCAATGTTCGACCGAATATCGACTCGCCAATAGTCGGTTTACCGATTTGACGCCAACATTGGACCATCAATCAGCGACTTTTACCGCTAGATAGCGCTAACCCAAGTTATTACTCGCAAGCGAAAGTGTACCCGGGCGTCAATGTAAAAACATTAGAAATTACACCTTTTTCTACTTTCACAAAGAATGCGTATTATTTTTGAATTACGGACTCGGTAGTCAATGAATGCATTGGCATACCAATGTGCAATATGTATTGACAATACATTGACTGACTATGATCGCCTTGAGAGTTCTCGCAGGAGAAAAGGTATACAATATCATCTCTTGCCGACAAGCGAAGCATAAAAAAGGGCTATTCCAACTTGTAGGGTAAACGTGGTGAATATGGACCGGTCCATATTCCCCACTTTTACCCTACATTTTTTTTCCTTTTTTAAGTATTGCGTTAAAACCACTCTCGCTCTATATAAGTATCCTATAGAGTGCCTACATTGACAACTAATTATCGGCCCATTGTGTTGATCGACCTTTGGGCCAACGTTGGCTACCAATACTGGCAAGTACTTATCATCCAAGGTTCCCTCGATGATCGGACCAAGCTCGCATGCCAATGTTGGCAACATCGGTACTAAGCTTCGTCCACCTATTGGCCACATCCCATAACCCTACATGAGCCAGTGGACCCCCAAGGTTAAGAACCATTGTCCCAGAGTTTGCCGTCCATTCTTCGTATCGTGAAGTTCTCAGCGGCTTCAACGGGCAAGACTGTATTGTAATACCAAGGCTATAATCTAATATGACCGATAAAGCGAGACAAATTTCCCGCGGAGTTGACGTTAATACACGGACTATTAAGATTCCTCAGCAATGCAGTCTTCTCCGGTGATATGCAGAGGTACGATGAAACAATTAATTTTAAATGAAAAAAGTTATGATTGTTTTACAATGCTTGCTACGGCAGTTACCCGGTCCTCGCATAGACTTTATTCATGAGGGCACTACCGCTCGACGACCTCTTAGATGGAAAATGAAAGAGCTCCCTCGTAGTTCGCTCTCTCGTTGAGGTAGCGTCGCCCTGCGGACTTCTTACCACCTTGGCGACTCCCAGTGGTCCAATGTTTCAACTGTAATTGATACGTCTGCCCGCGGTTCCGGACACATTGCCGGGCTCTTAGTCATCGTGCAGTGCACGTACGGTGGAACAGATCGGCTCATAAGGCACTGGTGAGAGCGTCTTGCAGGGCCAGTATTGGCACAGCCTCGACCAGTGTTCACCCAACGTTGACTAGTAAACGTCTTGTGTGTCATTTCAGCGGGGAAGTTCTCTCGCTCTTGGCCTCTGCAGTATTAATTGTAGTAGACTAGTTAATTTCACCTTACGAACTTGGCACCCAGGCAAGGTTTCAGAGCTTGTATGCGGCACGCTCCCGAGCCCAAGGAATCTTCTTCCGGAACATATTACGCCGCTGTGCGCAACTCGAACCGTCGCAGTTCGAACCGCCTTGCCTCCCCGGAACAAGCTTCGCCTCGCGAAACTTCATTATTTACGACCACGATGACGGATAGCACCCTCTTTATCAACTTTAGCTAAGGGAAGTGATGCCTCGGGCAGCTCGGCGAGAAAAGAGAAAACACACTTTAGCCTGTATATAGAAGAAGAAGAAGCAGGAGGAGAAGAAGCAGAACTTTGTTCGAAGACGAGACCAACGGCGAGTTCTATGAGCTGGTGTGCCGTTACGGCAAGGGGGGGGCTAAAAATAATGAAAAGCGTGAAGGATGGAAACGCGAGGACTCATATTTTGAAAAAAAAAGTTTAAATCAAGGCTTAAATTTTACGAGACAAATTATAATCGTCGAACAAGAATATTCACGATTTTCCCTCAGCATCAATCGTTGATCGGATTATGTTTATAAGTCCGTTTGCCCGCCATACTGCCTGGATTTTCATGGTGTTAGCGCCATTTTATACGCTACGCCTAGAACTCTTAATGGCCGTTCGGGAGTTCATTCGACTCGCGAGCCACTTCCATGTCCTCGAGCATCGAGCCGACTGAAACATTAGAGCCCGTTTTGGGTTTTCGCTCGCTAATAAGGAAAACCTAACGCCTTTCCAATAATTTATTGTACGAGGTGGCCACTTGTGAACAGTTCTTCCTCAGTAGTTTTCCGACCCACTGAGATGTACCGGAATGTGTTGTATATAATATATGTATATTGAAACGTTTAAATATTCCGGGGCAGCAGGATATCGAATTCACGATTTTTTGGGACGTCTTCTTCCAAGTGGAAAGTAAAGAGCTCGGTACTGGAGCGGCTGGATAAGACATGGCGGACGAGACTTCACATGTGCTCGATTCAATGATGCGGCCGAATTGCTGACCTCCGTAAATAAAAAAATAATTAAAAAAGGATTTTTTTTTGCAATTATAAAACTATAAAATATAAAATGTAACGCACTTGAACTGTGAGCGCGCGAGCCAACAGCTCCGCTAGTATATTGTAAGTCTTTCCACTCTCCGCGTGATGGCGCGTCCCGTCCTCCGCACCTTATCCTGCCGGTCCAGCACCAAACTTTTTACCTTCCGTTTGGAAGAAGATCTAATTGTATAATATATAGACGAGAGGTGGGGCGTAGGAAATAGACGGGACACGCGACCATCGCGGAAATACGGTCGCCGACTATAATATCAGCCCGGCGTCGACATCACCGACAGGTAGGCGCGTGTCGGCGCTTTATCTTTGACTCCTTTCGTCGTAATTAGTTTCCGCTAATTTAGAACCTTCATTTATCCTTCCATCATTTGCTTTGTTACAATTAATTTATCGTATCGACATTTGCCAAACGCATGCGTTGGCAACTATGGTGGCGTTTATTGTCATTTTTTTTTTTTTTTTTTTTATGTCGTTTATCGACGTCGCATGCAAAACCCAAAGCTGAACGTTAGCAGAGACGATCAGCACGGCAAATACGCCGGGAGAAGGAGTGAGAAGCGCCGAAAGTGGATTTCCCGTGCATCCCGAGAACGGCGGGGGAGTTTATTGGCGATTAATGTCGCAGTCCGGATGCGGCCGCTTCGGTGAGCACGATACACTTCCGTGTCTCAAGACTTGGCACAGGGTTTGCCCTGCGCGCTGGTTACATGTATTGCCAGGTTGCACGGAATCAAACGACGGCGACGACGACCGCGAGGACGCCGAGCTCCGTTGCAGCCACGTCATTCCCTGTAAGGCAGCGTATAGCGCGGAACGCGGAATAAGCCGTCAGGAAATACATATAAACGGCGCATGGGAGCGAGAGGGGAATTGCGACTTGGTGCTTGTCTGTTTGCAACTGGAAGTTTGTACTCACGTGCGTCTTCGTCACTGCCGGAAGCGCGCATCCCGTATAACCCACATGACAGCTTCTGAAGCGGGAATCCATGACGCACGCTACACGCGGATATACTGTGTACGTCTCGGGATACCCGCACTTTGCAAATACTGTTATATTAGGGCAAGTCGAGGCGATGTGGCCATGGTTATTTAAACAATGAAAATTTGAGGTTCAACGTTCAAGAAACTTAACATTTTTTGTTGCAACCAACTCTAGAAACATCGAACCGAAGTAATTCACTCAGAACTTTCGATATTTTCGATGCGTGACTTAATTGCAGCTCTATAAATAAACTATTTGCGGTCGGGGCCGTCTCACCCGGACACTACAGGTGACATGGCCACAGTAATAATGCCAGCCAATTAGGCCTGGAGAAGCATCGGGATCACACAAGACACGTCTTACTATATACTTTAAGTTATCTACATAAAATACAGAAAGAAACTAGTTATCTCCGTCAAATGTTTCAGGTGCCAGACTAAAACGAAAACGGTTTCATTGGCCATATCATCCGGGCATTACGAGTGATATGGCCATCGCCATTGACGTGGCCATGTCCCCTGGAAAATTAGTGATGATATCACTCATTTACCGGCAAAAATAGCCACTGCTTAAATTTAGGGAAGACATTTTTTTTAAATATGGTTACTATGCGCCAATCTTTTTTTTGAAAGATCCAACTATAGTGTGCAATGTTGATTTACCAGGAAAGTTATAATTTAGTATGTCCTCGGAGAGCTACAAATATAGCTCGAGAAATGTCTGGCTATCTCGAAATCGGGATTCACCGCTCGTACTGACCTCAGCCCGTACGATTAGCCCGTATAATTTTTAGTGCAATCACATTTTATCCACGTGTACTAAAAACTCTGCAAACGGCAGCACCACTAGTCTGTTACGTTAAGAGACATTACGGGTGCCCATCTTAGCGGCCTGGCCATATCACCCAGATTCACCCCACAATATATAATTGTCTTAGTTCCGGAGAGTAGAACATTCCGGAGAGTAGAAAAAAAAGCGCCTACGATTCGTACCACGCACGGAGAATACGTAGAGTCGGCGGTGAAGCAAGTTCTCCTTTAATTTTCTGAGAGTTTCCCCAGAGCCGCCTTGTCGCCGTCGACGTCGTTGACGCCGCGGTCGTCGGATCGAAGCGAGACTACTCAAGAACTCAAGTTTCCGTACTTCGCTAATGACGTTAATTCGAAGTATGGAATCGTGCTCGACGGGCGATACGTTAATCGCATAGAGTAAGGCGAATCTTATCTGGAATATGGCGCAAACAATATTCCGGGGATTCCCCATAGACTCTCTAATGTGCTAAAATTAGATCATCGTACATTAGATGTGGCGACGGAAAAACTATCACTTATGATCAAATAAGTTGTGCTCGAATAGCTCTTTTTTTCTTGCATTTTTTAAAAGACTTTATCTATTTTTACGTGTTGATAAACTTATAATAAAAACCAATCAGTCGTTGCATCGGTACCCGTAGACCCAGAAAAATTATTTATTTGACGGACATCCCGCAAATACAATGTGTATTTGGCTTAAATAAATATATATTAAAATAAATCTTTATTTAAGCCAAATAGATATGTATTTAACGCAAAATTACGTACCGTAACAAACAGATCGCCATTGAATATGCAACAAAAATCTACACAGGCAAATGACGACCACTGCTCGAATACGGACACCTCCTCTTTCTAAACTGCAACAACCCAGCGAAAAAAAACATCCTCACCGCAGAAACAACAGCCCTAAGAAAACTTACTAAGAAAGAGACCCGAACAACCCCCTTCACAATCGTTCAAAACTCGTACTATACGAAACCTCCAGAATAATATCGATAAAATAGTATATCAACAACTTAAGCTCTGACTGTGCGAAAATACACCTCGGAACAAGCTTATGCAATAGCCATTCTCCAAATGTAAGACCAAATTAGCATATTATGTCACAATGGAGGAAAGTACGTTTTTTCATCGACGCGCGAAGTTTGATGCCCGAGCGAAGCGAGGGCAGAAATTCACACGAGATGAACATGTAAACATTCTGTCCAATAAAATTTTTGTACGACTATTTAATTTAAATAAATATTTATTTTAATCAAATAAATATTTATTTGCGGTACGCCCGTCAAATAAATTATTTTTCTGGGTGTGTGTATGTCGGCTCGCAGATCGCACCTGCAGACTTCCGGCTCACACGAGCAATTTTAAACATGATATGTATTTTTTAGTTGTCGGCTCTGAAAGAGACTCGACGTTTAGCGTGCTCCGATCAACGCTGTTTTCGGTGTCAGGAAAATATTTCTCAGTGATAAGAAAAACATTCAAAGCCAGGCGCCTCACTGCGCTGAGCCGAAGAACAGATGAGGCGTACAGTGGTTGCAATTGCTTTTCCAATGTTTTTCAATTGACGATTCTCATACTCAGTTATAGTTGGTTACTGTTTTTTTTTTTTTTTTTTTTTTGACCTTATCTCGTTCACGGTTTATACGTTACCATCCACCGCTGCTTGCGGATATTAACTTTCCCAGTTACGCGTTCACTAACAGAGCTCTCGCCTGCTGATAACGGAGTAACTTACACATTTGCGTCGCGGCTCATTACGCCGTAATCGAGTTAATTTACGGTCGAGTCTACCACCACGCGGCGACAATGCTGATGCTCGCGAAACCATCCACACGGCACAATTCTCACACCGTTACTCTCCGGCTCTCCGAGCTCAACCATTCTCCAGAGGTTTATTATTTTCTCGCCATGTACCCACCCAGTTGTTCGATATTCGCTCGGAATTTCGCGCTGCGAAAATCTGACAAAATAATGGAAAAAACTGAACTTTGTTACCCTATGATTTATCAACCGCGGTGTATTGTATAAAAGGGCTTAAAATGGACCGTTCCAATTAGTGGATCCATGACACATGGACCAGGCCATATTACCGACTTTTACCCTACGATACATATGATTGCTGATTACAAACGAATGTATGGCGAATGCAATTCACACTGAGAAATATAAATGGTTGGATTAACCTAGGCGTTATTTGGTCGGTACAATGCAAAAATGTTTACTTGAATCGACAAATTTTTAATCGACAAATTTTTAATCGACAAATTTTTAATCGACAAATTTTTAATCGACAAATTTTTAATCGACAAATTTTTAATCGACAAATTTTTAATCGACAAATTTTTAATCGACAAATTTTTAATCGACAAATTTTTAATCGACAAATTTTTAATCGACAAATTTTTAATCGACAAATTTTTAATCGACAAATTTTTAATCGACAAATTTTTAATCGACAAATTTTTAATCGACAAATTTTTAATCGACAAATTTTTAATCGACAAATTTTTAATCGACAAATTTTTAATCGACAAATTTTTAATCGACAAATTTTTAATCGCCAAATTTTTAATCGACAAATTTTTAATCGACACATTTTTGGAACGTATGTCACCGCGACTTTTCGTTGGTACAACCATTTTTTTTTTCTCTATGCACCCGAACGAAACGAAGGTCTCGATTGATCGATGGGGCGTCATGGAAACTGTGCCGTACGCCCCAATTGGTGTCAAAGTTCAACTTCAAAGAGATAACGGAGACGAGGTACCAGCGAGATGAACGCGAGATCGCTTGCTCTGCATTGTATCTGGATGTAGCACCACGTCGGGATTTGGAAAGACTTCTTGGAGAGCGCTTTCCTCAAGCTGTCTCATGCCGGTTCGAGACTTTCTGCATTTCCACTTACAACTGCCAGGATATTCTGTAGCACTCCCGGACGAAAATTCGCTTCGTCGAATTTACCCTTTCGAGTTGAACGCCAAGGGTCGGACGGAAGTTAAGGTAGATGCGGCTGTAGGCAAAGAGTCAAGGTATATTAGTTTCGAGAGTAGCGGGAGCTGTGCAGAAAGCACTACAAGACGACCGATGCAAGTGTTGGCAATTCGGGGCGAATTCTGGGAACTCCATTTCCGTGACAATGCTGTTGTTTTACAATATGAGGAACAGAAACAATCAGAACAGAAACAGCGACAATGAAATACTCAGTTAACAACTTCGCTAAACATGTGGAGTAGAATTCATTCATACAAGCGATTGGTGTTGTCAATGGACCACTACGAATGCACCATCCCAGTTTCAGCCATGGAATTTGAAAGGCTCTTTTGGGTTCACCGATTTTCATGAAATTTGGTTTATGACTACACCATAAAAAATGTTTGTTTGGAAATTAATTAACGGTATTGGAAGCTTTTTTTACATAACCACTTTCTGAAATTTGAAACACATGTACGTTGGCAATTTGATATTAAAATTTTTATTTTTCATTATCATTTTCGTAAATATCAGGCAAAAGATTTGTAATTTTAATATCTGATATTTATTACTTGACAAAAAAAAAATGCATCAATGTTGAATTAATGTAAGTAATGCAAGCAAATTTTAAGATCCCGCACATTCAATTTACAATTTATTTTTACGCAATGCAAAAGAAATTTCCGTTTACCAACACGGTCCAGTCGCGGAAAAAAAATCTTCGGAGATAGAAGGTTTACGATAATCAATAACGTCTTATTTTGCAGGCTACGAATAATCACTCTTTGCAACGGGCGAGCGCTTATTACCGCATATTTTAATCTCGCCGAGAAATCAGGATTTTAATGGATCCAACGAAGATGATTTATGGTAGCTCAAACGTCCGAAATAAGGATTTTTATGCCTTTAATATTTTCACCCACGAATTCAATAAAATTCGTAGGTGTGACTATTCCGATATCTCGAACGAAACTTGAACCGCACCATCGCGATTGCTCGTCGCATCGCTGAGAAATAAAACTGCTGCATCCATTCGGCTGGTCCAACCAGGCGGGAGCTCTCCTAGTTTAAAATCAACACGAAAAAAAAACAACAAAAAAATCACAACAAGATAAAAAATAAAGTGATCGAATAATTCCTCAACGGTGTCGAGCAGGTTGCCGTGTAGTGCACAAAGCCGGTGTCGGCTGCGTTACGAATCTCGCGCGGCAGGCTCCAAGACTAGAGATTTTCCCTCGAGACTCGAGCCTTCCGCGTCGATCTCGTTCTAGCCGGTACGAGCTCTCTCCCCCTCGAGAGAGAGAGCCGGTTAATTGGATACAGCGCTCCGGGATGAAGGAAAAAGCTCTCCGTCTCTGCATTCTCATCTCCCTTTTATCTCCGGTTGGGATCCTCAGTCTTGTCGCACCTTTTTGTCGACGCGCCGCCATAGTCTGTAGCATTTTCCTTTGTGTCATTTGCGCGGTTCGCACGGGTTCACCGTTGAAGCTTTCGCAGCGCTATCGATTACCTCTCTCCGACTGAAAGTGCCAGTGCGAAGCTCGAGCGTCTCTCCTCTTTCACCTTATGAATTATCTTCTCTCGTCCCTTTATAAATTTTAATTCCACCGTCCATCTTATTCTTCCGCATTGTTTTATCCTCCATTCGGCCACCGTTTAGTCGAGCTTTTCATATACGCCATCGCGGTCTCGGTGGCGCAGTCTGACTGATTGCGTGGACGATGCGCGTGGACGACGCAGAAAGGAGTCGAGTACCGAGAGAACCGTTGGAAAGTACCCTTCCGGCGGGAATCACGTCGAGTGCTGACGACGTTTGCAGTTTGCACTCGGTCTCGGTCGCTTTGAGCCACCGCCACGACCACCAAGAATGTCGTCTTGACATTGGGGTCGCGGTATGCCAGCTACAGCTAAAGCTGGGAGGGAAAAGCCCCCGCGGCTATCCGGCGGAGTGGAGCTTCTTCTGACCTCGCCGGGCGCTCATCTCCCGACTCTGCCGTTGCTCGGTCGCGCCATACTGCACTTCCTTCTCACTGGTATTCCTTGACAAACGAGCTTTGGCCCTGGCAAAGGACTCTCGAAAGAGCACGGTGTTTCGAGTTTCCAGAGCTCCACCGCGACCGGAACTCTTCCTCCCGCCCGCCGCACCTCGCGCCGCGCCACATCCGTTCTTCGCTAATTGTTTACGTCCGACTCTCGGCAAAGGACCACAACTTCTTGGTCGGAAAGCGGCTCTTTGTCGTCGTCCTATGTACGTGCGCCGTATCCGAAGACACCCTCGGGCGAATGACGATATAAATTAAAGCTACCGACGAGTATGAACGACTAAAGTGGTGAAGTCGCTCAGAAACTTTCGACGATGGTTTAAGGAAGATGTGTGTAAAGCATAACTGGCTTTTGACCGCCAGCTCATAGGAATCTGTTCCGAGTTGAGACTCCCCGGCTAGGGTTTGGTCCGACTTGCCGTTGAACCCCAGCACTGGAACGGTACTGGCCAGGCTCCCGAGGTTGGCGCGGTCTCGTGGCAGTGCTGGGATGTAACAGCTAACCCGACCTACCTTACCTTGATTGAAATTGCTCAATTAGTATGCGGTTTTTCGGACCACATGTGGGCACCTCATGAAGTCAAAGTCGGTGTTGTTTGAGTAAACTGATCGAGTAACCGGGAAGTAAGTTCCCGATGGAATTATAATAAAGACCATATAGGTTCCCGATGGAATTATAATAAAGACCATGTGGTCCATATAGGTTCATTGCTTTGGTGTTAAAAGCAGTGGTAAAATATAGTGTAAAACATGTGGTGTGAAGTCACTTGTACTTACAGAATGTATATTCTAACACTGTAAAAGTGTACACCAACACCGAATCTTACTTGAATTTAACCGGTGATAAATTCAACACCGATTGAACACCGCCATGGGATTCATATGGATTCATTACTGTGGCGTTAAAAGCAGTGATAAAATATATGTAAAACATGCGGTGTAAAATCAGTGGTACTTACAGAATGTACATTCTAATACTGTAAAAGTGTACATTAACATCGAATTTAGATCATTGAGTTTTCCAGTCATAAGAAATAAATGAGATAAAGTGGTGCTCAATTTCATAACCCCGGATGAACGAGAAGAAAATATTGCATATCCAGACGTTTTTCCGGAAGGGAAAGGGAATGAATAAAAAAAGAAAAAAAAATCTGCGAGAACAAGCTCACTGTGAGAGTCTTGTTAACTATTTGCACCTGAGACGGCTTTCATACGCTTCCGGAATCTTTACGAAGTATACAGTGTGTACCTACTTTACTTTGGTTCTCTACACAGCGAGGGGGCCAGAGCGTGCTTGGGACTTTCCGCCGGTTGGCTTCTCCCACGCGGGAATTCACGTAAGTGGCGCAGGTGTTGGAAGAAAGCATAAATTATGAAAGACATAGAATAAGAGCGAGAGAGGAGGGCGGAAACACTGCGACCTTCTTACGGGCTTGGCATTAAGTATATGGAAGAGGAGGACGGTATAGTCGGGGAGCCCACAGCTGCATGGCTTGCATGGCTACTAACTGGTGTGTACCGGTCGGACTTGGGGCCACATCGGTGCCCCTCTCCGGGGCGAATGAAAATTATTTAATCCGATGGTCTTTTTGCCCTCGGAATACACCGATCCAGTACCTCGCCAAGTTTTCCCTGCCTGGCCGATCTGGCTGATTATACTCTACACCGAAAAAAGGGCATGATATATCAACATCACAGCTGCGGTCACGGAAAATTGGTTTGAATCAATCCAGGCGCACTTAAATAGGCATCGTCGTTGAAACAATAAAACTGGTGTGGTTGTGTCAATCGCGTACAGCAATAATTGCGATTAGAATCTTGGTTCAAAGTGAACCAAAACTGCATTAAACCAACAACTTTTTTTTCGATTCGATCGTCTGTAGTGTCACCATACAGAAGATACATTATTCTGACTTGAATGTGTATTTGGCTAATTTGAAAAAAAAAATGTTATTCGATGTGTTCGTATATAAACGAACATTTGTCATCTTGAAAATGATTTTATTCAATTCGACGAGAGGTCAATTTAGACATACACAAATATTATACCCACGATAAACAACTTGAAAGTTGGTTTCGATATTTCAATGTCAAATCATCGAAGTTGAGTCTAAGTTAATGAGGGAGAATAACTTGTATATACGATTCAAGATTACACATATCAATAAGCGATTGTAGCGTAGTGGTAAGGTACTAGGTCAGGATGCGTTAATTTCAGGATTCGAGCCCCGCTAGGATATATACAATTTTTATTTGTAAAAATTGTGTTATATCGATAAGCAGCGATGTGCTGATGACAATTGGACATATAAAACACGATGTAACCATGCATGAAATTAATTAGTAACAAATAACGTAAATAACAGTACTGAGACCCAACTCAGGATTGAGTTGGGCCAAACTTTTTTTTTCCTTGTGTGACTAGATATTTGTTTCGAACAAAAGTTTTTTTTTCGATATAATTGCCTATTCTGTTCGATCAAACATATTCTTAGTTGGTCCAATGAGATGATTTTTTTTTTTTTTAATGCTGATGTAACTTTTTAGTCAACTTAACTAAATATTTCCTTCGCCACCAGCAACCGCCGGATTTGGTTGATTCAAACAAATTTTATTTCACCTTACCGAACCTTTTTTTCGGTGTAATAGTAAAAAAAAAAACACCTGTTGTAAATATGCCATACTACTCGCTGAAATATTTCACAGCTGGTGCCTCATTTAGCACGCACGGCTTCGATATATACTTGCATATGCTACCCATCCAATCAAAGCGGACTCGAGACGTGATAACTCTTTTCCAAATAGCCCCAAGTGAGCCATCGAAGGTGCAACGGCGACCGACACCAGCAAGATCTCCGAGCTGCGCAAAGGGCGAACTTGGATTACTCCTGTTTGTCTGCCAAAGTTACGCGCCGGTAGGACTGGATTCCCGTGAAAATTAGACGCCCCGGAGCTTTTCCGGACTGCGCGAAACAGTCGCAACCCTCTGCGATTGATTACGCCGACCGAAGTTTCGCAGTCAGGTTTTCGCTGCGCAGTTTACCGTATCTATATAACTGGGTTGAAATTGCAGTTTCTCATCTGAGCCGGATACGTAACCGGGGGCGCCGGAGTTGCGTCGAACTCAATTTCCCACTTAACCCTTTGCCTTTCGAGAGCGTACGGCTCCACCTTCGGAGTTCGTCGAGGATAACGAATGTGTGTTAATTCAATCGAGTGACAGGCAGGTGGAACCTGCTGACATCAGATGTACGAATCCATGCGTCGAAAGTGGGCGACAGTTGCCGATTCGCGGCACTAACGGGAAATTATCGGCCGAAGACGAATTCGTTTATGTGACGGGCGGTCGATGAAATTTCACGACTCGGAATGGCACAACGGGAGGGCGATAGGAAACCAATAAGCAACCCAGAGGATTCACGTCCACGTGTGTATTATAATTTACGAGCAAACTCCGTTACGTCGCTCAAAGTGAAGTGGCCTTTACGGTGGGGTGTGGAACGCGTCACCGTCGAAGCCGCGCGGTCGCGCGAATTTCGCGGAGGGCGTATGAATACGAACTCTTTATCCCCGGCGTAATTCTAGGATCGCCGGTCGACCCAGCTGGATCATAAGTTCATAATGTCAAAAGATTTATAAAGTTAAATCCGTCACCCTGGAGAGATGGGTCTGGGCAAGCGGTTGAGATATAACTGTACAGTCCCGCCAAACGTGAGTTTCAGAGAAAAATTTCGAACACTTCTCGATGGGATAAAAATCTGAAAAAAAATCAAGTATGTGGGAAGTGCTGCACAGATTGTTTTTGTGAAATAATAGTTCCAATATGCCATTAAAAATTGAAGATAAAAATCATTATTCGACAAATTACCAAGCAACTTAACTATTTTCCATCATAAAAATTATTCGTTTATTTTTCTGAATACGTATGAATATTTTCAGATTTTTTTGTAATGCTTAAAAATCGCTTTTTTCGTATGTTCAACCTGTGAAAAACGCAAATATTTTGAAATTCATCTGTTAAATTTAAAAATATTTTGAAATTCAAAAATCAAAATGCGCATACGGTTTGGTTGACCATTCGTTGATCCAGTCAACCAAACCCGTGGATATTTTTTTCAATAAATAGGATATTTGACGTGGCTTGGCATTTCAACAGTGATCATATTTTGGATTTAATTACGCCTGATTTCATCTAAATAAACATTGGTCAACTTGACCAGATCTCCGGTCAACTAAATGCATTTATTTGTATCAACTGAATCTTTTTTTTTTTTTGAATGCCCGATAATAATTATTCATTTGATCAGTTCTTCAATAATATTTATTTATTTAACGCAAATGAATATTTATCTTTATTGAATATATATTTATTTGCAGGCCGTCCGTCAAACAAATCATTTTTCTAGGTGTAAACCCGGCAGTCTTCTCGGTCTCCTGCCAGTGCTGGGATGTAACAGCCAGCCTGACCAAGCCCTGCCTGGGTATTCTAAATCACTGGCGTCGAATGGAACTCGGAAGTGACAATCTCTATCAGCGGCGCTAACATTATCGGATTCGATACCAATTCGCGCCCACGGTAGCAGCGACGGGGGACGTTTCAAAGTAATACGACATTATTCATTCTTGTTACGAATTTGACGTATGTGCGGACGATAAAATTAGGGGGCGGACAGATGCACGACGCTAATCCATTGCCGTACGCTTTCGCGACAGTGAAACGTAGATATCTTTTAATAATGCACGCTCGCATGCATAGCTCTCAGCAAACCACCCTGCACATTGTCACACGTATTTACTTTCGACAAATATTTTTTTATTTGTTACTGTGACGCGAATGAATGTTTCAAAGCACCGATGAGCGTTGTTCGCGACAGCTCCCCTCTCCGCCCTCCCGCCAGTTACGTTGATAACAAAACAAACATTTTTCGCGGATTTTGCGCGCGACGCCGCAGGCTCTCCCACTCGCAGAAAGCCAAACGCGTCGAAAAAAATGCGTCCGCCCGTACAATAAATAAACGGATTACCCCTTTGTTTCGGCCGGAGATTTCGAGGACTGCGTTTTTTTCTTCTTTTATTGTTATTATCATCGCAGTTATTACTTGTTACTGCCGGCGGACTGTCAAACGGATTGGGGAGCTTTTATCCGGTGCTCCGAACTGGCCAGTTGAAATTGTTTTTTTTTTTTTTTTTTTTTTCGACAAAATAAGAATCGGCGCACTTAGCGTACACGATACTTGTTCGTGTGGAACGATGGGCCTTCTTTTTTATTTATTTCTTTAGTGAAAATTGCAATCTATGAATGAAATCTCTTTAAAAATTAAAAAATCAATTTTTAATCGGCCCGCGAAAAATTTGCAATTTAGGTTAATACGAAATTTTGGAAAATGTATAGCTTATATTCTGTGCTATAAGCTCCACTACGAGTTCCAGAATAATATGAATCTTGTAGCGGCCAATGTTTCAAGTGGCACTCACCAACAGCATTACCGCGCACTGCACTGAATAAAAATCCTTGCGAAATTAAGGCTATACGACAGATGAGACTGATGACATAGTCGATGAGAATTTTCAGTGGAAATCTTCGCGAATTTAAGGCTACATAACATATGAGACACTACAGGCTGAGTTTTGGCCCATGGATTTCCTTCAGTGGATATCCAGGAAAAAGTTCAAACACTCAGTTGTATTGTAGCGGTCAATTATTGCACAACATTACAATTGTAAGGTCCAGCATCGATCAGAATTTCTCGTGGAACATGTAGCGATTAGACTATGAAATATGATTTTATATAAATAAATCAAAATTGAAATTTTAGTCGACCCTCGAACAATTCTCAATTTAGGTTAATAGGATTTTTTTTTAGAATATATTGGGTGGATTCTTCTGCTATAACGTAGCGGCATTCGCAAGCTTGTCAGAATTTCACAATAATATGAATCTTGCAGTGGCACACGTTTCAAGTGGCACACCAGCAATAGCATCGGGGAACGCTGCCTTTTGCATTACCGCGGATTGCACTGAATAAATATTACAGCGAACTTTTCTACCCACGTAGTCTCGTGAGCGCCGTATTCTTCCTTCGGTCTCACCGAAGTTTCGCCGCGTACTGAGTGAGCAAAGCACGTCACACTTGTACCACATAGTATGAAACATCGTGACTCGCGAGCCGCCCGACGATCCTTCCGTCTCGTCGAATCTAGTCACTTTCTGTATCCTATATAACGTATACGTTTTTGTTGTTATTATTTTTTTTTTATTGTGAATTTATAGAATTTCGTATCCTATGTCACGTATAAATTTTTGTTGTTGTTGTTTTTATTGTGAATTTATAGAATTTTGATAAAAGTTGATGGGCTCTCAGTACTGACAACCAAGATACTTGGATCTGAATCAGCATTATGATTTGGATTGTTCGAAAGTAAAAACGATAACCAATTTTTCCGACGAAACCGAGAGATCATATCAAAAATATGAAAATACCGTGAAAGCACGTAATATCAGGAAAATGTGATGGAACGATCGAAATGATCGAATATTGACGGGGAGAAAAAATCATGGTGATGTCGGTGGAATGCGTGACGAATCGCTCGTTGCTGTCGATCGTTAGCATAGAGTCTCAACAAAAAAACATATACTCGAAAAACCCTCTCGATTAGCGTGCGGACGTTTTATCGACATATCAATTGACCACATCTCGACGTATCGAACTTCGATGGCGATAGGCTATCGAGCGCTTTTGTACATCCCGATTACTCTTTCTATTCTGTCATCCAGTATTTCGCTTCGTCTCTTGAACTCATTGTAATTGACAGGTTGAATAATCGATGATGACGATGCAACGTCGAGACTTTCAATGGAAAAAGCACGAGTGAATAATGTATCGGAAAATCAGTGTTACTCAATATGTTTTTCCATATTCGTTTTTATGTTTTTTAACAGGTTATATGAACTCTCGATAGCTGTCCTCTTTTGGACGGTTCGCCAAGCTCCGAGTTGCTATGAGCTCCTCATTTCGATGACAAGAAATCCCCCTGTCCTTCCGGATAAAAATCAGAACGTACGTTACCCGTCATTGATGCCTGATTTTTCTGATTTTACTGACATGTTGGATATATTGCGCGATGTATTATGAGGATTGAAGACATCAGGCGAGACATCAGTCGATACATCAGGCGACACATCAGGCGACATATCAGGCGACACATCAGGCGACACATCAGGCGACACATCAGGCGATACATCAGGCGACACATCAGACGATACATCAGGCGACACATCAGGCGACACATCAGGCGAAGCTCCAGTCTTGCTTGATATATTCCATCCCGTTAAGACATCGAGCAAGATATCGCGAAAAAGAAGGCATCGATGACGGGTAGTGTACCTGGCCTTTAAATTGACGGTTCGAAATTTTCGAAATCCGCATTTCCGAATTTCCCATGCCCAATGGTCACGGAAATGTCACGGTAATCCCTACCAGTTCCCTGATTATTCCAATGCATTTAAAATTCCTTGACATTACAAGATTGCCCGCGATTCCGTGACACGCTATCACCGTGCCCGCGCGATGAAAATCAATAGCGCCGATAGAGCAAATCTGGTACTGCCAGCTCAGATACACCTGCGCCACCGGGAGTTGAAAAACACAGGCGTAAAGATATATCGGCAAACCAACGCACTGCCCATAGAGATATGAGATCTGAATCGTCTCCTTCAACTTAATGACCGTATCAACCACTTGGCCGGAGTACTACTTCGCACGCTGCGTTCTACCGAAACCCGTGGAACTTCAGAACGTTAAGGAGTCTTTCGTTCTTGCGATAACAACGAACCGTGCCGAAGTTAATATACGCGATGCTACGGGCTCTGTCCAAGAGTGCCCCTATGCCCGGTGATCGCCGTAAACTCCGGCGCGAAGTGATTCAACTGGCAGGAGAGGGAGGTATCGGCGGGAGCGGCGGGCACGAGTTACGATGGAGCGTAAAGCATCGCGAGAGATAATGGTGTGCTCGTGGCGTGGTGGTGAAAAACGGGAGCCCAGAAATATATCCAGCGAGAAGAGAAATACCCAGAGTCCCACATCTCGGATCTTCCCAGGAGCACCGTTGACTATCATACTTGAATCGTTTAACGCGCCCACCGGCCACGACGTTCGTGACGCTTTGGTTTCGTTCGCAAAGCGCAACCGACTTGTACGTACAAAGGTTCAAGCATACACGGGTAATTAAATTCGAGGTGGGAGAAAATGGTGATTGGCGAGAGACCAGGTGCCCTGAATTTCCGTTTTGTGGAATGGAGACAGCGACGACGATGCGCGCAAAACTCTTTCCGTGATCGACCCTCGTTTACGCAAATGTTGCTACATGTGACCACCTATTATATACTGTATTACATACTACCTATTAGTTTCTAAATATTATTCTATAGGTATTTCATACCTTGTATAGTGATCAGGGCCGCGAATGGGAAAGCGTAACACTTAGAGAAAAATCTGGTAGAAATTATCATAAATCTGGTAAAAACTGACATCACTTTCAAGTATATAGGAACTGCAGAGACATACTGGCAAACATTAGTATTCAACTTAACGCATTCTTTTAAACAATATTGTAATTCACGGTATCGCAGATATTATCCAGATAGCCCGGTATTTTTGCTAGAATATAAGTTCGTCTTACTGGACAATAAAGTTCGATGACGTTCGCAACCGCATATCGTTTTTTCTCGAGGTCTCGTCGAAACATGTGCACGAACGTAAGTATTAACAATTATATAATATTATACGACAAAAAATATAGACATTGATAAAAAATAAAACCCACTATGGAAACTTCGTAAGAGGTTTTGAGCGTTGGCCCCTAGAGTGGTCGATCATAGAACGGTGTGCAAATTATACCGGCATAATACTTCGATCAAATATTTTTTTATTGTATATTAATTTTTGTTTTACTGTATATCAATTGAATTTCGTATTATCTACGTTACAATTCAATAGCTAAGTTTGTATAGACAGCCATGTACGAAACATTGTGCCAACCCGCCTTCTCGAAATAATTAAATCAGGTATCGAAAATATCAAAAGTTCCGAGTGAATTACTTCAGTCCGAGTGGATTACTTCAGTATTAAATCAGGTATCGAAAATATCAAAAGTTCCGAGTGAATTCAGTCCGATCAAAAAATCATCAGCCATATCACCGACTTACCCTATTGCTAGTGGTATATTATGTTGTCTGGTCGAAATTTACAATATGACTTCGTAGTTTTTCTGAGATCCTTTTCTCAATGAGCAATGGAATTTGAACCATCCGACGGAATTACCTCCAGCAAATCTCAATGCTGCCTAGCTCCGAACTGATTTAATTTTTTGCAATCCCTATACTGAAATGCCAGTTCGCCACGGTGAACGCGGTGTATCAGTCACTTCCACGCTTTGCACTATAAAGGCCTATTTGCCGCGGCTAGCGCGGATCGATTTGACCGATAGCGATGGTGAAACGCCAGTACGGCAGGTGTGGTGTCGATGGTATATTCACGGTTTCGATTGTCGCGTGAGTGGTGTATCGTGCGGCAACGAAGTGTCCCTTGTAGTCTTATATGGTTCATACAACTTGGCTCCGTAACCGAAGTAACACGAAACTTCCGCTGAGTTGAATGCATTCGCCACGTACATGCATACAGCCACTTGCTACTCAAGAAGAAGAGGGTATTGCTCAAGAAAAAAAATCTGTCAAAGGATGTACTGTAGAATAATCGAAAAATAAGATTTTCAAACCGGAAGTGACGTATTTCCGGCATGAAGCCATTATTTACGGACGAAAAATTACTTTCACACCGGAAAGGACGTAATTCCGGTATGACGTCACTTCCGGTTGAAAAATGAGGTTTCTGAACCAGAAGTGACGTATTTCCGGGTGAAAAGTGAGCATTTTTTTTTTTGCATCCGACGATAGTGCACAGCGCTGTTGAGCGCCTTTATTGTGTACAACTGACCGAGACTGACTAAATAGTAACAGAATAGTATAATAGGGATATAGTTATCAGGGTCTGGAAGTGAAAAAGTTTCCTGGGCAAACTTAGAAGAATATAGCATAGATGACCCGTAGGGAAATCCTGTGGATGCAAAAAAATTGGGACAGATGAACGAACGAACAACTTTCCAAAATATATATAAGATGATTGACGTCTTCCTCGACGTTGCCCATCATTCTCTTCTTCCATACGAGCATTTTTCCCTTTGAGGTCCATCGCGTTGAGCCTGGCGATGCATACTGAGCTCCGAATGCTGATCTTTTTTTCTCGAGAAACCAAGCTAGATAATCCTGATATAATTTGGATGATAGTACAACTATTGTACACTAGAGTCCAATACTATACGAGGTATGCTCAATGACCATATAAAACATAAGTTCAGCAAGTTATATATTTCTCTTGCATTGCACAACCAATCCGATGCATAACGCTCCGATAAGTTTAATCTCTATATTTCCAGTAGCGATCGATTGACGTTCGCTTAAGTTTTATATACTGAGAGAGGGAACTAGTAAAAACTACCGATAGTATAAGAACAAATGCCATGGCACATATGAGTAGACAACTAGGACGCCGCCTGTGGCGGAAGGTTTCAGATTTTGGAAGAATTCGGAATAAATGGGAACTGAATCGAACGGTAAAAAGCTAGAGAATCTTTAATGGCAGGTCTAACTATTTATAATTCACGAGGAACGAAAATCGGATCGAAAATCATTAAGGAATCACGTGGGTGAGTAGAAACTTTCACTTAAATGATATAAGCTTTCACTTTATGATACAATGAATTGCAAATAAATTAGTCCACAATAGTAGCTGTGAACTTAAGGATCGAAATTATTTATGAGTAATAGGAGACATTGTTCGGGAGCATTGCAGCTTTTTTTATTTATTATGTATTCAGACAGTATATAAAAGTGGATGAAAATATCACACAATGAATCGGTACCTGAATGGCATATTGAATGGTATATTAAATGGTTGTACAAGTGGGAGTGATATCATTGGCAAAACCCCAATTACCTTTAACTAATAGTTAATTGGTAATCAATGGGATTTTCAACGGTGATTAATCGAAGACTTAGCCAACGGAGCTCGTCATGCATCGTCAATTATAATAAATTATAACGAAAATAAATGTCACTGCATGACAGCGAGAACTCAACAACAGCGCTATCTTAGTACAGGGTAATCCTCCACCGAGCGTCACTCCGCTCGCGGTAAAACTTTTCGAGTGATTCTCGCCTCTCGCCTTTTACGCGTGTGTGCGCGCGCGCCTGTATGTTTTCGTTCTCTTCCGTCTCCGTGCATGTGAAAATCCGGCGGGCAAGTGGCTCGGGGGCAGAGAAAATTTTTTCGCAAAGTTCAAAGAAAGTGCGCCGTGGCTGAGAGGCTGATGCCGATATGAGCATTTGAAGTACAGAGGAGAAGAGACGAAAGAAAAAAGAGGTTACAAAGATGCAACGATGCACAAGTAGTTGTATGGGAAGCGCATTGGCTCCCCGTGTGCGTGCGACCGTGGGCGGTTAGCGAAGTAGAAAAGTTGGAAGCGGGCGCACCGTTTAACTCGGTAAAGAATCGAGGGGGTGTCGCTTTTTGTTTTCTTCTTTCGTCTGAAACCCCACTGCCGTACCATCGGCTCCTTCGGCTCCCACATTCGAGGAGCTCGGAGAGGCTTTCCAAGTTTTACGATACCGACACGCTGCGCGAAGGCCCGCGGTATCGGAGATAAGAGGACAATAAACCAGGTGTGTCTTAAACTCGAGAGATATGATATTTCCATTCAAGCGATATTCCACGCAATAAAATAGCAATCCGGACAGTGTATAAAAAAAATAACAGTCACCGTTCGACGTGCGTGTCATTTTAAAAGGTCGGGGCGGGGAGGAGGCTCGCACATATGAAAAATAATCATCCAGCCTGACGAAAATATTTCTCTGAATATGTCTGAAACTTTGTCTGAAAGTCTCGGAAAATTTGTCAGGAATTTCGCTGGTAAGTCCTCTGAATTTCTCAAAGTTATCGCACTATTGAGAAAAAATCAAAGATTTTTCTGAATCTAAGGATTCCTGATTATTCTAGAAATCTCCGGTTTGCCCTGCCAACTTCTCTAAAAATCTATGAACTTTGTTGATATTCTAGTCCCATTTCTCTTTCATATTCAGAAACAATTTTTTGAAAAAATCAAATTTTCGCAGAATTTCTTATTCAAAGTATATATAAAGCCGTTCTTCTAGAAAGTATCAGGGAAAGCCCGAATTTTTTTTAATGAAATTGTCCGCGTGGTTGGCCGACGATAATGTTCAGAATTATTCTGAAACTCTGTGATTTTTTCTGCCAACTTCTCTTAAGAACGATGAACTTTGTTTCTTTTTCTTTGGCCATTAATTTTCTATATTCGCGAACATTTATCTGGGAAAACTCCCATTTCGGCTGATTTACAGCGAGTAACCGAGTGAGTAGACGTTAGAGAGAACTCGTAAGTTGTCTGAAATTTTTCAAGCCCACCTTATGCGAGAAAAGCACAACTTTTCAGATAATAAAGTGTATTTTCTCTAAAAAAAAATAGTCTATTCGTTCGAGTAACAGATTGAGTAGATCTTAGTCTCGTATTTTCTCTTGACGTACTTTATCAGAAAAAATCAAAATCTTCCGGAATTATTCGGAAAATACTCTGAATTTCTCTGATAAATTGTGACTTCTGGAGGTTGTGCCGAGAAAATGGTAGAGATATTTGGCAAAAAGCACAGAAGCGTCGAGAAAAATGTCGGAAAATCTCTGAAAATCACTGAAACGATCCGGTTAGAGTGTTTAAGACAAATTGTCAGAGAAATATTTTCACCAGGGTATAAACAGGAACACTAATAAGTTTGTTATTAATGTCTCATATTATAGCATTGCGTAAATTTGTTGACTAAAACCGAAATTTGATGAAGATCATTAACGGCAGCGAAGCGAAACGGGTTTGTTTTTCTCGCAGAGTTATGAGTCGACATTTTCTCTCGAGAGGTATACGGCAGGAAGTTCAAAGAAATCGGAGCTTCTTGAATAATGCAAGAATTTGCCAATTATCTCACGCACTCCAGTTGAGTTTCTTCCAATTTTGGAATTTTCATTCTGTCACTTCCGCGTCTATTTTATTCTTTGTTTATTTCTCCTCAACCTCGGGAAAGCTTTGCAACACGGAAGGGATTGCAGCGGAGAAACGGTACGCACGAATAACAAGGGTATTGAGTTCAGGTATGGTGGTTGCTCGGCATGCCAGCAATTTTGTAACACTGAAACGCGATTCTTGCTCGGGTCTCATGTAGACCAAACGACGTGTTTTTACTCACCTCACGTGGAAACAAGGATGAAAGGCGGCCGGATTGTCCTGCGGCGAGAACTTTGGCAAAGCGCCGTGAAGGAGGGCGAGTCTCAGCACTAGTAGAACGCCGAGCTGGAACGGAAAAGGTAAAAAAACATAAATACATTTTTTTTATAAACCATCCGTTCGGCCCATCTGGCCGTCCGTTCTTCGTTGAGGCACAAAGTTAGACAACTCGCGTACGGTATGAATATACGTGGAAGACGCGACAGATTTATTACTCGTACCTTTTGCTAAATTGATGTTGATGACTCATTTTCCTGATGGCATTCAGAACCAGCGAGGCTTCGTCACCAACAGCGTGAGTTCAGGCCTTACAACACCTGAACGGCAAAACCACTACCGCGAGGTCCGAGCGTATCGTACAAAACCATAAACATTTGAAACAACTTTTGCAATCATTTGAAACTTTTGAATCTCGAAGTTTCCGAAAGTTTACGTGTAGGGAGGAAACACACACTGCATAACAGTAGGTTTTATTACAAATATCAGCTATACGCAATGTCCAGTTTTGGAAATCTCACATTTCTATAGAATATCAATATCTATTTTGTTAATTCTAAGTACACACATGCCGAAAACAAATATTCGAATAAATGAGTATTCCAATGAATCATCGCTATGTGAAACAATTCAAATTACCGATAGTCGGGCAGAAACATTACCGATAACCCGTTTAACCTTTCTTAACATTCGGAATAACGTTTCTTAGCATTCGGAAGTAACACTCGGAATAACGTTTTCTAACATTCGGAATAACGTTTCTTAACATTCGGAATAACGTTTCTTAACATTCGGAATAACATTCGGAGTTTCTCAATATCGGCTTGTTTTACATTTGGTAATTTGTAATTTTGACCCGAACCGACCAGGGATCTGACGCGGATTCGATACCAAAATTCTATTCCAAAATGTATTAGTGATCGTCCTCAGGCTTCGCGATTCGCCTTTTAGTTCCGCGGCGCTTTGGACAGGAACGTACGCGATAATCGCGTTACATGTCCCAGATAAACTGATCCACGCTTCGCTTTCGGATCGAGCGGGGTGATGAAATGAAAAACCCCCGGCCAAGTGTGCCTCGCCCGGATCGTTTCTCGAACGGCGGCGTAGCTCCGGACGGCTGCGTCTCTCGCGTCTATCGACGTCCGTCACGTACCCCATCGCTCAGTTAACCCGATATACGCTGGCTGGTCCAGACCCAACCTCTCCTTTGCCACTTCCGTCGCGGACCTCGGGACGTCCGAGCATTGCGAAACGCTCGGGCGAGCGACGACTCCTCGAGAGGGAGACATAAAAGTTTCCTCGACGACCCTCGGCTCCGCCGGAGAAGAGTCGAGATGCCGCGTGTGTACGTGTGCTCGTCGGACCGAGGGTTGTTCATATTCAAGATATCGAAGTGGATGGATGGACGGGGACGGCGACGGCAGCGAGCAAGATCCGGAGGAGCTGCTATTCCGTACGTGCACTTTCGCGGAAGACCATCGTACGGTTTCATTTTCAAGAGGATCTTGGAAAGCGATAATAGACATGACGGGCTTTCGATGAAAACTGAAGCGAACTTGAGGGATGAAAAAGCGACACGATATAAAATGGAGCCCGTTGCCTCTCGACTGGCGGAAGTGGAGAGCTGTTTTTACTACGTATCGATGGAACAGCAAGACTTTTTTTTTTGTCAATCCTAGAACTCATGCAAGTAGTAGAAAACGACCCCTTGCGATATTCAAACTGCACTCCTAAAGTAGAAATTGACATTATCGACTCCCGGGAGGAACGATAATTTAGTTCGCGTATCTGATAATGTGTAGATGTGTACTTGCCTCAGTTGCTCGCTGGTTTTTATATGGGGCCTTAAAGCAGCGCGCTTGGGGGTGGGAGTAGGGCAAAACGGGACAGTAAGGAAAAACGCAATTTCCCAATCACTTTTGGATGCAACATTTCGCCCCATCGATGCATCCAGATTTTTTGCCCCGTCTTGCCCCACTCTCCCATCCAAAAATCTTTAGAAAATTGCGTTTTATCTCATCATCCCGTTTTGCCGCGCTGTGCCATTTTGCCCCGCTGTCCCCTACACCCGACTCACGAAGTCCCGTTAGTGTTTTGTGCATGTGATTTTTTAAATTTTTTTATTAGAACTATCAAATGTAACTTATTATTATGTAATTTGGCCGTATATCGACGCCATTTTGTTTTTAAATCATTTTTATAACTTTTTAGAATAGTTATCATTACATTTAATTAAGTACACTGTATCGAGATAATTAGTTACTTAAGAGTTTGTTTGTCTAAGAGTTTATAAGATTTCGTACAAAATCACCGGCCCAGCAAGCCTTGCTGACAAATTGCTGACAATACACGAAGAAAAATTGTTCTGTTTCTCTGACAAAATGTAGTTCATTAATAATTTCTTGTTGTGGCAGCAAACATATTTGGTTGCTACAGCAAAATATTTGTTCCCACAACAAAATATTTTGTTGCCCCTATGTTAACAAGATAAATCAGTTATGGTAACAAAATTCTCGTTGTCCCAATAATTTCGTGTATGCTCCTAAGAATTTTCGGCATTGGATGCTGGCAAAAACATAGGCAAATGCAGATGCGCGTACCACCATTTTGCCGCCATCCGGTGCGAACATATGCTACACATTTGGCGGGTTGATGGCAAAATGCCATCTCGGATAGATGACCCGAATAGGTCGGTATGACAAATGACAAACGGACAGATTATCGATTGACCAGATGACAACAGTCTTAATGAGACTTTCAGTGAGAGCAGACGTTTTGGCAATTCCTGCTCCAGATATTTAGCTGCGATTGTCCTTAATAATATCCGGCCGAAAACCAAATATACGCACAATTTGTTCCACAAAAACGTAACAATGTATTTACATAAGCATGTCAAACGTCAGGAGGTCTCCGGAAGAAGCAGGTCAGTCCGCAATGTGCACGTTGCACTAAAACGACAACTGCAAAGTAAGGAAGGAATGAAGTGTATTAGTGATTTTCACGTTGAGGCGAGGTGAAAGTCACGTGACGAAGTCAGTATGAGAGAGACAGCGCCATTGGACTTACGGTGGAGCAAGAGAGAGCGACAGAGGACGTGTTTCACTTCACCTTAATGAAAGACAGCAAAGACATGTTAATTAGAGCCTGATTGACGTTGTTCGGGCGATCAGCTCGTTTCAGGCTGGTACAAATTCTCGGTCATCGTTGTATCTGTTTTGTGTCCATTTAGAGGACAAATTGGCATCGAAGTTGTAGCTCGTGGTACATCGATGCGCAAACACGATAAAGTGGATCGACCGAGCTGGAAAGTAACTGCAACGTCCGACGGCCAAGCAAGGTGCATGACACGCGAAACTACCCGTAGCGGTATCGTTATCCGAAGCATTCCAGGGCGCGTGTCACGCAGACGATGGCGGTGCAACGAACGCGCGGTCGCAGTTATGGTCGTCGAAATTAATTCACGAATGGATGAGGTACACTGCAGCATCACTGAGTTCATGTGCGGTTCGGTGGACCGCGATTTCGCCATCGCTGTTTCCACGTTGGTGATACTCGCAGTCCAGCAGGCGCGAAGATTTAATGTCACATCGTAAAGACCCCGACATAAGTACACTGGGATGTCGTAACGCGCGATTATCTTGCGTGACACCACGCACTAAAGCCGTGCGGACATCGTGTGTTTCTCGAAGAGCACAAACACAATCTGGTGGGAACGAAACGCAGGACCGTTGCTGACCAGCGTTGGGCGAACAGTGGCCGATGCTCTGTGCCTATACTCGCCCTGTGTGCCTCTCCAACAAGTTCAGGCGGCTGAAGACAAAAGTGGTCGTCGAAAGCCTGAGAATGGGGAGCAATCGAGAGCGATTGGAAATAACCCTTAAGATACAATGGGTTAATATGGACCCGCACGATTTGTAGGTGAATCAATGTTGTATTGACCGGACCATATTCACCACTTTCACCATACTTAAAAAAAAAACACAACATACACGTAGGATATAAGTACCGAATGTGGACCACTGCGTGTTGACACAAACGCGGATTAACAAGAAAAAAAAAACCCCGACACTGCGTTCAATTACATGCGCCGATAACAGTGAGGTATCTCAAGTGTCAAATCTTGCTCCTGATGGGATTGAAAAGTGTCACGAGCTTCCTTGAGTTGGACCACCCGCAGTTCAGTAATATGAGCCGCCCTTTTAGCTGGTAAATAATACGGGCAATCGTGAAATTTACTTAATTTCTATGAAAACTTGAAGTTTTGGAGAAACTGTGATGCGATTCTCAGTGGCCGAAGCTTTAGCGAGATATTCGTAGGTAAGCTCTATTATTAACCGACTCCTGTGATCAATATTACCAAACATGCTAAAAAACGGCTAAGATGCTCCACCGCCCGATGTCCACGAAAAAAAAGTCCTAAAGATATTTAATCGCCAGTTCATTATAAAGATAGTTTTCGGTCCGAACTTTCGGGTGGTCCACATTCACCGCTCTCACCTTGAGGTGAGAGCAATTACTTGCGTACGCAAAATTTGTCCGCGCCTGAAAAAAGAGTCTCCACAAAGTCGCATCAGTTCGAAAACGGATCGAGAAGTGGCTCGTCAATGCAGACGCAAGGCCCGAGAGGACAGTCGACAGTTTAGCCGCAATACCGAGCCACGACGATGAAAAAGAAAGCGTTCAATTCCCGAAGCACCAGCCGTGAAAATTCCAGCCCGAAGAGCGTACCGAGGTATCTAAGCGCACCCGGAGCGCAAATAACAGCCTCGATGGCAGTAATAAAAGAAGAAAAAGAAGACAATCCACTAGTAGCGGGCGTGTAGACCGTGTCTGAGACTCGTTAAACCCGCGCGGATTACAGAGGCACTAGCGAGAGTGCGGGAAGAGAGAATGAACACGCGAAGTGGAAGAAGGCGAGAAAGACACTCCGTGTACGTTTGAGCTTGATGCTTTTGTTTCAGGGTTTCGCAGCCGAGTACGTAAGTACTATGTCGATACTCGCAGCCGGGCGCTGGGGAAAGCTCGGAAAGCAACGCCCCGCGTACGAAGGATGCCACGACGATGTTCCCGCTATTTCATTTGCCTGGCACTTCGCTCGCTCTCCTCCATTCTTATCGGCTGTGTTGCGCGCACAGACGCGGACGCACACGCCACCCGTGGGACAAGTAACGGATGCTCGCGTGAGCTTAAGAGGGTGCGTACAACCCTCAACCCCGACGTCTTTGTTTCATTCACTGCTCCGTCGAGGTTGCGCGCACGTGCGGTTGCGGCCCGGTAAACATACAGCGATTCGAGTACTCGGCGACGAGCTCGCGCATGCATTTGTCACGAGAGCAGAACCGAACGCAGCCTTAACGAGGGTCCACCGCGTTATTAATCCACCGCGTGCCGATATGAGTGCAGGCTCTATCCCTTCG